>OX382382.1:10400629-11600629 GCA_947508005.1 Amphipoea lucens
AAGGGTATTGTCGTGATCCATGGATATTAATTGCAGGATTCCTATTTGCGCATACGCAGGCAGTTTTCCAGCCGGTCAAGAATCTTGCAGTCAAGTGCTTTCTCCCTACGACAACCGTGAGTATTTCACCCGCTGACTATTTGCAACTAATCCCTATTGTCCCACCACTCAAGATTAGGCAAACCAAAGTCGTAGCTCCTTATGTTGTCATCGTGAAAAGGCCTTGTTAACCGGCTAATGTTTTAGCCTTATAGATTTCCAAGCTCAGTCACCTCAAGACAGGTGAATTAGTTTCTCTTTATATTATTAGGCCTCCGTATTGTCGATTCCAGGAGAGGCACCTCGAGCGATTCGTCTCGCCGCCAGGACCTAGAGGATCGTCTGGGGCCTGGACGCGAGACCCGTTCCTCGAGCACGGCGAAGCCTCGTGAGGAGACGACTGTGCGGCCGGCTGAGCCCGTCTAGCGTTAGAGCGCAGGCGGGACGGTTTTTTCTTTTACCTACTTTAACTTTTTATTATACCTTATTACGGTTCCCGTAGGAACCAGTTGATTGTCTGGGTCCGGTTTTCGATACTGGAAACCGGCCTACATCACAATTTAATTTGTGGATCTCGGGTTCGACATCCTACCCCGTCCGGAATAGTATTGGACACCTTCGTCGGCTCCGGGATCCGGGACTTTCAAAGTCCCTGGCGCCCATTTAATAGATTTTAAATTAATCAATAACTGGAAGGTTACTTTCTCCTTTGTTTTGTAATAATTGTAAACTTTTAACTTGAACTCATTTTAAAACGGAACAGTACCGGGTTTATCTCCAACCCCCCACGACCTTCGCTCTCTATTTTCTATTATTAGCTGGCTGGCAACAATTTGTTATTAGTGAACTCATTTTGTTATATTAGTTTACAGTTTTTTAATAAACAGTGTTTGAGATAGCTGTTGTTTCATATTACCATACCCACTAGTTTGTCACTACAGATAAAAAATCATAATTGTAACAGTTGGTTGATATTCCCTGCTTTGTTATTCACACTTAATTAGATAGATAGATAGATAAAACGTTTATTAATGCCCGGTTTCTGAGGTTTTTAAACAGAGTTTATCCATTCGATAGTGATTATTGGTTCGATATCGTGTTTCTGAACACATCATTAAGGAAGAATTTAGCTTAAAAGTCGAGTGAATTGTTATCGAAGGTTTATCTGAGAACCTCAAAAACCGAGCATAAGGAAGGAATTCGCTTAAATAGATAATTATGTCGAATCAACAGCTATTGAAAGTTTAAACTCCGTTTAAGAATTACTCAGAAACCGGGCATTAGTGCAACAAGAGACACAATACAGGTATTAAAAAAAACAAAAAAAAAGTGAGAAAAAAAAACAAAGATTAAAAAGATAAATTGACCCATAGACACCTCATATGACATTTATAACGGTCGATCACTACTGGGCGGTGTGTGTCTCATGGTTGCACCAAATAGGAGTCCAGCTCAGCATATGCCAGGTACAATACCTGACGCTGGTATCCTGCTGCATCCCGTTAGTGACACCCGGATGTCGAGAAGACACATCAACAAAATGGTACCTACATAATTGTTACCTTTTATTCGAAACTAGCTTCTGCCCGCGACTTCGTTCGCGTGTTTGTTGTTCTCCCGACCCACTCCATCACATCGCCTGCCCGCGCTATTACTTAGTTTCTGCTCTGTTCCTAAAGGTCCTAGCGTGATGTTAGGTAGTTTATAGCCTTCCTTAAGAATTGGGCTATAAAATGCAAAAAGAATTTTTCAAATCTAGATATAAAGCTGAAGAGTTTGTTTGAACGCGGTAATCTCTGGAACTACCAGTCGTATTAAAAAAAAAATCTTTAGGGTAAAGATTATCTTTATAGCTGGTCAGCATTTCAACAACCAACTGACAATGTAAGTACCTATAGTAAAAGTGCGCAGTGTTGCACACCCCTGGCCCTACCCTATTTCAAGTTAAACAAATATCAACTTTATTTCAATGCTGATTAAGTTGATTTCAGAGTGACTAGCACTATTGAAAAATTTATAAAAATGTTTGAAGTTGTAGCGTAAACTGAACTTTATTGTGTAGGAATTAAAGTTATTGTTCCATTAATTCATGTTTGTTTACATTTTTGGCAGATAAATCGCGAACGCAGGATACCTAATTGGTAATTAATTGGAGCCAAATTGTAGCTACCTACTGGTCAACAGCTTAATTTGGGTGGTTTCCACTCCAGGAGTTAAAATCATGGTCCATGGCCATTTTAAATTGTTAGAATAAAAATCACTTGTGCAGGCCAATAAAAATGAATCAATCTGACAGTTCTAAACTGCTCTAAAAATAGTCGCCATCTTTGTTAGTAGCGCTTCCTGGTTTAGTATGTGGATTACAAAGTGCATGGGTTAATCAACCAGCCTAATCTTTTCCCAACTATGTTGGGGTCGGCTTCCGGTCTAATTGGATGCAGTTGAATTCCAGTATTGTACATGGAGCGACTGCCTATCTGACCTCCACAACCCAGTTACTCTATAACGTAAAACCCCTTTCAGACTTTTGGTCTCCTGAAGACCCGCAACGACTGTCAAAGATAAAGATCCACGAATGACAGCCGAGACCAACGGCTTAACGTGCTTTCCGAGGCACGGAGAGCTCCCGGTATGTAAAGAAACTAAACGTAAAGACAGGAAAATCATATTTTCATTGATCGTATGGAACCTAATCGAAGTTATAATAAACTAGCTGCGCCCCGCGGTTTCACCCGCATAAGTCTCGATCCCGTGGGAATATCGGGATAAAAAGTGTCCTATGTCCTTTCCCGGGACTCAAACTATCTCTATACCAAATTTCATCTAAATCGGTTTAGCGGTTTAGGCGTGAAAAGGTAACATACAGACAGTTAGACAGAGTTACTTTAGAATTTATAATATTAGTATGGATGGATGAAGACTATTAGCGATAATTAATCGTAATGGGTAACACGAATAGCGGTTGCAAGTCACGTAATATCACTGAGCAAGTCTGTTTACGGCCCTCCATTAGTATGGACCTCGACCTTTTTGCACTTAACTGATTACGTCGCTCTTGTGGACTGATCCCGATAATGTTGCATGTTAAAAAATGTGGGAATTATCAATTCCTGCGGCCTTATTATGGAACGCAATTCTTATGACAATCGCTGTCATTTTTACAGTTCAACTAATAATAATAATAAAGTCTTCATCTTGACTTGGCTCGCGAGGTTGTCGACATGTGGGATGTGGACTCAGCGATCATTGTGCCGATAGTCGTTACAGCCAATGGTTTGATAGCCAAGAGCCTCGACCAACACCTAAGGAGGCTCTCGTTGGGCAGCTGGATCAAGGGCTTGATTCAGAAAGCGGTACTTCTGGACACGGCTCGCATTGTCAGGAGGTTCCTCTCTCTGGAGCCCTGACCGCCGGTAGCTTGGACCCTGTTCCCGATACCGGTGGGCTACTATTTTTTATATTTTTAAATGTTTTTATATATTTTTTATACTAATATTTAAAAATATAATTTATATGTATATAGTGAAATAAAGGAAATAATAAAGAATTAATTGTGTTGCCTTTGGAATGTCAATTTCGATAAAAAAAATTTTGCTCGACAGCAAAACTAACGTAATAGACACTGTTTACACATAACATGACATCCTGCTTATAATCCCTGAAGAGTTATGCAAAAGGGAACCTTTAGTATCTACACCCTTTTTTTTTTCGCGGTGGAAATCCTCATGGACTTCCACTATCGTTGGGGTGACAGAGGGGCATGCCGGACTCTTACCGGCCAAAACCACCGCGGTGTTCCACCTCTAACTATGGCCGGGGGTGCGGGATTCGCATAAGCATTCACAGCTCCCAAAACATTCACCGCTCCCAGACATGTTTCAGTCGTATGTAATAGGGGTCGAGCCTATTGCCAGACAAAAATCCAGACTCCGGGCTGCTACTGAGAAATTCTCGATGACAAAACCCAACTACACTGCCCGACCCTGGAATTGGTAGCGTAGAAAAAATGGGTTTTGAAAACCAGTACCCCTAGCACGAACTGCGAACAGGATGTTAACGTATGCATGTTCTAGAAATAGCCTAGATAAGTTCCCTTCCTACTGATTAGCAGACGACCTCGCATGATGTGTTTATTTAGTTACACGTCGCGTTGCAATACTAATTAATAGTTACTCACTTAGTGTGTTGCATGGCCAGGATAGGGAGATTAATTAAAAGACTAGCTCTGCCCATAACTTCGTCCGCGTGAAATTTCTTGTTCCCCCGTCTCATCGCAACGCCTCACTGTGGACGGAAAACCAAGCTCCCCTTTCGTAGGATTTTTGAAAAATAAAATGTTTTATTTGATAGTTTCAAGTATACAGTTTTGTTGAGTACATTAAAACATTGAGTAAATTAGTAGTTACGGCTTTTTTTTTCAATCTATACCATAAAAAAATGACTTTATATATTTCAAATGTATGAAAATGGAATTTGTTTTCCTCATAACTTTTGTCTGTCTTGGATTGTAAAGCTGAAACTTTTAGGTATTGTTGCCGAGCTTATACCAAAGCCACCTGATCTTTGACCTTGACCCCGCACTTCCCCGTTCAAAAGATATGAATGAATTAAAAATGCATATTTGGACGATGTTGTAATACGCGGTAATGTACCTCAAATATATGTATATATAAATTTCTTTTACCCAGTATTTAGCCCTGATAGTCAACAAACATGTGACTATTGATTTTAACGAAAACAAAGAAGACGAACTGAAGATCTTCTAGCTAAAAATGATTTTGATACACTAGCTTATGCTCTTGTCATGAAAGCTGGTGACAATGAAAATCAAATGGACTTTGCCGAATTAGTGAAGCTAAAAAATCCAGAGGATGCACCGATGCTTCGAGCCTGTCTGAATTTAACGAAACGAATTTGGCCTGCTGATAAGGTACTAGGTATGTCAATATCACTAAAGTTGTCAAAATGGCAATATATAGCATTGAGGCAGACAACAAAAGATTTGGGATGTGATATTTTCCCATCATAATGATGTTTTACAGAATGAGAAGAAAAAGTGCTACGTAGAAAAAGAAGACATAGTGATAACTGATACTGAAACCTAAATTACAGTCAATTTTAAACGTTATGGTCAAGAAACTGTTCAAAACTCTGGTAACTGATGTTACTGGCAGTAATTTGACTCTAGTCAGTAAATGGGGATTTGACGATGCATCTGGACACAGCAACTACAAACAAAAAATGGAAGGTGATGACGCCAGCATCTTCATGTGTTCATTTGTTCCGTTGAAAATGATGAAAGATGATACTGATGAAGTGATATGGGAAAATTCCAACCGTCTTCAACATTTTACTGTCGGCCAATTTATTTCAAATTCGCAAAAAGAAAATGATTTGAATAGTGAAGAAGAAATGGCGTCAATTCAAACAGAAATTGATGCTCTACGGCCAATTTTTATTGAAGGTGCAAATGTGAGACACAAGCTACATAATATGACCATGGTCGATGGCAAGATAACCTCACATCTATCAGGTACCTCCACATCCATATGTGATATCTGCAAAGCCACACCGAAAGAGATGAATAATATCGACATGGTATCACAGAGAAGTCATTCTGTCGACATGTTTAAGTTTGGTCTGTCTTCCCTTCATGCACGTATTAAATGCATGGAATGCATCTTGCACATTGCTTACCGCCTTGACTTCAAGAAATGGCAAGCTAAAGGAAATGATTTAAAAATACAATTGGCCAACAAAAAATAAATATTCAAGAACGATTTCGGTATGAAATGGGACTGCTTGTGGATGGAGTTTAACTAGGTGCAGGAACTACCAATGATGGAAATACTGTCAGAAGATTTTTTGCTAATCCCGAAGTAACTGCGCAGATCACGAGTGTTGATGAAGAACTTATTAGACGGTTTGGAGTGATTCTTCAGGTAGTCTCATGTGGAGAGTTTATAGACGTGGAAAAGTTCCGGCAATATTGTGCTACGCTACAACAGCTCATAGATATGTTTAGCTCTATGCATGGTATTATATGCCCTCAAGTGTGAATAAATTACTCATGCATGGTGCCGACATAATTGAGCACAATAACTTTATTCCAACCGGTAAACTTTCTGAAGAGGCATCCGAGCTCGCAACAAAGATTAAAAAAAAAAAAAGACGGGTTGCACTCCGGGAGTGCCGGCAGAAGTGAAAACTTGAATATTAACGTTGAAATAAATCAATTATTAATTTAATTAATATTACTCATTTTTTTTCAATATTTCTGCGTCACTTTTTTCATTAATAGATGCACTTTGTTCAAGTTCTTTGTTCAAAATGAAGTCATCCAACAAATTGGCCAACACATTAAATCGGCATACGAGAATATCTGTCTACGAACCGAATATTTCTGTCCATAGACATTATTACGTATGAAAAACTAATTTATTGTCTACAGTTTCAACAGTTTTGACGCGACAACGTCATGGTCGTCATGGAAACAATATGAATATGTCAATGAATGAATTTGATAGAATAGTCGACATCGGCTTTACTTGCCATAATTAAAAATAGAATAGAATAGAATTTGATATTGTATGTGTCAAACTAAAAAACTTTTGAATATTTTTTTTGTATTTAAAATAAATGAAATTAAGACCGGAAACTAGTTGCAATAAAGGGCAAAGAATTGAATATTGGTTGGAGGAGGATAAGGTGTGTACCTACTGTTACAGCTAAAATGTGTTCAAAGTAAGTTATGTTTTGTAAACATTCTCAATTTCTTATACTTATGCTTGCTTTTGCTTATAATCCTTAGATTTTTTGGAAGAATTGGTCAGGGAGAGGTCTCCAAAGGGTCTCCATAATAGAAAATAAAAACACTGACTCAAGCACTAACGCTAAACAGGGGCAGCCTGGCATGGTTTACGAATTAGGTGCCTATCCAATTTACAATTTTACGAAGAACTTCGTTTGCCTGTACAAAACTCATTGTAACAAAAAAAAAAAAACCCGCCATAAGAATAATAATGACTGTTATTTTGATGCCGCTACTGATTAATTAAATCAGTATAAATTAGATAATGAAGAGAAAGAATTTATAACATTAGTTTTTAACATTAGTATTTCAGGTCAATAGGACTAGTAAGGATGGTGCTTCACTACGAATAGCAGAAAA
The DNA here is from genome assembly GCA_947508005.1 of Amphipoea lucens. NCBI lineage: Eukaryota > Metazoa > Arthropoda > Insecta > Lepidoptera > Noctuidae > Amphipoea > Amphipoea lucens. The sequence goes on from OX382382.1 coordinate 10,407,840, forward strand.
TGAAACGGCCTACAGAAGAGATGGCACAGATGGCAAATGAAAAGCAAACATTTTAAAAATGTTGTTCTGCTTGCACAAGTTTTAGAAGCCAAATTAGAGTTTAGAGTATTGTTCAGCCGTGAACAGGCAAGAGTTACATACGCCAGCGTCAGCATCAAGAGCGACATACATTCGTTCCACATAAATTAGTAATTAGTAAATGAATAAATTAGTCATCAAGCTGGAGTAGAGTTTGATTCATCTTTCATAATTCCTCTCACTATGGCCAAGACACCTTTAGCCATCACCAGTTCTATGAGTCTGTGGGACCGGCAATGACAAAACTATTTCCTGTGTACACATTGCACGACGTACACAAACCCCTGTTCCTACTCAAATTCTGTCTGTTCCCGTAGGTCTCCCGTAGGCTTATATGATAGGTTAGGGTGTTAGGATAACTAGGGTGTTAAGTAGTTGCTGTAGGTTTATAATCAGTAGGGTGAGGTAACCATAGATACCAGACTCAATTGTTACAAACTTAGCCACACTGTATGCATTTGGAATAACAGCCGTACTAAGCTGTAAGTCCCGGTGCGTACAAGTATTATAAAAATAAACTGATATTTGTATACAAGCTTTTTATTAATGAACTACTCCCTAAATTTCTTCTCTTTTACTTTAGATCTTGTTGGCTCAAAATATTGCCACTTCCACGTTGTCGTCGGTGGCAGCGCAGAGGTCACTTTGACTGCATGTTTTGGGTAGGACAAATAAGGCAGGATAGGACGTGGAGCATGTTTTGCAACATAGCTTCACAGCCATACCCTACTGGAGCATCTCCCTGCAGGGTGTAAACTTCCGTGGTCGACACGGAAGCATTGTTTTCACACAAAAGCAGCAATGTCCCACAGTATTTCTTGTTGCTATAATGTGCTTCGTTATATTTTTCGTCGCTTCTATTTTGTATTGTAGGTAGGTATATAATAATAAACTAAATTGGTTAAACAGAAGTTCAAAATAAATTAAATACAACTGCGGCTCCTCGAAGTACTATTGTTTACGAAACTGACTTTTCAAACATTTGTACGTCAAATGTCATTTTCTTCGGCCATCTTTGTCGTGTCTCACTTGGTTCACTTCGGTTGGCGCCGCCGTAGAAAGAGATGGGGGGGGGGGGAAATCTCTCCTGACGGTCACGTGTCCTGACGCCCCTGACGCGAGTTTAACATTTTTTACCCATTACAAAAAGTGTTCAACGCCGCTAAAGAAGTTTTCACTTCAAAAATCAGAACCTTCCACTCGCGGGAAACAAGCAGAATTGCAACAAATGAGGATATTAACCGTAATTTGCTGATATCCTTTGACCCATATCTCTCTAGTTTCAGACCTAAGATGAAGCAACTTCGTAGTAAACCTCTATCAGATGAAGCCAAATTGTTATTGTTATTAACTTTAACGTTCAGATAAGTATAGAAAATGTAGACTTCGTAGAGGAAACCTGTCTGACTGTGACATTGACTAATTTAATTGTGATTACGTCCTCCAGAATCATTGAATTCATATCGCATTATTTGTTGTATAAATTCAATTATTAATTTACTCATACGTTTTGAATAAGGATGTTTTTTATCAAGATCAATAGTCACATATGTTTGTTGACTATCAGGGCTCAATACTGGGTAAAAAAAATTATATATACAAATATTTGAGGTACATTACCACGTATTACAACATCGTCCAAATATGCATTTTTAATTCATTCATATCTTTTGAACGGGGAAGTACGGGGTCAAGGTCAAAGGTCCGGTAGCTTTAGTATAAGCTCGGCAACAATACCTAAAAGTTTCAGCTTTACAATCCAAGACAGACAAAAGTTATGAGGAAAACAAATTCCATTTTCATACATTTGAAACATATAAAGTCATTTTTTTATGGTATAGATTGAAAAAAAAAAACCCGTAACTACTAATTTACTTAATGCTTTAATGTACTCAACAAAACTGTATACTTGAAACTATCAAATAAAACATTTTATTTTTCAAAAATCCTACGAAAGGGGAGCTTGGTTTTCCGTCCACAGTGCGCCTGCCCGAGCTATTACTGTGTTCTTTCTGACTTTTTTGTTTTTGCTCAGCTCCTAAGTGTCTTAGCGTGGTGTTAGGTAGCCTATAGCCTTCCTCAAGAATTGGGCTATCGATCGCAAAAATATTTTTTCAAATCCGACTGGTAGTTCCAGAAATTAGCGCGTTCAAACAAACTCTTTAGCTTATAGATTTAGATTGTACTAGCTGCGCCCCGAGGTTTCACCCGCATAAGTTTCGATCTCGTGGGAATATCAGGATAAAAAGTAGCCTATATGTTAATCCAGGGTGTCAGCTACCACCATACAAAATTTTAACAAAATTGGTCCAGCCGTTTGAGCGTGAAGAAGTATCAAACATAATAAACATACACACTCACAAACTTTCGCCTTTATAATATTAGTGTGATTACCTCAAGCAGGTGTACATCGCGTAATATAGCCACATCGTGCGGTGGATCGAAGAGCTAGCTAGTGCTAAGGCTATCCGGGTATGAAAACGTTGCAGGTTTAAAGGATGAATGCGGTTAAAGTCACGTACATTTGAGCATATTTTCGAATATACCTACCAAACTGGCGTAGCGTGTGACGCCCCCCAGCTAGATGGACCGACGACCTTAAGAAGGTGGCTGGGACAGACTGGATACGGAAGGCGGAAGACAGGTTGTTGTGGCGCAGCATGGGAGAGGCCTATGTCCAGCAGTGGACTGCGAATTGCGATAGGCTGAGTTGATTGATTAGAAGATTCCAGAAAGATGTGGTCCAGACGACTAATAGAAAACACATGTGAGGTGCAGTGTCGGGAAAACGAATTAGCCCATCGCCTCGTGCAAGGATGTCGTTAAACATGATTCAGTGATGTAGCGATAGGCTACACATCCTCCTGTCTGCTAACGGCACGTTGTCAGTGGCTATTTTTCCAACATTGACCACCATGGTCATTATGTCAAAAGTTTCCTCATAGATGTTATGGCAGGTCATGCCATTTTTTTAAAACTAACTATGAGAGTAGACGATACCACGAGGGCTGGTCCGAGGTGGCGCGGGAAAAGAGTTCCTGGAAGGATTTGGGGGAGGCCTTTGCCCAGCAGTAGGACAGAATAGGCTACCAAAAAAAAAATGAGAGTAGGTGAAGACCAAAGAAATAATGGTTCAATTATGTGAAAGATGATATAGCTGGAAAGGGGCTGACTAGTGGGATGACGATTAATAGAAAAGTATGGAAGAAGGAGAGAAGAGATGCTGCCGAAATCCATACTCTAATATTGTAAATGCGAAGGTGTGTCTGTCTGTTACCTCTTCACGCTTAAACCACTGAACCGATTTAGATGATAGAGATACTTTGAGTCCCGGGAAAGGACATAGGATAGTTTTTATCCCGATATTCCCACGGGATCGACACTTATGCGGGTGAAACCGGGCGCTGCTAGAAAATAATAAGGGCAAGAGATTGATGAATGTCCCTCTGCAGGGCAAAGGCCATCCCTAAATCTTTTCAGGTGTCAGATAGAACCGGTCAGTCAGAACTAAAGGAATAGACAGTTGCCATGCTGGTAGCCGGTCTGACTGCCCAGTGCGCTGGACGTACAGACGCCAGCACACATGCTACCCGAAATTGTCAAATTTTCCCATATAACTTTGAACCTAATGCTTTAGCGATAAAGTTGAAAATCTATTAAAGAAATTTGACAGATTGTAGTAGCTTGATGTGCTGGCGTCTGTACATTTCAGTTTTGATATTTTAATGTACTTAATTAAGAGTACGGTCAAATAGGAACTTGTCGTGTTGAATGAGTCACTCCATACGATGCTTCGAGTGGCTTTTCATTAATGTTTTTGTTTACAATGTGGTTCTGCGTCATTCAGTCTATTAATATGTGTTAATATAACCTGCGAGGCTATAATAATGTTATCATCCTTGGTATGAGTTAGTTTTCATCTGTGGCTTCCTGTTTACGTGATAATACGTAATATCAATTTGTAGAATTATCGCGTCAATCTGTGATAGATCCAAATAAAACACTGAGTTTAAAATTGATGCCAAATTCTATGATCTAGGTACAGACGCCAGCACATCAAGCTACTACAACCTGTCAAATTTCTTTAATAGATTTTCAACTTTATTGTCAAGAAATAAGGTTCAAAGTTGATTGGGAACATTTGACAGTTTCTGGTAGTTTGATGTGCTGGCGTCTGTACTTAACGTTTTTCCGCCATTTTTCACGTGATCTTTCGTCATGCGATTCATATCATCTTCACCTCTACCTTGTATGGTAAGGTTACTCTTAGACTGGTTCGAGGTTTTATTTATCCATTTGTCGAATTTGTGATTAATATTATAAACTTTATTACTAACTAGCTTTTGCCCGCGACCGCGTCCGCGTGTTTCTTGATCTTTCGATTCACCCCTTTGCAATTCGCATCACGTCGTCGCCTACCCGCGCTATTCGCGCGTTTTCGCTTAGCGTTCTTTCTGACTTTTTTGTCTTTTTGCTCGGCTCCTAAGGGTCATAGCGTGATGTTGAACAGCCTAAAGCCTTCCTCAAAAATTGGGTTAGCAAAAATATTTTTTCTTTGACTGGTAGTCCCAGAGATTGGGACTAGATGGCGTTGTGTGATAGTTGTGGAATATTATTATTATTAGTGTAGTTTTGTGTTTAGTTTTATTAGTTTAGTGGTGTACTAGTGTAATTTATAATTAAAAAAAAAAGACGGGTTGCACTCCGGGAGTGCCGGCAGAAGTGAAAACTTGAATATTAACGTTGAAATAAATCAATTATTAATTGAATTAACATAACTCATTTTTTTTCACTATTTCTGCGTCACTTTTTTCATTAATAGATGCACTTTGTTCAATTTCCATATTTTAAACACTTTATATACACGAATTTTACGAATACACAGCAGTGTGGCTACTACACAGACGGTCGAGCCATCAGCTGTCCATCCATCCATCCATCCATCCATCCATCCATCCATCCATCCATCCACATCCACCTCCATATCCACATCCATATCTACATCCACATCAACATCCACATCCACCCATCCATCCATCCATCCATTGTCGTGTGTCACTTGGTTCACTTCGGTTGGCGCCGCCGTAGAAAGAGAGGGGGATACTTAATAGTTAGAAGTAGTAGTTCTCCCCTATGATCTGTGTTCTCCCCTGTGTAGTCTCTCCTGACGGTCACGTGTCCTGACGCGATGTCCAGACGCGAGTTTAACATTTTTTACCCATTACAAAAAAGTGTGCAACGCCGCTAAAGAAGTTTTCACTTCAATAATATTGATTTGCCACTTAGCCCTCTTCCTCTCTCCTAATTTTGCTGTGCCCGACAGGGTCCTTAATGATCTTTTACTTTATAATACCTTCTATGTAATACAATATGGAATGCAATAAAGAATTGGGTATTCTATAGACAGTTGATAAATGAAAACTCTTTGTGTTACCGCAACCTTAATTCCATATACGGGATCGATTTATTTGGATGACATAATTTATATGATAGGTATAATAGGCTTAGTTGTATTATGATATTATCTTTCGACATTCGACATTATCGTTCAAAAATAAGTCCAAAGTCTACCATTGAGTCGTTATCAATTGCAGATACTTGTAGATGATAAATGTGAATGGCTTTATAAGTGCACTTCAAGTGAATCTTTAGTTAGGGTTGCCAGTTTTTTTGCTCTAGTGTCTACTGTCCTTGCGTTGGACAAAGGAAAAAAAAAGAAAGAAAAAGGTTATTTATTTATTTATTCATAGGAGAACCAACAGCTATAACAGAAGCATAACAATATAATATGAGACATAAAGCCAATTACAGGTTCTCACGGGTAGAAACAGAAAATGTAGTAGAAATCTTAGGATCACTAACAAGCACGAAAGAAAAAAAAATACAAATATTATTATTTGGACACAGGCCAAAGGCCTTCTCTAAATCAAATCAAATCAAATTATTTATTTGCTAGAATGCAGGTAAGTACAAATAAGGTCGTGAAGAATTGAAGTTGAGCCATACATTCTGCCCAAGATTCGGCATGCAAAATTTAAATGAATGAATAGATAACTAATAAAAATAAGAACATTTTAAACACAATTATCAGATAAAAATAATAATAACCGTTCAATACAATTAATCACACTATCACACTAATCACACTAATATTATAAAGGCGAAAGTTTGTGAGTGTGTGTGTTTATATGTTTGTTACTTCTTCACGCCTAAACCACTGAACCGATTTAGATGAAATTTGGTATAGAGATAGTTTGAGTCCCGGAAAAGGACATAGGATAGTTTTTATCCCGATATTCCCACGGGATCGAGTCTTATGCGGGTGAAACCGCGGGGCGCAGCTAGTAATACATAATAGTCAAAATCAGGGACCGTTTTCGGTTAAGGTATAAGGTTACGCTACCGGTATTAAAAACCGGTACCGCTTTATTTTAAAGGTACACCGAAACCGGTTAAGATTTGCGGTTACGCTACCGGTATAAAATAACGATAGCGCTATTTTTTTAGGTACCGCTATACCTTTATTTAACCTTTACTCTACCGAAATAATTCCGGTACCGAAATTATTTCGCGTGCGAGTACCTACGATATATGCGACGTTGCCAGTTCTCGCAACAAATGTATTGCGATTGGCGTAAAGAGAGCGCCGCGCGTTCTATCCCCGCCGCCGCCGCCGTGCTGCAATAGCTACAAGCCTTGATACAACGAATAACGTTGTTCGAAATAAGACAAGTTTGCTTTGCTTGCTTGCTCGCGCAGGTTGTGTCGCTGTGCCACGTTCTTATTACTATTAGCTAATTACTAAATTACCAACCACTATTACTAATATTGACTTAAATTAATTTTATTAAATAATCCTACTCGCTGGAGTCGCTTTTGGCTAGCTTAAAATAATGGGAAGAAAACGAAGGAACGCAGTTTATGCTTTCTTTTCTTTTAATAAAGAAACGAATAGTTCTACTTGCTTAGTTCTTGGCTGTTCGTCAGTTATAAAGGTGAGAATTTAACTGTTCATTCTATCTTACCTACCTCAGAATTATTCTAAGTTACCTACATACCTAGGTATGTATTTTATTTAGTAATTTCAAGTTGTTTTATTGTAATTATGTATATACCTACTACCTACATAATAAGTAACTACTAAGTAGGTACTTTAAAATAATTAAGTATCGGTATTTGGATAAATTCAATTCTTCTAATTAGTTAGGTAGGTAGGTAGTTAGGTACCTACCTACTTAATTGTATGATAGTTGCACAACGGATTAAGTACAACAACAATTAGGTACTTACCTAATCAATGTAGGTCATAAGTAGGGACATAAGGTAGGTACAGGTTGGAAGGTAGATATAATATTATAATTATGTATAGGTATCTCACGAAGCGACGCGCGCTTTTCTTGTGTTACTCAAGTGAACAACTCTAAAATATAGTGTGTGGCATACCAGCTTACCTATTGTCTGAGACAAGAAACAGCGCGGGCGCATGTCATGCTGATGCATGTCTGTCTTCCCGCACATTCATAGTGTTTTTGTAAACAGTTACAATACAACGCGACGTGCTATTTTGTGAGATGTAAAGGGGAGACTAGACGGTTGCAGACTAGCATTCCAACCAAGGTGACCTTGGTTTATGTATTTGGTTTGTGTTGCGGCTACATGTATGTAAACCACGCGCCAACACGTGTCGTGGTTGGGAAAACGCACCTCCCAACCAAGGGCGTTGAATGTCATGGATTACAACTGCTGTCTACACGGATTGAAACAAGCAAGGTCACCTTGGTTGTGACATTGGTTCATTATTTTATTTAAAAAAATAGATTAGGTATAATATATAATTTTAGACCTTGATCTTTAGCAAATGAACTTTGTTATGTGGTCCGAATATTTTTAAGATGGATGCTCCAGGTAGCCTGGGAAATTCAATTTTCCGTATCTTTTTTGCGATTTGCAGCTCAGTATCGAATAGTATTGTAATATAAATTATATTTGCGGTATTATCTTGATACTCATTAGAACCATCAACATATTATCTAACTTAGAAAAGTTTTAATGAGTATGATCATAATATAAATGCCTACAGTTTATTACCGCAAATTTAATTTTTATTAACATAATGAGCTGCAAATTGCAAAAAACATACCTCTGCTTCCTGCCCTTATCCCATATTACTTGGGGTCGGCGCAACATGTTTTTTTCTTCCATTCTATCCTGTCACCCGTTGACCCGTCACACTATCACTAACTCCCTTTTTAGGGTTCCGTAGCCAAATGGCAAAAAACGGAACCCTTATGGATTCGTCATGTCTGTCTGTCTGTCTGTCTGTCCGTCCGTCCGTATTTCACAGCCACTTTTTTCCGAAACTATAAGAACTATACTGTTGAAACTTGGTAAGTAGATGTATTCTGTGAACCGCAGTAAGATGTTCACACAAAAATAGAAAAAAAAAACAGTAAATTTTGGGGTTCCCCATACTTACAACTGAAACTCCAAAAATTTTTTTTCATCAAACCTGTACGTGTGGGGTATCTATGGATAGGTCTTCAAAAATGATATTGAGGTTTCTAATATCATTTTTTTCTGAACTGAATAGTTTGCGCGAGAGACACTTCCAGTGGTAAAATGTGTGTCCCCCCCCTCTAACATCTAAAATAAGAGAATGATAAAATTAAAAAAATATATATAATGTACATTACCATGTAAACTTCCACCGAAAATTGGTTTGAACGAGATCTAGTAAGTAGTTTTTTTTAATACGTCATAAATCGAAAACCGCAATTTACCTTTCACAAAGTTACAACGAACTACAAGAACTTTTATATTATGTTACTTGCTGCTACGGAACCCTTCATGGGCGAGTCCGACTCTCACTTGGCCGGTTTTTTCTTTCATATCAATCCTCAGTTCCTCACACAAACTTGAATTTGCGGGCTACATGGAGCATCCACCTTAAAAACATCTGGACCACATAATTACTCAACAAAATTCAAAGTTAACTGTTTTGTAATCGTAATAAGTAGTTACATAATTTATGAGTACTTATGTCTTCTATTATTGTCCATTCAGGGTGAGCACGGAACCAATTTGCTATATCACTTATCATCACATCATCCAGACGAGTATAAAATTGTGCAAGAACGAAATCAATTAAATGATCAAACCCAACAACCAACCCAATCAAATGATGAAAATAATTTAAATGTATCAAATGCTAGTGACAACACTGAAACCAGCAATAGTTCTGCAGTCTCAGGCTCTCAAAAACTTATTCATGTACGTACGCAATGTGTAAACTTAGTAACTGTGCACGGAAGGCCTTTTTCTTTATTAGACGATTTGGCATTTAAAAATATTGTGGCAATGAGTGGTCTCAATCCACGAGAACTACAACATATAAACTCGCGTTCTATAAAAACCACAATAACAGAGGTAGCTGAAAAAATAAGAAAAGACATAGCTAAAAATTTTCATTGTAGGTTGGTTTCATTAAAAATTGACAGTGCAACGAGACTAGATAGAACATTTTTTGCCGTCAACGCCCAATATATAGAAAATGGGGCAGTAGTTGTAAAAACATTGGGTGTCACAGAAATGTGGGAGAAAAGCACTTCAGAGTACCTGCGAGAAAAAATTTTGTTTTTAATAAGAAAATATAATTTAAGTATTGACCAAAGGACATGGCTAAAAGTTCATAGACAAAAAACCCAGAATCGCCAGCAACGAAATGTATAAAAATGGGTTCACTATAGTAAACCCAGTACGGTTTCAAAAAATCAGCATCCTAAACCATATAGTATAAAAGTTATTATACTTTGTGTGTTTATGTTATTCATACTTACATTGATTACTTGACTTTTATTTTATCACAATCTCTTTAGTATAATTATGATAATATATTAAAATAATGTAAAAAATATACCCTTCATCTTTTAATATGTTTTATTATTAATAATCTTTATACAGGGTGATTTTTTTTTTTTACTTTGTGTAAATGAGCTCTTTATTTTAGTTTGACGTATGTCATTACTTCCCAGAATTCGATCCTTACTAGCGACACTATCGAATGGTGTAATAATACAGTGTTTTTTTTTTTCAAAATCAACAGGTTCGATTCCTGGCTAGAAATATAGATTTTTCAAAAATCCAATGATGCAGTTTTAGTTTTCATCAAAATCGAGCCCGCGACTCCTTTGAGTACTTTTCGCTAGTCCTCATAGTTTCGGATTTGGCCATACACGCCAACTTGAAAAATTCACCCTGTATATCTAGTATACCACGTCGTTTTTGCAGTATATTATTATATATTTTTGTTGTACATATTATGCCTATAAAAATGGCATATATGATGTTTCTGGCGATTCTGGGTTTTTTTTTAGCCATCTCTTTTACACAATCACGTCGGATAATGGCGCAAATATGTTGAAATTGACCCGTTTAATGAACGAAACGTTAAGAGAAAATACAGAATATAATATAAGTGATGATGAGTTGGATGAAGACAGGTTACCGGAGGTTACCTATGATGACAGTTTACCGGAGATTACTATTCAGTCCGACGATGGAGCAGAACCTTGTTTAATTAAGTCAGTACGTTGCGCTGCTCACTCTTTGCAGCTCGCTGTGCAAGATGCACTTAAAGAAAATGAATCCCTGCCTGTCATTGAAGAAGCGCGAAAAATTGTTAGGAAACTCAGGACGCCAACCATGAAAAATTTAATTAAATCAGCCAATAAAACGAAACCAATTTTAGATAATAGCACTCGCTGGCATTCAACCTTTGATATGCTTGAGCGATTGGTAAGTTTAAGGGAGTTCTGTTCGGACACATTTGGAGACATATTATATATGCCAAACACAACATGGGACGCGATCAATGATATCATAAATGCATTGAAACCGTCTAAAATATGCACAAAAGTACTACAAGAAGAGCAGTTAACACCAGGCGACTTTTTCTATCATTGGACGAAATGTTATTTAGCAACATCACACGTGTGCACACCTCTTGCACAAGCCATTTGTACCTTTATGAAAGTTCGACAAAGTCATTTGATGACGAATGCTGCATTTATAAGTGCAATTTATTTGGACCCACGTTTCCAGGTGGTTTTATCAATTGAAGAAGAGGCATTGGCTATTCAACATTTGCGTATAACTTGGCAGAAAATTTTAAAAATAGAAGCACAAAACATTGTTCATCACGGAGATGACACTGACCGTCCAACTACATCTACGGCTGTTTCTGACGTAGTAGAAGACGAAATGGAGTTGATTTTGTCCCAAACCGAAAGGAACAGGATATCCGAACAACGTGCACGATATGTTCAAGTAAGGTCTGATATTTTGTCAACAATACAAAATTTTTCTAATTGTCCACGTCTTCCTCCGAAAGAAGATATATTATTATATTGGGAAAGAAAAGCTGCACTTGAACCACTACTGTATCGTCTGGCAAAAACAGTACTCGCCGTACCTGCCACGCAAGTGAGCGTGGAACGTTTATTTTCTTCACTAAAATATGTGATGAATGATTTACGTTACAATTTAAATGAAAACGTTGTGGATGATATTTTAGTTATAAGGAATAATAATAATTAAATATTTAAACAGCCCGTTTTTGGAGGTAACTTTACAGTGTAAGGTTTCGGAGTTACATCTTTCTCATCTTTTTCCAAGTACATTTCAGATGTAAGTATTCATTTGAAATTCACAAAATAAAAATAAAACTTTTCCTAATAACTTTTAAATCATAATATCGAATATTACCTATTTATATGTATAAAAAAAAGAAACTGACATATCAACGTGCTGCCGAAACTTCTCGGACTAGGTAGGTGAACTTTTTGTTTCTTGAATTTCAAATGAACACGTATAAATTTTTATATTTTGCACAAGGCTTCCTCTTATTAAACCACTTCTTAGTCTCATCGATCTAATAGACGAGCACTAAGAAGAGGTTTTTGAAAATTCTACAAGGGGTTGAAAATGGGGAAATTCGTTTATTACTTATTATTGGGTACTTCCAAATAATTTGTAAATTTGTTTATGTGTCAAGTTTAGTTTGCGAGTTTGGATGGCTTCGGGGCATGAGTAGATAAAAGTAGATAAAAAATCATGATTTTTGCCAAAGTTGTTGAGTCATAAACAAAAGAGAACGTTTTTAATAAATCTTTACTACTCGAATCATTTTTTTTATTAATGGTTTATCAACAAAATTATTCCACCTCCTCAAAAAACGTATTTAATGGGATTTCCGGATTAGTCGAATCAGCTCTTCTAAAATTACTTGAAGTCGGAATAAATAACACAACTGGATTTGATAGACTATCGCGGGTGTCGCCTCTTACAAGCCTGATGAAGTTCAGTATTTGTGGATATGTATTAGAACGACTTTCTTCAGACATACGTTCTAGTTCGAATGCTACTAGCCTTGCACCATTTTCGTATCTTTCATCCAAAGGGCTTTCATTGTGAAAGTCTATTTTAGGTAAAGCTTCAATCATATAAGTAATTCTATTGTTTTTATATTGTCTATATACCATAGCGTCAATTATTTCGGCTTCTGTAGTTTGAATTGACTTTTCTTGTGTAAATACATAATTACTTTTATTGTAAGTGCATCTTATGTTCTTTTTTGTAGAAATACGTTCCTGTCTTCCTGATATAATAGACGGTGAAGATGGTGGTGAGGGTGACTTAATATCGCATTGAATTTCATCGTCTTCGCATTGAGTTTCACTGTCATCCAATTCATAAATAGCTCTTCTCTTTCCTGTAAAACAATGAGTACCTATCAATGCTTTAGATTATTCTGACTTCCTAACTAATATTATAAATGCGAATGTGAGTTTGTTTGTTTATTTATTATGCTGAACGGATCTTGATGAAACTTGGTAAGGAGATAGATTGTGCTATGACTCCTTGAGGAAGGACATAAGTTATAATAATTACACAATATATGCAGATGAAGTCACGGGCAACAGCTAGTTATTTTATAGTCTTAGAACAGATAAAAAGAACTATAATTAAATACAAACCAGCCTTATTAGACCGCACGTTTAATGGAAACACTGGATTATTTGATAATAAATCTTCGTCACTTTCGGAATCGTCAGTCCTTTCAGGACATTTCATAATTTCTAATAATTGGGGGGCGCCTCTTAACGTTCTAATGATATTTAATATATCTGGAATACAATTGCGTCCTTCTTCTGGCATACGCTGTAGTTCAAATGCTATTAGCCTTGCAAAGTTTGTATTTCGTGGATCGAAGGGACATTGATTATTATAAATGAATTTCTTATGGTCTATGGTCGTTTGAACATCCACATCTTCGTAACTTTTGAAAATCTTCGATGAAGAATTAACCACTTGGGGTGTCTGGCTATAGTATTGAGTTTCATCGTCAGACTCATCGGATTCATCAATAGTAATGATAGGTAACTTCTTTCCTAGAAATTAAAATTATCATAAAAAGTAGGTATAATACATTAGGTATCATTTTAACATGATGTACAGATTCCGGCACGGATCTTGAGCGCTGGCTTTCACTTGCGCAGAAGTGCAATATAGGGTCTCTTTAGAGGTATGAAGTGAGACGCGGGGGCAGTTCTCAGATCAGATTTTAGAAGTTAAGACACATTATAGGCGTGTACGAACGAGCGAACAAGGATATGGCGCGCGCGGCGGCGCGGGGGAAACAGTTTCTTTTATCTTTTTGTACAAAACTGCTTCCTACCACGTAGGGTCCTGTTTTGGAAACAATATTTCGTGAATCTTAGAGATAGCAAAAAAAAATTGGCTACTTCACTGTCGACCACTTCCAATGGCGAATCCATAGCTACTAAAGGGAGCGGGGTGGTTGTTGAGCGTGAACACAAACCGAACTGTGTACGTAGGTATGGTGTTCTTGTTCGCTTTGCGTGCACACGTGAACCAAATGTTCCGTGTTCGATGTTCATATTCACCGTTATATTCGTTCGTATGACCTTTCCGGTCTATAAACATACGAAAATAATAAACTTTAAAGGTAAAAAATACAAACCAGCCAATCCAGCCATCTTCACACACCAATCACTAAAAAATCCAGATTCACGTACGATATCAAAAAAATTATTGGTATGCAGTCCCTGCTACGCACAGAGACTTAGACCCGCTCAGTAATCAGTTATAATCCTCGAAATACAACATACAAGATGTAGGTAATATCTAAAAAAGACGAACGACGCGCAATCGGCGCAACGAGTGAAAACTGGCAACGGGCAGCCTGCCGCAGCACGACGAAAGAGCGTGGGAGTGGGGGTTTCAACGGATACCTTAATGTTAGAGATTTAGGTAGCGTAAAAAATAACGGTACCGTTATTTTTCGGTAGAGAAAAATTTAGGTATCGTAATTTTTCGGTAGCGAAAAATAACGGTTCCGTTGTTTTGAGGTATTGAAATAAAAAGGTATGACGTCATACCGTTAACCCTTATAACCGAAATTTTTTCGGTATGCGGTCCCTGGTCAAAATACACTTAAAATTTCAGTTACACTAGTCGATGTATTCTGTAAAAACCTTACGTGAAAACTTAGATAAAGTGAGCTATCACTAGTGTCAATACCTAGTATCAAGTGGAATGACAGCTCTCTCAGAATAGAAAAGAAAGAAAAGAAGTTTATTTGGACAAAGTTCGTGAAACACAAAATACAAAATTAATAAAAAAAGGCGGGTTGCACTCCGTGAGTGCCGGCAGAAGTGAAAACTTGAATATTAGGTCCTTACATATGAAATTGGCGTTTTGTATGGAAGGAACAAAAAGTCGAATATTTTTTAATATAATATATTTAATTAATCAAAGTATGAACCATTGTTTTCAATGCACTTTTGCCATCTTATAGGTAGTTCATTGATCCCTTTACTAAAAAAACCAGTCGGACGGGAATCAATAAAATCTTTGAAGGCGATTTGGACTGCCCCATCGGAGTTGAATTTTTTCCCTTGCAAAAAGTTATCCAAATTGCGAAAAAAATGGTAATCTGTTGGAGCAAGGTCCGGGGAGTACGGAGGATGTCTAAGACATTCCAATTCAAGCTCTTCTAATTTGGTAGCCGTCTGTTGCGCAGTGTGTGGTCTGGCGTTGTCGTGAAGCAGCAGTGGCGTGGAGCGATTGACCAGCCTTGGTTGTTTAGCCGCTAGCTTTTCCATCATGGTTTGTAATTGCTGACAATAGACATCAGCTGTAATAGTCTGGCCAGATTTGAGAAAACTGTAATGAACAATACCGGCACTAGTCCACCAAACGCTTACAAGTAACTTTTTTGGGGTTAATTTTCGCTTGGGGCAGGATTTGGCTGGCTGGCCAGGATCCAACCATTGCGCTGAGCGCTTCCGATTATCGTAAAGAATCCATTTTTCATCACAGGTAATGATTCGGTTTAAGGCGAATGGTTACGCCAAACTTCAAAGTAGACCTCTCTTTGAAGGCCTACTCCTCCCAAATGGATAGCCCAAATATATTTAAAAAAATATATGATATGTGACATATGTTTACAAATATAATTTAAGTTTGATTTTTTTAATATTACTGTTAGTTTTAACAATAAAAAATCATATCCATCCTCTTATTTTACGCAAGAATTTTCTTTCTACTTTCAAACGCCTGAAGCGATTTTGATGATTCTTTCACCAAATTATAGCAAATTTAATGGTTTATAAAAATTAAGTTTGTTTTTTTTAATAATTATTATTTAAGTGGGAAAAAATCAATAACACCATGGTTTTACCTATACGGGCGCGGGCAGCAGCCGCCCGGCCAGTCTCGCTGTATCGTTCGCACGGGGAGGTTGTGTCGCATGTCGGCACGCTCCGATCTGCATTTTTGTGGCAAAGACTAAATAGCGCAGATAGTACACTCGGACTGTTCGTTTACGCTTGGACGTTGATAGTATTAGTAGTGGTGATAGTTTGTTTGCGAGTGGACGCTATATTATTGTCTATTGAATACTAATATAATAATAATAATATCAATAAAACACGTTTATTCAGTATACAGTTCGTTTATTGACGTATACAGTTTATAAAAAAATACAATTACAAAAAAAAAATTAAAACTAACATGACTAATACCGCTCTTAACAGTGGTAGTTTTTAGGGTTCCGTACCCAAAGGGTAAAAACGGGACTTTATTACTAAGACTCCTCTCTCCGTCTGTCTGTCTGTCACCAGGCTGTATCTCACGAACCGTGATAGCCACAAGAAGGGTTATGTTTTTCGAGAGTATATAATATATACTCTCGAAAAACAATTATACATACATAATAGTAGATTGTACAACTAAGGCATAAAAGAAGCTATTTTACCCCGAGACGTTTATATCCACCCGAGCCGCAGGCGAGAGTGGATAGTTAAGTCGGGGGGTAAAATGGCTCGTTTACGCCTGAGTTATACACTCTGCTTTAGGTCAAACTCAAACTCAAACTCAAACTCAAAGCATTTATTTCAATTAAACCAATTACAGGCACTTTTGAATTGTCAAGGGGTCGGTCAGTCAGAAAGATGAAGCTAGTTGCCCATTCCAAAGCGTAGGTACCTATGGAGAAGAACGGGCAAGAAACTCCATGGACACTCTTTTAAATCAAAATAATATGGTTACAAAGTCTTGGTTACATCATTCACGTTAAAAATTATACATGTGAGAACGATGCAGAACGTTAAAAGCGTCCATAACGAAAAGATGAGAAAAAACAACAATTCAAATATTAAATTAAAATAAAATAAGCCATGGCAGCAAAGAGATGACCAGTCTCTACTGACGGTACATTTCGATTGCGAGAAAATGAAACAGACATAAAGTATACAGTACATAATTAATCAAAAATGTTGCATCCATAGCTAATTCCTGCCACCACAGATAATACCGCCAAGAAACATTTTAAAAGTTTTTTTTTTAATTTTCAACATTTGTCATTGGACTTGGGTACTTCATACTGCCAAAAAATGAAAACGTTTCTTTGCCTTTTTAACCGACTTCTAAAAAAGGAGGACGTTCTCAATTCGAATGTTTGTATGTTTTTTTTTTGTGTTTGTTCGCGCATAACTCCGTCGCTTGCCAACCGATTTGAAAAATTCTTTTTTTGTTGGAAAGGGTATTGTTTCCAAATGGTCCCATGAAAATTTTATCGAAATCGGACAAGCGGTTTTTGAAAAATCAATTAAAATCTAAAAATTTATCTGCATTGTCCACATTAACGATTTTTTTGTTTACTTTTTTGTGGGGTAGGTACAACTAAAAAGTGAAAAATAAAAACTTTTTTACAAAAAAAAAACCGACTTCAAAAAAAACACTACAAAGTGATAAATAACTTTAATTTCGGAAGTCGGTGTCAAAAAACGAAAATGCGGAACCAACGACACCGACTTCCGAAATTAAAGTTATTTATCACTTTGTAGTGTTTTCTTTGAAGTCGGTTTTTTTTTTAAATAATAAATGACAACTATTTCACCTGATTTTATTAAATTAACGATAGAAAACACGGAAGTAGTATAAATTAAAGAAAATGAAATAAATCACGACTTTAATCTGCGAAGTTCTATTGTGCGTGTGGCTGTTGGGCCTGATTACTTTAGTCTTAGAAAAAAAAATTACTTTATGCACTAGAACATAAAAAGCGATTTTATGTCGCCTAAGCACATCATAAAGACGGACTTTTAGAGCATGAGAAGTGAAAACACATATTATTATGTATGTATGTGTAATTGTTTGGCACGCTCTGCGGCCTGAACGGCTCGATGGATTTTAGCTTGAGAGGTGTCGTTAGATTCGTATGTACTGTGAGAGTGACACTGGGTATATCAAAATAAAAAATACAAAATGGCGGATTTTTGGCGCAATATTATTTCTTCAAAATTTTTTTTTTCTCATAACCTATCGAGTGGGGTATCAAAATAAAAGGTTTTAAAATGTGATTACAAAAATATATACAACTTATAATATGGTAAAAACTAATTCAAAGTGACAAATCGTAAAAAACACCTACCAAGAACTAAATCGTCTGCGAAATCTTTCACATTTGTAAACTAAAAAGCAGTAAAATTTAAAAAACCCGACTGCAACCTTATGCTAAAACTAACTGAAAAGCTAAAAACAAGCCCATTTTAAATTAAATAAAAGTTGGAAGCAGGCGGGACCCATTTGAGTTTGAAACTATAATAATGGTATTCTTCTGGCAATCACGGTTCGTGAGATACAGCCTGGTGACAGACAGACAGACGGACAGAGGAGTCTTAGTAATAAGGTCCCGTTTTTACCCTTTGGGTACGGAACCCTAAAAACTACCACTGTTAAAAGCGGTATTAGTCATGTCAGTTTTAATTTTTTTTTTGTAATTGTATTTTTTTATAATCTGTATACGTGAAAAAACGAACTGTATATTGAATGAACGTTTTTTATTGATATTATTATTATTTTTTATTTGTCTCTAAGAAAGCAGTATTTTTACTGTACAATAGCATTCATACTCACAACATAAATATTGTACGTATTCTCGATCCATCTACACTCAGTAGGTAGCGTCATAAAACTGCCTAAGACAAAATGCGTCCCACGCCGCCGCATCTGCATGCGCTACGTACGAGTACGACACTCTTTGACATTGGGGAGGTAAGCGGGCGCGCGGGGTGAGGCACTGAGTTCGCCTATGCTCCGCCCAAACGCTCAAGGACATTCGAGGCTATAATCGCCTTAAAATACCTTCATTGTTGTGCCGGTTCAGTAATGTAACGCAGCAGTCGACGCGCGTTTGCCGGTTTGCTTCAGTCAATTCGTGAGGTACCCACCTTTCAAGCTTTTTAATCTTCCCAATTTGCTTCAAGTGAATTAAAACAGTTTTATCACTAACATCGAAGCCTGCAGCTAACTCGGACGTGGTTTGCGATGGGTCCGCTTCCACAATAGCCTTCAATTCTCCATTATCAACTTGGGTCTCAGGCCGTCCACGGGGCTTGTTCTGCAGGTCGAAATTTCCAGAACGAAAACGTTGGAACCAAAAACGAACTGTGTTTTCTTTTGCAACATGACCGCCATACACATCATTCACCCTTCGAGTCGTTTCCGCAGCACTAGTGCCACGGCGGAACTCGTACTCGTAAATAATGCGATATTTTAAATTTTCCATTTTGTAAAATGAGTGACGCAAACAGAAAAAACAGAAGAAAAAAAACAAATGAATGACGGTCATCGAAGCACAAATACATGAGTAAATAGCTGTACAAATTTGAATTTGGAATTCCTTACCAAAGAGGAGAAATTCGTGATAGTGGCCAGTACGAAAAACGCCAATTTCATATGTAAGGACCTAATATTAACGTTCTGCATTTTTGATATTTTTCATTAATAGATGCACTTTGTTCAATTTCCATATTTTAAACACTTTCCCCCTTATTCATAATGCTATTTTATCTCTATTTTAACTAAAATAGGTTTATAGAACGTTTGTCTTTATCTGTCACATTATCATTTCTGTGTGTAAGAAAGAGACAAACCCCATTTTAACTAAAATAGGTTTGATAAGTTTTATGAATAAGGGGGTTTATATACACGAATTTTACGAATACAGACGGTCGAGCCATCAGCTGTCACCATCCATGGATGCGCGTGCCACGCTGTAACATAAACACACACGAACATTCGCGCAAGCGCCCTGCGCCGCCTAAACGAAACAGCAGGCATACATTTTCACCGCGCCGTAGAAAGAGATGGGGATACTTCCTCTCCTACGCCGCGCCGGCTGTCTACTCTCCATCCGTCTTACGAATTTTCGATCAGGTCTCGTGTCCTGACGCGAGTTTTACATTTTTTACCCATTACAAAAAAAGTGTACAACGCCGCTAAAGAAGTTTTCACTTCAAAAAATTATGTTTCAGACAACAATAGTGTGTGCCTCACGGCTGCGCCAAAAAAGTTTATTTCAGCATTAATGCCAGACAGATGCTGCCTGACCCTGGTTTTGTAATGAACCTTTGGAGAAAAGTGACGGGGAGTACACACAGTTTCAACATACCTAAATAATAAATAAACTCTAATAGCACTTTTGTTCCTTTTTCTACGCCACCTCGCACCAGCCTTCGCGGTACGCGTCCAAGTTATCTCGCCAAGTCGCCACCTTTTTTGGGTCGACCTCATCGGCGCCATCCACCTTGGGATTGCCAAACTACGAGATTCATATCATAGATTTTTTTTTTTTGTAACGATGAGGTTTAATTATGTAAGTGGTAGTTAAAAAAAAATAACAAAATTAAAACCTAACTTACTAAAACTATACGCAAACTAAAAAATAACGTCGAAAAATTCATCCGCATCGCTGTCGACTGGTATTTTACCCAAGAGACTGGCGGCATTACCACGTTGTATGGCTATGGTTAGCCTTTGGCCAAGGTAAAAGCCAGCCCTTGGGTCGCAAAAAGTATCAACCAGCCGTTTTGAAATTTCCTTAAAAAAACTACGAGTATGTAAAGAAGAATTGCAACATGACATTTGCTCACTCTTTTATCTCAATGATCGTGACGCTCACCGTCTGCTCCCTGTCATTTCAGGATTCCAGAATATCTTGGCAGGTCACATTCATGTGCTATACAAATGGAAACGTAATTAGCTACGTGAAATGCTTTTGCTTTTCCGCTATGCCACGTGTCATGTTCTGTTTTAGCCTTGTCAAATATTTACCAGTTGCCAAGACAAAATAGCGTGCACCTATATCGTCAAAATTGACATGTTTGAGAGCATAGTTCTAGAATACAAATACAAAATTACAATTACAAATACAAATTTGTTTATTTCAAGATAAAGTTGTTTACATTTTGTTGGTGAATGGCGCCTCCTTTTAAGCAGATAATGCCTGTGTTAGAAGACGCCGCTCTTTTTTAGGTTCTTTTTTAATACGGGCTAATATTTTCATTTTATTAGGCACAGTTTAAGATCTTCATAATATGACGCACGTATTATCTGAAGGGTTGGGCAGAGGTGTATCTTTTAGGGGCCGTCCATTAATCACGTGATGTTTTTTTTGCATTTTTTAACCCTCGCTCCCCCTTGGTGATACATGGTGAGGTTTAAGAGCCCCCCCCCCCCCTATATCACGTGTATTTTTAGTACCTACAAAGTATAAGTATCATCTAATTTTATTATAGAATATTAAAGACTACAATAATAACGTTTAGAGGCAGACAGAATGGTTGCAGGTTGTTTTTGACTGACATAAAAATAATGAAAGAAATGCGAAAAATAAATACACGTACCTAACGCCGCTTTTCGGTTGAGTATCGCGCGTTTGCCGAAAAAATAAATACACGTGATATATTACTACACCCCCTTCCCCCTTCCCCTTGTGATATTTCGTGATTTTTTATGGACCCCTCGCCCCCCTTTCGAGCCTCACGTACAACCCCTTAGCCCCTTAGTACAACCACATTTCGCCAGTTATGGTTAAGTCCCATGCAATAAGGGGTGAGCCTATTGCCATCATCCGGGCTCAAATCCAGACTCCAGGCTGTTACTGAGAACTTTCACATGGAAGAACCCAATATAACTTGACCTGGGAATCGAATCCAAGACCTCATGCTCAGCAGCAACGCCTGCGACCACTAGACCAAAGAAGCAGTTTTATTCGAATAAGATACCTACGAATTTTTTATTTAAAGTGGTAACCCTATCTATAAGGCTATTGTCGGCTGCAGCCTAGCAACGACTATACTCCATTTATTATAACATTAGAAAAAAGAGGCTCGCAGAAGCAGGAGTACGAAACCTTTTATTTTCAAGTTAAGTTCAAACAATTTTAATAAATAATGTATGTGCTTTTTTTTGTAAGTAACAATGTATGGCATACAATAAATCATATTCTATCTATATACTCGTCACGATGCTTGGATAGCTATATGAAATTAAACAATTTTTAGTAACAATCAGTTTATTAAAAACAATTTTTTATAATCCGACAAAATAAAAAAATCACGTGCTGCTACAACTTATGAAGGGAATAGGGAACATTTACATTTAGTAGAGTTATAGTGACATGAAAAACGTTCCCGGTACTGTCCGCCCCTGCTTCTTTTAGATTTTAAACATTGACACGACAGTATTTTATGCAAAAACTACATAATATTAAATGAAAGCCTTGTAATTTCAGAAGGTAGATAGGTTAAATAAGTACAATTAAGTGTGACTGCTGTTATTTAAATGGATTATATTTAACTCCACATCAATCTTGACTATAATAATGTTTGTTGTACTTTTATTACAAAGTGTACCCCTAAAAGAGCCTTTTTTAACTTCTGTCTAATGCTATAGTAAATGGACTATAGGTAATTGTGAACCCTAGACATACAGTGATAGTTCGCGAAATAACAGTTTGGTCGTGTATCAATCTGCGTGTCCGTTTCAAAATTTAAAAAAATCAAAAGTCATTCTATCCAAATTAGGCTGAGAATCAGCACTATTCGAACGTCATCCATACTAATATTATAAATGTGAAAGTGTATTTGTCTGTTTGTTTGTCCGTCTTTCACGGCAAAACCGCTGAACCGATTTAGATGAAATTTGGTATAGAGATAGTTTGAGTCCCGGGAAACGACATAGGATACTTTTTATCCCGATATTTCCACAGGATCGAGATTTATGCGGGTGAAACCGCGGGGCGCAGCTAGTAATTACATAAGACAGTCCCCCCGCCCACCCTTCACCACTTTCTAGTGCTTAGCTGGGAAGAAGTGCCGCAACAAACGCCCCCAGCGGCACAGCCACGCTGTCTGTTACGTTACCAAGAACTTGATTCTATGACGTAAACAATGGTAGGTATATTTAAACTGGAAACCCTACCTATAAGGCTATTGTCGCCTGCAGCCTAGCAACGACTAGGTAAATATGAATAGGTACTAAACATACAGTGATAGCACAGAATACTTAAAGTACTACGTACAGAAAGGCCACTCCCTTCCCCGCACTAACATCAGTTACCGCACCTCACCCCGCACTTCGGCGTATTCGTCGCAGTTCTTTAACAAGAGCGCTCGCAAACACAAGTACCTCACGCACACATTCATACGTATACAAACGTCATTTTTAGGGTTCCGTAGCCAAATGGCAAAAAACGGAACCCTTATGGATTCGTCATGTCTGTCTGTCTGTCTGTCTGTCTGTCTGTCTGTCTGTCCGTCCGTCCGTATGTCACAGCCACTTTTTTCCGAAACTATAAGAACTATACTGTTGAAACTTGGTAAGTTGATGTATTCTGTGAACCGCAGTAAGATTTTCACACAAAAATAGAAAAAAAAACAATAAATTTTGGGGTTCCCCATACTTACAACTGAAACTCCAAAAATTTTTTTTCATCAAACCTGTACGTGTGGGGTATCTATGGATAGGTCTTCAAAAATGATATTGAGGTTTCTAATATCATTTTTTTCTGAACTGAATAGTTTGCGCGAGAGACACTTCCAAAGTGGTAAAATGTGTGTCCCCCCCCCTCTAACTTCTAAAATAAGAGAATGATAAAATTAAAAAAATATATATAATGTACATTACCATGTAAACTTCCACCGAAAATTGGTTTGAACGAGATCTAGTAAGTAGTTTTTTTTTAATACGTCATAAATCGAAAACCGCAATTTACCTTTCACAAAGTTACAACGAACTACAAGAACTTTATATTATGTTACTTGCTGCTACGGAACCCTTCATGGGCGAGTCCGACTCGCACTTGGCCGGTTTTTTAACCGACTTTAAAAAAGGAGGTTCTGTATTCGACCCGTATGTATGTATGTATGTATGTATGTATGTATGTAGTATGTATGTATGTATGTATGTATGTTTGTATGTCCGCGATTATCTCAAAAACTACTGAACCGATTTTGATAATTCTTTCATTAGTGTGATCTACATACTTTCAGGAAGGTCTTAGTATATAATACATTAGGTAATTATTCTTATTTACGAAGTTATATGCATAAATGTACTGCATCTCCGGCATTTCTATGCGAATTTTGATGATTCTTCGAGTTGTGTCTTCAATTCTTCAATGCACTAGTGTTAATTGAATTTATGTGGGGTAGGTACAACTAAAAAGTGAAAAATAAAAACTTTTTTACAAAAAAAACAACCGACTTCAAAAAAAAGCACTACAAAGTGAAAAATAACTTTAATTTCGGAAGTCGGTGTCAAAAAACGAAAATGCGGAACCAAAGACACCGACTTCCGAAATTAAAGTTATTTTTCACTTTGTAGTGCTTTTTTTTGAAGTCGGTTGTTTTTTTTGTAAAAAAGTTTTTTAATGTAGTAGTAGTAGGTAATTATTTTGCGAGCGTTGTATGGAGTGTCCGGGTTGTGGTGATAGCTCGCAAAATAATGGCTGGCTCGTGTATCAATCCGCGTGTCCGTTTGCCTTCCAGGGAGCAGACAGTAGCTGATTTGTGCCATTTTAACACTAAACCGGTCAAGCCCCGCGCGTTACCGATCGGTGACGAAACAATAGAAAACCAATTTTGTCTCATTAGCGGAGCTTGACAGATTAATCATTATTTTCTGTTCCCACTGCTGGGACACGGGTCTCCTCTCTTTAAGAAGGAGTGGGCCTTAATCCACCATGCCGGCCCAGTGCGGGTTGATGGATGTCAAGTACCGCCACTTCTGCAGTTTTGTGCTTCTTGCGTCCAGCGGATTCCTGCGGCCTGAATATTCGACCAAAAATAATGCATTTTTGGTCTTGAAACATTTATTTATCTCTTATCCTGTTAAGAGGGCGCCGACCATAGTCGACCGCACAGTGGCGCCCTCATCGTTTTTTAGGTTATTTCTTTTAGTTTAGAATGAAAATGCAGAAAATAAGCACGATAAGTTGTGTGATAAAAGTGGCTACTACATTGATATATAAAAAACCCAAGATGCACAGTCTCGAATAAAAGTAACGCTCGAAACTGTCACCAATTATACCTACGTAGTTATAGTTATGCTGTACGCATATATTTTTACAAAATCTACCTTACGCAAATTGTATAAAGTTATTTTTACAACGCAGTGTTCGAAAAGCAATAAAATTTTACGACCGACGGTGGTCGGTAGGACAAGGCATTGAGTGGAGACGAACATTTTTATATTTTGTTTTTTTCATAAGAAATTTATTTAGTATTTTAAGAGTTTGTTAAATTGTGTTCTAAACACATAATTATACTTTTATTTGAGCGTAAATATGTTTTTGGGTAGGACATGGGTATATCAATAAAACAAATATTAACTGTTAAAATCGTTTATTTTAAGTAATTGAGGGTATTCAATTACTAAAACAGATTTTTTTTATAAGTTTAAACGCAAAATAACTTAAAATCAACGGCACGAAACACATTAATTTACGAACATTAAAAAAAAAGTCAAATTGACTACCTTTTCTCCTATATTAAATTATTTATAACTTTAACATATTCGTCAAAAACGAAATACAAAAAAGTTCAAAAGTACATAAACTTATTAATTAAAAAAATAAACAGAACAAAAAAAAAATCGACTCCATTGAACAAGAACAGGGTCATTTTTATTATGCGACTAAAATAAGAAGGAGGCTAAAATGCATCGTTCTTACACTGAAAAAGGGGCTATTGAAATTTGCCGTATTATACTTTGATCGTTGAATGAAGTTTTTAGAAAAAATAAATCAAAATCTCATATTTACTTCCTATATTCAGTCATAAAAACAACAAAAACTAATCAATAAACTCTTTTACTTCCCGAAAATATGATATCCCATCCTTTTTTAGCCTTTTTGACGTAATATTTCTACAATTTGTCAGAGAACACTTCGGCATTTTTAACGAGTGCACCTAGACGCGAGCGACGCAAGACTATTTGAAATAAGCGCACAATTTAGAATGTTGCGCTTATTTTATGGGGACGGTTTTGAGACGTTGACTGTGCATCTTGGGTTTTTATATATCAATGGGCTACTATTATCCGTTTTAATGATTATAATAAAACTAAACAATGTAAAACTTCCGTTTGCAACAATATTAACGTACAATCTTGTGGAGCACAACTTATCGTGCTTATTTTCTGCATTTTCATTCTAAAATAAAAGAAATAACCTAAAAAACGATGAGGGCGCCACTGTGCGGTCGACTATGGTCGGCGCCCTCTTAACCGTCTTTGCATGTACTATGTACGTACTTATCTCTAGATATGGTGTGTATAATTTTATTTGTAGACAGCGCGTGACCACTCTCCTTGACCGCAGATTATTTCCTTCCGCGCCCTAGGTAAATACTTCCTGCTCTGGCTTCACGTATTTACGGCGATTTTGTAATAAGAAAACCTGCTATTTACGAATTACAAGCTACTCATAATAAATTCTAAAAGTAACTGCACTGCTCTGACAGCCTGTCAGTCTGTTACATTTTCACGCCTATACGGATTTGGGCACACGGATAGACTATGGCCTAGGTTAGGACATATATCGACGGTTCCCCGGTTGTTTGATCTAAGCGACATTTTTCTGATTTCAAACTTACTTTTTATCCCGGTAGTACGTTCCCGTGGCATAATTTCCGACTTTCATCAAGCCGCGGGCAAAACCTAGTTCCTTATACTTACAGGGTGAAATTTAATTCATGGGCATCCTTAATCATCATTATGAACAACTTTTACTATGGGACTAAACCTAAAATCGCAAAAAAAAAAATCAGCTATTCCTTGCATTATTTTGTGTTCACATAACTCGTCAAAATGTAGGGAAGAGCTGATTTTTTTTTCGCGATTTCGGGTTTGTTCCCATAGTAAAAGTTGTTCATAATGATGATTACAACGACCCTTTAAAAAGATGCCCATGAATTCAATTTCACCCTGTATATTCTCAGACTGAGGTATCTGTCATCCCTACATCGATGTCCTTTACTTTTTTGAGCTACGGCGACCTATGGCTAGTTGAAGAGCAGTCAACGTAGCATTTTAAGAGCCTATACTACCTCAAATGGCTTAGCGTGATCCTCCGTTATGTCGAAAATCCTGCACCATTAATTTTGAAATAAATATATAAGTTGAGGATTAATGCAAAGTCTTATGTTAGACGAAAACACGATTCCATAAAATTTTCTCGATAGAAAAAAAATACAAAGTTACCTCTAACCCGAACAATAAACCGCTGGCATTCAAAAAATACTTCAAATTAGATCATGAAACTTTGCATACTAACTAAACTTACTTTAAAGCAGGTCTTATGTTATTTACTTTTTTATAATTACCATTATTTTCACTGTAAAAAGCAAATACCTAAACTATTAGCGCTGCCTGCCGCCCAGCACCGCACTCTGTCTCGCTCTCACTCACTCGAGCAGTATCGTATGAGCGAGATAAAGAGCGAATTTTAGCTGAGGTAGTATAGGCTCTTAAACCCCCCACATGACAAAAATATCGGTAATCTGAGTTTCATATCGAAACATCAAAAAGACCCGTCAAATTTTATCACAAAACACCTTTTCTACGCATTGGATAAAACTATCAATGTCACGGTGATAACGTGCATTTAAAAGATTTGCGATAACCGATAAGAATAATTGAAGTCCGAAAAACAGTACTTATGTTGCTTTTGGATAAGGGTTTTGAGTCGCAGTTCAATGGCCTTGGGTGGATGTGATAATTTGAATGGTAAACTGTATCTACTGATAAGAAAATCAGCTGTTGACAGCATTTAGTAGAAACCTTTTTGTTTGTCAGTCGATACGGGTAGTCAGAGGCCTGAATGTCTTGACAACTGGTGTGACCAAGGGGCTGGGTTGCGGAGGTCAGACAGGCAGTCGCTCCATGTAAAACAATGGTATTGCAGGTGCATCCGCTTAGCCTGGAAACCGACCCCAACATAGTTGGGAAAAACACTACTGACTGAAAAATAACTTTAATTTCGCAAGTCGGTGTCGTTGGTTCCGCATTTTCGTTTTTTGACGCCGACTTCCGAAATTAAAGTTATTTTTCAGTTTGTTTGTAGTGTTTTTTTTTTGTAGTCGGTTGTTTTTTTTTTTGAAGTGAAAACTTCTTTAGCGGCGTTGAACACTTTTTGTAATGGGTAAAAAATGTTAAACTCGCGTCAGGGCATCGCGTCAGGACACGTGACCGTCAGGAGAGATTTCCCCCCCCTCCCCCCATCTCTTTCTACGGCGGCGCCAACCGAAGTGAACCAAGTGAGACACGACAAAGATGGCCGAAGAAAATGACATTTGACATACAAATGTTTGAAAAGTCAGTTTCGTAAACAATAGTACTTCGAGGAGCCGCAGTTGTATTTAATTTATTTTGAACTTCTGTTTAACCAATTTAGTTTATTATTATATACCTACCTACAATACAAAATAGAAGCGACGAAAAATATAACGAAGCACATTATAGCAACAAGAAATACTGTGGGACATTGCTGCTTTTGTGTGAAAACAATGCTTCCGTATCGACCACGGAAGTTTACACCCTGCAGGGAGATGCTCCAGTAGGGTGTGGCTGTGAAGCTATGTTGCAAAACATGCTCCACGTCCTATCCTGCCTTATTTGTCCTACCCAAAACATGCAGTCAAAGTGACCTCTGCGCTGCCACCGACGACAAGGTGGAAGTGGCAATATTTTGTGCCAACAAGATCTAAAGTAAAAGAGAAGAAATTTAGGGAGTAGTTTATTAATAAAAAGCTTGTATACAAATATCAGTTTATTTTTATAATACTTGTACGCACCGGGACTTACAGCTTAGTACGGCTGTTATTCCAAATGCATACAGTGTGGCTAAGTTTGTAACAATTGAGCCTGGTATCTATGGTTACCTCACCCTACTGATTATAAACCTACAGCAACTACTTAACACCCTAGTTATCCTAACACCCTAACCTATCATACAAGCCTACGGGAGACCTACGGGAACAGACAGAATTTGGGTAGGAATAGGGGTTTGTGTACGTCGTGCAATGTGTACACAGGAAATAGTTTTGTCATTGCCGGTCCCACAGACTCATAGAACTGGTGATGGCTAAAGGTGTCTTGGCCATAGTGAGAGGAATTATGGAAGATGAATCAAACTCTACTCCAGCTTGATGACTTATTTATTCATTTACTAATTACTAATTTATGTGGAACGAATGTAGGTATGTCGCTCTTGATGCTGACGCTGGCGTATGTAACTCTTGCCTGTTCACGGCTGAACAATACTCTAAACTCTAATTTGGCTTCTAAAACTTGTGCAAGCAGAACAACATTTTTAAAATGTTTGCTTTCATTTGCCATCTGTGCCATCTCTTCTGTAGGCCGTTTCATTTTCTGCTATTCGTAGTGAAGCACCATCTTTACTAGTCCTATTGACCTGAAATACAAAACTAATGTTATAAATTCTTTCTCTTCATTATCTTATTTATACTGATTTAATTAATCAGTAGCGGCATCAAAATAACAGTCATTATTATTCTTATGGCGGGATCTTTTTTTTGTTACAATGAGTTTTGTACAGGCAAACGAAGTTCTTCGTAAAATTGTAAATTGGATAGGCACCTAATTCGTAAATCATGCCAGGCTGCCCCTGTTTAGCGTTAGTGCTTGTGTCAGTGTTTTTATTTTCTATTATGGAGACCTCTCCCTGACCAATTCTTCCAAAAAATCTAAGGATTAGAAGCAAAAGCAAGCATAAGTATAAGAAATTGAAAATGTTTACAAAACATAACTTACTTTGAACACATTTTAGCTGTAACAGTAGGTACACACCTTATCCTCCTCCAACCAATATTCAATTCTTTGCCCTTTATTGCAACTAGTCTCCGGTCTTAATTTCATTTATTTTAAATACAAAAAAAATATTCAAAAGTTTTTTAGTTTGACACATACAATATCAAATTCATTCATTGACAGGGAAAAATTCATTGACATATTCATATTGTTTCCATGACGACCATGACGTTGTCGCGTCAAAACTGTTGAAACTGTAGACAATAAATTAGTTTTTCATACGTAATAATGTCTATGGACACAAATATTCGGTTCGTAGACAGATATTCTCGTATGCCGATTTAATGTGTTGGCCAATTTGTTGGATGACTTCATTATAATGGCAACATTTAGAAGTTGTAGGACATTCTAGTTATAGAACGTTTATGAAGCGTTTATGAATACAAAATTTTATCGAATATTTTAAAGGCCTATTGAGCATTTTAACTAATGAATGGTTTAAACCTTCAATAGGCTTTTTTATGAATAAGACCGAAAGTGTTTAAAATATGGAAATTGAACAAAGTGCATCTATTAATGAAAAAAGTGACGCAGAAATATTGAAAAAAAATGAGTAATATTAATTAAATTAATAATTGATTTATTTCAACGTTAATATTCAAGTTTTCACTTCTGCCGGCACTCCCGGAGTGCAACCCGTCTTTTTTTGTAAAATAGTTTTTATTTTTTTCACTTTTTAGTTGTACCTACCCTACACAAATTCAATTAACACTAGTGCATTGAAGAATTCTAGAATAATAATTCGCATAGAAATGCCGGAGAGGCAGTACATCTACGCATATAACTTCGTATAAGAATAATTATATACTAAAACCTTCCTGAAAGAATGTAGATCACATCAGTGAAAGAATTATCAAAATTGGTTCATTCGTTTTTGAGAAAATCGCGGACATACAAACATACATACACGCATACGGGTCGAATACAGAACCTCCTTTTTTGAAGTCGGTTAAAAAAGGTACCTAGGCAGATTGATTGTGCAGAATCCTTGTTAACCTGTTGTAATTCAAAGATTATCAGACTGGAGGAGATTGGGCCAAAGCCTTTTCTTTTCATTTAAAATCCGTATCCAGGATAACCAATTCAACCTCAACGCAATCGACGTTAATAAACTCGCATAAGCGATTGTCATTGCGAACGCGTTTGGCTCAAGGTAAAATAAGTACATCCGCAATACGCATGCCAGGTCCGTCCTTAAGGACCACCATTGGCAACATAAAAGCTATTGTCAAAGCGAGTGCGTTTGGCTCAAGGCAATATATCCTTGGTCCTTCTGGCGTAAAAAAGCCACGTAAAACCCCATGTAAATTAAAATCATTAGATTAAAAAAAAGTGATTCTAATAGATAAAACAATAATTAAGTAGCACGTCACAGCACGTGTTATAATTATTGATAAGTGCATGCGCTGACTGGGTGTATTATGCTTTGTGGCCATGTGTCGGTGCACGTGGCGCTGTCTGTGTTGGTAAACATTACGTAATCGTCTTGACATGTTGGAAGGATGGTAGAAGTGTTCAGAAGGCCAATTCTCGTAATTTAAAACTTTTTTACAAAAAAACAACCGACTTAAAAAAAAACACTACAAAGTGAAAAATAACTTTAATTTCGGAAGTCTGTGTCGTTTGTTCCGCATTTTCGTTTTTTGACACCGACTTCCGAAATTAAAGTTATTTTTCACTTTGTAGTGTTTTTTTTTGAAGTCGGTTGTTTTTTTGTAAAAAAGTTTTTATTTTTCCTTTTTTTTGTTGTACCTACCCCACACAAATTCAATTAACACTAGTGCATTGAAGAATTGAAGACACGACTCAAATAATCATCAAAATTCACATAGAAATGCCGGAGATGCAGTACATTTGTGCATATAACTTCGTACATAAGAATAATTACCTAATGTATTATATACTAAAACCTTCCTGAAAGTATGCAGATCACACTAATGAAAGAATTATCAAAATCGGTTCAGTAGTTTTTGAGATAATCGCGGACATACAAACATACATACATACATACGGGTCGAATACAGAACCTCCTTTTTTAAAGTCGGTTAAAAACGTTCAAAATCTAGTCGCAGTCTCATCTCGGCGACAAACAAACGTCAAAATGTAGCGAAATTAGGAGTTATTCCGGTATGATCCCTGAACCCCCCCCTCCACCCCCGCGATACCCTGCTAGTTCGTCTTCTAACTAACAGGGGATCGAGGGGGGGGGGTTAAGGTATATTTGACAGATTGTGTACTGAGATCAGACTGTGAACATTCTTAAAATTGCGAGAGTTGACTCTCTGATGTGCCATTGTTTGACTGTTGTGTTTGTTGACCACCTTTGTCAATGTCAATAACTATGAGAGGTTGGATGTAGGCACACCCCGGACACTCCATACAACGCTCGCAAAATAATTACCTACTACTACTACATTAAAAATTACGTTTGTATACGTATGAATGTGTGCGTGAGGTACTTGTGTTTGCGAGCGCTCTTGTTAAAGAACGGGCGACGAACACGCCGAAATGCGGGGTGAGGTGCGGTAACTGATGTTAGTGCGGGGAAGGGAGTGTCCTTTCTGTACGGTATTCTGTGATGTAGGCTTGTTAACAAGTACCAGGTGGTAGGTACTTAACAAAATCAATACTTACTACTTAATATTGTAAGGAGGTAAAATTTGTTTAATTTTTTTTCATTTGTATCTAAGGGCACAGAATAACTAATAGTACTAACAGTAGTGGGTAATCTCCGGAACTAGTAGTCGTATTTAAAAAAATATTTTTGTATTTGATAGCCCAATTCTTGAAGAAGATTATCGTCGTTGTCACACCAAAATCTGCTATGTGCTGTTTTTTGAGATTTCAAGATTTTGATGAAAATCAAACATCAATCAATCAATCAATTTTTGTCAAAATCTTGAAATCTCAAAAAACGGCACATAGCAGATTTTGGTTTGACAACGACGTTACTTATAGGCTATTTAACATCACGCGACGACCCTTAAGAGCTGAGCAAAAGGTGAAAAGTCTGAAAGAATGCTAAGTAAAAACGAAGTAGGTAGTAGCATTTGCGAGCGACGCGATGGTATGCGACACGATGGGTCAGAAACAGAAATTACATGCGGACGAAGTCGCGAACAGAAGCTAATGTCTAATAAAACACATGATTTATCACTCATACACGGTTGTGTACTTTTGTATGTAGTACATAACTGTAGACTCAATTCGTTCTCATTAAATCGATGCGGGTAGGTACCGATACAAACACAAATTCAAACAATCAATTCAGATTTCTTATCAGTAGGGCTGTTTTTTTTAGTTAGTGTTACTATACTGCCGTCCTTACAAAAAGTGTAATGACTCGGATTTTGCGCTTTACAAAATTACATACAATAGATGGGCAATCCACCCGATTTAAACGAGATAAACACCCGTAAACACCCAGAAAATTGGGTGTTTATCGGGTGTTTACCAAAAGCACAGGGTTTAAACCCGGTGGATTGCCCATCTCAAGCGAATTATTGCACTTTTTGTAAGGACGGTAGAACGGCTTACCGTGCTTTCCGAGGCACGGCCACGCAGGGGTCTTGATATCTTATAAATTAATGTTAGGGTGACCATTGCCGCTTGCTGAGGTCGTTCCGTGGATGGGGAAAGAAAGAAAATAGATTTATTTAGTAGTTATTATTATTATTTAGTATTATGTAGTTATTGCGTGAAAGAGTAACAAACATCCATCCATCCATCCATCTTCACAAACTTTCGCCTTTATAATATTATAGTGTGATTCTTCAGGATATATGCTAGGTAGATAGTGTGTTGAAAACATAATAAGTACAACTAATTTGATACGATAGAAAGAAATCATGAAGATACCTCTAAAAACTTTCTTTTCACAATAAAAACCAATACATAAAATCATTTTGATTTTTTGTCAGATTATTCTACAAGCAACATACTAAAGCACCAGTGTTTTAATCTTTTAGTCTAAACAATAGATTTTTTGTTAATAGATTAAATAATTGCTTCATATTTTGCAATAAATTACCAGCGTTGTGTCATAGCGCTTTTCTTTCTTTTCTATGCAGTCCGACAGTGACCGCGCTTTAGGTCATGTAGTTCCACTTTATTTTTTGTGTGGGAAATTATCTAATAACCCACCCGTGTTCCTTCAGTTGCCTGTGCCAGGGGCCACGCACTGTGTTCCCAAATATCCTTGGACCTGACATTTTGAGTTAAGTTCAGTAAGAGACGCATTTCAATACGACAAACTTCGGACAAGAACTCCTATGTGCTAAATCTTTATAGTTTTTGAAAAAAATACGTCTAAAGTTTATTATTTTTTTTATTTAGAAAATTTAAAAAAATATATTACTTGGATATAAATAAAGCTGATATGTTTCTGGTATTTTCAATTTGTTAAGAATATAGTGAAGGATTTAATACACTTTACTACGGTCCGAAAATGTTAGCTTTTAATGAGAAAAAAAAAGATTTCAGTTTTTCAGATTTTATTTTTTTTCATTTTAATTATGCGTTAGTAGCATCCGCAATAAAGCTAAATGGTAGTTAAATACGTCACTTATCACCATAAAAAAAAATCAACTGCTAATGCCATGGAAAATGGGAAATAATAGCTTCTAAATATTTTTCATTACAAAACGCCTGTTATTTAGATATGAGCAACGTGTTCAGACGTCGTTGCTATGAATGAGTGATCAGGCACTGTAAGAGTATTTTGCTTTTCACTTTCTAGTAGGAATTTTTGGTGTGATTATCAGTAATCGGAATAGGTAGAGCTATTTAGGTTCATTGACCGCAAACATTGATGTTAATATGGATATTCCACGGGATTCCGACTGATACTACGGGATTTTTGTCATACAAATTCGCACTAACATCAACAGATGTTGAACGCTCGTTTTCCACACATAAATGGGTGTTAGATGTAAAAAGAAATAGATTAAAATTAGATAATTTAGAAAAAATAATGCTGATTTATTTTAACTCTGGTCATACTCAGTACTTCTAGTGAAGCTGAAGACGAACCAGATCAATGACATTTTTTGTTTAAATAAGTGAATTATTGTTGAAGCGTATTGATTATTTTAATTAAGATTTTATTGTAAATACAATTTTTTTTATTTGATAATGATTTGATTTTAATGAGGAACAAATAATTTGTATGGTAATATGTTTTTGTACAACTTCAGAATAAAAATGTTTAAATGATTGTTGATTCTTGAATAAGAAATTGGTGCCGATTCTCTTGTACACCGAACTAAACTAACTAATCTATCACTAAAATTCCTTACTTTTTGCTATGGGAATCTTACAGCTATTCTGCATAAAAAAATCTCTAAATTTAAAAATAATTTTGACACAACAAAAATCGAATTTGACAATCGCGACTCGTCGACACGTGGTACTTATTTTCCCTACCCCGTGAATGGTTTTTTAGAGCCGCAGGCGCGTAGGGGGCAGCCTTGACGTGTTTTTTAAGGAATTTTTCACTTTTTGTATGGAAAATATGAAAAATTTAAACCTACATGTTGAGTTTTAGGAGTTTATGGGTTTCATAAAGGGGGTCGAAATTTTCATTATTTTTGCGATAGGACACACCATTTTCGAGATATAAGCAAAAGAAAAAAAAAATACAGACAGTACTGTTTTTGCAACATTCATGACAACTAATTTTATTCCGCACCTTTTTAATCGCGATTAAAAATAGTCAGATTTAGTTCGATTTAGTTAGACAATCAAAATTTTTGGTGAAAAACGTGAAATTCAGAATAGCAAAATTGCCATCTTCAATAGATTTAACTCAGTGCCATCTTAGTGCTGTCAAACTAAAATATAGTTAAGTTGCGTCACTTTAGTCAATTTCAGAATGGGAAATCGTCGCTTGACAGGATAAATTAAATTTTAGTGATTTTAGTCTAGTTTAGAGGCACTTGTGACAAGAAAATCGGCACCATTGTTACGTAAAAAAATATATGTGGTTAGTTTATCTATTTATTATACTATCCTTAATCCCTTCCTTCTTATATTTACCCGATTTTTTATTTTATGTAGATAACTACTTAGTTATCTACACCGTACTTAGTCACCGTATCTATACCTACTTAGGTAACTAACTTTTCCTGACACTGAACTGGTTACATTTACATACAATACATAATCACACCAAAAATTCCTACTAGAAAGTGAAAAGCAAAATACTCTTACAGTGCCTGATCACTCATTCATAGCAACGACGTCTGAACACGTTGCTCATATCTAAATAACAGGCGTTTTGTAATGAAAAATATTTAGAAGCTATTATTTCCCATTTTCCATGGCATTAGCAGTTGATTTTTTTTATGGTGATAAGTGACGTATTTAACTACCATTTAGCTTTATTGCGGATGCTACTAACGCATAATTAAAATGAAAAAAAATAAAATCTGAAAAACTGAAATCTTTTTTTTTCTCATTAAAAGCTAACATTTTCGGACCGTAGTAAAGTGTATTAAATCCTTCACTATATTCTTAACAAATTGAAAATACCAGAAACATATCAGCTTTATTTATATCCAAGTAATATATTTTTTTAAAGGGGTTAGAAGATTTTTGTATGGAGGGTGGCCCTAAGGTCGGTCGCCATTTTGATTTTTTTTCAGAATCGCGGTGCACAACAAAAGTTATATATTTAGATAGAGGACGCTTATACAAACAAAAAATGTTATATATTATAATATCCTAAAGCGTCAGGTTTCGGAGTTATTCACCGAAATATAATTCGAAAACAACAAGGATTTATTTGTTTTTTTTCCCTCCAGGTAAGCATATTGAACTATTGAGGTAATAGAAACGTTATGAAACCTTTATGGAGAAGAAACAAATGAAGAATAAACATTTTTTAAATAAATAATTAAAAACGGCTATTTATAGTTCGTTTTTTAATCCCAGAGACTAATATGACATTTAAGTCTTTTGTGTTTTCGTTTTTTTTTAGTATAGAAGTTTGACATTACACTTGTCAGATTAGTCTCTGGGATTAAAAAACGAACTATAAATTGCCGTGTTTAATTATTTATTTAAAAAATGTCTATTCTTCATTTGTTTCTTCTCCATAAAGGTTTCATAACGTTTCTATTACCTCAATAGTTCAATATGCTTACCTGGAGGGAAAAAAACAAAAAAATCCTTGTTGTTTTCGACTTATATTTCGGTGAATAACTCCGAAACCTGACGCTTTAGGATATTATGTTATGTAACATTTTTTGTTTGTATAAGTGTCCTCTATCTAAATATATAACTTTTGTTGTGCACCGCGATTCTGAAAAAAAATCAAAATGGCGGCTGATTTTAGGGCCAAAACCTTCAAACCCCTTTCTAAATAAAAAAAATAATAAACTTTAGACGTATTTTTTTCAAAAACTATAAAGATTTAGCACATGGGAGTTCTTGTCCGAAGTTTGTCGTATTGAAATGCGTCTCTTACTGAACTTAACTCAAAATGTCAGGTCCAAGGATATTTGGGAACACAGTGCCACGGTATCTCTTTCGAACAACCCGCGACCCTGGCAAGGTCATGTAGTCCGGCGCTGGTTTTCGGCGACAGTCGGCATTGACGCGATGACGTCAACCGGTATCCACGGAACGACCTCTACCCTTCAATCGACCCGGGTGTTAGCCAAGAGTCCTTCTAATGACATATCTCGTATTACCATTGTCAATCAATATTTAATGAACTAACAAAACTGTTGTTATTTCGCGTTGTCTCGACTTGATAACAATAAAAGTACTAGTATAATATGTCAACAATTAAACACTCAGTTATAATTTGTCAACATTTGTTTTATTTATATAATATAAACTGACGTATTTTAAAGTAAATATTATTGTAAGAGCTACAGCACCCTAATTTTGCCTAATTGTTTTGTTGTTGCACTTTCAATGACAATCTAAATCATTCTGAAGGATATAGCTAATCGATTGCAATAAGAAGTGAAGATGGAGAGCAGTGGAAGGCGTGGAAGCCTACGTCTATTCCCGTTGTCCCCATTAACGCTGTCCCCATTGAATGGGGACAACGGAACTCAATAAAAATAATTAAAATGTATTCCCGTTGTCCCCATTGACGATTTCCTGTTAATGGGGACAACGGAACTAAAACGGCCGCGACTTACCGAGTTTTAAGTCGTAGGTGCGT
Organism: Amphipoea lucens; assembly: GCA_947508005.1. Lineage (NCBI taxonomy): Eukaryota > Metazoa > Arthropoda > Insecta > Lepidoptera > Noctuidae > Amphipoea > Amphipoea lucens. Next base: position 10,445,857 of record OX382382.1, read on the forward strand.
AGGTTCGACCTTAGTCCAGACAGGCGCTTTACGTGGCTTTTCTTTATATACTTACCTGCCTCGTAGGTTCGACTCCAAAGTCCCAGACAGGCGATTTACGTGGTTTTATTTTATATACTTACCTTTTTTTGTGCTCCGTGGAAATCCTCATGGACTTCCTCTATCGCGGGGATGACAGAGGGGCATGCCGGACTCATACCGGCTAAAACCACAGTGGTGTTCCACCTCTACCTATGGCCCAGAGGTGCGGGATTCGCATAAGCATTCACCGCTCCCCCGACAGGCCTCGACCCGCTGTTCCTCAGCTTACCTAAAAAATTTCATCGCCATTGCTCTCAAAACGGTGAAGGAAATCGTAGTGAGAAAAACGGCATGTCCGAGAACCAAACAACCACCAAATCATTCAATGACATGTGACATCTACCAACCCGCACTGGGCTCGCGTGGTGGATCAGGGCCCACTCCCTCTCACTGAGGCCCGTGTCCCAGCAATGGTAACATTATAGGATGATTAGCAATTAACGCAATGAATGTTCGCGTCCTGGATAGGTTACATAATGAGTTGAAGTGAAAACTTATTTAGGCGGGTTGGGCAATTTTTGAAATGGAAAAAATCCATTGAACTCGCGACACTGTTACCGACACCGCGCTACATTCGATGTGTTCGGCTGTCCTCGGGATGTACTCGGTTTTAATGTATTTCCGATATGTCAGTGAGTGATAGCAAAGTATTCTGTTTGTGCTTTGTTTATATGACGATTAAAAAAATACACACGTAATTGTTCAAGTTTTCACTTCTGTCGGTACTCCCGGAGTGCCACTTTTTTTTTATAATATTGCCGAATACCAAGATAATATTTTAGACATTTTAATCTTTAAGGCTATCTCGGTGTTATAAAATGATTACAGGCCACAGGGGGAGATAGGCTATAATTAAAACATGAGCGAGGTAATTAAAAACAATGACTTTGTTTTTGTGAAAAAAATGTTTGATAGTATAATATTTGTTTTGATTAAAACTTAAACTATCTGGGTGCCCAGTGACAGTGACCCCTTTATTTGTTTATTCAAACGCTATTACCCGCGGTCCTTCGTTCGCGTGGAAGTCATAACTCGTAAGATACACACTATACAGGGAGATTTTTTTATCACCTTAAAATTTTTACAGGGTGTTCTACCCATGAATATGAACAACTTTCACTATGGGACCAACTCTGAAATCACGAAAAAAAAAATCTGCTGTTTCATACATTTTGGTAGGTATTGAACTTTTGTATGAAACAGCTGATTTTTTTTTAAGTGAAAACTTCTTTAGCGGCGTTGCACACTTTTTGTAATGGGTAAAAAATGTTAAACTCGCGTCAGGGCATCGCGTCAGGACACGTGACCGTCAGGAGAGATTCCCCCCCCCCCCTCTTTCTACGGCGGCGCCAACCGAAGTGAACCAAGTGACACACGACAATGGATGGATGGATGGATAAATGATATTCCGCCAAATCGTCTAATACAACATTTAATGAATTGGCTGGCTGATGCTTAGGCCGTTTATACAAAATTGTTTCTACGCTTTTTCGTTCGTGACTATTTCTATTTCTACCAGAAAAACAATTATCCAATGCTTATGACGTAATTTCATAGATAAGGTGTGATTATTATATTTTTAAACAGAGGAACGTGTGGTATTGATAAGAATGTTATTACTTCGTAACACCTGTCGAGGTTACTTGGCATAGCGATAACAGCTGTTTTTTTTTTTTAAATTGTAACATCATGCATGTATTCTAGGCCCAGTGGTGACGGAGTTGTAGGTCGTGGATTCCAACCAGCACCCAAATTGCGTAACACACTATTATTCTCAATATGACTCATTTTGAACCGTATTTCTAATCCATTGCTCCATATGTTCGAAAAATGTGTCTGCTCAACAACGCAAATAACGCAATGAATGTTGTTGAACTGTCAAAATGAAACCGATTCATACTGATAGTCTGTTATGCAACCCTGCCGTGTAGACGCTTTCATTACCATCATCATTTCAGCCGAAAGACGTCCAATGCTGGACATAGGCCTCCCCCAAGCACCTCCACTTCGACCGGTTCTGTGCTTCTCGCATCCAACTGGTTCCTGCGGCCTTCACAAGGTCGTCGGTCCACCTTGTGGGAGGCCTTCCAACGCTACGTCTTCCGGTACGCGGTCGCCACTCCAGAACCTTTCGGCCCCATCGGCCATCTGTTCTGCGAGCAATGTGCCCTGCCCACTGACACTTAAGTTTGGCAATTCTTCGGGCTATGTCGGTTACCTTGGCAGACGCAAGAGCACGCGGAACAGGGTGTAAAGTTCACTCATACTCTATTGGAAAGGGAGTATCCTCCGACCAGACGGGTGTTGTGTCTGGCGGGCAACTGCTTGATGATTCATGTCGGGCTGTTGAATCTATGCTAGTTGCGCGGTAAACTCTGCTTGCGAGATGCAGGATTTCCGTGACGTCAGTATGACGCGTTGTTCGCATGTGGCGTTGTAGATACCGCTACAATGTGATGTCCACCACGTGGTAGATTATGGCCCACTCCCTCTCACTGAGAGGAGGCCTGTGTCCCAGCAGTGGGAACGTTATAGGCTGATTATGCTATAGACAATCAGCAACATCTCTAAATTGTATCGGAATTAATGATGTTAGATAATTTTACCTACGTAAGTAATTATGTAATTAATAACATTGTATAATACACGAAGTAAACAATGATTTTCACTCGACACATGAACACTGATTGACCTTATAATCGCGAGCCGTCCGGCTTGCGCAAACGCATGCAAAGTAATTACTCGTGTCAAAGACTGTAATGGCATGCATTGCATTACAAATCACAAAGTGATCGAAGGCTGATTTTCATGTTTACTGGAAAGTAGGGCCTTTAGATCTGAATTTAAAAAAGTCCTGAGGCATGAGGAACAGGGTGTAAAGTTCACTCATCATCCATAGAAAAGGGAGGATCTTCCGACCAGACGGGGTCGTGTCTGGTGGGCTACTGCCGTATATGCTAGTTGCGCTAGCACTGCAATTGTTAAAAAAACCGGCCAAGTGCGACTCGGACTTGCACACGAAGGTTTCCGTACCACCGTACAATATTTAACACTACATATTATTATATAAAAAATCACGTTTGTTGTATGGGAGCCCCCCTTAAATATTTATTTTATTCTGTTTTTAGTATATGTTGTTATAGCGGCAACAGAAATACATCATTTGTGAAAATTTCAACTGTCTAGCTATCACGCTTAATGAGATACAGCCTGGTGACAAACAGACAGACGGACAGTGGAGTCTTAGTAATAGGGTCCCGTTTTTAATTTTACCCATTGGGTATGGATCCCTAAAAAGACCTTTAGGCGTGAATTTACAAAGGTCATTGACGACAATGCCTTTCAGATAGCAATTGACTGAACACAACACTTCTCATTCATCCTTCGCACAAGTATTATTTGTCAGCTTATCTCCTCTTGACCTTAAATAAGACAATAGTACTTGATATTAGACAAATACTTAAAAGTTAAATACAAAAGGATGTATTGTGTGACGAGTTTTAGTGATAGCCCTGTCTGATTATTATAATGGAGACAAATACGATGTTATCGTTGGCATGAAATGGCCATGGATTCGAAAAGCTTGTTGTTAATAATGACTGACAAATGCGTGCACTATAGTCGGCGCGGAACTAGTTGGCCGCTGAGGTGGGACAGGGGTGAGGCGGCGGTTCGCAACGCACGTATTGAGTAATGCGCCCCCGCTCCTCCGTCTCACCGCTCACATACCTCAGGCGCGGCCAACTAGTTCCGCGCGGACTATACCAACCCGCACTGGACCCGCGTGGTGGTTTACGGCCCCTATTACAGAGAGGAGGCCTGTGTCCCAGCAGTGGGAACATTATAGACTGGTTATGCGTGAACTGAGTGGACAAGTCCACTCAAATCTGTGTGGTTCTTTCCTCAAAAGACCGTCTCAGACTGCATGGTCCTTATATTAACTGACCAAGTTTACAGAAAATTCTTTGCATATGGATGTATACCGGTACATATACCAAAATAACATTTTTTACAATTTTTGTCTGTCTGTTTGTTCCGGCTAATCTCTGAAACGGCTGGACCGATTTTGACAGGACTTTCATTGGCAGGTAGCTGGTGTAATAAGGACTTAAGGAGTAACTTAGGCTACTTTTATTTTTATTTATATATTTTTATTTTAGAAAAAAAAAACTTTTAGTTAGAATAGGATTTCACGCGGATGAAGTCGCGGGCAGCATATAGTCGATTATAAAAACAAAAAAAATGTTTTTTTTATTTTCCTCATACCGAATTTCTGCCATCGGCGACCAATCTCAACGGAGACCAGCCTTCGACGCGGAAAATATTATAGTGCACAAGCGTGTGCGCAAACACAAGTGCACTCTCTCTTCCCTCACTCTCATAGTCCGATGGGACGGGAATCCGACACGACCGGAGAGAGATCAGGCGCAGGACCAACGGCTTAACGTGATTAAAATAAATTAATAACACAATGGATGTTGTTGAACTGCGCTTGTGGCTAAGTAATAACAGCCGCACGTGTCGATAGGTTAAGCTATGCTTTCCGCGGTTGGTCCGTGGATGGGTGACCTCCATATATTCCGCCTCTCGATGTATTTGGAGACCTTAGGTATCTCTCGACTTCTTTCTTTGAGAGAATTACAGTTCACAGTAGACAGGGGCTCATCTTCCTCGGACTCTCTAATAATTTTTTCACAAACGCTCCAAAGACAATACGCGCTTTTACATTACATTTTTAAAGAGCGACATTTGAAAAGTATCGTTGAATCGGCCATAAAAATATCGCCGATGCCGATATATCGGCAAACTTCGAGTATCGCCGATATATCGGCTTTGGTATCGGATGCATCCCTAAACATTTTAGTGATACTTCGGTCACAGATAAATAACTCTGTTATTGCAAGTCGACGTCACATTGACCTAAAAATTAACACCTATAAAGTGTCGTTTTCCAAGTACAGGTTTAAATATACCCATTACAAAGTGTTCATGATTTGTATACCAGTTAGCGTCTATGACGTACTTCGAATAAATATTATTCAAACAGTTAGCGCCAGACCATCCTCCATTTCCATCGCGTGTTAATATAATAATAATATTTTTATTATTGAAGTTTCATAGAATATTACGTGATTTGTCTATTAAACTTTGTGTAAGACGTCACTTTGACAAGTAAACGTCATCAGGTGACCTACTTCATTTCGAACTAGCTTCTACCGCGACTTCCTCCGCGTGAAATTTCTTGCTCCCCAAACCCATCCCGTCGCATCGCATCGCCTGCCCGCGCTATTACTTCGCTTTCGCTCAGCGTTCTTTCTGACTTTTTTTCCTTTTTGCTCGGCTTCTAATGGTCCTAGCGTGATGGTGAACAGCCTAAGGCCTTCCTCAAGAATTGGGCTATCAAATGCAAAAATAATCTTTTATATCCGACTGGCAGTTCCAGAGATTAGTGCGTTCAAACAAACAAATTATTCAGCTTTATTATTAGTACTAGCTTCTGCCCGCGACTTCGTTCGCGTGAAATTTCTTATTCCCTCGACCCATCTCGTCGTATTGCATCACTTGCCCGCGTCTCCTGCTCTATCACTTCGTTTCTCCATAGCGCTTTTGCTCGGCTCCTAAGGGTCATAGCGTGACGTTAAATAGCCTATAGCCTTCCTCAAGAATTGGGCTATCAAATGCAAGAAGAATTTTTACAAAACCGTCTGGTAGTTTCAGAGATTACTCCCTACATACAAACTTACAAACAAATTTTATAATATTAGTATAGATGTATAGATAAATATTATTCAAACAATTAGCGCCAGACCATCCTCCTTTTCCATTTCGTGCCATTATAATAAACTTGTAAATAGAACCATGTTTATTATTGAATTTCCATAGATTATTACGTGACGTGCTTATAAAATTTTGTATAACACGTCAGTTTGACGTAAACGTCATCAGGTGACCAACTTATCTTGGATGCGGAATCAAATCAGCTCTCCATGAGTTTTTCCCTAGACATGCATCGGGAGAACGATTAATGCTATATAAATAGATAAATAATGAAATAAAAAAAACGCTTTATTATTATTGTAGAAGAAAAAAGAACTATGAAGAACTCAGTTTCTTCTTTTATGTTTATAGATTATTATTTTACAAATAAGTACATTTTTTTTTGTTGACTGTACCTTTAAAGTAGGTACTTGTAATTTGGGACGAAACACAAAGTGATATGGGACCAAAGAGAATTTTGTATGGGACAAACAAATATTTTTTTGGAATGTGGGACAAAACTTCGGGACGAACGAAGAATAAATCAAAATTCATCATCTTCTTGCCGTTGTCCCATGGGTCGGTGCAACACGTTTTCTTCTTCCATTTTCCCCTGTTAACCTTCACAGTATTATTCACTCCCAATTATGTAAATGACAGGATTATAAGAGGATTAGGAGGAGGAATTTATTCCTTGCCGCGGTCGGTACGTGGATCCGGTGGATCAGACCATCCAATATAATATATTTAATAACCTGTATATTATACAGGTTGAAATTGAAAACATGCGACAAATCGAAATGGGAGATTGTACTCATCATTATGAACAACTTTTACTATGGGACCAAACCAGAAATCGCAAAAAAAAATTAGCTGTTCCCTAAATTTTGACGAGTTATGCGAACATAAATGTAGGGAACAGCTGATTTTTTTTTCGCGATTTCAGATTTGGTCCCATAGTAAAAGTTTTCATAATGATGAGTACAATCTCCCATTTCGATTCGTCGCATGTTTTCAATTTCACCCTGTATATGAAGACCTCCGTGGCTCGAAAAGCACGTGAAGCCGTTGGTCCCGGCTGTCATTCGAGTTCAAGTTAATTAAAATCGACGGTGCGAAAGCCTGGAGGTTGTCCGTTCCCCTCAACATTACAAAAGCGATCAAGTGTTAAATAAACGGTACCTATTGTTATCCATAGATAACAATAATAACAGTGTTGTTGTGAACAACACAACACACGGTTTTACAGCACTTGTAGTGTTTATAAAAACATGTTATCAGCTATCTGCTATCGTACTGTTGTGGAAATGGCTTCGACCTTGTGTTGTTTACGATCGTAAACACTGAATACATATATCAAGATATTCATAGTACAGACGCCAGCACATCAACCTACTACAATCTGTCAAATTTCTTTAATAGATTTTCAACTTTATCACTAAAGCATAAGGTTCAAAGTTGATTGGGAAAATCTGACAGTTTCGGGTAGGTTGATGTGCTGGCGTCTGTACGTTTTGGAGTTATTTTATGGTAAAGGGGACTATTTTATTATCTGTACTGCTTCTGAAATGGGGCTGGTTTCATACGGACGCCAGCACATCAAGCTACTACAATCTGTCAGATTCTATTAATTTTGATTTTCAACTTTATCGCTAAACCATAAGGTTCTAAGTTGATTGAGAAAACTTTGACAGTTTTGGGTAGCTTGATGTGGGCGTCTGTACGTCTCCTCTCGTCCCAATGTTCACTATGTTGACCTATTAATTTTTGTATCATGCATGCACAATCAGCCTATAACGTTCCCACTGCTGAGACACGGTCGTCCTCTCTGCGAGAAAAAGTGGGCACTGGGCTGTAACTGTAAGGGCCTTATCACGCTAGCGGTTTGCGAACGGCTGCGAGGCGGGGCGGGCGCACAGCGAGCACGCCGCGGCTGCACAGCGAAGACGTCGCGGACGCGTGGCAAATTCGCAACGTTTTCGTCGTGTGTTTGTAGCAAGTTAACGACGTACAATACACTCAGTAACAATGGCGTCCACACACACACGCACAGTAACATTCGCGGCGATCTCGTTGCGCGTTCGACGCGTGTTCGTTGCGCGCCCGCTCCGCTTTGAGGACGCTCGCAATCCGCTAATATGATAAGGCCCTAAAGGTCAGGACAGGATCGACCGGGCGTTTGACGGTTTGTAAATACAAAAAGAGAGCAAAGTATGGAACGACGTACACATCCTTTCGCATCGACGCGACGAACGCGCTCCGGCGTAGTGTGCTCGTTTTCAATCGGCAGAGTGCGAAAGGCCGTCAATCAACGTGTCCTGACCCTAATCCAACACGCGGGGTAGTAGTAGTTGGTGGATGTCACATGTCTTCGATTTTTTGGTTCTAGGACATGCCGGTTTCCTCGGTTTCGAGAGCAGTCTACCTCTAGGCCACCACTGCTCACTGCAATTTTTGAATGAACCTATTTTATGTCCTAATGCTTGACAAATCTCCAAGTTTTGTTTGTATGCTGTAATTTACTGGAATGGAAGGTGGACGATCTCAGGATTGATGGAGCGGCCATCTTTGAAGGGTGGATGGTAGCAGCTGGCTTGAGGCCCGGACTCCACTGAAGCGGAGCGGAGCGGAGACGTGCAGGAATCGACCAATCACAATGATTAAAATCCTCATCGCGACACTCGTCTCATCTGTGATTGGACGATTCCTGCACGTCTCCGCTCCGCTCCGCCCAGCTCCGCTTCAGTGGAGTCCGGGCCTGAGTGTTGCCGAGTTGAATGGCGTGAAATAGGAGAGGTCTCTCCTATTGCACGAGTAAGCACTATATTATGAAACGTTACCTCACACCTGGGTCTCGGCTTACGCTATCAATATCATGTTCTGTCCGATATTACAAACCACAGGTGTCGTTTGTCTTCACAGTATCATGTTGAGTTTAATATTCAGCCTCTCGGTTTTAACGCAAACGTGTATAATTTTTTCCATTGCAAATCTGCATACTTGAATGTCGATTTTTTTGTATATTTGTTTGATACACTTTCACGCTAAAACTGCTGAACGAATTTGGATATAATTTGGCACATGGTTAGACCAGGACCTAGATTAGGACATAGGATACTTTTTATATCGATATTCCCACGGGATCGAGACTTATGCGGGAAAAACTGCGGGACGAACTTACTTACTCGATTTTGCAACTGCATTGGGCAGATATTGGCAGAAAGACTACAAGCTAGGAGACTTTACAAGATACTAGACCAAGTATCCAGGGTGTAACAGGAACTTTAACGAAGCCGTCATCTACGGATTCTGTATAATACGCGCCACGAAAGATGAGACTTGTCAAGCTCAGTAGTAGGGAGTTTGCGCAGGTAAGTCGTGTACGAAATAGTTACCCATAATGTGTATATCTATTCAGGGATTTATCGAGTGGTTCGTCAACTCTAAAAAAAAGTTGAAACTTTGACCTTCAATATCTCCGTAACCAGAAGGTTCCCAGATATGCTCCAGTACAAAAAAAAAAAAATATAGTGACTGTCGGCATCATTAAGAGTATTTTTACACCCGTTATATATTATTCGCAACAATTTTACCGAAATCCACGAAATGTGTTTCGCAACTAGGTCAAGAGCCTATCTTAAATCTCTTTGGTTAAGAGTTTCCCGGAAAGCATCGTAATCCACAGCAACCAAAACAAAGCATCGACAGACTCATTATGATGCAAAAGAAAAGTCATTTCTGACCTTCAAAGCAACAATGACAACCTTTACGTGCGTGTTACGTCACATATACGTCGGTGGTGAGAAAGTGGCGGGGGTTTTGGCGCGAAGTCAACTAACGCCGGCAATCCGACGTCGGAATTACGTTGGACTGGTCGTTTCGCGTCACAGTGGAATCGTTTTGAAAACGATTTATCGGAAGAAAGTGTGGAAAAATTGGTTCACCTGTTTTTTTTTGGTTCAGCGGCAGCTATAAATTTTGTTGATGGGTGCAGCGATCTAGGCTGCTTAATTAGAAAAGGTCGTTGACTGAATAAACCTGAAGAAGTTGTTTTTATTTTGTTTGAAAAATACTAAATGTAATAAAAATAATGTTGTAGAATCAAAGTGTAACCTTTTATACATGTGTTTATATGTGTAACAGAAATACGCATTTGTAGGCACAGTACTGCAAAAACGCGCTGCGGACAGACAGACGCGGCGATGGCAAAATAGCCTCAATCCAGTCGGGATTGCGTCTATTTTGGCAACGCCGCGTTTACCGGTTACACTTATTAACACTGCTAACACTTTTATATCGATTACAGGTATATTACTGTTACAATTTTCATTATTCTTGATTCTGTTATCAACTCAATATTTAACACTTATATTTCTGTAAACAATATGAATGTGTTTTTAAAGTCCCTAGTACTCACCCCCTTTCTAACTATATCATCATTCACACAGTCCATCCATCGTTTCCTCCCTTCCACCCTAAATAGAACTGAAAGGTCAGCAGGATTCTTTTGTTTCGATTTACATTCGTACAGACGCCACCAGCACATCAACCTACTACAATCTGTCAAATTTCTTTAATAGATTTTCAACTTTATTACTAAAACATAAGGTTCAAAGTTGATTGGGAAAATCTGACAGTTTCGGGTAGGTTGATGTGCTGGCGTCTGTACATTCTAGCATCTGCTATTGTTAATTACCATCAACATCAGCTGTTTTTAATGTAAAGTTAAAAATATAATATATTAGTTTGTTTTGATAAACGTTATCTGGATATGGATTATCGTAGTGTCAAACGGGTCAAGTTACAGTATATCACTAATAATGATAATATTAGGTCCTTACATATGAAATTGGCGTTTTTCGTACTGGCCACTTTAATCACGAATTTCTCCTCTTTGGTAAGGAATTCCAAATTCAAATTTGTACAGCTATTTACTCATGTATTTGTGCTTCGATGACCGTCATTCATTTGTTTTTTTTCTTCTGTTTTTTCTGTTTGCGTCACTCATTTTACAAAATGGAAAATTTAAAATATCGCATTATTTACGAGTACGAGTTCCGCCGTGGCACTAGTGCTGCGGAAACGACTCGAAGGGTGAATGATGTGTATGGCGGTCATGTTGCAAAAGAAAACACAGTTCGTTTTTGGTTCCAACGTTTTCGTTCTGGAAATTTCGACCTGCAGAACAAGCCCCGTGGACGGCCTGAGACCCAAGTTGATAATGGAGAATTGAAGGCTATTGTGGAAGCGGACCCATCGCAAACCACGTCCGAGTTAGCTGCAGGCTTCGATGTTAGTGATAAAACTGTTTTAATTCACTTGAAGCAAATTGGGAAGATTAAAAAGCTTGAAAGGTGGGTACCTCACGAATTGACTGAAGCAAACCGGCAAACGCGCGTCGACTGCTGCGTTACATTACTGCTTGAATTGGAATGTCTTAGACATCCTCCGTACTCCCCGGACCTTGCTCCAACAGATTACCATTTTTTTCGCAATTTGGATAACTTTTTGCAAGGGAAAAAATTCAACTCCGATGGGGCAGTCCAAATCGCCTTCAAACATTTTATTGATTCCCGTCCGACTGGTTTTTTTAGTAAAGGGATCAATGAACTACCTATAAGATGGCAAAAGTGCATTGAAAACAATGGTTCATACTTTGATTAATTAAATATATTATATTAAAAAATATTCGACTTTTTGTTCCTTCCATACAAAACGCCAATTTCATATGTAAGGACCTAATAGTTACTGTCTTATTAATCCAAAGATGGATGTAAAACCTTTTCCGGATTATCTTGGAACCGTAAACCTCCAACTCACATGCAATGCAATGTATTGTTTTCATTATTGCACTGTATTCCCGGTATTTTTGAAGTGAAAACTTCTTTAGCGGCGTTGCACACTTTTTGTAATGGGGAAAAAATGTTAAACTCGCGTCAGGGCATCGCGTCAGGACACGTGACCGTCAGAAGAGATTCCCCCCCCCCCCCTCTTTCTACGGCGGCGCCAACCGAAGTGAACCAAGTGAGACACGATAATGGACGGATGGATGGATGGATGGATGGATGGACGGACGGACGGACGGACGGACGGACGGACGGTGACGGTGACGGTGACGGGGACGGGGACGGGGACGGTGACGGTGATGGTGACGGAAACGGTGACGGTGACGGAAACGGTGACGGGGACGGTGACGGTGATGGTGGACGTGGATGTGGATGGATGGATGGACAGCTGATGGCTCGACCGTCTGTGTAGTAGCCACACTGCTGTGTATTCATAAAATTCGTGTATATAAAGTGTTTAAAATATGGAAATTGAACAAAGTGCATCGATTAATGAAAAAAGTGACGCAGAAATAGTGAAAAAAAATTAGTTATAAGTATTAATTCAATACATAATTGATTTATTTCAACGTTAATATTCAAGTTTTCACTTCTGCCGGCACTCCCGGAGTGCAACCCGTCTTTTTTTTATAGTCAGCCATAGAAATACTCAATAACAAAAAAAAAAAATAAAGGAAATAATACTTGTGTTATCAATATACTTCAAAATGATGCAGATTATGATTGATGGTGTGTTACGCAATTAGGGCGGTCATTATGCGATGTCAGTATGTTCCCGTTCTGGCGAAAAATACAAAATTTACTTCAAAATTATTACATACGCGGACGCAACATAGAATCTAGTTTGATTCATGTTTTGTTTGCGGACTAGGCCAGACCGGATTCTAGTTTTTCGTATTAAATTAACTTACTTATTTTTGGCTGACATTATATCAGCTGACATGCGGAAAAACGTAACCTGTTATGTTATTTGTTAAGTGTCGTAGTCGTTAAATATCGTTGGTATAGAAACTGTTAGAACAATGTAATGGCAATCATATCACTTGGTTTAGTAGATTTTTATATTTTACTAGCTGCGCCCCGCGGTTCCACCCGCATAAGTGTCGATCCCGTGGGAATATCGGGATAAAAACTATCCTATGCCCTTCCCCGGGATGCAATCTATCTCTCTGCCAAATTGTATCGAAATCTGTTCTGTGGTTTAGGCGTGAAAAGGTAACATATAGACAGGCAGAGTTGCTTTCGAATTTATAATATTAGTATGGATTTATCCTTTTGATAGATTCTTATTTTGTAAATGTGAGGACTGACCAAAAAATTTGCAGTTCCCTACATGTATGTTCGTATAACTCGTCAAAATGTAGGGAACAGCAGATTTTTTTTTTCACGAGATCAAGTTTGGTCCCATAGTAAAAGTTGTTCATAATGATGAGTATAATGACCTCTTAAGAGGTTGTTGGTGTTTTTCCAATAACCCTATACATATGCAGGCCGAATTTTTCAAGTGAATCCCCCAGTTCGACAAATTGTGTCTGCAGCGACCTACTAGGGTACGCAATATTTGTAAGACCTACCCTCACTGCAATAATTATAAGGATGTAATTTCTGGGACCTGCTTTCTCTTTTCCTCCTACTATCCGGTAGTACTTTCTCGTGGGATCCGACATCTAAAGTAAAATGTAATCAGTAGATCAGTCTATATGGCCTGTATCACCTTTAAGAGCCTATACTACCTCAAATGGCTTATCGTGATCCTCCGTTATGTCGAAAATACTGCACCATTAATTTTGAAATAAATATATGGTAAAGTTGAGGATTAATGCTAAGTCTTATGTTAGACGAAAACACGATTCCATAAAATTTTCTCGATAGAAAAAAATTCCAAAGTTACCTCTAAACCGAACAATAAACCGCTGGTATTCAAAAAATACTTCAAATTAGATCATGAAACTTTGCATACTAACTGAACTTACTTTAAAGCAGGTCTTATGTTATTTACTTTTTTATAATTACCATTATTTTCACTGTAAAAAGCAAATACCTAAACTATTGGCGCTGCCTGCCGCCCAGCACCGCACTCTGTCTCGCTCTCACTCAGCAGTCCGCGAGCAGTATCGTATGAGCGAGATAAAGAGTGAATTTTAGCTGAGGTAGTACTCTCGAATTAAAGACTACTCCTATTTATAAAAATACCTGTAGTAAGCAACATCTAATTTTGAAGTACTCGTGAGCGTTTTAATGGCCCAAAGTCCAACTGAGTCGTCCCCGGGTGTTAAACCGGTGCACGTGCCAATATTAGTTTAGTTTGTAGATATATTTATTTATTTAATACTTCAAGCACATAAATGTACAGAGGCGGACTTAATGCCATAGGCATTTTCTACCAGTCAACCTTTGGGTGATGCAGAGACAAACAGTGGTAGGTGCAATCATGAAAATGAGGAATAAATATTTTAAATGTAAAGATACGCATAAACCTATTAAAACTATGAATATAATATATAACTAATTACATAAAATATAAGCACAAATAAATATACATAAATGCATGAATATACTTACTAACTAACTAAAAAGAAATAAGACAAACAATGTGATACTACTGCCAGTTTCCTGCGAATGTGCTCGCGAACCTTAACTTTAAAGGATAATCGGTGGGTTGCCATCCTGAGCCCTGATTCACAACCATACGACAGGCTATCGTATCGGAAACCTGACATTTCGATAACCTGATTTGACTTCCCGTCAACAGCAAATAGCTGTTGGAAGAATAGCGGGCGTCTATTAGATTTAAACTGACAAAATTTTCGGGTTTTGGACTTGTGAACAGCATTGAGAAGACTCCTACGATAACAATGATTAATGTTCGATACGAAACGGAAGCATATCGAGTGTTTGTGAATAAGGGGGCTGATCTCCTGGGTGAGCGCATTCCACAGAGATAGACTAAACGAAGAAGGAAGAGTGAATGAAGTCTGTGCGGTGTGTGGGACATTGGAGAAGACGATATACATAGGTAACTGCTTTGTTGGTCTCGTGGTTGCTAGCGCGGCTGCTGAGCGTGGGGTCCTGGCTTCGACTCCCAGGCTACTCAGAAATTCCTAATGGAAAAACCCAATAACATTTACGGGAGCAGGGAATCGAACCCCACACTCTAGTTGAACGCAACCCAATTTCAACTCTGAATTATTCTAGGCTAAATTATTATAGCGAAACTTTCCGCGCGTCGAAGACTAGGAATTTTTTTGTCAACCGGAACGAGGTAAACAAAATGATTTAAATATTCTGTACTAGCAGCGCCCCGCGGTTTCACCCGCATAAGTGTCGATCCCGTGGGAATATCGGGATAAAAAGTATCCTATGTCCTTTCCCGGGACTCAAACTATCTCTAGGTATACCAAATTTCATCTAAATCGGTTCAGTGGTTTAGGCGTGAAAAGTTAACATACAGAACAGACAGATAACCGCTTTAAGCAACATGTTTTACGGAATTATAATCCTTTAATAAAACCCTCTTTAAATTCATGTTGATGTATGACTATTTCATGAAATATCTATCAGTAGAGTATGGGAGTAGATTCACTCAATGCACTCCCGAGATTACGTTCTATACAGGGTGTCCCTGGAAGTATGGATCAAATCGAATAGAGGCGTGGGCAAGGTCATTTCCAAACCTTTTAACCCTGAGAATGTCAGTGAATTTTTTTACGGTTCAAAAGTTATGACCGATTTTTTTTTTCAATCACTTCGCATAGTGCTAAAAAAAATACTATCAGGGCTATTTAAAAAAAAAAAAAAATTGATAGCCCTAATAGTTTTTTTAAAGATTTTTTTAAAACGACTCGATTTCACATCTCTTTTTTTTTTTTTTTGCTAAAACGTTTGGAAATGACCTTGCCCAGTTGCCCACGCCCCTATTCGATTTGATCCATACTTCCAGGGACACCCTGTATAATTAAACGACCTTGTTTTGTTTTACGATGCCTTGTCGTGCTATCAGTCAACGACCTGGCCTGATCTTGACCTTGATGTCTAGAGCGCAGGCGCAGAATAGAGCTCTTGTATAGACAGTATAGAACATAGAGCTTCTTCGCACACGGGGCACCTTGTGTTGTCGTGCGGTCGTTGCGTTTTTGTTTTTATGCTGTGTTGGCTTACTTGACAGAAGTTGTCTTGTTCAAACAATAGTTCATACAAAAATCCCTTAAAACCTTATTCCGGGAAACTTTTCGAATTTTTCTATCCCTAAAAACCTTATTCGGACCGAACTTTTAAGAACAAAAAATTGCTAAATCGGTCCAACCGTCCTCAAGTGATGCGCTTACCAGCGAAAACATTTAATTTTTATTTATAGAAGTATAGAAGATCCAAGGTAACAAAAAAGTCCCAGGAGCTGCGCTCAAAAAAAAACAAAAAGAACGAACGCCTCGCGCCAACTGGTGGAGTTTCCATTTGTAGTTGAAAACCTAATTTTTTTTTAGCAGATATGGTCAGAAAGACTAGTACTTATAAACAGCGTATAATGTTCCCACTGCTGGGACACAGGCCTCCTCTGTGTGAGAGGGAGTATCAGGTACTTTAGCATTACTTTTGGGGATTCCTTCACTGTAGCCCGCGAAATTTAATTTGCTTTGCAAAAATACTTAAGGCATTTTGAATTTCGCGGGTTTTCACCGTCAAATTAGAAGTTTATCAAGGTCTCAACTTCAAGACCTCAGTTCAGAAACCGGGTGTAAGTGTTCACTAAACGTTCAATTCAGTTTCTTGCCCATTCTTCACCATAGACGTATACGTTTTGGAATTGACAACTAGCTTCAAATTCCTAACAAGCTGACCGACTCTGACAGTTCCAAAAGTGCCTGTGAATGGTTTAATTGTAATAAATACTTTTGAGTCTGAGTTTTGACACAATTCCTCATAGTTTTAAACAACCTTGTTCTTGAAACTAACGCAGATTCCACATCTAGATTTGCGGAAATCCCAACGCTTTTAGTGTTACGTCGTCGGCAGATCGCCAACCGACCCTCGTTAGACTATTGGCACAATGTCCAGCAAATAATTCGAGCATGATATTTACTACACGACAACCAATCGGTCCGTACTAAATATTATTTAATTTCTATCACACCTCATATCGTCGTTTACTGAGCTATCCAAGCATTTGTTTGTTACGTTAGGGACGACTTCAAGCTAACGCGTTCCCTTATGCACAAAGACAACAACAAATACATCACATCTACACATCACACAAACACACACACACATAATCACATCACACTATCACACTAATATTATAAAGCCGAAAGTTTGTGAGTGTGTGTGTGTGTTTATATGTTTGTTACTTCTTCACGCTCAAACCGCTAAACCGATTTAGATGAAATTTGGTATAGAGATAGTTTGAGTCCCGGGAAAGGACATAGGCTACTTTTTATCCCGATATTCCCACGGGATCAATATTTACGCGAGTGAAACCGCGGAGCGCAGCTAGTTACATCTATATGTTTAATTTTTATGGTGCCCATCCATAGATATAATTACCCATCTCTCCACTAGTCCAATGCTTACTCTAGGATGCATATCCGGTAGGCTCTTAAATCCTTACCTATCCTTCGGGCACGTCTTCCCTACCATTACCGCGCCCCCCGGTCTATTCCTTGATATGCAATAGTCGCTGTACCATGAAAATGAGGCTACAGGAGCTAGTGCGAATCTTGGGGTTCATTCGTTTAATCGAGTCTGGTTTAACCACGCTGGGATCGGTGCAATTCATTCATGTACACACGGCTACACATAAAGCTATACATTTTCAGTTTCTGCAGACCTCGCATTGTATAGGTTTTTCGTACAATCAGCAGTCAGCTTATACTGGTTATGTATAGGTTGTTGTGTAACTGTGTGTACATATTAAAGAGTATTCTGTATTTTTTATTCTTATTTCGTGAAGCACTCGCAACTCGCAATCGCTTTCATCCAATTGCGTTCGAAGGTCACTGGACCGTTTGTCAGTCTTCTGGGCGTTTCAATTACCATTACGATTGTTGGATGTATTTGTATGACAACCGGAATTAACATCTTGCTACAATGTGCGGCTGTGCACGGGAACACGGAGTGTAAAGAACGGAAGAATGGTCATTTATTCAAGAAATACGATCAATCACCGCGTTAGAATTACGTTCTAGAACGTTTTAACAATAGCTACATTGTTTGTCTGGGAAAACACGGCTATTAACAACAATTATTACAACGATTATTAGAATTTAGAGGATTTAACTGTCTATACAGATAATGAATGAACAACATGTTGACTTGACGTTTATTTATTTTGTGTTGTCTATGGAATTTGACAGTAAACTGTGCCCTATCATGACGGGTGGCGAAAAATTTTTTTTTTCTTTAGCTTTTGTGTGTGTCGTTGTAATATTTAAAGTTAATAAAATAAATAAATAATAACTTTATTCCCAATAAAGGCGATAGGTTAATACTAAGAGACTATTGTTTTTAAATTGCATAAATCACTGACTATCTCCACTGCCGCCCAAGCTAAGATTAAACTTGCGTTATGGATGCCAGGGTCTTTTAATACATTTTTCAATTTATATGTATAGTATTAGTACTTTACTAACGGAATAACTTTGCGTATGTAGCTACAGTACAAAAAGAAAATAAAGAAACAAAACAAAAAAAAAAAAAAAGATTAACTGGGACACCAGTAGATTGTGACATTCAACTTATTAGAATTAGGAGGAAAAATTAATGGCTGACATTTATTTAATCCTGAAGCTAATTAAGTAATTTTTCTTGTCTTATTTTGGCTTAGTTATTCCAGAGATACTCTTTAAAGTTTTACAAAAGAACCAGGGCCCTAGCAACGGCCCTGGTTCTTTTGTAAAACTTTCATGCCCTATTTGAAAAATGACTTTGGCCTCCAAAATTAGTAAGCGACTCAAGCTAGGTGATTAAAATAACGTAATATCTTTACGTTAGACTTACAGCTAATTATATCCGTCAAAACACAGTATTAAAAAACACTCTGTATCGTGCCAACTTTTGCGATTCGCGCCAAAACTATCTGTGGACTTTGAACCGCCATCTTGTCTCCAGATTTGAACGACACGTTTTGTTTAAAAACTGTCGGTGCAAAGTGCGTTGTCTGATAAGTTCGGTTGCCAGAAAGAGACAAACATTATTTCGTTCGCACGGAGTCACGGACGTATAAATATCGCGGCGGGATTTTATCGCACATCTTGCTGCCCTCTCCAGCAACGCCCAAAGCCGAGGTTCGTACCCCACAGGGGGTGCCCTTAGCGTGTAGTCGCTTAGTATAGTAGATATTCGCCCTGGCTGGAGGCTTTGAGCTACTTAAGGCAACCACAGGATAGTCCGGTTAAGTAGTCACGACCTCTCAAGGTCATCTACGACGTCTATTCCCATTGTCCCCATTAACGGTGTCCCCATTGAATGGGGACAGCGGAACTCGATAAAAATAATTAAAATGTATTCCCGTTGTCCCCATTGACGATTTCCTATTATTGGGGACAACGGAACTAAATAAAAATAAAAAATAAATTATTCCCGTTGTCCCATTGACCATTTCATGTAAATGGGGACAACGGAACTAATTTATAAAAAAATAAAAAATAAAAATTATCGCACACTGGTCCACCCCGACCCTTGCTCGAGCCAGCCCGCGCCGCTGAGCCTGTTGTATTAAATTGGCCCCTAAATAATTCCGATCCAGCCTGTCCCTTGCTGCCCTCCCCCAGCGACGCCCTAAGCCGAGGTCCGTACCCCACAGGGGGTGCCCTTAGCGTGTAGTCGCTTAGTATAGTAAATTTTTAAGCCCTGGCTGGAGGCCTTAATTTTGAGGCATCCACAGGCAAGTCCGGTTAAGCAGACGACAACCTCATAGGTTGAACTGCGAGATGCCGTTATCAAAAAAAAAAAAAGACAAAAAGACAAAAAAAGACAAAAAAGACGAAAAAAAAAATCAGCTGTTTCATACAAAAGTTCAATACCTACTCGGCCAAAATGTATGAAACAGCTCATTTTTTTTTTGTGATTTCAGAGTTGGTCCCATAGTGAAAGTTGTTCAGTTCGATGGTCTAAAGCACCTCTTAAAGTTTTTAAGGTTAATTTTTTTACACTTTGTATATTTGTTAAATAAATGAATAAATAATAAGCGAGGTGCAGAGATATTGTGACCGCGTTGTAGGTACAAAATGTGATGGCTTAAACCTCAAAAACCTCAAATTTAAACCTCATAGGTACAGTCAACAAAAGAGATAACTATGCAGGATCGTCGGATATAGTTGAAATTTAGTAAGAAACCGATGGACTTTCTCGAATAGAATTTAATCTAATTAATAAAATTTATCAAATTAAATTCAGTCGACAACATCCATCGGTTTCTTACTAAACTTCAACTATATCCGACGATCCTGCATACTTGTCTCTTTTGTAGACTGTACATATACATCCGGCACTCGGGTAAAAAGAAATAATATTTCTAGAAATGCTTATCATCATTACCATCATCAACGAACATCGGCGTAGCTAC
Source organism: Amphipoea lucens (assembly GCA_947508005.1). NCBI lineage: Eukaryota > Metazoa > Arthropoda > Insecta > Lepidoptera > Noctuidae > Amphipoea > Amphipoea lucens. The sequence continues at coordinate 10,466,098 of OX382382.1, forward strand.
CCCAATCCGTCAAATTTTCCCAATTGAATGTGAACCTTACTACTTTGTAGTAAAGTTGAAAATCTATTAAAGATATTTGACAGAGTGGGGTCTGTACATGTTGTAAGTAAAAGTTATACAAAGAATGTTTGTAATTAATTCTTGCTTACAATTCAAATACAATCAATATCCATTATTTATTAACTGTTCTATTGTTAAGGAGATAATGTTGACCTACAAATTAAAATATGTCACGGTATTGGTTGAATTACGTTTGCTTGATTTTTTAACAAAACATTTTGTTTTTTTTTTTTGTTGAATCATTCAGCTGATTAAAAAAAAAGCACAGAATAAAATTTAACAAAAAAAGACGGGTTGCACTCCGGGAGTGCCGGCAGAAGTGAAAAATTTAATATTAACGTTGAAATAAATCAATTATTAATTGAATTAATATACTTAACTCATTTTTTTTTTCACTATTTCTGCGTCACTTTTTTCATTAATAGATGCACTTTGTTCAATTTCCATATTTTAAACACTCTATATAGGTACACGAATTTTACGAATACACAGCAGTGTGGCCACTACACAGACGGTCGATCCATCCATCCATCCATCCAACACTAAAGTAAAACCCTGGGCCCCCTCTAGACCCTTCGACGAAGAATGAATCATGGGTTGACAAGTAGGTAAAAGTCATTAAATATTACCAATTTTTGGTCAAAATGACTTTTCTTCATTAAATACATTAGTATTTTTCTAACAATAGCAGGAAAAATGTATTTAATAAAGAAAAGCATTTTTATTCAGTCTTCTTTACATATTTACATAATTTAAAAAGCTAACAATCTCAAAATAATAATATGTACAAGTAGGTATATAAAAAGGGAGGGAAAATAATCAAAGGGCATCAAAAAATTCGTCCGCATCACTGTCAATGGGAAACGTGCCCAAAAGGCTGGCAGCATTGCCACGTTGTATGGCAATGCTGATTCTTTGGCCAAAAAATAGGCCAGCCCTCTGGTCACGTGAAGAGTCGACCAACCGCTTGGCGATGTCTCGAAATACTAAGTGGGCACTCGGGCCCCATGGCCCTAGTGTTTCAACCCCAAACGGAAGTCATTTTGACCAAAAATCGTATTTAATGACTTTTACTTGTCAACCCACGGAATGGAGAATGGCCGCTTCGCGTCGTTACATCGATTGCATAACAAATTAACATTATTATTTAATTGTGGCCGCCTGATTACCTTGAGGCCGCGGGTTAATTTATATAGACACACACGTAGCAGCTTGTTTGTATACATGGATGACTCGCCAGTTGTAACTCGTAAGTGACGAACCGGTTTGACTAACGCGAAAACAAGCGAACCGAGTTTGAGCGAAAAAGTAAAAACGTTCCCGTCAGGAAAGAAGTTTCTTACACGATATTAGCACGCACGCACACTCGTATAAAATAGAAGGAGGCAGAGAGAGAGAGACAGAGCGAATTTAATACGCCTTCTTAATACGGACCCATGATGAAAAATTTGAAAATATTCGCAGCCACCATCTTGTATTTTGATCTTGACCTCACTGTTAGCTTCAGCACCCTCGAAAACCATGAAAATTACCTCTCTCTATCTACCTTTTGCTATTATTATAATAGAAAGAGACAGAAAAAAATAATTGTCGCATGGATTGGGGGGCATGACGCTTTATTGTTACGTGACGATTTCTTCCAGTCTATTCCTACCGCAAGCTGCGTTAATGAACGTTCTAAAACGTTAATTAAGAGATAGATAATGGTGCCGTTTATGTTTTTTACAAACTAAACTAAATTTAAGTTCAGTGAAAGAAGATAAATTTTAGTTTAGTCCCGTCAAATTAATCAGCGCCTGACACTACTCCGTACAAATGTAGACGTGATGAAAAACTTGCCTACTAAAATTACGTCAATTTACGTCACACGCTTATTAATGCGACAGGACTGAACTAAAATTTATCTTCTGTCCTTTTCTTAATGAAATAGAAAAAAAAAAGATGCACTGATCTTAAATTTAGTTTAGTTTGTGAACAAGGAAATCGGCACCAATTTCTGCCATAGTCATATCAGACCATTGCCACAAGAACTGCCATTGCCCACTACTGACGATCCGAAATACACTTGAGCTGCAACATTAAGCCATTAACAGTCAGTACACAAAGATTCCTCGATCGACTGTACTGACGCCAGGACATCAACCTACCACAATATGTCATATTTCTTTAATAGATTTTCAACTTTATCACTGAAACATAAGGTTCAAAGTTGATTGGGAAAATTTGACAGTTTCGGGTAGCTTGATGTGCTGGCGTCTGTACAAACAGTTATTTATAGACAGCTTCACTGCCGTATGTAGTTAGATCGTGAGCAGAAGTTTAAGTACCTACCAACGGTGTTGTGTTTAGTAAGTACTTGTTTACTTGTCCGAAGTTCTAGTACTAAGTTCATGACAACATTTAGTTGAGTAAACTGTTTAGTCTGCACCCTTATTGCGTAACACAATCAATCTACAATTTGAATGATTTTGAAGGGTATTGCTAATCCATTGCTTCATATGTTCGAAAAATTAGTCTGCTCAACAACGAAAATAACGCAGTGAATGTTGTTGAAATGTCAAAATGAAAGCCATTGCTACTGTTATTCCATGTAAAATACAGGTATTCAGCTGCACCCGGTTAGACTGGAAGCTGACCTCTAGTTGAGAAAAGGCTAGGCAGATCGATTGAGAGTTCGCATCCAAATCGGTGGTTGTTGACCACCGGTTTATTTGTCAACACAAGTTCTTTTCAAACCTAGTTATCGTACCACAGATAATGAAAATCATTTTAAAAACAAATTCTGTTTATGTAGCTGTTTGACACGTCAACTTTTTATCATGAGTCGTTTTATTTAACGATTTAGTAATGAGAATAACTATCAATGTATCATTTGTAAACGATATTTTAACTACGTGTATTCGGCTCGCGTTTAAATTCTTCTTAGTGTCGATGGCTATCTAAATAGAGCCCAAAAATTGCCTACCAATTTAGAACCTTCGGTAGCGTCCATCGTTCTTATAACGTGCTGGCAACAGGACGCGATGCACAGTCAACAAAAGAGATAAGTGTGCAGGATCGTCGGATATACATAGTTGAAGTTTAATAAGAAACCGTTGGATGTTGTCGAATGAAATTTAATTGGTAGGTGTTTGTTTTCTATTAATAAAATTAATTTTTATTCGAGAACATACATCGGTTTCTAACTAAACTTCAACCATATCCGACGATCCTGCATACTTATCTCTTTTGTTGACTGTACACGATATTAAGTGCCCCCACATGTCGTCGGTACAATAGTCAACTAACCAAAGTGAAATTTTGACAGTTTTGACTTAAATACATGGCCATTATTTACCCGGTAATAATTACATTATTTTGTTTTACTGTATTCAAAGCAGGTCATAAATATTACTTAAATTCATTAACTTGAAATGATTTTAAGAAATCCCTGATTTACGGCAACATTGTTTTTATTAATAATCACCTCCTCAACAATTTGACATTAACAGATTGGCGAGTTGACTTCTGACCCGACGATGTTTTCTTCTTCCATTCTTCCCTCACGTCAAACCTCAAGCTAATATTCACTCCCTTCTCTTTCATATCATTCCTCACAAAATCCATCCATCTTTTGTTGGTCTTCCTCACCCTCTCCATCCATGGATATTTATATTCAAAACCCTTTTAGTCATATGCGTTTCCTCCCACAACAACATATACACAACATAATCAGCCTATAATGTTCTCACTGCTGGGACACAGGTCTCCTCTCTTTGAGGGTGCGTGCCATAATCCAGTGGATGTCACATGTCTTCGAATTTTTGGTTCTAGGACATGCCGGTTTTCTCACGATGTTTTCCTTCGTCGTTTTTAGAGCAGTGGTGATGAAATTAAATACTCTAAAGTGTCTGCTTGGATTCGAGCTCGCGACCTACAACTCACACAACTGCTATCGCTGCCGCTAATTTATGTAAATTGAAGTATCATCATCATCATCATTTCAGCCGAAGGACGTCCACTGCTGGACATAGGCCTCCCCCAAGCACCTCCACTTCGACCGGTTTTGTGCTTCTCGCATCCAACGAGTTCCTGCGGTCTTCACAAGGTCGTCGGTCCTACCTTGTGGGAAGCCTTCCAACGCTACGTCTTCCGGTACGCGATCGCCACTGCAGAACCTTTCGACCCCATGGGCCATCTGTTCTGCGAGCAATGTGCCCTGCCCACTGCCACTTAAGTTTGGCAATTCTTCGGGGTATTTCGGTTACCTTGGTTCTCCTGCGAATCTCTTCATTTCTGAAATTCATTGCTAGTGACTTTCTGAAATTGAAGTATTCAGAAGAACTATTATCGGCTTTTTGCAGCCACTTATAAGCCTTTTAACACTTCCAATTCACTGTGAACAACTTTCCGATTCGACGACTCAGAAAATGGTGAAGCAGTGTACGGTGTAATAGAGAATTCGAAGCTTTAGTTAATAATCATTTAACTGGAATAAAGGACAGTGAAATGAGGTTCTATTAGTTAAATTGAGTTTCACATTCGACCCACGCGTTTCACCCACGGAATGTGGTTTCATTTTCTACCTAATTTAATGTGACATTAACCTGCCATTAGAATTTTCAGACCTTTGTATTGCGTAATGTTAATTACTTTGCATAGAATACTATTGCATAGAATCAAGTTTTTCTAACTGAAAACATCCATCGGTTTCTTACTAAACTTCAACTATATCCGACGACCGCGGCTGATCACTTTGGTGACCGTACAAAGACGTTTTTAATTATTCAAGCGTAAAGATTTGAACTACCTACAGAAGTATCGATTTGACCTCCCTAAAGAAGGTATGTTCAGGTAAATAAATAATTACAAAGTCTAAGTAGTAAAAGTGTCGAAAGCCATTGAACCTTATTGGTGACGTTTTTCAGAAAGATCAGGTGCGTATGACCAGTGTGACGTGTACGGCCAGTGTGACATGTGTCCTTGACAATTCAAAAGTGCCTGTAATTGGTTTAATTGAAATAAATGCTTTGAGTTTGAGTTTGTGCTGTGGGGTCATTGCGTAACACATTTACAGTAGCAATGGCTTTCGTTTTGACAGTTCAACAACATTCATTGCGTTATTCACGTTGTTGAGCAGACAATTTTTTCGAACATATGAAGCAATGGATTAGCAATATCCTTCAAGATCATTCAAAATTGTGATTGAAAGCTGCGCAATTAGGGTGCAGATTTATGAACGTAAACGAAGCAAGAATGTGTAAGGCAGGTGACGTTCAGAAGGCCAATTCTCGTATTTTCATATCTGACGGAAAATGCGTCGGGCGTAACTTCGATTGCGTCTATTTATTCGCTCGACGCACTAACGCATCATCAATTGAGTGTGAAATGTTGAATGTTTTATCATATAACTAACAGCGCCCCGCGGTTTCACCCGCATAAGTTTCGATCCCGTGGGAATATCGGGATAAAAATATCCCATGTCCTTCCCCTGGACTCAAACTAGTAACTAAGGTTCAGCGGTTTAAACGTGAAGAGGTAACAGACAGACAGACACACTTTCTGGCGTTACGCGACCGATAATACGCAACGCATTTTCCGTCAGATACGTACCGACCCTAAGAAGGTTAGCATTCTAATCTGTCTCTATCTGTCAAACATACAATCAATTTCCCTACATTTTTGACAAGTTTTTGACATTGATTGTCGCTGAGATGAGATTGCGACTTGAATTTGAACGTTTTTTAAGTAGGAGAATTAGCCGTAAGTTTAGTTTTGTCTACCCATTGTACTATGTAGAAGGTGTGAGTTTATGACGTATTATATTGTATGTCATTGAACTTTCTGAAGCCATGTGTTTACAATTAGTACTTTTGTTTGTTTAAAGTAGGTACATAATAAAGATAAGTATTGACGGAGTCTTTTGTTTAATATCAGTATTATTGATACAAGGAGCGAGTTTGTTCGAATTAAATTGAGAATGTTATTGGATAATGGTGCTGATTCCCTTGTTCTCCAACTAAACTAAAAGTTCAGTGCATCTTTTTCTTTCCATTTCTTTAAGAAAAGGACAGAAGATAAATTTTAGTTTAGTCCTGTCAAATTAATCAGCGCCTGACGTAAATTGACGTAATTTTAGTAGGCAAGTTTTTAATCACGTCTAAACTTGTGACATATAGTGTCAAGCGCTGATTAATTTGACAGAATATTATTATTATTTTGTTTTTTATTATCAATATCTTTCTACAAAATGTATTTTGTTAAGAAATAAATGACTTATGAGTTATTTATGACATATGGTTAGACTGGAAACCGGCAGAGAAAAGGCATTCAGATGATTTAATTTTTTAATTGACTATTTTTTATTTTGTAAAATAAAATTTGTTTTCGGATTGGTTAGACTCTGAAGAAGATTTCCAAAATTACACGTACTACATTAACAATTGCAATCACTGTCTTTTTGACAATCCATAGCGATCGCAATTAACATAATTGAACTGTCACATTGAAAGTGATTGCGATTGTGTTACGTAATAAGAATTGTGTTACGCAAAACGGATGCTGTTTTTCCTTTGTATATTATGTAGGTCATTTTATCACACAATTTAATATTCCTAAAATAAAGTAAGTAAATGTTTGTGCGAAGTCAGGGAAGGCTGTGACGATTTAGATTGGGTTTTTTCACCAATGGCAAATGATTAGGTTGAAGACAAAACTTTTTGAATATTTGACGTGAGTTTGTTAAGAATTATGTACTAAATTACTAACTGTTTATTTTTTATTGTTTCAGGTTTAAATGCGTGCGAAAGTAAATCTTTTCTCTTTCTGCGGAAAGAGCTGCCTGTCAGGTAAATATATTTCATTTAAATACTTATAAATTACATTTTTAAATATAAAAAAGAAACCTTAATAAATAGAGCCTACCGGTATCGGGAACAGGGTCCAAGCTATCGGTGGTCAGGGCTCCCGAGCGAGGAACCTCCTGACAATCCGTGTCGAGAAGTAGGTACCGTTTTCTGAATCAAGCCCTTGATCCAGTTGCCCAACGAGAGCCTCCTCAGGTGTTGGTCGAGGCTCTTGGCTATCAGTCCATTGGCTGTCACGACTATCGGCACAATGATCGCTGAATATTTTTACTATAATTTTGCTGCATTTATCAACACAATGTGACTTTTTCAATGGCCTAATGTTTGAACCCTTGCTGAGTTATGCTAATTATATGGAGTAGTGTCAGACGCTGGTTAATTTGACAGGACTAAACTAAAATTTATCTTCTGTCCTTTTCTTAATGGAATAGAAATAAAAAGATGCATTGAACTTAAATTTAGTTTAGTTTGTGAACAAGGGAATGGGTGCCTACCCTATGTTACGTAAGGACGGAGGGGTTGCACTTCCCGCAGCGCCGGAGATAATGCAGAAGCAACTTTAAAGTGTTTTGAGGTTAGGTTACAATAATTTGTCCCCCTCTGGTGGACAACGAGAATAATTTTCAAAAGTTGTTTCGGTGTCCCCCAATAAAATTGTGGCCAAACAAGTGGTAGACGTCGGGAATAATCGAAAAAACACTACAGCGTATAAAATTACTAATTCTGGAAGTATCTTTGCTTTTATATTTTCGTATTTTACCACCGCTTCCGAATTTATTAAGGTAAGTTTTCACTGTTGTGTTTTATTCTAAGTCCGTTTTGTTTTTGTAAAGAAATTTTTTATTTTTAGATGACCACATCTAAAAATAAAACTTTCCGTACGTATAGGTACCAACCTATACCTACCTCACACAAAGTCGTCTAACACTAATTGCTATGTAAAAAACAATGATAGGAAGTTTTTATAACATCATCGTCAGATGACTCAAGTCAAGTTGACTCAACACTATACATAGTGGAAAAAAATACCAATTGTTGTTGCTGTTGTCCGCGACTCCGCCTGCGATCCAGGATGAAAAGTAGCCTATGTCCTTCTCCAGGTTATGGTCTACCCATGTGTCAAATTTTATCCAAATCTTTTCAGCGGTTTTAGCGTGAAAGCGTAAAAAATTAAAAAAAAATTACTTTTGAATTTATAATATTAGCACACCCCGGACACTCCATACAACGCTCGCAAAATAATTACCTACTACTACTACATTCAAAAATGACGTTTGTATACGTATGCATGTGTGCGTGAGGTACTTGTGTTTGCGAGCGCTCTTTGTTAAAGAACTGCGACGGTAACCTCGAAGTGCGGGGTGAGGTGCGGTAACTGATGTTAGTGCGGGGAAGGGAGTGGCCTTTCTGTACGTAGTACTTTAAGTATTCTGTGATATTAGTCAGGATAACTCAAAAACTACCCAAGCATAGTTAATAAAATTCCCCTGTTCCATATAGCCCTACTGATGTATCTCCACTGGTAGGGATACTTGGAGATTTTTTCCAATTATCGCTACCGGTAGGGATAGATGCAACCTTGTGCTCCATATATCCCTACTGACCCGCACTGGTTGGGATAGTTGGATTTTTTTCTCCGTTTATCGCTACCAGGAGGGATAAAAAGTTTTCAATGGTTTCTTTATGATTAATATTATATGGGACTGCTTGCGGAGCTTCCTCTACCAAATCAAATAAAAACCGGCCAAGTGCGAGTCGGACTCGCCCATGAAGGGTTCCGTAGCAGCAAGTAACATAATATAAAAGTTCTTGTAGTTCGTTGTAACTTTGTGAAAGGTAAATTGCGGTTTTCGATTTATGACGTATTAAAAAAAAACTACTTACTAGATCTCGTTCAAACCAATTTTCGGTGGAAGTTTACATGGTAATGTACATTATATATATATATATATTTTGGAGTTTCAGTTGTAAGTATGGGGAACCCCAAAATTTATTGTTTTTTTTCTATTTTTGTGTGAAAATCTTACTGCGGTTCACAGAATACATCTACTTACCAAGTTTCAACAGTATAGTTCTAATAGTTTCGGAAAAAAGTGGCTGTGACATACGGACGGACGGACAGACAGACATGACGAATCCATAAGGGTTCCGTTTTTTGCCATTTGGCTACGGAACCCTAAAAATCACGTAAACCATGAAAATAAACACACCGAATGCATAAACCTCCACCTTTTTTGAAGTCGGTTATAAAAACATTGTTCTTTTGTCAACGCTGACCTAGTTTTATGCATTCTTATCAGATACATCCAAATAAAAAATGCATCGATAAGCCTACGACTATAAGATCTGCCTACTATTATATCTGTCACTACATGTGGTACGAGTATATAAAGTGTTCCGATATTATCTAGAAGGGTTCGGGCAGAGCCTTGAGATAACGTATGTATGTTAGGTTGAGGACATAGTGCTGAGGCGGAAGCGATTTCTTATCATAGTGTGATTCGTGCGTGTTTTGGATATGAGAGAAATACAAATTACTCTTAAATTGCAAATGACGGGCAAGCAACTGCGAACCCTTAGATGTTTCTGTAAATTCCTGCCATCAGGAGGTGGACCGTGAGCTCTTTTGGAGGCCAACAGTCTAAGTAACTCACTCAATGGTAGCGCATTTCATTGCGTTATTAACGTTGTCGAGCAAACGAGTTTTTCAAACATATAAAGCAATGGATTGTGAATTTCCTTCAAAATCCGTCGAATTGTGATTGATTTACACAATGAGTGTGATGAGCGCCACTTTGTTAACATTCGGATCAACCGTCCCGAATCCCGACAAAATAAACTTTGTAGTTTTCGCTACGAAAATTGCCATGTCCATGCCAGGGTCCAGTTGAAAACCAGCGTCAGCCCGTCAGGCACTAGTTGTCTGGACTTTTTGCTGAACTGGGCCTTTTTGGCGCAGCCGTGAGGCATATTACCTACCTACTTTCCTGCTAATTTCTTAATATCGCACTTTACAATTTTTATTTGACCTTTTTATGTATTATATTGTGTGCCTTTTAGTCCGTGCTAAATAAATGTATTTTCTTTTTCTTTCGTTTATTTCTCTTCTTCCTTTTCTTTTTTTAATTTCTTTTCTTTGTTTCTTTCGTGCATGTCTATCAATGGCCGATTATTTTTGGATTTAAACGTGATTTTAATTTCTTAAACCCCTCTTTTAAATGATTAAATCGCTCTCGCCAACGCTCATCACCGCATCTCAGGTACCAATCAGGTACCGTGACACATTGTTTACGCGCGAATCAAGGCCGCGTCGGTGTCCCTCTCATTGTTATGTCGTCTATAATCTGTGTGATAACGGATTGTTACGATAACAATAGCTATTAATCTACAACGTGGGCCCACACGGCGTAAAACGTGCGCAAAGAACTTCAAAAACAGAATAACAATAATGCTGGGTACAGTTTGGTGAATCGTAATATGAAATGACACTGATGACACATTGGCATTTTCCTTTATTACTGTAGGTATTAATAGAGCTTATAAATAAACAGCGGCGCTATTCTGTAAAAAAATCACCGATTCTATCGGAGATTGATTTGCGTATTATCAGTGCGTAGTGTTTTTTTGCTTTTCCGCATAGATCTTGATAATAGCCGCACAGGTTGATCGATCTGGTTAAGCTACGCTTAGCGCGGATGGTCTGTGGATGGGTGACCATCTTTACATACCAAGACCCCTCGTGTCTTGGAAAGTACGTTAAGCCGTTGGTCCCGCCTGCCATTCGTAGATCTTTGACAGTCTTTACGGGTCTTCAGAAGCCCGAAAGTCTGACAACCAGTCTTACTAAGGGGTATCGTATTACCCAGTAACTGGGTTGTGGAGGTCAGATAGGCAGTCGCTCCATGTAAAATACTGGTAGTCAGCTGCTTAGACTGGAAGCCGAGTCCAACATAGTTGGGAAAAGGCTAGGCAGATGATGATCTTGTATCTTTTAGAAGAGAGAAAGAAATAAAAAATATTTTATTTGGGCACAGGAAATACAAACAGTAAAAAAAGAGAATTTAAAACGAACAAAAAAACATTAAAAACAACCAAAAAAAAAAAACAAAAATTAAAAAAAAAATACTTCTGCCTGTGAGTGTGATGATGCTGCTGCTGACTACCTTTTGAATAAACAACTAAAATACACATTTTAGTTTCTAAGATTTTTTTGGCTTTCGTTTTGTCTGTTGGAATTATTGTTTTAGACGATGATCTGTTTTTATTTGCACTTGCGCTCCTGTATTAGCTGTTGCCCACTTAGAGGTTAGAAATTATCCCACGATAACGTAAGTACTCTACGTTTAATAGATCTTATTAAGAGGAAGAAAAAATACAAATTGACAAAAATGAAATGATTGTGATCACGATTGCGTTACTTAGGTATTAAGATTGTAAGTATGCTTTGTAAAAATAGCTCAATATTTTATTTTTGTACTTTTTAATTGCTCTTCGCTGAAACTGAACAAAGTCTAACACCGTATGAACGAATGTAGGTGACAATGAATCAGCTAAGTTAATTAACACTATTGGTCGTCTTATTTTGGTGTTAATTAAGGGCTTCTTCTGTATGCAGCACTCGAATTGTGTATTCGAATGCTGCTTACAGAAGCCGAGTTTCTATCCTTCCAACATTAGCCGAGCCGTGATCATGGTTGACCTGTGTTAAAAATATCAATCTAGCTTATAAAATACTAGCTGCTGTTCGCAACTTCATCCGCGTGAAATCCTATCCTAACTTTATCACACTATCATCACACTAATATTATAAAGGCGAAAGTTTGAGAGTGTGTGTGTGTGTTTATATGTTTGTTACTTCTTCACGCTCAAACCGCTGAACCGATTTAGATGAAATTTGGTATAGAGATAGTTTGAGTCCCGGGAAAGGACATAGGCTACTTTTTATCCCGGTATTCCCACGGGATCAAGATTTATGCGGGTGAAACCGCGGGGCGCAGCTAGTATATCACACGAATATTATAAAGGCGAAAGTTTGTGAGTGTGTGTGTGTGTGTTTATATGTTTGTTACTTCTTCACGCTCAAACCGCTGAACCGATTTAGATGAAATTTGGTATAGAGATAGTTTGAATCCCGGGAAAGGACATAGGCTACTTTTTATCCCGGTATTCCCACGGGATCAAGATTTATGCGGGTGAAACCGCGGGGCGCAGCTAGTATATTTTATATTATAAATGCGAAAGTAAGTTTGTTACCTTTTCACGCCTAAACCACCGAACCGATCATCCTGAAAATTTGCATTATACGTTGTCAGGTGTACAGAAACGAACATAGGGTACCTTTCATCCCGAAAAAAAGCTCTGTTCCCGAGGAAAACAACAATAACGTTATTGTTATTGTTACAGCTGAAAACGTATATGCAAAATTTCAGAACGATCGGTTCAGTGGTTTAGGCGTGAAAAGGTAACAAACAAACTTATTTCGCATTTATAATATTGGTTAGGATTAAATAATAGACACGTTACATAAGGCCTCTATATACAGATAATCATTTCCTCGTTAACTTCAGGATGCTGCAATTATGTGCACACACGAACACAAATAGTAGCAAGGTGAACATTTATGTGCTAGAAACCATAAACTATAAATATACATTAACTGTGAGTTATTGCTTGAGTTCGTTTGTCAGAGAACCTAGTCAGATAGGAAACGCCGACCTAATCTAGTTTTTAGGGTTTTTTACGCAAAGGGTGCCTACGGGACCTTATTACTAAAGCTACATTCCGAATTATGCCATAAACGCGATAAGAAAAGGACATAAGATAAATTTTAGTTTAGTCCTGTCAAGTTAATGATTAATTTGACAGGACAAAATTAAAATTTAACTTAAAAAGTATATTTAAATTGACGTGATTTTAGTAGGCAAGTTTTTAATCTCGTCTAAACTCGTATGGAGTATTGTCAGCCGCTGATTAATTTGCCAGGACTAAACTAAAATATATCTTCTGTCCTTTTCTTAATGAAATAGAAAGAAAAAGATGCATTGAACTTAAATTAGTATAGTTAGTGGACAAGAAAATCGGCATCAATGTCAATATTTTATTTACATTCAACTAGCTGCGCCCCGCGGTTTTACTCGTGTAAATGTCGATCCCGTCGGAATACCGGGATAAAACGTAGCCTATGTTAATCCACCCTGGATCAGCTACGTCCATACAAAATTTTATCAAAATTGTTCTAGCCGTTTGAGCGTGAAGAAGTAACAAACATACATTATAAACACACTCACAAACTTTCGCCTTTATAATGTTAGTGTGATTGATAAAAATTCTGTTAGTTTTGTAACTACCAGAATTGTTATCAGTTTCACTAACTTTGTTGTAAACATTACGTAGGTTGTTCGGGGTGCAAATATTTAGCTAAGGTACAGAATAATTTTAGCATCGTTAATTAAATTATATTTGCAGAGCTATTTAGTTATTTTGGTTGACTGAATAAATAATGTCTTAAGAAAACAGCCTGATTACGTAGGTAACATAAGTACTCGTTTTCGTAATGTCATTGCAAGAGCGTTTGTAAAATGTAAATTACTGGTATTCAGCTGCATCTGGTTAGACTGGAAGCCGACCCCAAGATAGTTGGGGAAAGGCAGGCAGATGATGATGAATATAAAAGACCAGCTTCTGCCCGCGACTTCGTAATCGTGAAATATCTGGCTCCCCCGACCTGTCCTGTCGCATCGCATCGCCTGTCCGCGCTAATACTTCGTTTTCGCGGTAGTAACATGGGAGAGGGCTAGGGAAGTTGTCCCATAGTGAAAGTGGTTCATATTCACGGGTAGAACTCCCTGTAAAAATTTGGATGGTGATGACAAAATTATCCTGTAAGTATGTCATTGTGGGTATTATTTTTTATAGCGAAAAGAGGTATTAAATATTAATCCTTCATTTCAAAGAGAATGAAATGAAATTGTTTAGTCTGTAAATAGGATATAGAAATCATGTTTAAAATAGTATGGAGTCGACATTTACTACCTGACTATTCCTGAGAAGAATTGGCGAAACAAACTCAGAGGTCACAGTCTCTTTTAAAGTCCAGACAAAATCTTGGTCAGAACATGTAGGGACCATGTAGATCAGTGTCAGAAATGGTCTTTTGAGGAAAGCTCCACACAGATTTGAGTGGACCTGTCCAGTCAGCATTTGTCAGTAATAAAATAACCTATCAAGACCTATCTTCAAGGGCCGAAGCCTGCCAGGTCAGCGGGATTGTCCGAAAGGGTTACCGCTACCCCGGAACATAAAGGGCTAAGGAAGGAACACGGGTGGGTTTTAGTCAGTAAGAGTCAGACACTCCCTTCCGCTCCACCCAGAGCGGGAGGAGTCAAAGACCTATCTTCAGATTTTACAGCAGACTTGGGATTGATTGAGATCCTTCGTTGAACATGTTAGCAAACTGACTAGAAAGATCTCCTTCTAAACTTGGAACTTTCCCCATATCAAAACGTGAACACCCTAAACTATAACTTACCTTTTCTCTCTTACAGGCTGGCGAACATCATGAAAGAGATAGCGCTGCTGCCAGAGAACTTGCTGCGGATGCCTTCAGTCGGCCTGGTCAACCAATGGTATGAGAGGTCCTTTGAAGAGATCATACAGTTCGAGACGATGGAACCGGACCCTCCTATATTGAGTTCGTAAGTGAAATCATTATTTATACTTTTTTGTCCATTACTTAACGGTTATAGGCTGAAGATGAACACAAAATTTACCAAAATGTACCACCATCAGGCCGTACCACCATCAGGCCTACAAAGAGATGGCAGGATGAGCAGGACTCCTTAAAGGATTGGCCCACAATCGCAGTAGACCGGGAAAAGTGGAACGAGGGAAGGGAGGTTTTTGCCCTGCAGTGGGACAACGCAGGCTTATACTAGCGGCCCGCCCCAGCATAGCTATTCACAAACACTCGATACGCTTCCGTATCGTATCGAACATTAATCATTGTTATCGTAGAAGTCTTCTAAACCCGAAAATTTTGTCAGTTTAAATCAAATAGACGCGCGCTTTTCTTCCAACAGCTATTTGCTATTGAGGGCAAGTCAAATCAGGTTATCGAAATGTCAGGTTTTCGATACGATAGCCTGTCGTATGGTTGTGAATCAGGGCTCAGATCCGTACACGTGCAATTGTTTTTTTTTTTCGAATTTCCAAATTTTTCTTTCATACAAACCTTGTCCTGGCAATACCGTTGATTTGTTTTATAGTACATAGTAATAATAGTGGACTTGACGAGCATTGCTTGCTAGTTTAGAAAGCGCCACGTGTTAAAAACCCGATAAGCAAATGAACCTTTAAGGTCGTAGCACAGGTATCAAATCGGAAAGGGATCGGCACCGTATCGCCTATCGCCTCGCCATCAAACAGGGTCAACCTAACGTAAGCACGTAACTAAAGCGAATCAGAAGCTCCGATACGTCGACTCGGCTACGGCTAGGAGACGCCGCGCTTACGGCTCGCCGACCGCTGGTTGATGGTGCAGCAAGCAGGCCGGAGGGGTGAGAGGGGCAAGGGTGGACAAAGAGACGTAAGCGCGGGGACAACGAGCCGTAAGCGCGGGGATGACGAGCCGTAAAGCATCGCACCGCGCCGCGGTTCGTGAGCTTGTCCCGAGTTGAGGTGATTACGTTACGATTCCGATTAGTGTGCGTTGCAGTAGGGAGTTTCATACAAAGAATACTGAACGGCTCGAGTTGATACGGTGCCGATCCCTTTCCGATTTGATACGTGTGCTACGACCTTTAATCTATCCGCGCAGTTGTTACTTAGCTACGAGCCCAGATGATAATATTAATATCTGAGAACGTGTTGGTATCCATACTTCAGCCGATGCCAACACGAGGTGCATAGCTTTATGCTATCTTTTGAAGCTAAGCCAAGTCAGGTAATCCGTTTCACACGAATTTTGCATAGTAGGCGTGTACGTAGGTTTTGCGGCCTTGTGCGCTTGCAAGAAGGTGGAAATGCAAGGCAAAGCTGTCCTATAGGTAATATTATTCTTTTCCTAGAATTTATTCATAAGGCTCATATTTCCAAATTCTTTGTTTGTAAGTTAAAAGAGCAGTGGTGGCCCAGTGGTAACGGCTTCGACTTACGAATTGTAGGTCGTGGGTTCGAACCCAGCGGGGCAATTGCGGCATTATCAATTGGGATCGGTTTCATTTTGACAGTTCAACAACATTTTTGCGTTATTTACGTGTTGAACAGACAAATTTTTCGAACTTATGAAGCAATGAATTAGCAGTTGGCTTTAAAATGATTCTGATTCCGATTGATAGTATGTTAGGCAATTAGGGGGCAGGCTAGCGCTCTAGCAGGCTAGTAACTCTGGCTTCGTGTATACAGAACAAGTTTAATTTGTAGGCTACTAGTGAGAAAGCTAGTAAGCTAGCGTGTAAAGCTAGGATAGTTTAATAGGATGGGGTTCTATTTTTGAGCTCATAGCGCCCCCCATCAACGATTTTACTATCATGGCTTTTGTACTATAGACCGACCGCTTAACTGTGACGTTGCCTGAGGTAGCTGCGCGGCGCGGGAGCGGTGATAGTAGTCACAAGTTGACGAATCACTGAGCTCTCACATCACGTCACCACACCCCTCCCGCACCGCGCTGCTACCTTTTTTTTTGTTTCCGTGGTGGAAAATCCTCATTTATGTCCGCCGCCCTGGGGCAGGCGGCGGGGTCTGTCAGACTCTTACTGACTAAAAACCACCCCGGTGTTCCATCTCACACCTACGCCGGGGGTCGCGGGAACGTACGATCCTTCCGCAACCCCCGGTCAGGGGGGGGGGAGTGAGGTGTTTGACTCCCCCGCGACGTTTAAGAGGGGCGCGCGTGGAACACTACGCGTCGCCACCTGGGGTCCTAGTGTATGGGGGGCGACAGACGTCCTACCGTGCTGCTACCTCAGGCAACGTCTCAGTTAAGCGGTCGGCCTGTAACCTCGTGTGGCCGGCGAAAGTAGTACCACTAGTACCCAATCGGATCATTTTACTCTATCTATGGACTAAGTCACCGCAATGCTAGAGGTTTAAAATTTACTAGCTTCGTATAAACAACACGAGGTTGTGCCAAGCTAGGACAGCAAGCCAGGATAGTATACAGAGGTTCTAGCTTGCTATCCTAGCTTTGAAAAGCGAGCCTCGTGTTCGATTGACCTTCTGAGTTCTGGCGGTTTATGACTTCCTGGTCTTTATCTTTCGTGCAAAAAGAGTATCAAATATCACGAAGATCGTCACACACCTTTATCAAATTAATGAGACTACTCTTAAGAAAAGCTTAAAGACACAATCTACCATTCATCTTTTTTTCTCCAGGTTCTGCGAACGCCTGGTCCACATCCGCAACCGCCACGCCGACGTTGTCCAAACCATGGCCCAGGGCGTCCTGGAGCTGAAGGAGTCGCACGAGGTGGACCCCAGCACCGAGAATTCCATCCAATACTTCCTGGACCGCTTCTACATGAGCCGGATATCTATTAGGATGCTAATCAATCAGCATAGTAAGTGTTTCCTACACAAATACCCATATGACCAACGAACTTGACAAGGTTGGGGTAGACTGGGTGCGGAATGTAACGCAGCCCCCGATAATTAAAAAGACGTATCTAACAAAAAGTAAAAACGGTGAAATAAATGTTTTAATGAATGAAACGGGAAATTAATTGCTGTTGATTGGGAATTTAATTACTGGAGGAAGTTAGAAAAATATGAAAAATACAGGCAGATGCGCCTTTTTTTCTGATTCCGGCAATGTATGTAACTCAAATCTGGAAAAAATGTTAGATGAGTCTTTTTCCTATCGGGGGTAGAACGGCTGGGGTAGTCTGGGTGGGGAAAGTAATGGCTGGGGTAGTCTGCGTGTGTAAAGTAATGGCTGGGGTAGTCTGGGTGGGGAAAGTAATGGCTGTGATAGTCTGGGTGCGGAAAGTAAAGGCTGTGATAGTCTGGGTGCGGAAAGTAAAGGCTGGGGTAGTCTGGGTGCGGAAAGTGGAGAACTGGGTGTTGAGGCATAACGTTGGAGAGGCCCATGGCTTGCAGTGGATTGCCACAGGGATACAATTTTTGTTTGAGGCTACAAGTTCTTTAAACTGGGATATTTTTTTTAGCTTGAATTACCTTGGCCCTGTGACAAAAGGCCAATGGTTACGGGTACAGGCCGACGTTTTCGTTGGTGACAGACCCATGACCATAACATTTTTTTATACCTAAGTACATTGTTATTTGTTTGTTTTGACCTCCAATACTTTTTTCATATTTGGATAGTACGATCATGTGCGTTTTGAGATGCGCAGTCGTATCTGGTCGTACAACGACGTGCCGACCAACCACCCACGCAATACATCTCGGACTGTCATCAACGAAAAAGTCTGTCTATAATCCTTCCCAGCGCAGAAAATTGTCTCCCTTACCTTTCCATAGGATTCCTCAAAATCTATTAAAGAATTAGCCAAGGGGAAAGGCAGCAACGTCCAATTACATCCTCAATCATTCTTCCACAGCCTGTACCTAAGTTCTCCTAGAGACTATCGTGAAATTCATGTCTTTTTCTTTACCCCCAGCACTCCTCTTCGGCGAACAAATGGGCGTTGGTCCCCGACAAGCGTCCGTGACAGGTATCGGCAACGGTGGCCGCCATATTGGGTCCATTGACCCCGCGTGTGACGTAGCCGCTGTCGTACGGGACGCGTACGAGAACGCACGGTTCCTCTGCGATCGGTATTACCTGGCGTCGCCTGAGCTGCAGCTGCTGCAGGAAGGGGGTGAGGGTTAGCTTGAATTGATTATTTAATCATTTATATTTAGTAGATTTTGAAGGAGCTCATCCTGGAGTTACTATCATCATTCTCCTGCATTTGTCTCATGATTCAATTCATACCACAAGGAGCTTACATAGTACTTACTTATTCCATATATCGTACCATCATATATCGTCGACCGTAGGTTCAATTGAGGTAAGGGACAAAATACCCAAAATGAGTTGAGTATACAGTTTTGTTCAGAATTTTTCGCTCTATCGAATGGTGAATATGAAAAAATTCTAGCTTAAGAAAATGTCCCTTACCCTAATGATTTTTGGATCCAAATTTCGAATCAGCCCCATAATAACGTCCGAAAAAAAGCTTTGTCGGCCTCTTCTGAAAAATCGTATTTTGTCCCTTACCTCAATTGAACCTACGGTCGACGATATACAAAATAAAATAATACGGGAATCTTGTCTGCGGAATTTCGCTAACTAATTTTATTTGTTACTTTATTGTTTACAAAAATCATTTTTTTTATCATTTATGCTAATATCGCCCATCATGTCTGTGGAATTTCGCTAAAATTTAATTTGTTATTTAAGTTTTCACTAAATGATTTTTATCATTTATGTTAATACAGGGTGTTACGGAAAGGTTATATCAATACAAACGGGTTGAAGAGTGTATCTGGTCTAGAATCTCTGTACAAAATTTCAGCTCAAAAGCATTAACTTTGAAAATGCTAAATATTTTTTATTTCGACATCACGGCGCTGCACTGGCGCGCGGCGGCGTGATGTGCATGTACTAGGCGCACAGACACACTACAGATAATGGATAATGACCCTCGTAGTGCGGTGACACGTTTCTTATGATTTCAATTTAATAAACTATCGAAATAAAAAGATATTAAGCATTTTCAAAGTTACTGCTTTTGAGCTGAAATTTTATACAGAGATTCTAGACCAGGTAAACTCTTTAACCCGTTTGTATTGATATACCCTTTCCGTAACACCCTGTATAATATCGCCCATCATGTCTGTGGAATTTCGCTAACTAATTTAATGTGTAATTTTGTTTTTAATTTGTTATTTTGTTTTGTCGACGGCTGCAGTTGTATCTGCCGTTGAAGCGTGCCGCTCGTCTGTACTCACCCTAAACACCACAAAAATGCATATAAAAAATGCATAAATCCATAATGCGAAAGTGTGTCTGTCTGTCTGTTACCTCTTCGCGGTTAAACCGCTGAACCGATTTAGATGAAATTTGGTCACACCCCGGACACTCCATACAACGCTCGCAAAATAATGACCTACTACTACTACATTAAAAAATGACGTTTGTATACGTATGAATGTGTGCGTGAGGTACTTGTGTTTGCGAGCGCTCTTGTTAAAGTACTGCGACGAACACGCCGAAGTGCGGGGTGAGGTGTGGTAACTGATGTTAGTGCGGGGAAGGGAGTGTCCTTTCTGTACGTAGTACTTTAAGTATTCTGTGATTTGGTATAGAGATAGTTTGAGTCCCAGAAACGACACTTATGCGGGTGAAACCGCGGGGCGCTGATAGTACATAATAATACATAATTATGTCGCCTAGTCCCCGAAGGGTTAAGCAGAGAAGTCGCTATACTACACCCACATTTCGCCGAAATAGGGGCGAGCCTGTTGCCATCAACCGTTATAATAGTCGCAAAGATTACCTTTCAAAAAGTACCTTACATTTTAAACTTGAATTCAGAATCTCAGATAAAAATCAAGCTTTAGAACAACAAACTCAATGTAATTCTTGACAAAGTTCAAATTCTATTGCAACCAAACCTTTATTATGAATAGTCACCCAAAAATCAACTTTAACTACATAAAGTTAAAGTTTATAGTTGAGTGTGAAGCAGATTAACCGCTGCAAAACCTTCTTTATTGGATCAAGGCCTTACACCATATTTTCTCCCCTTCCAGTGGCTTCAGAACGACCAATGCCCATTGTCTATGTGCCATCTCATCTGTATCATATGCTGTTCGAGCTGTTCAAGAATTCCATGAGGGCTACGATGGAGACCCACGAGAGCAGCCCACCACCTATCACTGTGAACATCGTCAGGGGACAGGAGGATGTGTCTGTTAAGGTAAGGAGGATGGAAGGGGGATGTGTCTGTTAAGGAAAGGGGGATGGAGTAATGGGTGAGGTTAGGGGATAGGTGGATAGGATGGATTCTCATGAGAACTATCCCCTACCTATTACTTTGAATATAGTAAGGGGGCAAGAGGATGTGTCAGTTAAGGTAAGGAGGATGGAAGGGGGATGTGTCTGTTAAGGGACGGGGGATGGGTGGATAGGATGGATAGTCATGAGAACTGTCCCCTACATAGGTAGGGGACAGTTCTCATGACTGACATGATGAAAAAACCCTCACGATGTTTAAAGTAATAGTACTTTAAACATCGTGAGGGTTTTTTTCAACATCCAAGGGTCTAAGTAGTAAGAACGCTTCAATAATATACGCAAAATCGGAACGGTGCAGAAGCAAAATGTACTGTAAAAAAAATTATAGGTTTTATATCGTTCCGTTTGGCTAAAAAAAAAACCGTTTTATAACGAACATAAAATCTTAAACAACTTATAAGTACCTATAGAATATATTTTTTTTTTGTTTATCTTATTTTAATTTATCTGTTTTTTAACATCTTTCTCTGCTATGTAGCAGGCCTAACTCAAAAGTTAGCCCTGCTACATAACAGCTTGTTTCTTTTTTTTTTTGTTTTTTATATGCTACAGTAATCTGTGGAATATGTTGTGGGTAGTATATTTGTTAAACTTAATTTTAAGAAAACACTGTTTATACTTAATATACTACTGTTTGTTTTCCCAAATGTAATAAATAAAATCAATTCAAATCCACCTAAGCAAATACTAACATTATGCTTGTGTTAATTGAGTTGATTTCAGAAAGTCATAAAAATTTTTGAGGTTGTATTGCAAACTGAGTGGATTTTAAACTTGTTTTCCCCCAAAAACACATATTTGTTGACATGTTGGGAACTTAATCGCAAACGCAGTATACATTTATGGTAACACTTATGCTTTTTTTTTCTGCAGCTATCAGACCGCGGCGGTGGCATCCCGCGCAGCGTGTCGGACCTGCTGTTTAAGTACATGTACAGTACCGCGCCGCAGCCTTCCAAGTCTGACGCACACACAGTGCCATTGGCTGGTAAGTTATTGGAATTTGCAAACACGTTACACGTAAATGACATTGATTTTATACCTGCAGTTGAAGATATACGTCACTGTAAATAATTAATTGAAAGAAAACATTGTGAGGAACATTGAAGGAAAACAGTGAACCAAAAATTTGAAGACATGTGACATCCGCCAAACCGCACTTGGCCCGCGTGGTGGATTATGGCCCACCCCCTTTCACAGAGAGGAGGCCTGTGTCCCAGCAGTGGGAACGTTATAGACTGATTATGATTGCATGCTCTCATATTTATAATATTTACTTTGTGACGGCTCGGTTGGCGCAGTGGTTGAGCGATTGGCTTCTGCGTTAACATTGGGTAACATTATAATATTTTTTTGGTAGGATTGGCTTTCAGTACCAGTGTCGAATCCCGCACGGATCATTATGGGGGATAGACTGCTTTAATAGTTATTTGTAAATACACTATGTAGTAGTACAGTCAGATAAATCAATTAGCTGACCCCACTTTGCATAATAATAATAATAATAAATCATTTAATTCGGACTCTCACACATCCATATTATTGTTAGTGCCACAAAGATACTTATAAACTATGTTAATAGACACATACTTAAAAAAAAAAATTAAAAACAACTTTTCGTACAATCCGACACCAGTAAACCTGTTCACTTGACTGCATGCAGTCGTATCCAGCGATCAAGCATCGGAGAGTCCCATCGATCTGCCAATACGCGCAAGATGCTGTTAGAACTAGCACGCATGTAATGCAATGGTTGAGATTTTTTACAATACGAATCGATAGAATTTTATAATTCTTTTCTTTTTTTTTTTGAGCAAAGATTTTTAAGCAGAGATTTTTTAGAATACAAATCGATATCATTTAATAATTACTTTATATTTTATTTATTTGAGCAAAGAGAATAAAAGCTAAAAGAATTATAAAATTCTATCGAATCGTATTCTAAAAAATCTCAACCATTTATGCAAAGGTGGGTCAGATAAGTGCTATAACTGAGTGTACCTAACATTGATGCAAAGAAAAAAAAAACAAATATTTGAATTATCTTTAAAATTATATTTAAAACAAAAGGTATCTTAAGAAAACAAATAAGAAAATCTACCAGGAGCCGTATGGGATACTGTCAAAGTTTCAGTATATAAAAGAGACGATGCACATCCCTGGTGCGCAGGTTTTGGGCTAGCTCCAACGGCATTTCGAGAACATTCGCGCAGAGGTTCGATTGTCAGTATCTGAACCATTGATGTATGGTTCACGTATTGAGCAATCGAAGTTTGTATAATACGCGCCACGAAAGATGAGACTTGTCAAGCTCAGTAGTAGGGAGCTTGCGCAAGGAAGTCGTATACGAAATAGTTACCCATAATGCGTATACCTATCTATTCAGGGATGCATCGATGACATTTAGATAATAATTCTTAAGAATATTAATATATTTATTACGAAATAATAAAGAAAAGTTAAGTCTCATCTTTCGTGGCGCGTACTATGATAAAAGTTTAATTTTATATTAACTATGATCCCTTGTTGGTCGAAATTAACGTTATTTATTTAGTTATAGGTACAGCAGGACATATTATATCTTTGAGACGATAATGGTAGTCACTTTCTTATACGGCCTCTGCAGTATAAATAAAAACCTTCTGACTTATTTTTTAAAACATTTTATATTAAGCAAACCATAATGATATCCTGAATTAGGCACTTATCCTATACATATATTTATTCTCCATAGGCTACGGGTACGGCCTACCGATCTCGCGGCTGTACGCGCGGTATTTCCACGGCGACCTGATGCTGGTCTCCTGCGAGGGGTACGGCACTGATGCCGTCATTTACTTGAAAGTGAGTATTTTCTTAATTTTTGGGCAGTTGTATTTAGAAGTGCAAGAAAGCCTTTAAATAACTTAATTAAAAATAATGTAGTATATGCAAATTTTAACTTTCCAAGAAACTAGTCGCACATTACTTCATCTCTTGGGAATTGTCTCTTGACGTTCATAAACGTCTGATTCTGAAGCTAATTTTAATCAATTTTGTTTTTATTTTTAATAGCCGATTTTACTATTTGCACCAAACAATAATTTTAGATGAATCTACCATCAGTCGAGACAAAAACAAAAAAAAAGTGTTGCCAGTTTCGTCTATACTACATAAAGTTATAGGCCTTCAAAGTTTTAAAACTCATGAATTTCGGTAATAAAAAAGACTATGGGGCCTGGGTAATTTTTTTTTGGGCTGGGTAGGTAGACGACCTCATCTACATATCTGCCATTTTGGTGTGTTCAACGTTCTGCCGAACACTCTGTATAATCTTGAGTAAAAAGTTTCTAAATTCAACGTTTTCTTTTTCCACAGGCTTTATCAAACGAAGCGAATGAGCTCCTCCCGGTGTTCAACCGAACATCAACGAAGTTCTACCGACCCGTTACACAACTAGGCGACTGGTCTGGATCATTAAACACAGCCAGTAACTCACAATGCAAGAATCGGGAGAAGGTATCCCCCCTCTCAGCACCCGTTTCCCATAGTCTATAGTCAACACCACAGGAGTGAAGTTGCCACTCCTAATAAAAAAAAAATAGTGTATTTTTTCTACCTGGCAATATTTTGTTGAAACGCCAAGTATTGCTTGAGTTTTAAAAATAGAACGTGTTTGACGTCGTCGATATTTCGATGGAAAAGTGTAAAAATTAGGACAATCAGTGCTTTTTATTAATTCGATTAATTTTACCTTCATAGTTTAATTTTATCTGCAGGTGAAATGAAATGGTAGGAAGTAGGGGGGGGATTGGATTGTGAAAAATGGATTTGGGACGAAATTTTGAAATGTTATAACTATTTACCATATACCTAATGCTCGAATAAAAGATAGATTTTATTTCTTTATCTTTAAAATGTCGGTGTTTTCAGTATATAAAATTCGTCATTAATTAAACATATTATAAAAGTAACTAATTCTTTTAGGTTCCAAACTTAAATTAGAGAAAATATTATACTTACAATATTTCACAGCCTTGACCAAAGTTCTCTTAATATTTTCCATATACTATTTTCTCTTCAAAAATTCGCCCAAAAACTATGGAAATAAATTATTACAAGAATAAAAAGCACTAAAATTGGCTATTTGTTTTAAACTTGTTGAAATTGTAAATTTGTAAAAGATTGCCATAAAAAAAAGATGGTGTACAATTTTTGTTAAATATTTTTTTGTGATACTCGGTGTAAAGTTAGATAATGTTTTTGGGCTCGCAAATGGACTGATAAAAGAGCTCTGTAGTTGTTTTTTGATTTTGTTTTAAAAACAATATTACCCAAGCAGATAAAAAAAAAGAAATCATACTTTTTTATTTCGTTTACAACCGACTCCAAAAAAGGAGGAGGTCATGCCTTCAAAACGCTTTATTAAAAATCTTCTAAATGTCAGAATATTTTGAAACACAATCATAAAACAACATAGTTCTGGTAATGAGGAGGATAGGTAAATTAAAACTACTCTATAAATGTATTAGACGTAGTACAGATATCATAGACTAGAATTTAGTGTAAGGCAGTGTGACTGTGAGGGAGATGATACTTTTAGTTATAAATATTATTCACTTTTATTTTAGTTTTAAAACTGACGTTTATTATCCATGATAAACTGACATGTGAAACTGACATATAAAAAAAATCATTTGGTTTGTTCGCTTCAATGTTCAATTTTTTAATAACTTCATCATCAATATTACCAACGTTGTTTTTTTTAGCTACTTAGTTAAATGTTTTGCAATCTAAAGTGGTATTTATTTATAAATAAAACAATCAGACTCCATTATAACCGATGTTCGCTATGTATGAGATCTCGTACAATTTTGTATATCATTATGATACGATTTAGAAAAAAATAGTTGTAGCCAACTAAATTGTTTTATGACAAAAAGAATGTAATATTATTTTTTCGAAATAGATTATATTTTTTGAATAAATAAACTAAATTAAATTATGGTGGACCTAAGAATAGTGGTGTAGTTACGGTACTAACGTAGAATGTCGTGAGTTAAAAACTGGGACGGAGTAAGAAAATTATAATAAATATGAGCATTCATTTACAGCTGTTAGTGACAAAACATCTCGTTGAAGTAAAACGTGTATTTTAGTGTTGATCAGCTTTAGGCATATTCAAAAATATTTTTATTTTAAAGTGAAAAAAACTGAACCGTCACGGTCCGTCACGGTGACACTGAATCAGGTATACTCGGCTCCAGTTGTAAGTATATCGCCAACTATTTACATAGTGATCATAATAAAGTGTCCTTCATTGTAAATTACAGCTACCTACACTATTAAGTACAATATTGCGAACAAAATAATTTAAGATTACACAAATCCACACACGTTGGGGTTGGCTTCCAGTCTAACCAGTGTTTTACATGGAGCGACTACTATCTGACGTCCACAACGTAGTTACTGGGTATCATGATACTCCTTAGTAAGACTGGTTGTCCGACTTTTGGGCTCCCGACTGTCAAAGATCTACGAATAATAGCCGTAAATGACAACAGAAAATCTAACAAAATTAAATCAGTACTTTAAAATTTTACTGGCAACATGACATTACATTTTTAATGTTATTATTTGATACGTTGAATGTGAGCCTTTAAGATTTATGTAATTTTAATATAAACAAATACCTAAAGCAATAAATTATTATCAAATTGAATTACGGTTGCCTTGTAAAATATTTAAGTCACCTACTATTTCCATTAAATGAAATAATAATTATTATATAATTTAAAACTAAGTTTTGATATTTTGGTCTTCGATCAACAATAGCACTAGATTAAGGATTAGAAATAAAAACACATCGCTCAATTGGCCGCGATTGCATATAACTCTATTATAAACCTTCACTTCCAAATATAAAGTTTATTATCGTTTGCAATATATTTACTACTTTGATTGAAAAGTAAACTTCTTTTTTAGAATAAGAACAAAAATATTGGTAGAAAAATAAAACAATTTCAAAGCGATAAGGTTGAAAAAACCTTGTTGCAAAATAAAACCACAACGTTATTAATTGTGGTCTTATTTTTTCGGCCGTTTTTTATGCATTCATAGGAAATCTAGTATATTGTTGATGGATGGTTTTGTTATAACAAATTACAAAGAAAATTTTGTAAATTTCATTTCCGTAACAAAAATGCACTGTGGTTAATATTCATAATAGTTTCAAACTGTGTTCGTATCTATTTGTCTGGATTTGGAATGGAAATTATATCTTACTACAATATTATAGACCTATCAATCTGTTTAGCCTATTTCCAACAATGTCGGGGTCAGCTTCCAATCTAACCCGGATGCAGGTGAATAACAGTATTTTACATGGAGCGACTGCCTATCTGGCCTCTACAACCCAGTTACTGGGTAATGGTACTGCGATAATACGATATTAATCCGCTAAGTTAAAATTAACAAGAAACTGCAATGCATTTTTGCAATAAAAAAAAATAATTGCTACCTATTTGTTGTGACTACTAAAACTAACTTAAATGTTTTAGAAATAAAATAATCTTGTGTCTACCACAAATATTTTGCTGGAAAATCCAGGCAATAGTATAAATGCATAAATTTTAAATATTTTTGTAAGAATAATTAATGTACTCAATACACTTTAAATCCAAATATTTTGTGAATAAGCAATGCAATAGAAATAATATTTTTAAATAAAAAAAATCCAATTTTTTATTAATTATGCCTAACTATTGTATCGTCTGCCTAGTCTTTTCCCAACTATGTTGGGGTCAGCTTCCAGTCTTACCAGATGCAGCTGAAACCAGTATTTTACATGGAGTGACTGCCCATCTAGCCTTCACAACCCAATTGCTGGGTAACACAATACCCCTTGGTAAGACTGGTAGTCAGACTTGGGGTTGACTAACTATTATATCTACACGTTGTATGTACCTGTTGGTATTGTGAAAAATATTATTACTCATTTGCATTTTACTCTATTTCTTATTTAAGTTTTATTCCAAAATCGATATTGTGTAATTTAAATATAGTGATTAAATATTGCGTAGAGATGAAATTTAGTGAAGAAAAATATTTAATTTTTACTAAAATAAACTTATGAAATAGAATCTGTGTTATTATTTACCATTGGGTATCGGCACGGTTTGACTGGTTAAGCATCTTTTGCACACATCTTCATTCCACCACCATGTATCCTTTTCTATCAATTCTATCACCTTTCCCTTTCGATTCTCCAAACACATCTTTTGCTACTCTCCTTATACAATCCACCATCTCTTTCCAACTGTAATTCACAGATTTTCCTTCTATATCTGGGAGTAAAATATTGTGGTTAATTTTATTGTGAATCTGTAAGAAATTTTATTTGACTACTTCACTATTTTTCAAAAACTTCTCGAAAACATCAAAGCATTCATGGCCAGTCATTCAGTGTGAACAGTCCCCTGGTTGGTCCACAATAATTATACCAAGTTAGTACTGTCAGTCAAAGTACTGTCCACAATCCCCGTATCCGCACTATCCGTGTCCCTGTCCCACACACCGAAGCTGTCATCGTGTCACAGACTTTATTCAATAACATCATAGTACCATAGTACTATCTATCCCATAGATATATGAAAGTAGGAGATATGCCCGGTAGTTGAAAATGTATCAGAACCCGATGTCGCTAGGTTTGCCCCACCACCGCGCCACTACTACAGATGTAGTTTAGTAAAAGCAATAGATACAAAGTCGCGCACACTCTTGCAATTCATAAATCAGAACGTACTACACAATCAATTATAATCCTTAAATCATCAAACACAGCGTGCATTTTACCATGCACCGTACAACTCACTCACACAAAAACATCTATCGCTATCGTTGTGCTGTGCAAAAGCCATTTATTTTACATATACGCTAGTGATTGACTAAATCGGAAAGTTATCGATTCTTTAATTCATTATTGTACTAAGAAAAATAAGGGGTCATGAAAATAAAATAAATAAAAAACGATATGTTCAGAACATATTATTATATTATAAATCAATAAAATGTGTTTAAAAAAGTAATTGCAGTTAATAAAAAAAATTAACATTATTTTACATTTTCTCAAGGGCCTTCCAACCATTTAAACGTCATATTTTCAGGTCTTCTATAAACCGGGTTAAAACGGTTGATAAATTGAAAAATTAACTATAATAGCAATATATTCGTTGAGCATTCAACGTTGTTGTCGATAGCCTACGTTAGTGGACATTCATAACCACATCACTATCTCGCCGCAAGACACAGCGGCTGTACTATGCGACGCTCGGCGAAAATAAAGTATCGTTTTGTAATTTTTACATTGCTTGCTTTTCACTTACGACATACTGAGTGGCTAGTGGTTAAGAAGCAATGTATTTGCTGCAAAAATAGTATAGCCGCTGCGATATTTGAAAACAAAAATAACGTAGTAAAAGCAAGAAATATTTTACGCTTTGTTGTTTTTCATGATTTTAAAGACAAATACAGTAAAATACTTTTACTTATATATGGTAAGTGATTCCACGAGATACGAGGTTTTTATTTTGACTTCGTTTTTTACAGGAAACCACTGAACAACTCGGCATTTTTATATTTTATCACGATCATAGTCAAAAGCGCACTAGTTCGCGGAGACGGCCATTCGCCTAGTACAAGCGCATGTTGCTCATGACGCGTGGACACAGACACGCCCCCTTGCCACTTCTCCTGTTTTTTACATTTCTATGATCTATCCGTTTTGAGGATTCTTTTACTAACTTTTTACACATTGATATGAACAGAGCCAAAAAATTATGTACTCTCCAACCAGATGGTGTAAGTCACGTTTTCACATTATCAAACCAAAACGCGAGGTGATTTTGTATTTAGCTGGCTAATAGTGCAAAAGAACTGTCATACGACTGCCTTGTTGTCAGTGTGTGTGCGTTCCATTCGTACAATTTGTAAAATAAGAGCACGATGTGTATTTCGTTCTCTTTCTAAAATGCTGCGTGTGAAAGAGAAAACAAATGACATTCAGACATCACAAAATACATTTTTCTGCCAGCTGGGTAGTCCCCGTATACGTAGAGGTTATGGAAAAGTGTTATTGATTTTTAATTTACGTTTAAGACTGAAAATTGTATTAAAATGAAGATTTACACAAACAAAAACAACACTTCCACGTTAAAGCTGCTTATTGCGGCTAACTTAGCGGGAAAGAAAGTTGATCTTGTCAGCGCATCGTTCGAAGGTAGGTGAATTTTCCTCTTCGCCATTAGAAAATGAATTAATCTTGGTGTATTTAGCGTCTCTCATCTGTAGTAAGGTCTATATTTGCATGCATTTTACTCATATTCCTGTGCATAATTCCTGTGCATAATATTTAATTTCTAATACATAAAAGCAAAAACTTTAGTTTTTAATATTCCCCATGCTTAAACCTGCCACTGAAAACTTTCGTGCCGCTCCCATGCTAACCATTTGTCTATGTACACTGCTCAATTCCATATTTATAAAAAGAACCAATTTTTTTTTTATCACACATCATGCCAAATCATCAGATCATTAATTTCAACAATTTCATGACAATAATATTATAAGAATTGCATCAGAAAACCTTTAAGACAACTGTTTTTCCTATAATTTTGCCTTATTGAGTAATATCTTGATTTCTTGACTATTGAAGGTGGTTTTTCCATATTATGTAGAACATGTTATTTTCTCTTATAAGATTCTTATTTCTTGCCGTTTCATGTTGTGACTCTGCGTCTCTGCACTCAGTAAATGTCCTCTAAAGCTTAATGTATCTAGCGTACTTCTCAGCAAGAGTTAATCTAATTCTCCTGTCTTTATCCCAATTTATTTGGACTTGGCGGTACATGTCTTTTTCTTCTATAATTCTCGTTGTTATCTCGGTAGTCACCCCCTTTCTAACCATATCATCTTTCACACAGTCCATCCATCGTTACTTTGGTCTTTACCTACTCTTGTAGTAATCTACATTCATATTTAAATGGTCCAATACCTTGACTCATTGAATTTAATAATGCTTATTATGCAGATAATTTAATTTTGTTGAATCAACAGCTATATACTGACTGGCTACATTTCTATCTACTCTATGACACTGGAATCACCAACCAGACAACAAGTCTTACCAAGGGGCGTTGTGTTACCAGTAACTGGGTTGTGTAGGTCAGACAGGGATTCACTCCATTTAAAATAATTGTATTCAGCTGCATCTGGTTAGACAGGAAGCCGACCTCACCCATCTTTGGGAAAAGGCTAGGCAGAATAACAGATGATGTTGTCTTTGATACTTTGACGTTCGAAAGTGCATTCTAAATGCCTATTTATAATAAACTAGCAGCACCCCCCGGTTTCATCCGCATATGTTTCGATCCTGTGGGAATATCGGGATAAAAACTATCCTATCTCCTTTCCCGGGACTCGTCTCTACTTTTGTATAGAGACGGGAAACTGTCTATACCAAATTTCATCTAAATCGGTTCAGCGGTTTAAGCGTGAAGTGGTAACAGACAGACAGACAGACACACTTTCGCATTTATAATATTAGTATGGATGATTTGACTTTGACACTGAAATAGCAAAAAACATGCTGATTTGTTATTGAAGGCCCAATCACTTGATCCAATTCTCATGCAAAAATAAAATCAATAAAGTTTCGTATGATAGTAATATTTACATTTGCTTATCCTTATCAAACAGTGATAAGCTCTATTTTTTATTGATGTTTTATAATAAAAACTAGTACCTATCTATGTTTATAATATAAATATAAAAATGATAACATTGATGGCTTAATAATATGACTATCGTAAGCACTTAAGTGATAAATAACAGATTAAGTTATATCATTTTTATTTATCAATTTTTTATGTTATAACTAGGCGACTGCCTATCTGACCTGCACAACTCACGGACTGGGTAATACAATACCCCTTGGTAAGACTTGTTGTCAGACTTGCGGGCTTCTGACTACCCGTAACGACAGTCAAAGATCCACGTATGATAGCCAGGACCAACAGCATATCGTGCTTTCCGAAGAATGAAGGGGTCTTGATATGTAAAGATGGTCACCCATCCACGGACCATCCGCGGCGAGCGTAGCTTAACCTGATTTATCGCAATATTGTATTACCTATGCTTTTAACTTAATACTCTAATTGGGGTGTATGAGGTCTTGCGTCAATTATTTTACATCACACTAATATATGTTTGTTATTTCTTCACGCTCAATCGGCTGGACCAATTTTGAAAAAAATTTGTATGGAGGTAGCTAACACCCTGGATTAACATATAGGCTACTTTTTATCCCGATATTCCCACGGGATCGATACTTATGCGGGGAAACCGCGGGGTGCAGCTGTAGCGGTATCTGCAACGCCACATACGAACAACGCGTCATACTGACGTCACGCAAATCCTGCATCGCGCAAGCAGAGTTTACCGCGCAACTAGCATAGATACAACGGCCCGACATTGCCGATCATTGGGCAGTTGCCCGCCAGACACAACACCCGTCTGGTCGGAGGATCCTCCCTTTTCTATAGAGTATGAGTGAACTTTACACCCTGTTCCTCATACCTCTGTACTGGTGACCCCGAACATGAACGTCAGCGTCAGCGTAGTATTGTATAATTCCTTGTAACATTACTAATAGCAACTGTCATCTCCACCTTCATTAACACAAAAGCTTCTAAACTAACCCTGGGTAACGGCAACTGAGCGTCCGTCTGTGATTGCAGACGATGTATTCGCAGGGCCGCGCCAGCTCCCTCTACTGGAAGTGGACGACAATGTGAGCTTCTTCTCGAGTAACGCCGCGGCGCAGTACCTGTTCCCTGTGTTGGATCTGTCCGATGATGGGCAGTGGTATGTGTTTGTTTTATTTTTGTTGCAAGAAACAGGGATAAATCTAGATAAATAAATCGCTGAACTTTTATTAGGGTTCCGTACCCAAAGGGTTAAAACGGGACCCGGGGAACGGGACTAAGACTTCGCTGTCTGTCCGTCCGTCAGTCTGTCACCAGGCTGTACCTCAAGAACCGCGATACCAAAACAGTTGAAATTTTCACAAATTATATATTTCTGTTGCCGCTATAACAACAAATACTAAAAACAAAATAAATATTTAAGGGGGCTCCCATGGGGGTGCGGGATTGTCCGAAAGGGTTACCGCTACCCCGGAACAAAAAGGGCTAAGGAAGGAACACGGATGGGTTTTAGTCAGTAAGAGTCTGACACTCCCTTCCGCTCCACCCAGAGCGGGAGGAGTCATTTGATGATTTCCCATCCATAAAAAAAAGGGGCGGCTCCCATACAACAGACGCGATTTTTTGCGGTTTTAAGAACCTTTTAAGTAAGTTGTATCTTTGTGACGACTCACTAACAAAAGAAAACTTCCTCCAGCCAGCAATTACAGGAATGGGAAGCGACGCGGCTGCACCCGGCCGTGTCGTCAGTGCTGACTGCCAAGAACGTCGCCTCTGATCTCAAGCAGTCGCTGCAAGCGCTGCTATCTACTGCCAACGAAGCGCTGCAGACACACAAGTATATGTTGGGGGTGAGTTGACTCACGGGCATGGATAGGTATCGTGTTACAATAACGATTTTTTACCTGTAGTGACAAACTATTGGGTATGGTAATATGAAACAACGACTATCTCAAACACTGTTTATTAACAAACCGGTAAACTAACATTAATAACAAAATAAGTTTACTAAAAACAAATTGTTGCCAGCCAGCTAATAATTAAATATAGAGAGCGAAGGTCGTGGGGGGTTGGAGATAAACCCCGTACTCGCACTGGTGAACTACTTCAACGCTTTGGTAGGTACCAAAGCGTTGAAGTAGTTCACCAGTGCGAGTAGGCGAGCAATGGACGAGAAGAAGGGAGAATATCTTCTGGGTAAGCTCGCTCCATCGTCGACTTTGTCTCTGTCACCTTTGACCTAGGCTAGAGTCAAGAGCAAGCCCATTTCAAATAAAAAAAATCAAAATCAAAAATTATTTATTTCTCCAACATAAATTAGTCTAAACAGACTAGTGATTGGAGCCTCCCTTTAAGCAAGTAATGCCTTTATTGGGAGACTCCGCTCTTCCATACCATGTACTACTTGGATAACAAAAATAATACCAGTAAACCTAATTTTTCTTTCATCTAAGTATACATATAAAATTCAAAGTCCTGACTGACTGACTGATATATCAACGCACAGCCTAAACCGCTGGTCCTAGAGACATGAAATTTGGAGGGTGTGTTCTTAGTGAAGAGTAGGTATCCACTAAGAAAGGGTTTCTCGAAATTCCACTGCTAAGAGGGTGAATGGGGGGAGGGTGAAATATCACGCGGACGAAGTCGCGGGCAGAAGCTAGTAAGATAATATAAAAGGCACAAGGGACTGTTTTTTTTAAGAACTGTATCCTCTAGTTTAGTCTCGCATCGACAAAACGGCGGATCTGTGTCATCTTTTTTTGCCAATCTGTCATGTAATAAATATAGTAAACACCATTGTTTCAGTTAAATTCAGGTGCATACAGTCAGATAAAAGTTCTACTTCCGCATTTTCTAATCTTGTTCCTTTTTCTTCATTCATTGAGCAAGGAACGAAACACATAACCGGGTCAATCCGCGGAAATTCACTAACGGCGAATATATGCTAATAATAAATTAAATATCATAGCTGCATTCTTTTTTTACTTTATATGACATTTCTTACATGTTTTTACGTATGGCGCCGCTATCTAAAAAAGTATAACACCTTTATTTCATTTATTATTGCAATCAACACGCACCAAATGTCCTTACCATTTGCAAATAAAAGTCGGCCTAATTGAGCGGAATGGCCCAACCACGTTGCGGCACCGCACCGCCATGATCGGCAGTGCAACAACAAGTGTGGTGTATGCATAATAAACAACGCTTAGCGGCGGGCGGCACTGTCGATTTTGGCGGTGCGCTGCCGCAACGCGGTTAGGCGTTTCGGTCCTAAGAGGTAAGCTTGTTCTGCCATTTTTTACTCGACTGCAAAGAAGATTTTCAGGACAGCAATATCTTATTTAGTGGACACTATATTAAGACCAGCCATTCTGTTTCGTCTCTACTTATGCCCAATTCACGAAATCATTGTCGTACAGTTCGACACAACTTAGATGTAGCATCGGCAAAATTCGTAAAACCGATCACATCCGAACTAAGTGCGCCTTCAAAATCACCAATCTTTATTACTACTTTAGGAAAAATTTAACAATTTTTCCTAAAGTAGTAATAAAGATTTACGAATACGAATTACGAACGTTTTACGAATTTTGCCGATGCTACATCTAAGTTGTGTCGAACTGTACCTATTAGTAATTAGTAAAATTTCTGTTTCCCAGGACAAATTATCTCCAGTTGACATATCAGTATGGAGCACGCTATACCCGATTTACTACAACCCAGAGCTGAAGCAGGTCTACCTAGCGGAATGTAGCAACATCGTGCGGTGGATCGAAGAGCTGGCCAGTGCTAAGGCTATCCAGGTATGTTATGCCGATAACCCCCTCAAGCGTTCACTGTACACCAAGTGTACATAAGAAAAAGTGCTCGTAACGTCAACGGTACACCAAGTGTACACATCTATTGTCATTGTGGAAATCATAGATATAGATATACCTAGATAACGCAAGTATCACGAACTGTATGAAAACTAAGCGTGCCACTTTTTGACTACCTACTATGACGTCACAAGCTCGCGCTCTCTCGCTCACGCTCACCCAGCCAGCAGTACGCAGGACTGAGCGCGAAAGTGGCGGCTTATGATTTTCGATCGTAAACTGGTGCGATTTTCGGCACGCGAAGTAGGTGCTCTTGCGTTATCTAGGTGTATCTATATCTGTGGTGAAAACAATGACTTCACTGCGTCCATTCAACTACTCCGACACGTGTGGTGTGTCGACAGGTACGCGGGAAAACGTATGAGAGGTTTAGACGGCTGTCATTCGTTGAACTTTGACAGTCGTTATGAGTATACAGAAGCTCTTTTTTTTATGGATGTGAAATCATCAAATGACCCCTCCCGCTCTGGGTGGAGCGGAAGGGAGTGTCAGACTCTTACTGACTAAAACCCATCCGTGTTCCTTCCTTAGCGGAAGAAGCCCTGAGGGGCAATTACCGTAATTTTAAGAACGTTCAGTCTTTTTCATTTTTTTTTATTGCTGGTTGGGCCCGCTCTTGACCTCGACCGGTCGAAGTGGAGGTGCTTGGGGGAGGCCTATGTCCAGCAGTGGACGTCTTTCGGCTGAAATGATTGTCAAACGTGTCTTTCGATTGCAGGAAGCTGTAAAACAGTGGGGCGGATCAGCTACGGGTCCCTTTGGAGCATCATCAGCGCTCGGCATTCCACAAGCCGCCAGTTTATCAACGCCAGTCGGGTAAGTGCCAGAAAAGACAACTAAACAATATGCTTCACAGGATCCGAGCATAAAGGAAAAAGTTAAAAAGAACGTTAAGAGTCGTCGAAGTAATATTGCGGGCGATGCGATAGGGTGGGTCAGGGGCCGAAATTTCACGCGGACTAAGTCGCGGGCATAAGCTAGTAAAAAATATAATTATTTTTGCATTTCACATGCCATCAGGAATGGTGTACATTTTCAATTTCTTCCCAAACGCAAATTTCAATCAAAAACGGACTAAAACTTAACATAATTATGACACAAAAAAAATATTTGGTTGTCTGTAAAGTCTTTACGTGATAACGTCATAAGAATATATTCAGTTATGTATTATACTCATACACGTCACAAGCCGAACGCTTAGGCCGATCGTGCCTCTCTATCGCTTGTTCCGCGCTCTCGCTTGCACGCATGGCTCAGGCGGAACGTGACAATGAGTCATGCTTTTTCGTGCGTGCAGCCGTTTATCGATTTATAAGACATTGTCACGTCAAAATATCCATTATATTTACTTCAGGTCACCGGATGAAGGTGCTGCAGCAGAATTAGGACCCACAGCGGAAGAAGTGGAGGCGGCTAAAGAGAACTGGGTAAATGGACTCAAGAAATTACAAAAGCCTCTTATACCCGGGAAATTAGTGTAAGTATTGATAAGATCGTCTACACAGATGTAGATATACCTAGATAACGCAAGTATCACGATGTGTATGAAAACCAAGCGTGCCATTTTTTGACTACCTACTATGACGTCACAAGCACTATTTGGTGATGGGAAAATCAAATCGATTCAAAACCGCCGCGTGCGGCACCCGTCTCGCCCCCCCCCCCCCCCCCCGGGGCCTAGCGCCAGCGCGAGCGCTCACCCAGTCAGCATTACCCAGGACTGGGCGCGAAAGTGGCGGCTTATTTTA
Source organism: Amphipoea lucens (assembly GCA_947508005.1). Taxonomy (NCBI): domain Eukaryota; kingdom Metazoa; phylum Arthropoda; class Insecta; order Lepidoptera; family Noctuidae; genus Amphipoea; species Amphipoea lucens. Next base: position 10,503,400 of record OX382382.1, read on the forward strand.
TTTCTTTCTTTTTGTTTCCCGATAAAATTAGAAAAAAAGAAAGAAAGAAAATACATTTATTTAGCACAGACTCAAAGACACACAATAAATAAAAACAAAAAGTAAAAATTAAATTAAAAAAAGTATAAAATCCGATATAAAAAAAAATAAAAAATAAGCAGGAAAGTGTGCCTCACGGCTGCGCTAAAAAAGGGCCAGTTCGGCAAAAATGCCAGACAACTAGTGCCTGACGCTGGTTTTCAACTGGACCTGGTGTGTGAGGTGACGGATGTAAATCAGTTTTATACTGCAACGTGACGTGTGTATGCATATTTAAATTAAAAAAAAAAAAAATATTGTCAGATAAAACAGTAACGAATATGTATGAATTACGATAGGCCACTGTTTTCATACGAAAGATCAATTTTTTTTTTTTTTTCAGTTTACCAGTAAAAGACCGTAAGAATATCCTCATCACATCCGCGCTTCCATACGTAAACAATGTGCCACATCTGGGCAACATCATCGGATGTGTGCTCTCTGCTGACATTTTTGCTAGGTAAGTGCCCATCACCAACCCGTACTCATCATCATCATCTGCCTAGCCTTTCCTTACTGCCTGTCTGACCTGCACAACCCAGTTACTGGGTAATACGATACCCCTTCGTAAGACTGGTTGTCAGACATTCGGGCTTCTGGACTACCCAATATAACGACTGTCAAAGATCCGCGAATGACAGCCGGGACCAACGGCTTAGCGTGCTTTTCGAGGCACGGAGGAGTCTCGTTATGTAAAGATGGTCACCCATCCACAGACCAACCGCGGCAAGCGTAGCTTAACCTGATCGATCGACCTGTGCGGCTGTTATTATTTAGCCACAGACCCCTCCATCATCACCATTCCGTACTATCCTTTGTAAACAAAATATTGTAAAACTTGTTAAAATAATAACTATGGAGTTTCTTGCCCATTCTTTTCCATTCGAAACTACTGTTGTGTAAAGGGGCAAGTAAAAACAATTATTCATATAAGTAACTAGCTATGACCCGCGGTTTCACCCGCGATAAAAGTATTATAGTCCCTTTTTTATTGATTCCCTTTATAAATCTCCACCCCCCTTTTTACACCCTTAAGGAATAATTTCGGGGATAAAAACTATTCTATATCCTTCCCCACAACTCAAACTATCTCCATACCAAATTTCATCTAAATCGGTTTAGCGGTTATTGATTCCCCGTACAAACTTCCACTCCCCTTTTCACCCCCATAAAGGATGATTTCTGGGATAAAAACTATCCTATGTCCTTCCCGAAGACATGTGACATCTACCAACCCGCACTGGGCCCGCGTGGTGGATTACGGCCTACTTCCCTCTCACAGAGAGGAGGCCTGTGTCCCAGCAGTGGGAACATTATAGGCTGATTATGTATGTTTATGTATGTCCTTCCCCGGGATGCAATCTATCTCTCTGCCAAATTTCATCTAAATCCGTTCAGTGGTTTAGGCGTGAAAAGGTAACATACAGACAGACAGACAGAGTTACTTTCGAATTTATATTAGTAAGTATGGATTAATTGTTTTAATTTTCCAGGTATTGTCGATTATGTGACTACAACACACTGTACATATCTGGCACAGACGAATATGGTACCGCCACAGAAACTAAGGTAACAACATTTCATTCATGATTATTTTACCTTTTCAACCGACTTCAAAAATAGGAGGAGGTTATGCATTCGACGAGATTTTTTTTAAGACAATGGCGCCGATTCCCTTGTTCACAAACTAAACTAAATTTAATTTCAGTGCATCTTTTTCTTTCTATTTCATTAAGAAAAGGACAGAAGATAAATATTAGTTTAGACCTGCCAAATTAGTCAGTGCCTGACGTAAATTGACGTATTTTTAATAGCCAATTTTTTAATCACGTCTAAATTGTCTATGGAGTATCTTAATTTGACAGGACTAAATTAATATTTATCTCCTGTCCTTTTCTTAATGAAATAAGAAAAAATAGATGCACTGAACTTAAATTTAGTTTAGTTTGTGAATAAGGGAATCGGCACCATTACTTGTTTCGAATGGTGTTTTATCTTATTATTGTTTTAAAGTCTTAAATAATCTTTGCTTTAACTGTTTTAACTTGTGCTGTCCCACTAATGGGCAAAGTCCTCCCCCAATGGACATGAACATAGACATCTTATGACCTAATAATTATTTACTATGTTTTTGCTTTTCAATTACTAATGTTGGTTCCATGGCTTTCAGGCGTTAGAAGAAGGAATATCTCCCCGAGAGATTTGTGACAAATACTTTGACATTCACAACAATGTATATCGATGGTTCAACATCGGGTTTGACTACTTCGGACGGACCAGCACACCACAACAGACTGAGTAAGTACCTCCATACCAAATTTTCAGTGGCGTGCAATACATATAGGCATATAAGCAGTGACTACCTCGATATATCAACATAATCCTGTCAATTACATTTTAGTGTGTGTGCCCCACAATTTAGAAACTCACTAAATTATCATACCTAACAAAAAACAATATCTTCATATAAACACGCGCGGCAGTAGGCAGTCGCCGGACGGCCTACTCGGCTCCCGTACTATTCGTACATTGTCATTGGTCTTTACTCGTTCAAGTTAATACGTCAAAATTAAAAATAGGTACGTCTTACGCGTAATACCATGACGGTCGACCTTCGCAATTTATTACCCTTAAGTAGGCATGCCTACTCAAATAACCACACTTTTGACCACATTTTTTTTCTGATTAGTGACCGCGTTTGCCTAGACTAGACCCGGCCTAGTGCCTACCTATTCTGAAAACCAATGCACGCCACTGCAAATTTCGTAAAAATTGGTCCAGCCATTTGTGCCTGAAGAAGTGAAAAACATACAAACACACTCACAAACTTTCGCCTTTATAATATTAGTATGATGATTAAAATTACGATGCGTTCCGAATTAACACCCTACATTAATAAAGCATGCTAAGCAGTTTGTGCGGAGGTTGATTTTTACCAACACTAGGCAATAAGTTATTATTATTTTTTTACTAACACTATGGATTATTGTTGTTGTCCGAAATAAAGTTATTCTATTAATATCACATTTTGTCCACAGAATAGCACAAAGGATGTTCTTGAAGCTGCGTGACAACGGATTTGTGAGCTCACAGTCAGTCGATCAACTACTTTGTACGAATTGCGACCGATTCTTAGCTGACAGGTGAGATTTACAGCACTTCTACTTTTTTTTTTATCTAGCCTGCGCTGTCCTACTCCTGGGCAAAGGCCTCCCTCCACTCCTTCGATTTTTCGCGAGCCCGCGCGTCCTCCCTCCAGTTTTGACGGAACCTATCCAGCTCGTCCCGCCATCTCCTACGTGGTCTGCCGCGACCCCGCCTCACTGTCTCAGGGCACCAATTCTGCGCTATTTGGGCCCACAGTTTGTTCGGCATACTATTTATTATTATTTAATTACTAGCTGGCCCGGCAAACTTCGTACCTCCTCAGAATTAAATAATGTGACAAAGTTCAAAAGACACGTGGCGCCATCTATTATCATAATAACGTTATTGTTGTTTTCCTCGGGAACAGCACTTTTTTTCGGGATGAAAGGTATCCTATGTCCGTTTCTATACACCTGACAACGTATATGCGAAATTTCAGGATGATCGGTTCAGTGGTTTAGGCGTGAAAAGGTAACAAACAAACAAACAAACTCACTTTCGTATTTATAATATTAAGTTAGGATTAATAAACAACTTAAAAACGAAAGATAGGCCAGAGAAGTTACAGAATGGTATCCTAGAGGAAGAAAGAGGAAAAGAGGAAGACCATTTCAGAGATGGGAATACGACTCGAAAACTACTGCGGGAGGGACATGAAGGAGAAAAATTCACGATCGTGAGCTATGGAAAAGCCTGGGAGAGGCCTATGCAAACCGGGTGTTGTGTCTGGTGGGCTACTGCCCAATGATTCATGTCGGGCCGTTGCATATATGCTAGTTGCGCGGTAAACTCTGCTTGCGAGATGCAGGATTTTGCGTGACGTCACTATGACGCGTTGTTCGCATCAAAATGTTGGGAACAGCTGATTTTTTTTCGCGATTTCAGGTTTGGTCCCACAGTAAAAGTTGTTCATAATGATGAGTACAACGACTTCTTAAGAGGTTGTTAGTGTTTTTCCAATAACCCTCTATATTTCCATTATTTTCCTACAGATTCGTAGAAGGTACATGTCCGTACCCCGGCTGTGGGTACGAGAGCGCGCGGGGCGACCAGTGCGACAAATGTGGCAAACTCATCACGGCGACAGAGCTCATACAGCCCAAGTGTAAAGTGTGCGGACATACACCCACCATCAAGCCTAGTGAGCAGCTGTTCATTGAATTGGGACAGGTAAGAGTGGTCAAGAGTGCGCCCATTTAGCAATAAAAAAAAAAAAAAGTAAGCTACACAATGGCCTATACTGGCCTTTGCTGGCCGTGAACTATTTATACAGTGGCCCATGCTGGCCCATCATCAACTTCCATACTGGCCGTATGTTGACCCATTGTCAGTTTACACAGTGGCTCATGCTGGCCCTTCACCTATTCACACAGTGGCCCATGCTGGCTATACACCTATTCAGATCGTACTGATGTAGAAGAAGGCACATGTCCGTAACCCGGCTGTGGGTACGAAAGCACGCGTGGCGACCAGTGCGACAAATGTGGCAAACTCATCACGGCGACAGAGCTCATACAGCCCAAGTGTAAAGTTTGCGGACATACACCCACCATCAAGCCTAGTGAGCAGCTGTTCATTGAATTGGGACAGGTAAGCTACACAAAGACTTATGCTGGCCATGATCTATTTATACAGTGGCCCATGCTGGCCCATCATCAGTCTCCACCCTAGCCCATGCTGGCTGTCTAGTGGCCCATGTTGGCCTATTGTCAGTTTACACAGTGGCTCATGCTGGCCCTGCACCTATTCACACAGTGGCCCATTCTGGCCATACACCTATTCAGATCGTACTGATGTAGAAGAAGGCACATGTCCGTACCCCGGCCGACCAGTGCGACAAATGCGGCAGAATGATCACCGCGACAGGTAGATACATACTATTAGGCCTAGTGAGCAGCTGTTTATTGAGCTGGGACAGGTAAGACGGCCATTTTAATCATAACATAATGCCTTATGCTGGCCTTTGACACAGTGGTCCATGCTGAGCTGTTGTCAGTTTACACAGTGGCCAACGTTGGCCCAGCCTGGACCATCGTCAATTCACACAGTGGCCCATGCTGGTCGTTCACTTATTTACACAGTGGCCCACGCTGGCCATTAACATTTGTCCATGTTGACCAACGAAACTCACATAATGGCCCTTCCTGGCCATTGACTGCATTAAACAGTTTATGCCTGGCCTTTAATGGCCATTAATCCTTTTATACAGTGGCCCACGTTGGCTACAAAATTAACTTTCTATTTTCCTCCACAGCTAGAACCGTCAATCCGCACGTGGATTAGCTCGGCAGAGAAGCACTGGTCCCCTCCCGCGCGCGCCGTGTCCAGGGCGTGGATGAGGGAACCACTCCGAGCCCGGGCCGTCACTAGAGACCTGAAGTGGGGAGTACCTGTGCCCATCGAGGGGTATACAAGCAAGGTATGTGTAATTCAATTCAATTTTTGAAATGAAACTTCTTTACGCACGCTTGACTTGAGGAGTAAGCTGGCGAACGCGTGACGTAAGCGTTCGAAAAGTGTGATCGGGCGAGGCGAACGGGAGTTGAGTGGGGTATATAAACAAGAGAAAGCAGTGCGCGCGCATATTTTCTTTCTCTCTTCCTCTCATTGCCAAATACGTTTGAAGTTTCACTTCAGTCGTGTGGTCCTTATGACCACACTCGGTTTTTTTTTTCGTTAGCTTGTGCTGTCCCACTGTTGGGCAAAGGCCTCCCCCATTTTCTTCCACCTTTCCTTGTGCTGTGCCTTCTCCGTCCAGTCGGTTAAGAATGAGTCTAAATCGTCACGCCAGCGTTTCTTAGGCCTGCCTCGGTGACGACGCCCGTCTTCAGGCACCCACTGTGTGACGACTTTGGCCCATATGTTTGATGCATCCTATAAGTGTGACCCGCCCAGTCCCACTTCAGCCTCGCAGACTTGCCGCCAACATCCGCGATACCTGTCTTGGAGCGTATTGTGGTGTTGCGAATTTGGTCGGTGAGTTTAATCTTTAAGATACTACGCTCCATCGTTCTTTGGCAAACCTTGAGTTTGGACTTCTGGGCCTCTGTCAAAGACCAATGAATTAAAGGCTGATTATGATGGTCTGTAAAGATAATTGTGTACCCACAAAGACAGACAGTTATAAATAAAAATGCTAAGGTTTGGAAATTTTACAAAAACGTTTTTGTAAAATAATGAAGAATTCGTGACATCCTTTCTTTTATGCAACTGTATGCAATACAAACTGGCGAAGGACCTGATTAAAATGTTGATTATCAATACAATATTAAATGATAATTAAATAAAAAATACGGTACTTATAACAAGAAAACAACTTTAATTTTTTTTATCTTTTTGTTCCGGCTAACCTCTGAAACGGCTGGACCGATTTTGACGGGACTTTCACTGGCAGATCGTTGATGTTATATATGGAGTAACTTAGGCTTTATTTTAGAAAAGTAATTAGGCTTTTCGCGAAAAAAATTAAAATCCATGAAATCTGTTTTCCGACATCCACGCGAAAGAAGTCGCGGGTACAGGGTATTTATATTATACTAGCTGCGCCCCGCGGTTTCATCCGCATAAGTCTCGACACCGTGGGAATATCGGGATAAAAAGTACCCTATGTCCTTTCCTGGGACTCCCAACTATCTCTGTACCAAATTTCATCTAAATCGGTTCAGCGGTTAAGGCGTGAAAAGGTAACATACAGACAGACAGACAGAGTTACTTTCGAATTTATAATAATAGTATGGATAGTGGCCCGCCCCGGCTTGGCATGGGTGCAATTTTTGAAAAAATAAAAAAACAAAAGACAAGAAAAAAAGAATTATCCAATTTGGTGCGGTACCTAATTCAGAAGTTATGAGCGTACAGACATTTTGGCGACTTTGTTTTATACTATGTAAGTATTATTCAAGTTTACATTTTCATCCGCAGGTATTCTACGTATGGTTCGACGCGCCGATCGGCTACTTGAGCATAACACAGAACGCGACCAAAGAGTTCGAGAAGTGGTGGAAACCTGACAAAGAGCATGACGTAAGTAGCCTTTATTATACCTCATTGATGTATTCTACATTTTTGACAAGAAGTGCAAAAATATTTCCAAAATTCATAATTAAATGTCGATCCCGTGGGAATATCGGTGTCAAAAAACAAAAATGCGGAACCAACGACACCGACTTCCGAAATTAAAGTTATTTATCACTTTGTTTGTAGTGTTTTTTTTTGTCGGTTGTTTTTTTTGGAAAAAAGTTTTTATTTTTCACTTTTTAGTTATACCTACCCCACACAAGTTCAATTAGCACTCGTGCACTGAAGAATTGAAGACACCGACTAGAAGAATCATCAAAATTCGCATAGAAATGCCGGAGATGCAGTACATTTATGCATATAACTTCGTACATAAGAATAATTACCTAATGTATTATATACTAAAACCTTCCTGAAAGTATGTAGATCAATTTAGTGAAAGAATTATCAAAATCGGTTCATTACTTTTTGAGAAAATCGCGGACACACGAACATACATACGGGTCGAATACAGAACCTCCTCTTTTGAAGTCGGTTAAAAATAGCCTATATGTCAATCCAGGGTGTCAGCTACCTCCATACAAAATTTTATCAAAATTGGTCAAGCCATTTGAGAATGAAGAAGTAACAAGCATATAAACACAAACACACACACTCACAAACTTTCGCCTTTATAATATTAGTGTGATGTATTTTATGACCTAGGTGAAACTGTACCAGTTCATGGCTAAAGACAACGTGCCGTTCCACTGCGTCATGTTCCCGGCGACGCTGATGGGCGTCAACGAGGGACATGTCCTGGTCAGCCATCTATTCGCGACAGGTACATTATTAACTAAGGAAAATTACTAAACAGGAAGATGACGCTAGCTGCGGAACTTGATACTAAATACCTGACCGAAACCCGCGCGGTATGTACAGTCAACAAAAGAGATTAGTATGCAGGACCGTCGGATATAGTTGAAGTTTATTAAAAAACCGATGGATGTTGTCGACTGAAATTTAATTTGATAAATGAGCTGTTTGTTTTCTATTAATAAAATTAAATTTTATTCGAGAACATCCATCGGTTTCTTACTAAACTTCAACTATATCCGACGATCCTGCATACTTATCTCTTTTGTTGACTGTACCTCTACCCACAGCGGCAATGAATACCGCTTAGGTTTGAATAGGCCTTTAAGCATGGATTTTCTAAGAAAGCCGTAACGTCATGACGCAATTACGGCTATCGTCAAACCTGGGCTTCTTAAGATAATGGTGACCGCCATATAACGACCGTCATGAAAATGACGGCACCAATGTTATCGTTACCGCTTCACGAATTAAAAAAACTGAGATAATGCTTCTTTTTTTAGAATATTTGAACTACGAAGACGGCAAGTTCTCAAAATCACGAGGAGTGGGTGTATTCGGAAGTGATGCTCAGGTAAATTATCATTATTTCATTACCAGTGATCGGTATAGGCTGATTATATTTACCTAAACTTCGGAGAACAGAGACAGAAAGTGGAGACTTTCTTACGACGACATTTTTTTTCCCGGAATTCGGGAAAAATCTTAAATAAGTTGAAAATAAGCTTTGTTTAAGATGGGTAAAGGCTATTTTTAATTAAACTTGCGTTTACCAAATTTTCGGGATTTTCACGTAAAATCTCGAAATAAATAGTCTAACTTTGATTCATGTATTCGAATTATGTTTACCATCCTTAAATTAACCGTTATATCATACATTACATATAATTTTCATCAAAAGGAAATTTCCATCAAACGGTTTACAGGTTAAAAAAGCACACAAATCAGTGGGCGGTTCACAGGTTAAAAATTTTTTCTACAAGAAGATATTAAATCATGCAATGAAGGGATAAGTCTTTTGTGTTTGCGTTTTTTTGAGTACCTATAGAAGTTTGACATTACACCTGTCGGATTAGTCTCCGAGATTAAAAAACGAACTTTAGTATGATTCCGTTCTTCTCCATAGGTACCTACGCTTTGGAATGGGCAACTAGCTTCATATTTTCTGACTGACCAACTTTTTGACAATTCAAAAGTGCCTGTAAATGGTTTAATTGAAATAAATGATTTGAGTTTGATTATTAGATTATTAACCATTACGTTATTTCTTCAGGACACAGGTATACCATCAGACGTGTGGCGGTTCTACTTGGCTAGCATTCGACCTGAGACTTCAGATTCCAGTTTTAGTTGGGTTGAACTTGGCACTAGGTAAGACTTTTCTCTTCATTTAGCATTTTTCTTCATAGGAAACCAAATCATTAAATCATCATCATAATCAACCTATAATTCTTGAGGAAGGCCCTCAAGAATTGGTCTATCAAATGCATAAAGAATTTTTCAAATCCGGCTGGTAGATCCAAAGAAAAAAAATACAAACAAGAAAATTATACCTCTTCATAATATTAGTATAGATTGTCGCAATCTGATTGTCCTGCGTGCCCTGTCGACTGCACGCAAGAACTGATGGACGCTAGTGATGGCGCCAAACACGTAGCCGCATTCTGTGCCAGAGTCCATTTAGATTGCCATCGACACGCTAAGGGCGCATTCTACCAAACTTTTATAGCCATAAAAAGTCTTATCCTGAGATTACATTTTGAATTTTTGACATCCATTTTATTCCACGTATAAGGGCCAAAGCGCACACGCTACTTTTAGCATCGGCGATCGGCGATTTTGCGGCTGTATCGATGCTGCATCGCGTTTTGGCGACTCTCTGCGTTCGGACGTGGTATCGGAATCGCCCGTTTTAGCGACTGCTCCGATGCTGGCGCAAATGCCAAATCGCTGCGACCGGCATCCGAATGTGTGCGGAGTGTAGCGTTCAGCCGCTGTGTCGAGCTTCCGAAAAGCGACTGAATCGCCGCGTTTGGCGTTTTTAACTGTGCGGTGTGGAATGCTTCGTCGCTGCATTTAGCTTCTAAAAAGCGGCTAAATCGCCGATCGCCGATGCTTAATGTAGCGTCTTTGACTTTGGTAAAATCAGCTCTAAGAATACAACTGAATTTATCAAAATTCTAGCAAGATTTTCTCATTTCAGGAACAACTCCGAACTGCTAAACAACCTGGGTAACTTCTGTCATCGCTCGCTAAGTTTCTGCGCAAGCGCGTTCAAGGGTCGCGTGCCTGACCTAGCGCTGACGCAGGCTGACTATGAGCTGATCGCGCTGGTCAATAGAGAGGTTATTGGTAAGTGTTATTGTGAATAGTATTGCGGTTTTTTCTAACAGATTTTGCTAAAAAGAGACACCTGGCCGTAAGTATGGCCCATGTTGGAGTGGTAGACAGTGGGCCATGCTGGTGATAGATGGTAGGTGATGGTCCATGCTGGTGATAGATAGTAGACAGTGGGCCATGCTGGTGATAGATGGTAGATGATGGTCCATGCTGGTGATAGGTGGTAGACAGTGGGCCATGCTGGTGATAGATGGTAGATGATGGTCCATGCTGGTAAAAGATGGTAGACAGTGATCCATGGTGGTGATAGATGGTAGACAGTGGGCCATGCTGGTGATAGATGGTAGATGATGGTAAATGCTGTTGATAGATGGTAGACAGTACTCCATGCTGGTGATAGATGGTAGACAATGGTCCATTCTGGTGATAGATGGTGGACAGTGGTCCATGCTGGTAATAGATGGTAGACAGTGGGCCATGCTGGTGATAGATGGTAGATGATGGTAAATGCTGGTGATAGATGGTAGACAGTTGTCCATGCTGGTGATAGATGGTAGATCATGGTCCATGCTGGTGATAGATGGTAGACAATGGTACACGCTGGAGACGATAAATAGCCACATAACTAACTATAACTTCTTATAAGTTATCGATAATAGTGCTGCGTCTCACGATGTTGGTCAAATGTCTCATTAGTCGGAGAGAGCGGGAAATATATTCTCGCTCCAACTTAATTTCTTCCTAACTTGATAACTTAATTCCTCCCCAGCCTACGTCCAACACATGGAAAAGGGCCGTCTCCGCGAGGCATTACGTCACGTCCTGTCGATCTCCCGTATCGGCAACCAGCACATGCAGTTCCAACAACCATGGGTGCTGCTCAAAGGATCCGATGATGACAAGTGAGTTGATACGTAGAATACTCTTTACTGCATCGGATGCATTGTTCACGCTCGTTCCATCATAGACCTCATCTATCGCTTTCGATCAGGCGTGATCGGGGTCAAGAGTGGTTCCATTCATCAATTAAAAAAAAGGCCAGGTGCGTAGTACTCGCAGTCGGTAAGCGTGTATGACCAGAAGGCCAATTCCCGTAATTAAAATTTTTGAGATGCATGAAGAAGCCTCCTCGTGTAGCGCAGTTTGTTCCGCCTGTTACTCAACTGAACACTCGCGCTCGGCGCATCCTTGGCAGTCACACCCAACACCTTATTTGACTGGCCAAGTCTTCCCTTGCGGTGGTAGGGCTAACCTGCCTGGTTAGCGACCACCCTCCCACCGGAGTCCGGCGTCAAGCAGCCTGCTGTGTTTCGTCGATGCGTGGGAGTTCCAGTGCCTTAGGCGCCTTCTGGGCACGCTCGTTACATCATAGACCTTATCCATCGCTTTCCATCAGGCGTGATCGAGGTCAAGAGCGGGCCCGTTCAGCAATAAAAAAAATAAAAAAAAAAAGTTCAAAATCTAGTCTCAGTCTCATCTCAGCGACAATCAATGTCAAAAATTTAGGAAAATTAGAGGTATTTTTGACAGTTTGAGACTGAGATCTAGACTTTGAACGTTCTTGAAATTACGAGAATTGCCTCTCTGATGTATGAAGACGAACGCGTAAAAGGAGTATGTAAGGACCGACAAACGGTGAAGGAAAACATCGTGAGGAACCGGCATGTCCTAGAACCAAAAATTCGAAGACATGTGACATCTGCCAACCCGCACTGAGCCCGCGTAGTGGATTACGGCCCAGTCCCTCTCACTGAGAGGAGGCCTGTGTTCGACATCACGGCGCTGCACTGGCACGCGGCGGCGTGATGTGCGTGTACTAGGCGCACAGACACACTACAGATAATGGATAATGACCCTCGTAGTGCGGTGACACGTTTGTTATGATTTCAATTTAAGAGTGTTATCGTTAAAAAATGACAATAAACATAAAATCGGGGTTTTTTAAGGTTAAATTACTACTAAATGGCATGAAATTATTAAAAACTAATTTGAGTACCGCATTAAGCATATCTTTATATTGTATTTGTATAGAATAAAAATTGAAAAATATTCTTAAATATCAAAATAAAAGCTTATTTTGAACTCATATTTTTGAGACTATACGGGAAGACTGAATTTCGGAATGAAATTATGAATCAACAATGAGTCGTGGAAGTCTGGAAAAAATACGTGGAAAAAGGAAAGATACCGTTATTGTTTTTGTATAAAATAAAAAAGAAATTTTAATTCATTAAGTATCTCAAAAAAAATATTTTCTTAATCTAAATTTGGCAAAATAAAACATCATTTTTATGTCATATTAAGGCTGAAATTATTTAAAAAAAATACACTGTTTGTAAGAGGAGTTCAGGCAAACAAAAATCAGTAAAAAAAAAACTTACATAAAGATATTTTATCGACAGTATAATATTTCAAAGTTACTAATAAATTACGCGGCGCCGAGCGGTGTCGGCCAGTCGCGCTGTGGCGCTCTCCGAGGTAGGACCTATGTCGCTCGCGCTGCCATCGATCGACTATACACAGATACGTAGTTGCCGGCGGTATATACTACGCCTGACACGTTTTGATCCGTAAGTATTTTTTTTTCATAAAATTTATTTTGTACATTCGAATCATAAACGTAATAGTGTAGTGTCAACTAGGTGTGTGTGGTCTATTATTCCTTTCATGTTTTAGGTGATGGGCCGAAAAAGTAAATTGTATTGTGGTGACAGTGGAGCAGCAATCCGTCAAAAAACAATTGAAATGTTTTTTATTTGATGGCGATAACGTCATTATCAACATTAACCATGGCTGGTATTACCAAGTTCAGGGCAAACTAAATATTGAAAATAAAAATTTATGTTTGTTTGCGGTGTACACTGGTCCTGAATTTCCAATAAATGTTCTGAAGATTTATAAAGACGATCAATTTTGGAAAGAAAAATGATTCCTCGTTTGACAAAATTTTATTATATGTGCGTTCTTCCTGAAATAATTGATCCCACAAAAAGCCGATCAATGCCACTGAGGGAAACTATTTTATAATGTAAACAGCATAACATGATAAACGTAGAAAAATGAAATTGTGTTAACTAAATTTAGATTTACTAAATCTAGTAAGTCATTTCTTGTAAACTGCATCCATTTTTATAACAAGTTGCCAAAGCCGGTTACAGAACTTAGCGATGAAAAGTTCCAAACCCTCATCAAACGAGTCCTTATCAAAAAAGCATAATATTATAAGATTAAAGACTATGTTAAAGACAAGGTACTTTGGCAATATTTCCTTCTTCACATGTGGCTTCCCTGGGAGTCCTGGGACCTCATTAACGGCATAACTACGTAAATGTTTAACTGCTCTCAAATTACGATATTTATTTTTTATTTCTTTTCACATACTTCTTTGACATACTCTTTTTATTATTTGACATTATATACAGACAATTTTAATTTTTCACCTCTTTAATAGTGGTTGTAATGGAAATCATATCACTTGGTTTTAGTAGACTTTTATATTTTATTTATCCTTTTGATAGATTCTTATTTTGTAAATGTGGGGACTTTGTAAGCCTTGTAGACTTTAGACCTTTAGACCATTTTTTATTTTATCAAGTACCTGGTACAGACCTACGCTGTCCTCCAATACCTACTGTAATTTGAATACATTGTAAAAGCCAATTATTTTTAAAAGAGTAACCGTGGAGTTTCTTGCCAGTTCTTCTCCATAGGAAACGACCAATTGGAACTGTGCACCTAGCTTCTGACGTTTCATAAGTGCCCATGTAGGTTTATGTGAAATAAAATATTTTGATTTTAAACCCTTATTTAATTTCCCACCTACTCATCTAGTGCATAAATATTAAAAAAGCTATTTACAACCAACTGAAACTAGTCACCAACACTTGAGTAATCTTCTTATTTCTTATTAGCCTGTAACGTCCCACTGCAGGGCAAAGGCCTCCCTACTCTCTCATGAGAGAGTAGAGGTTTAGGCAAATTAACCAACCGCGCTTGTCTAGTGCGAGTTGGTGGGTGTACAGTGGACCGCCTGACTGGGTCCGTGGGCGCCGCCTTTGACGTGCTAGATGTTCATCAGCCGCCGCCCTGAGTTGATATCCTGCACTAATATCGACTGTTCCATCCGAGCCTATTTGGGTGTATTTATCCCATAGCCTACAGGTGGCGTTCTACATTTAGTTCAATACTAAATGCACGACAGTTTAAAGTCATATCGAGGACTATTAATATTATTTTTTCTCCTAAATAACTTAATTTTATGTGTAGAGGATTTCAGATTTATTATAAATCATAAGTATGACAAAAAATTGAAGTTGGATTTAAATTCAAATTAAAATAATGCTAAAACAATTATTGCCCTAAAGCGAACGGATCAAAGTGAGTACGTCTGACTATAAGCAGAGCGAACGCGCTAACCCTACGCACACAGTTGCGCACGCGTCTGTGTGAGTGAAATTTGCAAAGAATTACCTAAACTTGACGATCCGCGCTAAGCGATAACGCTCTTAATAAACAATCGAAATAAAAAAAATATTAAGCATTTTCAAAGTTACTGCTTTTGAGCTGAAATTTTGTACAGAGATTCTAGACCAGATACACTCTTCAACCCGTTTGTATTGATTTACCCTTTCCGTAACACCCTGTATATAGTGTGATGTGAGAGAGAAAGAGATTCAAGTTTTAGCAGTTCTTTTGGATCGGGAACATACATAAAGATAGTCTTAATGTATGTTATCTAAATGCTGTATAATTATATTGTATAAATAAATACTAAAATAGGTATTAAATGTTACAATATCTCTTTTTCAGAAAGCGTGGCGCGACCGCCATAGGTCTGTGTTGTCAGCTGGTTGCGCTACTCTGTGCGTTGCTGTCACCATACCTGCCGGAGACTTCCAGAAGACTGAGGGAACAGCTCAGGGTGAAGCCGGAAACGCTTAGGATAAATCCTGAGTAAGTATATAAAATTCAAAGTCCTGACTGACTGATATATCAACGCACAGCCTAAACCGCTGGTCCTAGAGGCATGAAATTTGGAGGATGTGTTCTTTGGGAAGAGTGGGTATCTACTAAGAAAGGGTTTTTCGTAATTCCACCCCTAAGATGGTGAAATTTCACGCGGATAAAGTCGCGGGCAGATGCTAGTTACCTAAATAAAATTCTAAATGACTGACAATAAGTCTGCCTTTGTGCGGTTATTTTTACTTGTGCATAAAGTTTTAATAAATAAATAAATATTTGCCAAGAAAAGCGGTCTTGTGCCAGTTTGACTTACAAATCGTTGGTATCGTGACCATTTTTGCTTTGTATTTTAAAATGGATTTAAATTAATTTTAGATCTAAGCGTTATAATAGTTTTTCTGCAAACGTTAAAGTAAGGCTTTATAGTCACTGATTTTGTTAAACTTGTACTACTTTCGAAGATGGGTAGAGGTCCTATTTGACTTAGAAATACAGTTGGTTGATTCGATGCTAATGTAAAATTGTAATTTGCTGTTCATTATTTGCCCGTACGAATTTAAATTCATTACAAAAGTAGAACAGTATTTTATCACGACGATAATCGTTTTTAACTCTCACACGTTTGCCCGCCTACCTGTCGACACACCCCACGCGTCGGAGTAGTTGAATGGGCGCAGTAAAGTCATTGTTTTAACAATGACAATAGAACAATGACACTGTTGTGTACACACGGTGTACCGTTGACGTTTCGAACACTTTCTCTTATGTACACTTGGTGTAAACTTGACGCTTGAGGGGTCGATTAGGTTCGTATTTGAAAAGTTGTAAATCACAGATATAGATATACCTAGATAACGCAAGTATCACGAACTGTATGAAAACTAAGCGTGCCGCTTTTAGACTACCTACTATGACGTCACAAGCTCGCGCTCTCTTGCTCACGCTCACCCAGCCAGCAGTACGCAGGACTGAGCGCGAAAGTGGCGGCTTATGATTTTCGATCGTAAACTGGTGCGATTTTTGGCACGCGAAGTAGGTGCTCTTGCGTTATCTAGGTATATCTATATCTGTGTTGTAAATCGTTCGGTACCATTAGGCTTTATTGCCTTGTAATAAGGGTTATAACAGACCGGTAATGGTACTATGTGCTAATCAATGTTTTAAATTTCAGGAACCCGTCCCTCCTGCAGTACCTACCATATGGGCACCTGATCGGCAGGCCAGAGCCGCTCTTCGCGAAGATAGAGCCCGAAGTGCTGGAGAAACTTCGCGCCAAGTATGCGGGCACGCAGAGCGACAGAGCTAATAAGGTGAGATAGAGATCAGTGGCGTGCATTGGTTTTCAGAATAGGTAGGCACTAGGCCGGGTCTAGTCTATGCAAACGGGGTCACTAATCAGAAAAAAAGTGAGGTCAACAGTGTGGTTATTTGAGTAGGCATGCCTACTTAAGGGTGATAAATTGCGAAGGTCGAACGTCATGGTATTACGGCTGAGACGTACGTATTTTTAATTTTGTCGTATTGACTTGAACGAGTAAAGACCAATGACAATGTGCGAATAGTACGGGAGCCGAGTAGGCCGTCCGGCGACTGCCTACTGCCGCACGTGTTTGTATGAAGATTTTGTTTTTTGTTAGGTATGATAATTTAGTGGATTTCTTAATTGTAGGGCACACACACTAAAATGTAATTGACAGGCTTATGTTGATATATCGAGGTAGGCACTGCTTATATGCCTATATGCAATGCACGCCACTGGATACTATAGAGGTATGAGGAACAGGGTGTAAGTTCACTCATCTTCAATAGAAAAGGGAGGATCCTCCGACCAGACGGGTGTTGTGTCTGGCGGGCAACTGCCCGATGATTCTTGTTGGGCCGTTATATCTATGCTAGTTGCGCGGTAAACTCTGCTTGCGAGATGCAGGATTTTGCGTGACGTCAGTATGACGCGCTGTGCGCATGTAGGGTTGTAGATACCGCCACAATATCACTGAATTATGGTAAAGCAAATTCTCGTAAAAAAAACTGATATTACTAAAAATAAATCCTACTTAATATTATAAACGCGAAAGTTTGTGAGGATGGATGGATGGATAGATGTTTGTTACTCTTTCACGCAAAAACTACTGAACGGATTTTGATGAAACTTGACAGTAATATAGCTTATACATCAGAATAACGCATACGATACTTTTTATCCCGATATTCCTACGGGATCGAGACTTATGCGAGTGAAACCGCGGCTCGCTGCTAGTACATAATAATTATGTAAGTGGTGTTTATTTGATATTCAAATTCTTGTTTATTTTTTCAGCAAAACGGAAATGCTGCTGTAGCACAGCTTGAAGAAGCGGTGAAGCAACAGGTAATATTCAAATTAGTATATTTTTGAACCTAGCACAAATGTTATTTTATTAATCAACATAACGCAAGCTCTCCCCAAACACACACTCTACTTTTAGCATCGGCGATCGGCGATTCAGCCGCTTTTTAGAAGCTAAATGCAGCGACCAAGCGTTCCACACCGCACACTTAAAAACGCCAAACGCGGCGATTCAGTCGCTTTTCGGAAGCTCGACTGCTCGACACAGCGGCTGAACGCTACAGGAGCCGCACACATTCGAATGCCGGTCGCAGCGATTTGGAATTTGCGCCAGCATCGGAGCAGTCGCTAAAACGCGCGATTCCGACACCGCGTCCGAACGCAGAGAGTCGCCAAAACGCGATGCAGCATTGATACAGCCGCAAAATCGCCGATCGCCGATGCTAAAAGTAGCGTGTGTGCTTTGGCCCAAAGGGTTAGGCAGATCTGTACATTTCGCAAGTCAACAAACTGCGTGTGCACTTATCTTAATTAAATAAAGAAAATATTATTATGTTTATGCACTCCATACGAATATCTTTTTGGAACGAAGCTCTTTAACGGAGCTTGCGGTAGAAGCAATCTAGTAGAAATCGTTACGTAACGAAAAAGCGTTATGCCCCCTCCATACGACTTTTTATTATATAATAGAAAGAGACAGATAGTTTTCATGGTTTTCGAGGGTGCCGAAGCCGATAGTGAGGTCAAAATGAAAATCCTAGATGGCGGCTTCGAAAATTTTCAAATTTATCGTCATTTTGAAATTTTCGCAGCCCCCATCTTGGATTTTCATTTTGAACTGGTTCCTGTCGGGGTTCCCTGAACCCACACGTTTTTTTTTAATCATTACTAATTTATTTTTTATACATTTGAGAAAATAATCTATTGTCATAAAATTCCAGGGTGAAAAAGTCCGCCTACTGAAATCGTCAAATAAGGACAAAGCAGTGTGGCAGCCGGAAGTCGCCAAGCTGTTAGATCTCAAGAAACAGCTCGAAGCTGCACAAAAGGCACAAGCTGCAGCGCCACTGAAGGGTCAAGCTGCATCACAGGGTAGTGACGTCAGTAGCTTGGAGAAAGCTGTTGCAGAACAGGTGAGAGAAATCCATTTATAACATTTTTGTGATTTATTTATTCATTATTAAGGCACATCAACAACACAAACATTTACAAATAACAGAGACATGGACTAGTGTTTACGCCAATTACAGACGTGCACAGCATTCACAACAAAAGAGAAGAAAAAACACAGCATTCACGTTACAAAGAAAAAAAAAAAAATAATAATAAAAGAAAACAAAAAGAGCAAAAACTCTAGCTGAAATCTCTATAGGTGATTATCAATGTGCCGTGCTGGTGGTTTATGGTTGATAGTAGCCTATGCTGGCTGCATGGTTATCGATGGGCCATACTGGATAAAGATGGATGGTAGTGGGCCATGCTGGTAATAGATGGTAGTCAGTGGCCCATGTTGCAGAAAAAAGGTTGTTCGTGGTCTATGATGGAGATAGATTATTGGTAGTTGTCCATGATGGAGATAGATGGCTGTTTGTGGTCCATGATGGTGATAGATGGTCTTTAGTGCTCTATAATGGTGAGAGCTGGTTGTGAATGTTCCATAATGGTGATAGATTGTTGTGGATGGTCCACGTTGGCGATAGATGGTGGTCGTTGATGTATGCTAACGATTGATAGTGTACCATGCTGGTTTGCTGTGTTAGATGGTCGTCTGTGGCCTGTGCTGTCCTCTCAGAATGGTCGCCAATGGCTATGTATCGAGAATTGTATGTTATATCCATTGTTTTCTCGATAGGCCGATAAAGTTCGTCAGCTAAAAGCTTCAACAAAAGACAAGGCAGTTTGGCAGCCGGAAGTCGCCAAGCTGTTAGATCTCAAGAAACAGCTCGAAGCTGCACAAAAGGCACAAGCTGCAGCGCCACAGAAGGGACAAGCTGCATCACAGGGTAGTGACGTCAGTAGCTTGGAGAAAGCTGTTGCAGAACAGGTGAGACAAATGGAAATAGTAAAAAAATATCATAGCAAAGGTTCTAAATTTGCCAAAGATGTAAATAAACAACAATGGCCGCTCGAAATTGAAGAAAAATCGATATACAAGAACATTTATTTTAAGTAACAAACAAATAAATGTTCTTGTAAGTATATCGATTTTATTCAATTTCGAGCAGCCATTATTGTTTACAGCTTTGGCAAATTTAGGAACTTCGGACTATAATTATGTTGATGATAGATATGCAGTGGAAGCGGCTGCGACTTACGAGTCGCAGGTTCGAACCCAGAGAGGCGCTTTACTTTGTGCAAATTATTTCATCACCACTGCTCTCAGATCGGTGACGGAAAACATTGTGAGGAAAGCGGCGTGTACTAGAACCAAAAATTTGAAGACACGTGACATCTTACAACCCGCACTGGGCTCGCGTGGTGGATTATGGCCCGCTCTATCTCAAAGGGAGGAGGCCTTTGTCCTGCATCCTGGTCAATGGTTTATGCTGGTGATCGATGGTAGTGAGTGGTCCATGCTGGCCATTAGTGGCTATAGATCGTAGTCAGTAATCGTCCCTGATGGTCGTCCATGCTGGTGGGAAATCGTTATCGGTGGTCCATGTTGATGTTAGATTATTATGGCCTTCCACTCGCATAATATTAGCGCCGCCATTTTCAATTCGTTTCTTCCGTATGAAATGATGGTCCCTTGTTGGGTATCAAATGAAAGGACTTAATTAGCAAAATATAAATATTACTGAAATAAGCCCCAAAATAATTAATTAAATAAAAAATAAGTTTGATAAAAAATAAAACCCGACTACTGAAAACGATGAAACAAGAAAGTACCTTCCCGT
This sequence comes from Amphipoea lucens, assembly GCA_947508005.1. Taxonomy (NCBI): domain Eukaryota; kingdom Metazoa; phylum Arthropoda; class Insecta; order Lepidoptera; family Noctuidae; genus Amphipoea; species Amphipoea lucens. Next base: position 10,524,022 of record OX382382.1, read on the forward strand.
GGTCGCATGCCGCTGTACTAACATATTATAAGCTATGGTAGCATGCGACCACGGGAAGGTACTTTCTTGTTTCATCCTTTTCAGTAGTCGGGTTTTAGTTTTTATTAAATTTATTTTTTAAATGTCCCAGCATCATGCTGAGATAAGAGCCTTTTGGCCTCGTATAGGGTTTCTGTTTAATTTTTCTTTTTGTTACTTTTTTTTTATAACTTTGTTTTTTATTTTTTACAGCGTTTAGTTTAGTTTGTGATCTTCATGTACGAGTCGTTTTTCTTTCTTTCTTTATTTCTTCCTCACCCGCAGGCTGAAAAAGTCCGCCAACTGAAAGCATCGACTAAAGACAAGCTGGTTTGGCAACCGGAGATCAACAAGCTGCTGGATCTGAAGAGACAGCTCGCGGCCGCACAGACTGCACCCGCGGCCGTGGCCAACAGTGCCAGTGCTGGGGGGGATATTCAGGGGCTGGAGAAGGAAGTGGCTGAACAGGTATATAACATTTTGTCCTAATTCCCCAGGCAATTGTAGGGGTAGTGTGTGGGGGGGGGGCTTTATAAACTCACTAGCTTTTGCCGGGGCATCACCCGCGTGGATACATTTTTCGAACATTATGAAGCAATGGATTAGCAATATCCTTCAAAATGTCGTACATATTTAAAGTACTTAGAGGAAAGGTACATAATTGAATTGAATTGGTGAATTGTTTTTTAGGTTTTATGTATTTTTTTGTCTCCTTTACTCTTTAACACGCTGTCTACATCTCTTTATTTCTTGTCCTATCGCAGGTATGCTGGAAGAGATTTCTTATGAAATAAGCATCACCTTTGTACCTATTTTTCAGTTCTATTTTTTCTTGTCTGTTTATATATGTGTGTACATAAATGGTAAATAAATAAATAAATAATGCGAACATATTAGGGCATATAGGTTTGTGTGTTCCGGACAGGTACAGTCGCCGTCAGATATATTGTAGCAGGCAAGGTGACCAATATACAACGTAATTGAATAAAAAAAGCAGATTAAGCGAGCTGTGATATTTGGTCGTAAATATACGACCCTGGCGAAATGGACACGAAAATATTTGTCGGATTAATCCGGCGTAAGCGGTTAGGACAAAGAAAAATTATTTATTCTGCACAAACAAAACGCACATTACAAATAAAAAAGACATAAATAAGATTAAATACGTCTAACAAGCCTCTGCGAGTTGACTTCGGCCCCTCGTACATTTTCCAAAGGTCCGGGGTCACAGGGTCCCAAGAAATGTCAAGAGACATAAAAATAAATATTTTCTTTTATTTATTGCAGGCTGACAAGGTACGAAAACTGAAGGCTTCCACGAAAGACAAGGCGGTTTGGCAACCAGAGATCAACAAACTACTGGACCTCAAGAAACAACTCGCCGCGTTACAAATAAACAAATAAATTATTATTTAATTATTCTAAATTATAATGTTGCGTTTTATTTTAACTAAAATTTATAGCAGATGCTTCAGTTTTTGTTCATTCAAGTATGTCTTTCACTCGAAGTGAAACGTGTGTACAAAAAATGAATCGTCATCTGCCTAGCCCAACTATGTTGGGGTCGGCTTCCAGTCTAACCGGATGGAGCTGAATACCAGTATTTTACATGGAGCGACTGCCTATCTGACCTCCACAACCCAGTTACTGGGTAATACGATACCTTTCGTGAGACTGGTTGTCAGACTTTCGGGCTTCTGACGACCCGTAACGACTGTCAAAGATCCACGAATGAAAGCCGGGACCAACATGTACGTTTGCCCAGCTAGGCCCCCCAGAATTTGCGATTTAGGTATACACCAATGCAATGTACTCGCCTCTAGGAGTATATGTACCGCTTTCTTTTTCAATGTACCTCTGTACTTTTGAAGAAATATGCAAAAAAAGGGGGCCGTGCCAGCCAAACGTTTTCAGCACGGCCCTCGTGTAACTTGAAAAATATATAGCGTATTAAAAAGTTTCATAAACTCAAGGAATGTACTTTATTAACACGTTCTATGTACCGTAACAGATATTGTGAATTCGTAATAACAAATAATATATAGACGTGGATAGGAGGCCGTGCTGAAAAAAAAAGAAATGAGAAAATATCTAAAAAGACAAAACAACCTTAGCCAAAAACTATATAAAAGTAATTCATGTTTGGCAAGTAACATATGTACCGCATTGGTTTCTCATACAACTTGCTAAATTCAAAAAATAAACCAATTTTAGTTTATTCAGCACGGCCCTCTACAGTTGCCTATATCTTTTTAAATATGACATGTTTGTTTACAAAATTCGACTTCCTGAATTATGTATAGGAGTACATTCGTTCCAAATAAATTGCGATTATGGTGCATTAGTATTTTAAAAGATAAATTGGATCAAAAATATCCTAACATGCAACTGATGGGGTGACCATGGTTCCATAAATTAGGTACATATATTCTATACCTATATTAATGAAATTATGTGACTACATTGAAATAAACATTCTTTTTTTACAATTTGTTTTTTTTTTTCTTCAAAATTAATATTAGCGATGACATCTTTTAAGGGAATTAAATCAGTTAAAACTTGTTGTGTGCGGTCGCTATTAATTCACTAGGTAAGGTTCAATCAATGTGATTTGTTGGAAATGTATCTGTAATTTTTTAACCGACTTCTAAAAAAGGAGGAGGTTCTCAATTCGAATGTTTGTGTTTTTTTTTTTTTTTTTTTTGTGTTTGTTCGCGCATAACTCCGTCGCTTGTCAACCGATTTGAAAAATTCTTTTTTTGTTAGAAAGGGTATAGTTCCCAAATGGTCCCATGAAAATTTTATCGAAATCGAACAAGCGGTTTTTGAAAAATCAACAAAAATCTAAAAATTTATCTACATTGTCCACATTAACGATTTTTTTGTTTACTTTTTTGTGGGGTAGGTACAACTAAAAAGTGAAAAATAAAAACTTTTTTACAAAAAAAAAACAACCGACTTCAAAAAAAACACTACAAAGTGATAAATAACTTTAATTTCGGAAGTCGGTGTCAAAAAACGAAAATGCGGAACCAACGACACCGACTTCCGAAATTAAAGTTATTTATCACTTTGTAGTGTTTTTTTTGAAGTCGGTTGTTTTTTTTTTGTAAAAAAGTTTTTTAAGCCTTTTAAGCTCTGTAGTCAAAGTGAAAGCATTTATTTCAAATAGGCACATAAAAGGCACTTTTGAACGTCAAAAATTACCTTAAAATAGAATTGATTCTAGTCGCCCCTTCCAAAAGGTAGTTTTCGTGTGGAGAAGAATGGGCAAGAAACTCCACCGTTACTCTTTTAAAATGTTTTAGGTACAATATTTTGCAGGGGTACATTAATTATATAATAATATGTGAGGACGATGCACCTAAAATAAAATTACTAAGTATACCACAATAGGTAAAAGAATTGTAGTGTTTGTGACACATAGTTTTTCTGCGATTATTCCATAGGTAAACGTAACTAATCTGTGAAATGTACCGAAACTGTAATTTTATTGTAATGTAGGTACCGTACATCAATCCGTGTGATTTATTGGAAATATATATGTGATTTTTTTAAGCCTTTTGAGCTATTTAGTCTTAGCGACACTTGTTGTTTTGTTCGATTTGCGACCTACTACTTACTACTATTATAGTTATCGTTAATAGTTAATACAGATTACGATATTTTTGATTTGTTTATTTTATTAAAGATTTACTCAATTTATACAGAAGTTTTTTATCCATTCTCACGTGGAATCATGTTCACCCTATCAGTTGTATGTTAGGATATTTTTGATCCAATTTAACTTTTAAAATACTAATTCACCATAATCGCAATTTATTTGGAACGAATGTACTCCTATACATAATTCAGGAAGTCGAATTTTGTAAACAAACATGTCATATTTAAAAAGATATAGGCAACTATAGAGGGCCGTGCTGAATAAACTAAAATTGGTTTATTTTTGGAATTTAGCAAGTTGTATGAGAAACCAATGCGGTACATATGTTACTTGCCAAACATGAATTACTTTTATATAGTTTTTGGCTACGGTTGTTTTGTCTTTTTTAGATATTTTCTCATTTTTTTTTTTCAGCACGGCCCCCTATCCACGTCTATATATTATTTGTTATTACGAATTCACAATATCTGTTACGGTACATAGAACGTGTTAATAAAGTACATTCCTTGAGTTTATGAAACTTTTTAATACGCTATATATTTTTCAAGTTACACGAGGGCCGTGCTGAAAACGTTTGGCTGGCACGGCCCCCTTTTTTTGCATATTTCTTCAAAAGTACAGAGGTACATTGAAAAAGAAAGCGGTACATATACTCCTAGAGGCGAGTACATTGCATTGGTGTATACCTAAATCGCAAATTCTGGGGGGCCTAGCTGGGCAAACGTACATGGACCAACGGCTTAACGTGCTTTCCGAGGCACGGAGACGCATCACTTGAGGGACAAGTGATGCGTCTGATAATAGCTTTATTTCCAAAGTATCGAGTTTTTAGATAACGTTACGTTAATCTGTCAAGCTCCGCTAATGAGACACATTTGTTTTTCTATTGTTTCGTCGCCGATCGGCGACGCGCGCCGCTTTACCGGTTAACTCACAACTCAGACTTCGCCACTGTCTCGGACGGTACGTAGATACAGCTCCTGCGCTTACACACACAGCATGTTTTTACCTGCACTTGGTAACTACAAGTACAGCACGCGTCTCTTCGTGAGATAAAAATACTATAGCGTTAAATGCCTGCCATTTCCCTGCTATATTGAGGTCGGCTTCCAGTCTAACCGGCTGCAGCTGCATTTGTGGTGCATGTGGCCCTAAATATGACAAAAACTCGTACTGTCGTCGCCGCGTAGTCATTGCTACGAAAAATCGTAGACCGTTGCTACGATAAGTCGTATACCGTCGTTGCTACGAAAGTCGTAGATCGTTGCTACGCGTTCCGTAGCGACGATGGTGACCAGTCTCCCACTGCACAAGCACTGCGCTCAAATATATCTCACAAAAATATATATAAAACTCTACAAAGTGAAAAATAACTTTAATTTCGGGAGTCGGTGTCGCTTGTTCCGCATTTTCGTTTTTTTGACACCGACTTACCAAATTAAAGTTATTTTTCACTTTGTAGTTTTTTTTTTGACGTCGATTGTTTTTTTTTTTTTTGTAAAAAAGGTATTATTTTTTTTCACTTTTTAGTTGATTTTAGGGGATGCTGATTTTTCAATTTTACATAAGAATAATTACCTAGTGTTTTATATATATACTAAAACCTTACTGAAAGTATATAGATCATGTTAATGAAAGAAACATCAAAATTGGTTCATTAGTTTTTGAGAAAATCGCGGACATACAATCATACATACTGGGTCGAATACAGAACCTCCTTTTTTGAAGTCGGTTAAAAATACGTAATAAGTATTATTTTCTTGGAAGAACTGCGTAACTCACTGACCTCTATAATGTTTAAAAATAGAGGTCGGTGGCGTAACTTCACTCCACCATGATCAACACGGAACTAACCAAGAGTCAATAAAGGTGCGTTTAAACGGCGCGCAAACACGCGAGCCGAGCGAGGCTCGGCGCGTGATGCAGCGCGCCGCGCGCCGGCGCCGTTTAAACATTTACGCTCGGCACGGCTCGGCAAAGTTTGTACGATCCTTCTCTTGCGCGCGCGGCTCGGCTTGTGTTAATACGCGCCGTGTATACGAGTAGGCTTGCGTTCGGATTTAGTCGAGCCGCATCTACACGGATGGCGCGGCTCGCGTGGGATCATGCTACCCCGCGCCGTTTAAACGCACCTTAACAGATATTAAAGTCAAAAATAGAAATAGACTAAAATTAATATTTTTTGGTATATCTATTAGTGCCGCATGAAACGTCTGTCAATTCCTTCTGTCAATTAATAACCTGTGCAAATATTGTTATTATAATTATTTTATTTTATATTTCCGCCTGTTTTATATAATATGTTTTCATCTCGTTTGAGATGTCTTCGCCCGTTTGTCTAAAGTATTTCGATTGGTGTTGATATTACGAAGCGTTACTGTGTTTTGGTAAACCACGTTACCAAGAGGTGATTTGCTGTGCACGGTAAAGCCGTGTCTCCCGCGCGTGTTTTTTCGAACCATGACACAAAAACAGCGAAAAAAAGAAGCGTGGCCATACACATTTGTGTATGTAAACACGATGTATTTGTTTTCCGCAATGAACCCATTCCCCGAGTGGGTAATGTTTTTAAGTAAAACCAATTCTTCAAAATCGGTTTTAGAAACACGAAAGAAGTTGCACAATCCAAACCGGTCATCAGCCTGGTAAATATGTCAAAATTTCGAAGCCTTTGGTGTATAGTTTCGAAAAAACACGCCCAGGAGACGGCTTTAGGCACACAATAATTGTGTCTTTGTAACTCTACCACCTAGAATAGAATATAATTTATTTATTTGCTTTAAAACATGGTACATTAAGGTCTTACTTATAAATAAAGTGTTGATCTTACATGTTTCGCCATGGTCTGGCATACAAATATGTATTTAAACAAGTTAAATGTAACTTTAACGCGAAGTTCACATTGTGGAATGTAATAAATATGTTGAGTGATGTTTCACCTTTCACACATTCAGAAATACAACTTGATTCTAAAATTTTTAGCGCCAAACCACTAATCAGTTTCCGTTTCATCAGGATAAAAATTAATTTCAATGCTTTGAGATGAAACGACACGGATTTTTAATAATCAAATAGTACTATTTGATTATTAACCTTTTAACCGCCTGACTTTATATCAGTAGGTAATCGTGATGCCAGCGCCCGAAAAAAAAAAAAACGAAAAATAAATACCGATGAAACGAGCTCTGATGATGTAATATTAATACAGATTAAACGAGCTGTGTTATTTGGTCGTATATATACGACTCTGGCGGAATGGACACGAAAATATTTGTATTTGCTAAATGTCAATTGCCGTGCCCCTAGCGCGCGGCTACGAATCGATAAAATACACAAAAATAAGGAAATACAATAAATAAGGAGGAGCATTCGTTGTATCGATAAGAAGATAGTCAAAAAGTTTTTATCTCTATTTAATAATGGTTTTAGTTGTACCACGCAGTTTATAGGACGAAAATAGAATGAAAAAATCGTGCATGTTCTCTGTCGCAGAAATACGACACGAGCGGTAGGGGCACGGAAAAATGTGTCGCATAAATGCGACACAAGCGGTTAAAAGGTTAACACGCAGGATGCCCCATTTCTAAAAACGAATTTTGTTTGTTTCAGTTACATTTTCACATCAAGAGTAAAATTAACTAAACAATAAATTAAATTCCTTCACGTATTATTCATTCTCACTAACTAATACACTTTTAAACCAAAAAAGGAAATATTATGTAAAATCCCAACGAAAACAGCAAGAGAAAAGGCTTAAAATATGTGGCTGTCAGATAGACCACCCGCTTCGCCGATACGCGATGCCTTCGTAAGAGAAAAAATAATCTTTCATACCGAAGACTGCGGAAACAATTATAGTTTCTGGGATGTGTTTTGCTTTCCTTATAAAATATGCTTGAAGTTATGGGACTGCTTTTGCGAACTATGCTCAGGCACGAACCAATTGATGGTGTTCATGATGCTGATACAATGGCTTATTTGCAGAATCAATCGAGCCACAACCCCAAACCCCTTACTCTGTCCTTATTATTACTACATGTTTTTCCAAATTTTGCTTATGTCGTTGTTTTTCTATTTCATGTGGTGCTACTTCGGAGAACCTATGGTTTTACCAGCTCTTTATTCATTCTATCTGGCGTTGGTTAGGGGGGATTATGGTCAAATCCCCCCCAGCCCCCCAGCCAGCAAAAACAGAACGCGAATGTCTTTTAGGAAATATTGTTTTAGAAAAGGTGAAATATTTGACACACCTGTAGGAAGTTCAGCTCCTCGGTTTCATTCAATAACGATAATTACTTTTGTTATAGAAGGTTTAGTTAATGGAATGCTTTAAATAATCCTTAATTTGCAAGATCGTCTTTTATTTTAGGGCCTTGTCATACTAGCGGATTGCGAGCGTCCTCAAAGCGGAGCGGGCGCGCTACGAACACGCGGCGCATGCGCAGCGAATCGCCGCGAATAGCAGCGTGGACGCCATTGTTACTGAGTGTATTGTACGTCGTTAACTTGCTACAAACACGCGATGAAAACGCGAATTTATCACGCAGCCGCGACGTGTTCGCTGTACAGCCGCGGTGTGTTCGCGACGCATTCGCTGCGCGCCCGCCCCGCCCCGCAGCCGCTCGCAAACCGCTAGTGTGATAAGGCCCTTAATCCATTTGCTATAATATTTTATTGTAGAAACCTCGATTATGTTTTGGGTCCGTCTCACGCAAGGCTGTAGGTACCTACGAGCATCAGCGAGGGAATTGCGTAACACACTAAGAGCTATTACGCACTGTCGACTAGTCGCCGGCGACTCGGTCCCTCGGCGACCAAAACATAGGCATCATCCGGCGACCAAGTGCGTAAACACCTATTTAAACTATAGTAAGTCACAGTCGCCGTCGACCGTGTCGCCGGCGACCAGTCGACAGTGCGTAATAGCTCTTACTATAGTTTAAATAGGTGTTTACGCACTTGGTCGCCGGATGATGCCTATGTTTTGGTCGCTGAGGGACCGAGTCGCCGGCGACTAGTCGATAGTGCGTAATAGCTCTAAGAATAGCAATGGCTTTCATTTTGACAATTCAACAACATTTATTGCGTTATTTTCGTTGTTCAGCATACAAAGTTTTCGAATTGAAGTAACTAAGCAGCGCCCCGCGGTTTCACTCGCATAAGTGTCGATCCCGTGGGAATATCGGGATGAAAAGTATCCTGTTTTTTTTTTTTTTTTTGGTCTTGGGAATTCATCAAATGACCCCTCCCGCTCTGGGTGGAGCGGAAGGGAGTGTCAGGCTCTTACTGACTAAAACCCACCCGTGTTCCTTCCTTAGCCCTTTATGTTCCGGGGTAGCGGTAACCCTTTCAGACAATGCCGCTACATCCTATGTGGTTAATCCTGGTTATAAGTCTGTGTGCCAAATTTCATCCACATCTGTTCAGCAGTATTTGCGTGAAGAAGTAACAAACATACCAGAGATTTTAAAACCGATCTTGTAAAATAATCGGTGTTATATTTCGAAGACAGCACTTTCGAACCAAACTCGTTGATCTCCCTCTTAATACAAATTTCACAACGACGACAAACCATTACTGTGATGGATTCGTATAGGTACAATAACTTGTTTAAAAAAAAAGCTTTTATTTACAGACAACATAGGCCCACATTGTGTTAGTGTCAGAAAAATATCTTATAAACTATGTTAGTATATACCTACTTAGGAAACAAAAAAAGATAATAATATAATGACCACAGATAGTTTCATCGAGCCCCGTGTAATACACGAAGCTCGATAAAACTACCCATGGCCATGGTAGGCCCATCCAGCCTTTCAGAAAACACCCTCAAGATACTGTTGGTGCTTCCTCCCACTCTGCGTGTTATCGACGCCACCTTCTTACGCCTTATAGCAAAATAGTCGTCAGTGTGCGCATCGGCGAACATACCTGACGCACTACAATAGGGTGGAAGCCTCAACAGCACCCTAAAGGTATTATTATATTGTATTCGCAGGGCATTGTTTGCTTTTTGGGTATGATTAGCCCAAAGGCTGCTGGTGTAAAATGTTTGACAGTAAGCCTTGAACAGAGTAATTTTTACTGGTACTAAGCAACCAGCAAAACTTCGAGCCACCATATTTCCCCTCACAGCCAATGCCCTGCGCTCCCTTTCCATATCTTTTAGTGTAAGGCGTTTTGATTTGGTACACCAATCAGCGCTCCAATGCAAGTTTGGCATTGTTTTCTGGACCGATCGGTCCCGAACGGGGACAGAGAGAGCAAAAAAAGTCCCAGAACATACGTATAAAAAAATAGCGACGAACTGAGAACCTCCTCCTTTTTTTGAAGTCGGTTAAACGTAGTTAGGTATTTTATTACAGTAAGTGAATTGAATAAAACTTGTATTAATTTTAATTTTATTATTTTCGATATCAACTTTCAAGTTATCAACTATTAAAGGTAACAGCACTATTTTTTACGATAAAGATACAAAGGGAAAGAAAGGGATAGAAGCATTAGAATTGTCTAATGCAAGAACGAGACTTTTCCAAAAGACATCAACGCGCGGCACAAAAGTGTGCTCAATTACCCAGCCACCATCATAGACCCCTTTTTTTTGCATACTGCTCTACCACGGGGAGGTAGTGCAGTTATGTGGGACTCTAACCCGCTAAAACTCCACGGTGTCCTCCTCTGCTGCCGCTTACGGCGGGAACACGTCTGGATTTTTTTTTAATTTGTCGTGCATACAGTCTAATAATTATTGGACACAACTAAAATGGCTACTAAGTAGTACGGTCAGCATCAAAAGTTGATTAACACTTCAGTTTTTTTAATCTTAGTTATTGAGCAAAATATTTGTTCAAAATTGCAGCAGAAGAAATTTTTATAGAATATATACTCTTGTCTATTATGTTAAAAGCTAAAAATCAGTTTATTGAAAAAAGTTGTTGTCAATTTAATAACATGTAAAAATGATAGTGTTAATCGACTTTTGATGCTGACTGTACCGTAGGCTCATAGGCGACAAAATACTAATAGTTTTCGAGGGTCGGGGCACTCTATGCACAGTCAAGTGGTTAGGTATAATATATATTCTTTGATTGCACAGAATAACTTTCATTCGCCCTGAATATCCTTTTAAAATGAGAGCAGTGGTGGCCCAGTGGTAATGGCCGCGACTTACGAGTTGTAGGTCGTTGGTTCGAACCCTGACAGGCGCTTTACTTTGTGTAAATTATTTCATCACCACTGCTCTCAAAACGGTGAAGGAAAACATCGTGAAGAAACCGGCATGTCCTAGAACCAAAAATTCGAAGACATGTGACATCTACCAACCCGCACTTGGCACGCGTGGTGGATTACAGCCCATTCCCTCTCACAGAGGGGAGGCCTGTGTCCCATCAGTGGCAACAGTCCTTTTAAAAATGGTCCAAATTTTCAAAGTAGTCAGATTTCGGGAAGCCCACTTTTTCTTCGTCAGACTTGCCTATTGTCATTATTAGTTAGGCCGCACACGATCATATGAAAATCAACGGCTCTGAAGATCACTTTATTTTTGGCCTTTTTTGAAATCTGTAAGTGGCCTGACCACGGAAACTTTTTAAATATATTTTCGGTGTCCTCTCCTCATGCCACATACTCAGCTCAACTTTTCGCCCTGAATTTGCTTGTTCAAAAACCCTCTGGGCTCCCCTACCAGTTCAATGTGTAGTAAGAAAAAATATACCGCTGCGTAGCGTTGGCTGCGCGTACAACTGGCTACGCATATGCACAGATAATATAATACTACCGATACTACGCGTAACAATTGATATCGTCGACGCCCACAATGTTCAATAACGTGACGTCACGAATATGACGTAATCGCCGCGATGACCTCAGCACTCCGGTGGAAAAGTACTAGGGTATCATAAATTACGAGGATATGCCACGGCACGCGTCGCATTGATGAAATTCAGTGAAAGTTTCCAGCGCTCGTGAAGTCGTGACGAGAACTTTTGCTAGTAGCACAGTATAAATATGAACACTGAACGGTATGGAAACTAGGCCTATTTGTTGAAATAATTACCTACCTATTGTCACTCTTCATGTCTGTAAAATTGATGTGTTTTATTGTAACGAAGTTTTTAACGTGGTTTGCGGTTAGGAGTTGACTGGTTATCTTTCCCTCCTTCTGGTCAAAACGTAAATCCAAGATGGCGGCTGCGAAAAAATTCAAATTTTTCGTCGTGAATATCATTTTCATAGTTTTCGACGGTGAAAGCCGATAGTGAAGTCAAAATGCGCGTCGCTCGACCGATGCCTAGTTTAACCCTGCACCTTACCGTTTCAACTCGAGAATGGGTGTAATAGTAAACAATATTTAAAAAAATATCTTTTATTCTTCGTAATTATAAATTATTTACTGAAAAATACTTTCGCCTGCTACGACATGTTCGAAATGCTTTGTTATTAAATTTGACAGTGTAAAATATTCTCATTCTAATAAATAGTTTTTTAAAATAAATTATCGGGAAACAAGGACAGGGTACTATATAAAAACTTTTTTACAAAAAAAAAACAACCGACTTATAGTTATTTTTCACTTTGTAGTGTTTTTGAAGTGAAAACTTCTTTAGCGGCGTTGAACACTTTTTGTAATGGGTAAAAAATGTTAAACTCGCGTCAGGGCATCGCGTCAGGACACGTGACCGTCAGGAGAGATTTCCCCCCCCCCATCTCTTTCTACGGCGGCGCCAACCGAATTGAACCAAGTGAGACACGACAAAGATGGCCGAAGAAAATGACATTTGACGTACAAATGTTTGAAAAGTCAGTTTCACAGAGTACTTTTTGGTTTCCATGACGACCATGACGTTGTCGCGTCAAAACTGTTGAAACTGTAGACAATAAATTAGTTTTTCATACGTAATAATGTCTATGGACACAAATATTCGGTTCGTAGACAGATATTCTCGTATGCCGAATTAATGTGTTGGCCATGATGACATTTAGAAGTTGTAGGACATTCTAGTTATAGAACGTTTATGAAGCGTTTATGAATACAAAATTTTATCGAATGTTTTAAAGGCCTATTGAGCATTTTAACTAATGAATGGTTTAAACCTTCAATAGGCTTTTTTTATGAATAAGACCGAAAGTGTTTAAAATATGGAAATTGAACAAAGTGCATCTATTAATGAAAAAAGGGACGCAGAAATATTGAAAAAAAAAAAGAGTAATATTAATTAAATTAATAATTGATTTATTTCAACGTTAATATTCAAGTTTTCACTTCTGCCGGCACTCCCGGAGTGCAACCCGTCTTTTTTTTTAAGTCGGTTGTTTTTTTTTTTTTTGTAAAAAAGTTTAGATTAATTATGATCCACAGGTCCATACCTAAACTCCATATGAACAAAGTAGGTAACCCATATTAATACCTAATCTTGTTTTGTATACAGGGTGAAATTGAAAACATGCGACAAATCGAAATGGAAGATTGTATTCATCATTATGGACAACTTTTACTATGGGAACAAACCCGAAATCGCGAAAAAAAATCAGCTGTTCCCTACATTTTGACGAGTTATGCGAACATAAATGTAGGGAACAGCTGATTTTTTTTTCGCGATTTCAGATTTGGTCCCATAGCAAAAGTTGTTCATAATGATGAGTACAATCTCCCATTTCGATTTGTCGCATGTTTTCAATTTCAGCCTGTATATTGCGCAACACTTTCATAATAAACGGATAGAATTACGCAATCATTTGGCGCTTGATCGACACACTTTCATTACTAAAGTAAGTTTCAGATTTTTCAATAATAACATAATCTCAAGAAAACATCAATGTTCCTACGTTTTCGTTGATTACTAACAAATTCTATTTTTATCTTTAAGTACTCAACCAGCGCTGAATCAGCGACTAATCGATAGATTATTTTTTTTGCCGGAATCGTCAAGGTTGTTTATATGTTTGTTCCATAATGAAACTAGCTTCTCATGGCTATGCTCTCAGAGATCTAGTGAATATACCTAATAATATGTACCAAATAAACAAATGATGGATGTTTGGCTCGCTAAGTCTACCTCATGGTCATTTGTCCTTTTTTTGTTCTATGTAGATCCAGGGCAGAGGGTATAGGGTGATTAATAGGATTATGTATTGGACTTTTGTTTACAATAAACTGTGATTACCTAGCCATTTGCAAATCGTAAGTAGTGATAGTAGCAAGTCCTTTTAAAACATGTTAATCTATATATATAAAAATGAAACCCGTTTTCCGTTGTCACGACTTGACATGAAAACGGCTTGATCGATTTCGCTAATTCTTTTTTTGTTGTGATCGGTATTGCCGGGACAAGGTTTGTATGAAAGAAAATTTTGGAAATTCGAAAAAAAAATTGCACCCGTGCGAAGCTGGGGCGGGCCGCTAGTAATTGATAAAATTTTACTAAGTACACTCCTGATTAGATAAGTACTTGAGTACTACTTCTTGATATTAGAAAATAAATTGCATTGCATCCGCAACAAAAATGCATTTTGCTGCCAAAAAGTTATCTAAAGACTTCGTATTTGACTTGAAATTAATTGTTCGAGTACATTGTTATCTGCTGTTGAACTTGGTACGTTTTCCTTCGTGTTTGGTCCAACCAAATACCGATGACATCGTTTACAAGCTTCACATATATAGGTCGGTGAATCAGTCGACGACTCTATCGTAGAGCGCGATATCGCCTTTGTTGATCGCATGAAGTGGGCATGCCAACGAAAATGTTCGCTAATAGAACTCGACTTTTCTAATCGAAAATACGTTTGGTTGAACGAAATACTGGTTTGTCTATGTACGTGGGGCATACATTTTTAAGACAGACCTGAACAGTTAATTTATATTCGACTTTTGGAATGGGACCACAATTATCAATTTATCTTTTATTTATGTACCAATTACCAAGGTGTAAAACTATTACCCTGGACGGTGGATCACTTGGCTCGCGGGTCGATGAAGAACGCAGTTAACTGCGCGTCATAGTGTGAACTGACACATTTGAACATCGACATTTCGAACGCACATTGCGGTCCGTGGAGACACATCCAGGACCACTCCTGTCTGAGGGCCGGCTGTATGAAATAAAATGCTACATTGCGCTTTTAGATGTGCTTGATGTCTCCACCTGTAACAAGGTGCGATGTACGCCGAGCACGCTTAAGTGCAAATGACGGTTCTATGACGCGGGTGTTTATATAACGTCCTCGTTTTGGTCCGTTTAAAAATATATCTGAGTACATACAATAGCATATAGCCATACAATGTGACGTATTCAAAAGCGGTGAGCGTGCAGAGCGAGCAACGATGCGTATCGTCGTTAAACACAACGGCGAGGACACGCGTTGACGCTTGAACACACGTACGCGAGACTCTTTTATTTGTTTTAATTACACTAATCTGAGAGCAGCGTAAATAGTGCTTTTGTTCTGCTTCCTTAACTGGTAGTTCTTAAATGAACAGCAGAACGTCCAGTATGGCTGCATGATAATGTCTATTTTTGTATGTGACTAGTAAGGAGACTTCACGTATGAGTCTGCTTCTCTAATATATCGTTGGCCTCAGATCAGGGAGGATCACCCGCCGAATTTAAGCATATTAGTAAGCGGAGGAAAAGAAACTAACCAGGATTTCCTTAGTAGCGGCGAGCGAACAGGAAAGAAGCCCAGCACTGAATCCCGCCGTTGTACGGCGACGGGAGATGTGGTGTTCGGGAGGTTCCGCTTTCTCGTCGCCATCACTCCTGTCCAAGTTCGTCTTGAACGGGGCCGTTTTCCCGTAGAGGGTGCCAGGCCCGTAGCGACGGAGGATCGTGGCGAGAGGGACTCTCCTTAGAGTCGGGTTGCTTGAGAGTGCAGCCCTAAGTGGGTGGTAAACTCCATCTAAGGCTAAATATTACCGCGAGACCGATAGCGAACAAGTACCGTGAGGGAAAGTTGAAAAGAACTTTGAAGAGAGAGTTCAAGAGTACGTGAAACCGTTCAGGGGTAAACCTGCGAAACTCGAATGAACGAACGGAGAGATTCAGCGTCATTCCTTGGCGTACGGATGCGCAACTCGATGCTGCTGGCTTCGGTTGGTAAGCACGAATCGCGTCCGGCGACGTCTGCGGAAGACGTGCACTTCTCTCTTAGTAAATACATCGCGACCCGTTTGATGTCGGTTTAAGCGCTGTTCGGCTCCTCGCCCCATTGCCCTGAGGTAATGGGACCGCGACGGTGGCTGACCGGCTGTCAGACGGTAGTTCTAAAGAAGCACGCACGCGTTTTTGACGCGTCCGGCCCGACGCAAGTAGCCGTCGCATTCTACGTCTTCGCCTTTGTGCGGATGTTGGTGCGGGGTAATTGATGTTGCCGCCGTGTTGTCTCGGACTGTGCGCGCCTCTGTCTGCGATGATTATTTTCGGGCACTCGCAGGACCCGTCTTGAAACACGGACCAAGGAGTCTAGCATGTATGCGAGTCATTGAGATAATAAAACTGAAAGGCGCAACGAAAGTGAAGGCGCGCGCTAACTGCGCGCTCAGGGAAGATGGAGCCTCGATCTAGGTCGAACTCTCGCACTCCCGAGGCGTCCTGTTTCCAACCCGTGAATAAGGCGCGCTCTGAGCATAAATGCTGGGACCCGAAAGATGGTGAACTATGCCTGGTCAGGTCGAAGTTAGGGGGTAACCCTAATGGAGGACCGTAGCGATTCTGACGTGCAAATCGATCGTCGGAACTGGGTATAGGGGCGAAAGACTAATCGAACCATCTAGTAGCTGGTTCCGTCCGAAGTTTCCCTCAGGATAGCTGGCGCCGATTCGAACAGTCTCATCCGGTAAAGCGACTGATTAGAGGCATTGGGGCCGAAACGACCTCGACCTATTCTCAAACTTTAAATGGGTGAGTACTCCGGCTTACTCAAACGATGAAGCCGGTGATCAGATGACGGTGCCAAGTGGGCCAATTTTGGTAAGCAGAACTGGCGCTGTGGGATGAACCAAACGTAGTGTTAAGGCGCCCAAAAAACGCTCAAAGATCCCAAAAAGACGTTATGCATATAAGACAGCAGGACGGTGGCCACGGAAGTCGGCATCCGCTAAGGAGTGTTTAACAACTCACCTGAATAGGATGCATTACTCTGAAAATGGATGGCGCTTAAGCGTTTTGCCTATACACTACCGTTACGAGCATGTGCGACATTCTTTGTGACGTCATTAAGCTGTAACGAGTAGGACGTGCGTGGCGGAGAGCGCTGAAGAGTCTGGGCGTGAGCCCGCTTGGAGCCTCCGTCGGTGCAGATCTTGGTGGTAGTAGCAAATACTCCAGGGAGGCCCTGGAGGACTGACGTGGAGAAGGGTTTCGCGTAAACAGTAGTTGCTCGCGAGTCAGTCGATCCTAAGCTCAAGGAGAAATCTTATGTCGATGTGGCGTGTTTTTTCAAACATATACCTTAACGGTATATAGATGATAAATAACGCCCTTTGAGCGAAAGGGAATCCGGTTCCTATTCCGGAACCCGGCAGCGGAACCGTTTCAATAATCGTTCCCTCGTTTTTTCAGCGAGTGTTCGACGGGGTAACCCAAAGTGACCTGAAGACGCCGTCGGGAGGTCCGGGAAGAGTTTTCTTTTCTGCCTGAGCATTCGAGTTCCATGGAATCCTATAGAAGGGAGATATGGTTCGGAATGCGAAGAGCACTGCATTTGTGGCGGTGTCCGGATACTCTCTGCGGACCTTGAAAATTTAGGTGAGGGATGTACGTGGAGATGTCGCGCCGGTTCGTACCTATATCCGCAGCAGGTCTCCAAGGTGAAGAGCCTCTAGTCGATAGAATAATGTAGGTAAGGGAAGTCGGCAAATTGGATCCGTAACTTCGGAATAAGGATTGGCTCTGAGGACCGGGGTGGTTGGGGCTTGGGACATGAAGCAGAAGCAATTGGTGTTGGGCCTAGTCGATGCGCATGCGCCTCTTTGGCGTTAGCGTTGTCCGTGGATCTACCTTTCAATCTTTTGTGGATTTTTCCAGCTGTAAGCCTGTGTCGGTCTCGTTCGCGATCCGCGCGGTTCTTAACAACCGCCAGTAACGGTCAGCTCAGAACTGGCACGGACAAGGGGAATCCGACTGTCTAATTAAAACAAAGCATTGCGATGGCCCTCGCGGGTGTTGACGCAATGTGATTTCTGCCCAGTGCTCTGAATGTCAACATGAAGAAATTCAAGTAAGCGCGGGTAAACGGCAAGAGTAACTATGACTCTTCAAAGGTAGCCAAATGCCTCGTCATCTAATTAGTGACGCGCATGAATGGATTAACGAGATTCCCACTGTCCCTATCTACTATCTAGCGAAACCACAGCCAAGGGAACGGGCTTGGGAGAATCAGCGGGGAAAGAAGACCCTGTTGAGCTTGACTCTAGTCTGGCATTGTAAGGATACATGAGAGGTGTAGCATAAGTGGGAGATCGTTCGCGCGATCGTTGCTGTAAAACCACTACTTTCATTGTTTCATTACTTACTCGATTGGGCGGAAGCGGTACGCGGTCGATATCGGCAAGCGTGCGGTTTTTGTGATTCAAACGTGACAAATGGCGAACTAGCGGTAACGCTTGTTGCCAACTGCTGCGTGATCCGATTCGAGGACACTGCCAGGCGGGGAGTTTGACTGGGGCGGTACACCTGTCAAATAATAACGCAGGTGTCCTAAGGCCAGCTCAGCGAGGACAGAAACCTCGCGTAGAGCAAAAGGGCAAAAGCTGGCTTGATCCAGATGTTCAGTACGCATAAGGACTGCGAAAGCACGGCCTATCGATCTTCTTGTGTAAAGAGTTTTTAGCAAGAAGTGTCAGAAAAGTTACCACAGGGATAACTGGTTTGTGGCAGCTGAGCGATCATAGCGACGTTGCATTTTGATCCTTCGATGTCGGCTCTTCCTATCATTGTGAAGCGAAAATCACAAAGCGTTGGATTGTTCACCCACTAACAGGGAACGTGAGCTGGGTTTAGACCGTCGTGAGACAGGTCAGTTTTACCCTACTGATGGCATGTCGTTGCGATAGTAATACCGTTTATTCCCACAATAACAACGGTGTCGGACATTTGGTTCATGCACTCGGTCGAACGGCCGGTGGTGCGAAGCTATCATCCGCAGGGATAAACACTGATCGCCACTAAGAGTGAAACCCATCTAGTCAAATTCGGCAAGGATATTAATGTGGAGCCCCGAGAGTCGGGAGGCTCTAAACAATGTGACTCTGCTAGTCGCGCTTCACCTCGTGAGGTGCGACGTCGAAGCCCATTTGGATCGCAGAGATCGATGCTGTTCGCTTAAACGCGGGCATCACGGCTCTGAAGGTCTGAATTTACCTCAGTTCGATGTCGGGGCTCGGAATAGTCTGTAGACGACTTCCGTTCCTGGCGGGGTGTTGTGCTCGGTAGAGTAGTACCTACTGCTACGATCCGTTGAGACTTAGCCCTTAGCTAGGAGATTCGTTTCGCAATCATTTAATACACGAACATTGATAATAATTGAACGAACGTAGTTGTAGTATTTTATGTTGAAATGCTACAATCGCATAAGTATACGTTGCCGCTTATGTATAAAGCGAGCCAAGTGCGAGCTACCACTGTTACTCGTATAGTTAAGGTACCTTTTTTACCCAACTTAAAGGCAATGTTATCAAAGGAAATGGTGTGATTTTGTATAAGTAATAGAAATATTTTGGCGCCGATTCAAAATTACTTAGGTATACTTGCATTAATTTAAGAACTTATTTATTAAGGTTAAATAAAAAAGGTTTATTATTTTTTACTTTTCAGCCTTTTCTTATGTACGAAATTATATGCATTGTACTGCCTCTCCGGCATTTCTATGCGAATTTTGATGATTCTTCTAGTCGGTGTCTTCAATTCTTCAATGCACTAGTGTTAATTGAATTTGTGTGGGGTAGGTACAACTAAAAAGTGAAAAATAAAAACTTTTTTACAAAAAAAAAAACAACCGACTTCAAAAAAAAACACTACAAAGTAATAAATAACTTTAATTTCGGAAGTCGGTGTCAAAAAACGAAAATGCGGAACCAACGACACCAACTTCCGAAATTAAAGTTATTTATCATTTTGTAGTGTTTTTTTGAAGTGAAAACTCCTTTAGCGGCGTTGCACACTTTTTGTAATCGGTAAAAAATGTTAAACTCGCGTCAGGACACGTGACCGTCAGGAGAGATTTCCCCCCCCCCCCCCCTCTCTTTCTACGGCGGCGCCACCGAAGTAAACCAAGTGACACACGACAATGGATGGATGGATGGATGGATGGATGGATGGAAGGATGGATGGATGGACGGACGGACGGACGGACGGACGGACGGACGGACGGACGGACGGACGGACGGACGGACGGTCGGACGGACGGACGGACGGACGGACGGACGGACGTGACGTGACGTGACGTGACGTGACGTGGATGGATGGACGGACAGCTGATGGCTCGACCGTCTGTGTAGTAGCCACACTGCTGTGTATTCGTAAAATTCGTGTACCTATACAGTGTTTAAAATATGGAAATTGAACAAAGTGCATCCATTAATGAAAAAAGTGACGCAGAAATAGTGAAAAAAAATGAGTTATAATCAAATTAATAATTGATTTATTTCAACGTTTATATTCAAGTTTTCACTTCTGCCGGCACTCCCGGAGTGCAACCCGTCTTTTTTTTTGAAGTCGGTTGTTTCTTTTGTAATTTTTTTTAATTATTATTAAATAAATTGGAATGCCCGGAAAAGTCAAAGGAAATAAAAAGACAGTAATGCTTCTCCTCTTCTTTTGAAGTCGGTTAAAAATACACCGAAGTTTAGTTTAGTTATTAACGCTAGTAGATGGCGCTAGTATCGAAGTCGAAGAAGTTCCACCGAACACCGCGCGGTTACCGCGACTCACAACTGAAAAGTACTAGGGCAACATGAGCCTAATGGAAGTGGCCTTCAGAATTTTCACCTATTGTTTACAAATTATTCAGTATTTGCTCCTCTATATTGTGTATTCTTAGTATTAGTATTTAAATCGGTAATTCGTTGTTTCGAAAATGCGTTTTCCAAATAATTAATATCGTTTATATTTAGGGTCAAACTCAAACTCAAAGTATTTATTTCAAATAAACCAATTTTATTACAGGCACTTTTGAATTGTGAATTGTTTTGAGGGGTCGGTCTGTCAAAAAGATGAAGCTTGTCCATTCCAAAGCGTAGTGTAGGTACCTATGGAGAAAAAGATTTATTTTCGTTGGATCCCAGTTGTGAATCCCATTTCTTAGGTATTAACGATGGGTCACATTTGCTATTTCCCTTGGATTCCATGTGGGCAAAAAACTCCACGGACATTCTTTTAATACTTAAATCATATTTTTTTTTCCAAATATTGGTTAAGTACATCATTTATGTTGAATTATACAAATGTGAAAACGATATAGAAAGATGTGCACGTTAAAAAAAAAAAGACGGGTTGCACTCCGGGAGTGCAGGCAGAAGTGAAAACTTGAATATTAACGTTGAAATAAATCAACTATTAATAGAATTAATATAACTAAGTTTTTTTCACTATTTCTGCGGCACTTTTTTCATTAATCGATGCACTTTGTTCAATTTCCATTTTTTGAAACACTTTATATACACGAATTTTACGAATACACAGCAGTGTGGCTACTACACAGACGGTCGAGCCATCAGCTGTCCATCCACGTCCGCGTCCGCGTCCGCGTCCACCATCACCATCACATCACATCACATCACCATCACCATCGCCATCACCATCGCCATCACCATCGCCATCGCCATCACCATCACCATCACCATCGCTATCACCATCACGATCACAATCACCATCGTCATCACCATCGCCATCGCCATTTCCATTACCATCGCCATCACCATGACCATCACCATCACCATATCCATCACCATCGCCATCGCCATCACCATCACCATCCATCCATCCATCCATTATCGTGTCTCACTTTCATTCACTTCGGTTAGCGCCGCCGTAGAAAGACATGGGGGGGGGGGGAAATCTCTCCTGACGGTCACGTGTCCTGACGCGATGCCCTGACGCGAGTTTAACATTTTTTACCCATTACAAAAAGTGTTCAACGCCGCTAAAGAAGTTTTCACTTCAAAAAACATTAAAACAAAGCAAAAAAAGAAATTAAAATAAATACTTGTGATTTTTATCACGTACAAATTGTTTATTGAACTTCATCATGAAATCATCCGATGCGTGAGCCATCATCTGTCTAGCCTTTATCCAACTATATTGGGGTCGGCTTCCAGTCTAACCGGATGCAGCTGAATACCAGTATTTTACATGGAGCGACTGTCTATCTGACCTACACAACCCAACTGGGTAATACGATACCCCTTTGTAAGACTGGTTATCAGATTTTCGGGCTTCTGACGACCCGTAACGACTGTCAAAGATCCACGAATGACAGTCGGGACCAACGGCTTAATATGTTTTCCGAGACACGACGAAGGGGTCTTGGTATGTAAATATGGTCACCCATCCAGAGATCAACCGCGGCAAGCGTAGCTTAACCTGATCGATCGACCAGCCTAATTGCGGAACGCCAAATCGTCAAATGATTCTGATCAGTTGGCTTCATTTCTATCACAATTGGCTTCATTTTACGATTTTCGAATTGCGAAACTCTAGTTTATTATGAAACCAATTATGAACGTTAAGGCCCTGCGCAGAAACTAGAGTTTCGCAATTCGAAAATCGTAAAATGAAGCCAATTGTGATAGAAATGAAGCCAACTGATCAGAATCATTTGACGATTTGGCGTTCCGCAATTAGGCTGCCGTACGGCTGTTATTGCTTAACTATTTACAAGCCTCTCACGCGTGAATCTATTTATGATTAATCAAAAAACCAATTAAAGCGTTTATTTTATACCTTGGTTAATTGTAAGTCTAGACACTTTTCGGTGAAGTGACAAAATAAAATCAAATAAACGTTTTAAATAAAAAATATTATAATTCCAATCTTCGACATAACTTTCACTTAATTTATCTATTCTACAAAAAATACTGCAATAAAAATATATTACACTGGATTAAATAACAAACAAACTATTTAAATAATATAAAAAAGTTACAACATAATATCGAACTACAATATGGCGTCGAAAAATTCCTTCGCTTTTAATTATCCTGAACTGTCATCGCCGCGTCGTCGTTGCTACGAAACTCGTAGACTGTTGCTACGAAAACTCGGTTGCTACGCGTTTCGTAGCGACGATAATGGCCAAAGTCTTCAGCACTGCGTTCAAAAGTACTAGGTTACCATAAAGACAAGGCAGCAGACACTTTCCTCACCATGAAAACTCACTCAAAAGGAATATCTCATCACACACCACCACATTAAAGCACACATACACAAGTACACCATCAGTTGAGAGGGATGAAGTGATGGAGGGATAAGCGTGCGAGCGAGAAAGCAGTATTACGTTAGTATAGTGCACATCTTTGTATTTAACACAACCCAGTCATTGGTTTTAATATGACACCCCTTAGTAAGACTGTTTGCCAGACTTTCAGGCTTCGCAACTTCAATTTGATTCATCTTACGGGGGTAGTAGCCCGCGAAATTAAAATTTTCTCACGTTTTTTGCAATTTGCTGGTCAGTATTAAGTTGTTCGCGACCAGAACCAATATGTATTTACAGAATTATAATCATTAATAAAACTTGTCAAGTTAGTATAATCCTAAAATGTCAAGATTTCATATAAAATAGTCATTCAGTAGGATTACTTGGTCTTAGAGAGTTGTGTCGATGACTTGAATGATTATAATTCTGTAAATACATATTTGTTATGGTCGCGAATCATATTTTAACTAACGTACAACTTAATACTGACCAGCAAATTGCAAAAAATGTAAAAAACATTGAATTTCGCGGGCTAACCTTGCGCTTTCAAAAACTTGAATGTGTTTCCATAATACGAGTAATGGATATTTTCCATCGCACTCATTCCATCCCCTTTCCTCACTCTATATCGACATTCACACACATAGGTGATAGCCATGCAGAGTATCTCCTTTCACCCTCTAACAATCCACCCTGTATTGAACAGAGTGAGACAGAAACAATGTAGGGCGTGTCCATTTTCCACCCCTTACCCACGTGGTTTTCCGCGGCAACGAGAATCGGAGCATAGCCCTTCTGACGTATGCTATCCTAGTACCTTTATCCGGAATCTTAAAGAATTTCGCTACTATGACGTCACTAGACTGACGTCACTTGATAACCGGAAAGTAATAAATACTGGCGCCTATTTTAACTTTTCCGGAATAAATGAAAAACTGTAATTTTAAGTTTTTTTTGGACTTATTTTTGCCATGGTAAATAAATGAAAAGATTTAAAAAGTTGTAGAGTTTAATTATATTTGTTAATGAGTCTAACCTTCTGAAAAATCCTCTGAATTATTTCCCAGATTTTCGCAAGTTTTTTGGCAAGCTTTTCCAGTTTATGCTACCCTAGTATCTACTCCGAAGCGTTTGAGTTTCGGGCTCGTTGCTACGTCGCAACACGAGGGCGCTTTTATTGAAAAACGGATTCGTGTAGACTCGTGGTACCGCTCGCGTTCTCTACAAAATGTGCTACGGGCCAGAACCTCCTAAACTACTGACGCCCTAGTACATTTGACCGGAGTATTGAATTGTTCGGTTGCCGCTGCTGAAGGGCAGGGCAACCCAATCCCATAGCCGCGATGATCTTCTGTGACGCTTTCCAGTCGACACTTCGACAGCGATGCGGATAAATTTTTCGACGCTAGATATATGTATTTTCTTTTGTGAATAGTTTTGATTAAGTTAGGATATTATAATTTTGTTATTTTTATTAATTAACTAGGTTTGTCTATGTTGTTATTTACGTACACAATTATTCGTATTTTGAATAAGTAGTTTAGTGTAAACTTTTCAAAATAAACGAACATTTTCTCTTGTTTGTTGTGGATAAGACGTGAACTAAAAGGGTGCGGATGTTTGCTTTCGGTTTCTATGTGACGATGACGTCACCGGAGTGACGCAACGCCTAATGGACGCTTCAGGATTTCAAACGAGAGTACCAAGGCAGCATAAACAAAAGAGTGCACTCTCGTTCCTGCCTGGAGGACGTCTGAATTGACCGAAGAAAGGAGATAGATAATAATTATTCAAATCAAAATAAATAATAAATAACAATCATTGCATTGTAGGGGACAAAATTCTGTACAACTTAAGAAATAGGGTACCAAATAAGTTTTTTATCAAACAAAGTTTATACAACCGACCTGTCGCCTTATTCACAAACACTCGATATGCTTCCGTATCGTATCGTATCGAACATTAATCACTGTTATCGTAGGAGTCTTTTTAACGCTGTTCACAAGTCCAAAACCCGAAAAATTTGTCAGTATAAATCAAATAGACGCCCGCTATTCTTCCAACAGCTATTTGCTGTTGAGGGGAAGTCAAATCAGGTTATCGAAATGTCAGGTTTTCGATACGATAGCCTGTCGTATGGTTGTGAATCAGGGCTCTGGTCAAGTTTTTTTTTTTAATATTATTGACGTGTAAAACTGTTTGTACAAACCTACTTCATTATTAGCCTAGCCTTTTCCCAACTATATTGGGGTCGGCTTCCAGTCTAACCGGATGCAGCTGAATACCAGTATTTTACATGGAGCGACTGCCTATCTGACCTCCACAACCCAGAACACTGGGTAATACGATAGCCCTTATTAAGACTGGTTATCTAAGTTTCGGGCTACTGACGACCCGTAACGACTGTCAAAGATCTACGTATGACAGCCGGCCCTTTTCCAGAAATAAAATCATTTACCATTGAAAGAAACAAAATAAAAACACAAAAAAAAGACGGGTTGGACTCCGGGAGTGCCGGCAGAAGTGAAAACTTGAATATTCACGTTGAAATAAATCAATTATTAATTGAATTAATATAACTCATTTTTTTTACTATTTCTGCGTCACTTTTTTCATTAATAGATGCACTTTGTTCAATTTCAATATACACGAATTTTACGAATACACAGCAGTGTGGCTACTACACAGACGGTCGAGCCATCAGCTGTCCATCCATCCATCCATCCACATCCACATCCACGCCGTAGAAAGAGAGGGGGATACTTAGTAGTTAGGAGTAGTAGTTCTCCCCTGTGTAGTCTCTCCTGACGGTCACGTGTCCTGACGCGATGTCCTGATAACACGAGTTTTTACCCATTATAAAAAAGTGTGCAACGCCGCTAAATAAGTTTTCACTTCAAAAATGGCGTCCCAACATGGCACTGTGTCCCGTAGCGACGCTAACGTTAGCAACCAAAGGTTTCAGAACTCCGATCAAAAGTACTAGGAAATCATAAACTTGATATATGGAAAATTCTCTAGCCGTGGAAAGCTGCACACACCCTTAGGCAGAATTCACACGTACTATATTATCTGTGACACAAGCAAAATACGAAGAGAAAAGGACAAACGTATGGGTTTTGACGGCCGTGCGAATGAGATAACAATATGTGACCACGTGCCTTAGGTACTTTCACAGCAAATACGACAAAGAGCGGGAAAATTTAAAATTAACATTGATCGTATCTGGTTATGCTACGACTTATCAAAAACGATAAATTGTTGAATTGTTGTTGTTGCTGGGCGTAAGTATCGCAACTTGGTACATAATCTCATTTTTGAGAAAAGCGACTATGAAGAATGTGTCATGCTCACTTAAATGTCTCACTGATGGTGGCGCGTGTGTTGGATCATTCGGTTCCCTACAAAATGGTTGAGCTGGATGGTGCTGATCCACGCGTCATGTTCGTGAACGGGCGCCGTCGGTTGAGACTGGTCATCTCTTAACTGCCAAGGCTTATTTTTAGTCTTATTTTTTTAATTGTTTCTTCATTTTTGTTTTTTTACATTGTTCTCACATATTGTAGAAGCAACAAGAATAATGTACCCAGGATTTTGTAATATCTTGATTTAAAAGAGTGTCCATGGAGTTTCTTGCCCGTTCTTCTCCATAGAGATCTACGTTTTGGAATGGGCAACTAGCTTCAACTTTCTGACTAACTGACCGACTATTTAATTTTGACAATTCAAAAGTGCCTGTACATGGTATAATTGTAATAAACGCTTTGAGTTTAAGTTTGAAGATTGAAAACGAAGACCATAATATCTACGTATCTGTCTATAAGTAGGTACAGACGCCAGCACATCAACCTACCCGAAACTGTCACATTTTCCCAATCAACTTTAAACCTTATGCTTTAGTGATAAAGTTGAAAATCGATTAAAGAAATTTGACAGATTATAGTAGGCTGATGTGCGCCGTCTGTACTTATAGACAGTGCCATCGGCGGCCCGTACACAGTCAATCTCGATCGTCATCGTTAAGCTTTGATCGTGATCTCGGATCACAGGATCTCGTCACAACAATTTTTCCGTGCCCCTGCCGCTCGTGTCGTATTTCTGCGACAGAGAATATGCATGATTTTTTCGTTCTATTTTCATCCTATTAACTGCGTGGCAGTTAAAACCATTATGAAATGGAGTTAAAAACTTTTTGACTATTTTTTAATCGATACAACGATTTCTCCTCCTTATTTATTGTAGGTATTATTTTATCGATTGGTAGCCGCGCGCTAGGGGCACGGTAATTGATATTTAGCCAAGCGCTTAAAAGGTTAAGCGATTAGGAAGAGCAGTCGGGCGCGTCTTCGTGAATGGCGTTATCTGAATCCGATTATTACACTTTATTATTTGTGGCATTGAGCAGTTGATTTTGAGCAGTTGTGGCTGTGGTAATGGCCCCCACTTCCGAGTTGCAGGTCGCGGGTTCGAACCTAGGCAGGCGCATTACTTTGCATAATTTATTTCATCACCACTGGAGACTGCTCTCAAAACGGTAAAGGAAAACATCGTAAGGACACCGACATGTCGTTGAACCAAAAATTCAAAGACATGTGATATCCACAAACTCGCACTGGGCCCGCGTGGTGGATTATGGCCCACTCCCGAATAGAGGAGTCCTGTGTCCCAGCAGTGGGAACGTTATAGGCTGAATGCTAATGGGACAGTAACAGGGTATTCTGTATAAAAAAAAAAAACATTTTAAATTCATAAAAGTAGGTATATTCGAGTATTCACATTAATCAACATAATACAAAATATTTTATCCAATTCTATTACATAAAACGATTAATTCATTGTTATTTACAAATCATGTACAGACACCAGCACATCAAGCTACCCGAAACTGTCAAATTTTCCCAATCAACCTTGAACCTAATGCTGTAGCGATAAAGTTGAAAATTTATTAAAGAAATTTGACAGGTTGTAGTAGCTTAATTGATGTGTTGGCGTCTGTACCACAGTAAGATTTCCAAGCAGGACTTGAAATGTCAGTATTTTTGGGAACCGGTACCATTGGCCTGAGTGTGATACCGGTACCAGAGTAATACCTGTACTTACTATTGGTATTTCTAATCAGTGTCGGTACTGTAAACAAATCGACCGTAGCAATTAACATTGTGAAAGAAAGAAGAAAGAAAATACGTTTATTTGCGGTGAAAATGACGCAAAAAGAACAAAAATTTAAAATTTAAAAAACCCCCGACTCAACAAAAACCTCTAAAAAGTAAAATAATAATATATATTAGCCCTTTAAGTTTAATATAAGTTGCAGGAAATATTTTGATCCAAGCGTCCTCACGTCGGGGGACGGCTAATGAAAATTGGAAGTTAACAACAGTTATGTTTCTACAATAGCTACATTCATTATTGCTGGGTTTAAGCCTCATCTGTTTGGCGTTTTCATTAGCCGTCCCCCGACATAAGGACGCTTGGATCAAAATATTTCCTGCAACTTATATTAAACTTAAAGGGCTAATATATATTATTATTTTACTTTTTAGAGGTTTTTGTTGAGTCGGGGGTTTTTTAAATTTTTAATTTAATTTTTATTTCTTGCTTTTTAAACTTTATAATATTATATTACTAGTAAACATACTATACGATCCACATGTGATTAGCCGAAATCTGCGCAGCTGTACGTATTTTTTTACCACAGTGAAGCGAAGCTAGTTAGGTACTCGTGGTCGTTGGCGTTCATTCCATACTAACGTATTCCTCTGTGAATTCGCCATTTCTGGTGGCGGCCATCTTAGATTTTAAATTTGTAATAGTGTATAGTATTCTACTAGTCAAGCCCTTTCATTTGATACCCATATTGAGGGAATTATGAAAAAAATAATATAATTCGCCATTTTGTGGTGGCGGCCATCTTGGTTTTGAAATTTATCATAGTGTTTGGTATTCTACTTGTCAAGCCCTTTCATTTGATACCCATATTGAGGGAGTTGTGAAAAAATATGTAATCCGCCATTTTCTGGCGGCGGCCATCTTGGACCGATTTTCTTCAAACATAGCTAAGAACACTCGCGACTAATTCACCTTTCAAACAAAAAAAACAAAATCAAAATCGGTTCATCCGTTCGGGAGCTACGATGCCACAGACAGACACACACACACACACACACACACACACACACACACAGACACGTCAAACTTATAACACCCCGTCGTTTTTGCGTCGGGGGTTAAAAACACAAAAAATAAAATAAAAAGGTAGGGGGAAACATGCGTCACATCCACGCAAAACGGCTATCGCTCAGCATTATGCTGCGACCCTATGCAGGACAGAGCCCCAGCGCTGGTTTTCAGCGACAGCCGGCGCTGACGTAATGACGTCGTCCGGTGCAGCAAACAATTATTAAAATACAGTGTACTTAAAGAAAAATAATTGAATTTAAAAGTGATAGAATATTATACTAAACAGGAAATAGACATAGGTACAGTACACGCTATGAGAATATCATCCTCAATAAACGTTTTACACTTTATGAAATGGCAACATTTCGAAGCGTCCTTTGTCGTATCTACATTTTTGCGATTTTCATTCTAATGCATTTTAGGTCTTAGAATATTAGAATATTAAAATGCATTAGAATGAAAACCTCATAAATGTAGATCCGACAATGTTAATTGCTACGGTCGAAATATTTCTGTAAACTGAAGTGAGAAAACAAGTAAATAGCCATGAGAAAAATAACTTCAAGGTACAAATACGAGATTATGATAATAATAATAAGAATTGTGGTACGCGGCGGGTACCTGAATTTGGTACCGGTATGTTTTAGGTGGAATACCGGTAACCGCCTGGACCCATTCGCAAAATAAATAACACACAAAATATAACTAAATTGGTCCCAATATTGATTATTAATACAATTTACTATGTAAACAATAATACTTAAATTAATACTTGGCAAGATCTTAGCCTAATTGAGTAAAAATAAATCACTAAAATTAAGTCCCATTAGGGAGCAAAAAATATTTTAGATTGAGTAATCACCAATCAACAATACGAAGGCCAATTAAAATCGTTCAAAATCTAGTCGCAAATGTCGCAATCTCAACTCAGCGACAGTCAATGGTGCCGATTCCCTTGTTCACAAACTAAACTAAATTTAAGTTCATTGCATCTTTTTCATTCTATTTCATTAAGAAAAGGACAGAAGATAAATTTGAGTTTAGTCCTGTCAAATTAATCAGCGCCTGACACTACTCCATACATGTTTAGACGTGATTAAAAACTTGCCTACTAAAATTACGTCAATTTACGCCAGGCGCTGATTAATTTGACAGGCCAAACTAAAATTTATCTTGTGTCATTTTCTTAATGTAATAGAAAGAAAAAGATGCCGTGAACCTAAATTTTTAGTTTAGTTTGTGAACAACAGAATCGGCGCCATTGTCGAAAATGTAGGGAAATTAAAAGTATTTTTGACAGACTGAGATCAGAAGGCCAATTCCCGTAATTAAAAACGTTCCTGGACTAATCTAGTCGCAATCAAATCTCAGCGGCAATCAATGTCAAAAACTTGTCAAAAATGTAGGGAAAATAAAAGTATTTTTGACAGATTGAGACTGAGATCAGTCTGTGAACGTTCTTAAAGAAATTACGAGAATTGCCGCTCTGCTCAAGTTCTTCTAACTGAACGTACAGCTGCGCTGCGACTTTGTTGCGGCACTTCTTCCCAGCTGAAGCACTAGGAAGGGGTGAACGGCGGGCGTTTTGGGGGACTGTTTTATGTAATTTTGACGTTCGAAAAGTGCTGATTCTCAGCCAGAAATTAACAATTCTTAGTTTGAATAAATGACTTTCGACTTTGATTACGAAGTTTGGTAAATAATAACAATAATTTAGGCTTCATAACTCAAAAAAATAAATAAATAACTCGAAAAGGGGTAATTGAACTAATCATTATGAACAACTTTTATTATAGGGGCCAAAAACGGAATCGCGAAGAAAAATCAGCTGTTCCATATACTTTCGTTCACATAACTCGACAAAATGTATCGTCAAACTGCTGTTTTTATCGCACGTGCCATACATACATCATCTACGAATTGGCGGTAATCCACCACGCGGGCCCAGTTCGGATTGTGGCCCAATCCCTCTCGCAGAGAGAACGTTGCGTCCCAGCAGTGGGAATATTATAGACAGATTATGCATACTGATGGAAGGCCTCTCACAAGGTGGACTGATGACCTGGTGATGACCGCATGAATCCGCTATATGCGAGAAGCCCAGGATTGGTCGATGTGACGATGTTTTGAGGGGAGATCCATGTCGAGCAGTAGACGTCTTTCGGAAACAGAACGATATACGACCTGATAATAGTCCTCCAGACCGTATTTTGGACACGGCGGCCAATCTCCACGGAGACCAGCTTTCGGCGCGGGAGATATTATAGTCACGAGTGTGTGCGTAGACACAGGTGCACTCCCTCTTCCCTCACTCTCATAGTCCGATTGGACGGCAATCCGACACGACCGGGGGTAGATTTTTTTATTTTAATTATTATTGTGCATGTTCACTTTTAGAATTTATATTAATTTTATTAATTATGATGTTCTGATGTAAAATAATGTATGAAACACAATATAAATTGTTCCTGATAAATAAATAAATAATAATAATTAAAAAATTGATTAGGAGCAAGACCAAAGGCTTAAAGTGCTTTCCGAGGCACGGGGGTATCACGTCGTGAACTGCCAAACTCCGGACTGTTACCGAGAAGTTCCTAATGTAAAAACCCAGTAACACTGCCCGACCTAGCTCAAACTGCGTGGGGTCCTGGGAATCGAACCCAGGACCCCACACACAGCAGTCGCGACAATCACTGTTCCGCACACTGCATTCCGCTCAACATCACATTGACACCCTGCAGCATATTCCCCGGTTCCTTGACATGCATCTTAACATGACTCTTCAACCCTGAAGCTTTTCTAAACGACTGACCGCATTGAGTACAAATATAAGGTTTTTCACCAGTATGACAACGGATATGGGATATCAAGTCATTGCGTTGCACAAAGGCTTTTTCGCAATAAGAACATTGGAATGGTCGTTCGCCAGTGTGCGTTCTGCGATGGTTCTTTAAGGTTCCAGATGCAGCAAACCTCATTGGACAGAGGTCACATAGGTAAGGTTTTTCTCCCGTGTGTATACGACGGTGTTTGACTAGGGCGCTTGATGTTGTGAAGCCGTTGCCACAGTCGTCACAGACGAAGGGGTGTGCTCCACTGTGTTTTCGGTTGTGGGCGTCTAGCTCGCCTTTTGATACAAATCTGAAAGGATAGAGATAAATCTACATATATATATCATACATAAAAAAAAAATAGATATGACGGAAGACAGAAGACATGTGTGTCTCGTTATTATCAGCCATACTTTAACTACTGTGGGCGAACTATGGGTATAGTGTTGGTTGTTGCGCAATAGAAAAACGGTTTGCAGTTCAAATCAGATTATAATTTTACGAACAATTTAATCACACACTATAGGTACACGATACAACCAGATACGGAACGCGGGACAGTTTCTGGGCACATGTTGTTCGTCTGATGTCCGATGTCCAAGAGGGCTGCTCCACCTCGCTGCACGCTCTCTTGTACTCCCTACGAACTCAGGCTAGACTCTGTCGAGCAACGCCAGATGGCGCTGGCGTTCCCAATAGTCAAACGAATGACTGGATGCGACATATATATATACGCGGCGACTTGAGAACCTCCTCCGTTTTTTCGTCAGTTAAAAATTCATAATCCTGACTGACTGATATAATTCAACGCACAACCTAAACCGCTGGTCCTAGAGACATGAAATTTGGAGGGTGTGTTCTTTGTGAAGAGTAAGTTTCCACTAAGAAAGGGTTTTTCGTAATTCCACCCTTATGAGGTTGAATGGGGGAGGGTGAAATTTCACGCGGACCAAGTCGCGGGCAGAAGGTAGAAAATATAAGAAGTCGCATTCTTGAAGATGAAATGGATGCAGTGATTGAGGTATTAGCTTTTGCGCTTTATGTCGCGGGTTCGGTTATCGTGGCCCACGCAATAATGCTTGGTTTGACTGCCATAAGGATTGATAAAACAAGACTGGCGATTTGGTCTAGAAAGCAACTTCAGCTTTGCTTAGCAGGATTACAGAGGGGTGATTCTCGTAATTTTAAGAACGTTCACAGTCTGATCTCAGTCTCAATCTGTCAAAAATACCTCTAATTTTCCCTACATTTTGACAAGTTTTTGACATTCGTTTGTCGCCGAGATGCATTGAGATAGGAAAAACATGGAGATGCCGCGTTATTCTATACATACATTTGCTTATACAAATATGAGTGAAATATGATTCAGAATGTGAAATATCGTTTTGTCTCATTCTTTCCAATATGATAATCGTATTTGAAAAAAGAGACAACAATATTTTAAGTTGTTGCTCATTATGGCAAAATTTTGTCGTGACGTAGTGACAGCTGTAGGTAAGTGCCGTAAAAGCCATCTTATGCGACGAGATTAGTAATCTGTGGACGAGTTTCGTGGTAGTTTTGCTGTCAAATGGTTGTTTATTTTTTGTATTATTGAGATTTGCGAGAAAATTACAAGGTTTTTACCTTTTAAAACTGCATGTAAATGTTGGAAAACAGCAATTCAACATGCCTGTGTGTTGTATTGTGAAGTGTGGTGCAAGAAATAATGAAAATCAATCTCTATTGTCTTTGCACAGGTTAAAGCCGGTTTTCATGCAATAATACATAAAATAATACACATTCGATGATACAATTGTAACCCGATCATGAATTTATGGCTAAAGTATTGATATTTGGGTTATTTTCCGTATAACAGAACTTTTTATTATTTTTGTTACTTCACTTATTTGTTTACAATAATATGTCATATTGGAATAGTGTTGTACCGTTGCCAAGTTTCCGAATCTAGTTCCTCCGCTGAAAAGATATCGGTATTTTCTGCGATGTTAACATAAATAATCCTGCGTCTTATTAGGCCCGAGCGACCTTGCTAGGTTCGGCCCGTGGTTCACAGAACCAAAATCAAAATATTTTATTTCACATAAACCTACATAGGCACTTATGAAACGTCAGACTCAGAAGCTAGGTGCACGGTTCCAATAAAATTGGTTGTTTGCTATGGAGAAGAACCGGCAAGAAACTCCACGGTTACTGTTTTAATAAAAACATTTTTACAAAAAAAAAAAACAACCAACTTCAAAAAAAATACTACTTACAAAGTGAAAAATAACTTTAATTTCGAAAGTCGGTGTCGTTGGTTCCGTATTTTCGTTTTTTGACTCCGACTTCCGAAATTAAAGTTATTTTTCACTTTGTAGTATTTTTTTTTGAAGTCGGTTGTTTTTTTTGTGAAAATGTTTTTATTTTTCACTTTTTAGTTGTACCTACCCCACACAAATTCAATTAACACTAGTGCATTGAAGAATTGAATACACCGACTAGAAGAATCATCATAGAAATGCCGGAGATGTAGTACATACATTTATGCATACCTATAACTTCGTACATAAGATAATTACCTAATGTATTATATACTAAAACCTTCCTGAGAGTATGTAGATTACATTAGCGAAAAAGTTATAAAAATTGGTTCATTACTTTTTGAGAAAATCGCGGACATACAAACATACGGGTCGAATACAGAACCTCCGTTTTTGAAGTCGATTAATAATAATTGGCTTTTACAATGTTTATTTTGTTAAGTACCTGGTACTGGTTTTAATAAATAAATAACTCGTTTTTTATTTTTATGGACGATCTGTTTCTCTCTTCTTGCCACTGCAGATTCATATATCGATACTCGATACAGTAACACCAATTTTCCTTGATTGGCACAACCCTAGCAATGGCAGCCATTTTATGAGACAATATGAGTTGTAGGTATGCACCCTATTTTTGTAGGTATTTCCAGTCCATACTTTTCTATGTCAATGCCGAGATGAGACCGCGACTAGATTTTGAACGTTTTATTAAATTACGAGAATTGGCCTACAGGACAAATACAAGTGTAGGACAAATTAAATGAAAACCATAGTTTCATAGCTTTCGTAAAATGTAACAAGATTATATCGGTCATTTGGAGAAACATCGACGTAACTGCAACCTTTTTTTTACGTCTTTTCATTCCTAATGTAAATACGCTTTCTAAGTACTTTAGAATATTTAACTTATTTTCGGGAAAAAAATACATTTAAATCGATGTTTCTCCAAATGAGCGATATAGTGAATCTTCAGTAGGTATAACTGGCAATGATTTGTTCTACTATAATTTCAGTAAATTATAAACGACTAGCTGCGCCCCGCGGTTTCACCCGAATGTCTCGATCCCATGGAAATATCGGGATAAAAAGTATCCTATGTCCTAATCCAGGCCATGGTATTCCCAAGTGCCAAAGGGGCCTGAAGATTTTTATAGGGAGCATGGGGGCCACGCACCATCATCTGCCTAGCCTTTTCCCAAATATGTTGGGGTCGGCTTCCAGTCTAACCGGATGCAGCTGGATACCAGTATTTTACATGAAGCGACTGCCTATCTGACCTCCACAACCCAGTTACGAGGTTATACGATACCCCTTGGTAAGACTTTCGGGCTTCAAAGCTCTTTCATCTAAATCCTTGCAGCTGTTTTAATGTGAAAGCGTTTAGAAACAAACATACAAACATGCAAAAATCTAATCTTTTCTCTTAGATTCAGAAAAGAACATCTAAAACTCACCTCTTTTCACAATTTTCGCACTTAAAAGGCTTCAATCCCTGATGTCTTCTCATATGCTGTGCTAAATTAGTCTTCTGACTAAATCCGCGACCACACTGCGAGCAAAGAAAGGGCTTTTCACCGGTGTGAGTCCGCATGTGCTCCTTCAGCGTACACAACATAAGAAACGATTTATTGCAAACGTTACAGCGGTGCTTCTTCTCATTCTTATGGCTATCTTTATGTATTTGTAAACTCTCTTCACTAGGAAAACTTTGAGCGCAAACATCGCAACTTATACCATTTTTTCTTGAATGCATTGTCAAGACATGGTTTTCTAAATAAGCTTTGTACTTAAATTCTCTTTTACAAACTTTGCAGATGTGTTTTATGTTGTCCGTTTCTTCATGACGTAGTATATGAGCTGATAATGAGGTTTTATTCTTGAATTTACGTAAACATAACGAGCATTGGTAGGATTCTGTTTTGCTGTTTATGGTTTTTTCGTGTTTTAGAATGTGAGTTTTTAACGCTGCCTCCGTTTTAAACTGACATAAACAGAATTTGCAGACATGTAATAATGTTTTGTCATCGGACATGTGTTCATTACGGTGAACTTGCTGATGTATCTTCCACGCATTCGGAGTTTTGAACTTGCGATTACATTCAACGCATTCTATCTCATTTTTAATAGTAACTAATTTGTTTTTGTTAACTTTTTCCAATATTTTTTTGTACTTATTACAGTTATGCTGTTTTAAATGATTTTTATATTTGTCTTTTGTAGTAAATGTTAGTCCGCAGTAGCATGAGTGTTTCTTTCCTTCTATTTTTGAAGGTTCTTCCTCTTTAAATTGTATGGGTATTGTTTCGAACTGCACTCCTTCATCGTAATGATCTGGAAAGCTTATATCATCATCAAAATTTAAGTTTATCTCTTCTTTGACAGGTGGTTCAGGGTTTTCAGGTACTGCAGAGTTAGTTAGCTTGCAATAACTAGTGTCGGCAATTGGGTATATTGAAATATCAGGATTTAACACATTTTTCTTATCAAAACTGTCTTGGGAACCGTAATTTGTAATATTTGAAGTCTCAAAAGTAATATTGTTGCATAATTTCTCAGTCGAATCCCCGTTTTCATCTTTTATCGAGCATTTCTTGTCAATATTCGATGTTTCACCTCGGCTTATAGAATTCTGGTAGATGTTGTTTAAAATCGTCTCAGAATTCAGGCAACGGCGTTTAAATGCATCAGCCTTGCACATGACCGACTCGCATTCAGCACAAACCTGTTTTGGCAGACTATCCTCGAATTTAACATTAATATCAGCGGTAAATGCAAGGATTTCGAACAAGTTGCGTTTTTCGCCATCCGTCTTCGTAAATAGAGACTTCATGTCGGTGCATTGTACTAAACAGACGCGGCATATTCTGTCGAACTTCAGAACACTTATTTCCATATTTTTTTAAATATATAAATCGATTTAATTTTGTTGATTAACCATCTGAGAAGACAACAATAACTCCAAAATTGACGCGATCAAATTGTCAAACAATTTATTGATAGATGTCAATGTCAGTCAAGTAAGTGGTGACTAGGGATGTATCTATAACACTATATTAGTTTATTACTCGACTAAAAATAAGCAATTAGTTTAGTAAGATTTTATTAAATTAGAATAATAGACTGACCTCTAACAAACAATTATTTGTATAATAGTGGTCTGGTCAGTGGAATAAAAGCATTTACTAACCCTAGAGCCCAATCATATTTTACTATCTTTATAGCCTAATCATTCGTCAAATGGGGACGTCCAAGAAGAAAGTATTTCCTTATTATAATTAGGTATTTAAAAGAACGACTACTGCAAATATAAAAGCTATAATTTAGAAAAAATATTTAACTTTAGATATGATGCCTATACATAATCATTTGAGGCATACGAAAAATTAAAAAGGCACTATACTTTTGACCCTCCCGGTTTTACTCTAAAGGCCTATTCAAACCTAAGCGGTATTCACTGCCACTTTGGGTAGAGGCTAGAGCGGAATAGTTGGTGCCATAGTATCGCATATGCCATTGTTACGCTTGTTGGGCGAAACCTCGAACTCGGTTTTCTATCCACAAGGATAGCGAAATCCGCTTTGGTGTGAAAAGTAATATTACCGCATACCCACTCGGTTTTTTCTAGCGCAGACGATAGCGAATACCGCT
Source organism: Amphipoea lucens (assembly GCA_947508005.1). Lineage (NCBI taxonomy): Eukaryota > Metazoa > Arthropoda > Insecta > Lepidoptera > Noctuidae > Amphipoea > Amphipoea lucens. Next base: position 10,562,079 of record OX382382.1, read on the forward strand.
TAGGTTTGAATAGGCCTTTAATTAGGTAGGTACCTAAACTTTTTAACAATAAATTAAAAATCACTCATATGTATAGTACCAAATAAATATTTAGACTTATAAACGGTTTTGAATCCATATTGTGTATATCACATAGGTATGGCTTTTTCGTCCATATTACTCAATTCATTAGATGGGCCAAGGCTTTAACGAATCTCCTGGCTATCTGGATGGTTTGTGATTTTCAACGTGGTCCACCATCTCATCTTCAACGTTACTTCTGACTTCATTTTGAATCCCGCAATTTTCCTCTGCCGAGTCCGTATCCATATGACAGTCATCAACATTTACTAAAATTGTTGTTGTCTTCCACATTCGGCTGTGGAAAGGTAACTTAAAGGTCGTCATCTAGGTTTTGCAACTAATAAAAATTTTTAAGTAGATAAAAATAAAATAAAAGACAACAGTAAATCCTATAAAAAAAAATCTAACTGATGAATGCAAAAGGCGCACAAAGGCCAGACATATTATGTAAAATAGACGTACAAAATGGCGGTATTTACTAAGGCAATGAAGCCATCTTCCGTTAGCTCATGGCGGCTACTAATTTGGTTCCAACGATATACGGCTATCGAGGCATGTGAGAGAAATACGCAAATATTGAGTGTACGTTGAAACGACGTAGATTATATTTTGATTTACTTAATATATGCCGGTTGTTCATCCTAACAAATTGAATAGAAAAAAATACGTCATGTCCGTGCAGCCAACAAAATTTATGTGTGGTTGAGCAAGTAAGCAGACACAGTGAGATACTCTCTATAGTTTTTATTCAATTTTTTTTTTGGACTTTTTTACTACATGTATATGTCAGTCCTCTCTATAGAGTTGTATGCATTTTGTTGGTGGCAGCGACTAGCTGCGCCGCCATGGTGTCCTGGTGAAATATAGCCCTTAATACTAAGGAGACAGTTCTCCCTTAGTTTCACCCAATCCTGTAAATCTCGTCACAAAATATTTTAACTAGTCAGATGAAGGCTGAAAAAGTAGATGATCCAGAAAAGTTGGTATGAATTGAAATTGTTTATTCTGTTCATTAAAAAAACAAAACTAGATTATTATTGTTATTTGGTTAGACACACTACCAGCTAATTAGCTGATGCGTATCAAAATAATAGTTTGTAGATATTTAATCTGTCTAGTTAATTCATGAAGCAACAGTCACAACATTTTCCGGGATCCTATGCCATGCTGTAAACAACTCGGTCAGACAAGAATAGCTTCAAAGGCTTTTTCTTTGATGAATTTTACCATAGCTTTAGGGAATGCCCACTACTTCTACTAGATGAGGTCAGCGTTTCCTATCCGACTACTCTGAGAAAGGCCGAAACAAACTCAGAGTTCACAGTCTCTTTGAAAGTCCAAACAAACTCTTGGTCAGATCATGTATGTAGTTTGATGTCTGAAATGGTCTTTTGAGGAAAGAACCACACAGGTTCAAGTGGACCAGTCCAATCAGTGCAAGCATTTGTCAGTACCTAATCGTGTAGCTCAACTTAGAACTTGAGGGCGCGGGTCCATGCCACCCTTGCTTGCTGCGCCTCGCATCGCTTGATACCAACTTAGGGTCAATTCATACTAGCGCAGAGTCGAAGCGCATCGAAGCGTTAATCGAAAACTTAACATAGCAAATTCACCCTTATCTCCACAACGTAATGCACATATTTCTTCCGAGATAAAAAAAAGACGCGCGAATTCGTGCGCGTTCGACGGAATTCGCGCGTCTGAACGCGACCAAGGCTGATTGGTGCGGTGCGAGTGCACTATGTTGTTGAGATAAGGGTGAATTTGCTATGTTAAATTTCAGATCAACGCTTCGATGCGCTTCGACTCTGCGCTAGTATAAATTGACCCTTAGCAGGGAATGTTTTGGGTTGAAGTGATGACCACAAAGTAATACCAACTCTAATAAAACACATCGGAACAGAAAATAAATTCTTTATTTTAATAATATCCAATTTCATCAGATTAACGTAGTCGCTTTGATTAATAAAAAAAAATGTATTTAATACAATATTGCAAGTTTTTTTTTACTAAAAATTTCACACAAAATTTTGTCGGAGGTAAAAAAAATATCTTTTTTAATCTGTATTGAGATCGTAAAATACATCACAATGTTACATTGCCATTTAAAATATTTTTAAAAGTATTGCCATGTTTTGAGGTGCTTACACCTATTTTTATTGCCATATTTGACAAGTTCGAATTAATAATTAAATAATAATTATATTTACACATTTTAAAATGTAGTATTGCCAGACTGGGTAATAATAATTGTATAATCTGGCAAATCAAATTGCTTGAACGCGAAAATTATGAAAATTTGAAGGTGTAAGTCGCCCTCGTATAAAAAATTTCTAAAACTTTATTTTTACATCTAAACCTAGTTATTTTATTTATTTACAATACACTGCACTGAGGTAACGACTTCTATTTGAAGTCTTTGTACTGTATTATTATTTCCTGTCTAAAGTATTAATATTAATAATATCATCATACTGTCCAATATTTGTTGTCTAAATTTCTTTACGTATCTAAAAATCTATTATAACAATATCTTATATATGTAATAACTATTATTATTATTTATTATTAACAATGGTTTTCGATTATTGGCACGTCATTGACTCGAAATAATAATTGTATGGAATAGTTACGACCGCATCGCCAACGGTCCATCCAAAGCGTTTAGGGAATTTATATCTTAGGATATAAAGGATAAAGCTTCTTCTTTATTATCAATCCATTATTAATATCACAACTTATTACTTGACCGAGTATGATGCGGTTCTTATAAAGAGATAGAAAAAATATAGATACTTTAATACTAAAATTATGGCAAGAAAAGTTTAAAAAAAGTTTGAAATGGAAACACCAAAAATGTCTTTTAAATTCAAAAATACTTATCTAATTCTGTAATAATACATGACGGTTCTTCTTTTCCTAATTTTCCTACTCAAAATACTGAAACATATCTACCTCTTTCGTGCAATAACTATTCCATACAAAGAATACAATTATTAAGACTAGGTTACCTTCGTTTCGCTTACAAACACTATTTAAAAATGTTGAGCGTGTTTTGATTTTTTAAGTTTCAACTTCACCGACGGTTCAGTTTCGTTCACGAAACTGAACCGTCGGTGAAGTTGAATCGGGTATACTCGGATCCAGTCGGTAGTTGACGATCGCGTTTACTCGGCTGTAGTCGTAAGTTTTCACTTCTATTGTACTATGGTCTCTATCATAAACATATTTAAGTCAGACACTATAATGACTATTTTCACTATCATTATGGGATGAAGATATCGATACAAATCGAAATCGGGACGAAATGGCACTTTACATACTAAATCACCGAATCAAAAACCTATCGCCTTTAAATTACGTTTGTAAGCAAAACTGCCATCTTTTTACTGATACGACACTTGAAACATCCCCGAATTATAACTATATGCATGCTATATTTAGTAATGGATGGGCAGATGTTATCGCACATACGAAAAATCGACTAAAAACATTATTCGTAGACATAATGGTAATGTGTTGCACATCACTAGTCATTCTTTCCCGCGAAATATGCTAAAATTAGGCTTGGAAAATTCAAGTTTCGTTAACTAAACAGAATTTATTATCACCAAAGCCAAGTTAGCATAGGACTATTGACCTATAATAACCACAAAAAAATATTTGGATACTTACAAAATACTCGCTCAAAATTTTAGCATAATCATCAGGATGACGTATTTTCAGTCGGCTCAATAAGTATATAAGTAATATTTCGTTATGTAACAGATCTGCCTACACCATTATAAATAAGTCGTGAATATAGCCACTGCCCCCGACGATATAATAATAATATATATTTGACAGACTTTCGGCCTAAGTACTACTACTCTAGATACCGTATTGCGATACTTTAATTTTGGCAGTATTTTTTTTATTTTTATACTTGGTCGTGTCAAATATTTGAGTTTTGGCGCCTAGAACATATTTTTGCATGGATTCTTAGACTAGATATTATTGTCAATTATTATTTATATAGACTTAAAACTGTCATGACGGGGTTCTCAATTCTTTTGAGGCCTCATTTTACGCGAGGCCTCAAATAAATTGAGGCCCCATTTTACATGAGGACTCAAATAAATTGAAGACTCATTTTACGTGAGGACTCAAATAAATTGAGGCCTCATTTTACGTGAGGACTCAAATAAATTGAGGCCTCATTTTACGTGAGGCCCCATTTTACGTAAGGTCTCAAATAAATTGAGGCCTTATTTTACGTGAGGACTCAAATAAATAGGCCTCCTTTGACGTAGAGTTTTTGAAAATCTCGACGGTTCTCACAAAAATAGCTACCCAAGTAGTTTTTAAGCGCATACAGATATCTGCCCTATTTGTCGCTTAAAAGACAAGTAGCTCTATCTCTTTGTGTTATGAGGAACAGAAAGAGATAGTGCTTAGCTTATTAATCTCCAATATTTGACACTTCCAACTCCATATAATATGAGCTGCCACAGATAATACTATAAAAATCGCAGCATTTACGAACTTAAGCACTTTCCTTAGACTAATGAAAAAAAAAAACATAAAAAATAGCTATAGACAAATGTATAAACGAATACAAAAATAACTTCGTAATCACATTGCAACCTGGCCTTTTGAGGCCATAGAATAGAGTCTCTTTATGACCAAAAGGCCTTTAGACTTATGGCCTACGCACACATCTTTGTTCAGTTAAAGTTGTCTTTTTGGCCTTAACTTAAAAGTAAGTCCTTAATTTCATTTTAAAAAAGGCCCTACAAGGCCACTTTTTATATAAATACTAGATAAGGCGGCATCTATCTTAATATTGCTTATTTTCATCTTTGTTTTGGTTAAGGCCTAGACTCTAGTCTATGGCCTCGAACGTGACTATATGGCCTTAAAGTGTCACAGCAATGAATAGGGTGAACGGCCCAATTGCTGTCCTCAAAATCGCGCGGACAAAAATTGGTCCTTTTACCCATTTTTAAGTATTATTGCAAAAAACGTTTTAAAAAATAACAATATTTTTTTTAATGGATTGCTTAGTAGTTTAACTACTGAAACTCAAACCAAAGGAATAAATTCGGTAACTACACGATAGATGGCACTTTTTAAAACTAGATTACACTCGGATGTGCGGCTTGTTTCCTTTGCTCGTTGTTTTAAAAACAAACGGTTGGGTGACGTCATTTCCGTATGCAGCGCTGTCTGGGGAATTGAAAAATCAAATTTTAGTGAACTTTTTACCAGTGGATGTCTGCTAATAACAATAAAGAGTGTCAGGGACATAGACATGTTGGGGTCGGCTTCCAGTCTAACCGGATGCAGCTGAATACCAGTATAGCGACTGCCTATCTGACCTCTACAACCCAGGTACAATGCGCGCCACGAAAGATGAGACTTGACACACCACGTGGTTTGACTTGCGCAGTACACGATTTTAGGTCTCTTTAGCGGTATGAGGTCTGAGCGCGGGACGGGACCGGACATCATAGGAGTGGCGGAAAGAGCGCGGGAGGCGGGGTCATGTCTCGTCTTTCGTGGCGGTAACTAGGTAACGAGATACCACGCGGTAATACTGGTCTTCATACTTCTGGGCTTCTGATTACCCGTAATGGCTGTCAAAGATCTACGAATGACAGCCGAGAGCAACGGATTAACGCACAGATATAGATAGACCTAGATAACGCAAGTATTACGAACTGTACGAAAACCAACCGTGCCATTTTTTGACTACCTACTATGACGTCACAAGCTCGCGCTCTCGCTCACGCTCACCCAGCCAGCAGTACACAGGACTGAGCGCGAAAGTGGCGGCTTACGATTTTGGAACAAAAGCTAGTGCGATTTTTGGCACGCGAAGTAGTTGCTGTTGCGTTATCTAGGTGTATCTATATCTGTGGGCCAAACACTTACCCCCTTATTCATAAAACTTATCAAACCTATTTTAGTTAAAATGGGGTTTGTCTCTTTCTTACACACAGAAATGACAACGTGACAGATAAAGACAAACGTTCTATAAACCTATTTTAGCTAAAATAGAGATAAAATAGGATTATGAATAAGGGGGTTAGTGTGTTACGCAATTTCCCCGCCGGTCGAAGTGGCGGTGTTTGGGGGAGGCCTATGTCCAGCAGTGGACGTCTTTCGATGATCATCATCATCATCATCATCATTTCAGCCGAAAGACGTCCACTGCTGGACATAGGCCTCCCCCAAGCACCTCCACTTCGACCGGTTTTGTGCTTCTCGCATCCAACGAGTTCCTGCGGCCTTCACAAGGTCGTCGGTCCACCTTGTGGGAGGCCTTCCAACGCTACGCCTTCCGGTACGCGGTCGCCACTCCAGAACCTTTCGGCCCCATCGGCCATCTGTTCTGCGAGCAATGTGCCCTGCCCACTGCCACTTAAGTTTGGCAATTCTTCGGGCTATGTCGGTTACCTTGGTTCTCCTGCGGATCTCTTCATTTCTGATTCGATCCCGCAGGGAAACTCCAAGCATAGCCCTCTCCATTGCCCTTTGGGTGACTTTCAGCCTTCTAATAAGGCCCATTGCGAGCCTGAGCTGTTGAGAGAGATCGAGAGGTTCTATGGACAGTTATACACGTCAACAAGCAACCCCGTTACGAATCTGGCAAACGACCCAAGAGCTAGATTGACCCGACACTATACCGAAGACATCCCGGACGTCAGCCTGTACGAGATTAGGATGGCTCTGAAGCAGCTTAAAAACAACAAGGCACCGGGTGATGACGGAATTACGGCCGAGCTCCTGAAGGCCGGCGGAAAACCCGTTCTTAAGGCCCTTCAGAGGCTGTTTGATTCCGTCATACTCGAGGGTAAAACACCACAGGCATGGAACAGAGGTGTGGTGATACTTTTCTTTAAGAAGGGTGACAATGCCCTTCTTAAGAATTATAGGCCCATCTCACTTCTGAGCCATGTCTACAAGCTGTTTTCGAGAGTCATCACGAACCGTCTCGCGCGCAGGTTTGACGACTTCCAGCCTCCCGAACAAGCCGGATTCCGTAAAGGCTTTAGCACCGTAGACCACATACATACGCTGCGACAGGTTATACAGAAGACCGAAGAGTATAACCTGCCTCTCTGCTTAGCGTTTGTGGACTACGAGAAAGCCTTTGATTCGATCGAGACATGGGCTGTACTGCAGTCTCTTCAACGGTGCCAGATCGACTATCGGTACATCGAGGTGCTGAAGTGTCTGTACGAAAACGCCACTATGTCAGTTCGACTCCAGGACCAGACCTCGAAACCTATCCTTCTGCAGCGAGGTGTGAGACAGGGAGACGTTATCTCTCCGAAACTGTTCACCGCTGCTCTGGAGGATGTCTTTAAGGTTCTGGACTGGAAAGGAGCTGGCATTAACATCAATGGCGAGTACATAACTCACCTTCGGTTTGCCGACGATATAGTAGTCATGGCTGAGACTATGGAGGACCTCAGTACAATGCTCGATGACCTCAGTAGAGCCTCTGAAAGAGTGGGTCTGAAAATGAACATGGACAAAACGAAGGTCATGTCAAATGCCCATGTAACACCCACTCTCATGAAGATCGGAGACGCTACACTCGAAGTCGTGGACGAGTATATTTACCTAGGACAAACTGTCCAGTTAGGTAGGTCCAACTTCGAGAAAGAGGTCAATCGTCGAATCCGACTCGGCTGGGCAGCGTTCGGGAAGCTACGCAATATCTTCTCGTCCCACATACCGCAGTGTCTCAAGACGAAAGTCTTTGACCAGTGCGTGTTGCCAGTGATGACATATGGCACTGAAACGTGGTCGCTCTTTCGATGATATGATATCTAAAATAACGACTCACCCCATCATTTAGCGCTAGCTTTTTCCAAGAAATCCATCTTCAACCTCAGTTCTATTAAAAACAGTTGTTTCTGCAGCGAAAAAATTTCCTCCTTCTGCCGCAACTCCATATTTAAAATCTTCATTTTGGCCTCGTGCTCCCAAATAGCATGTTGCCGTTTAGCTGTGAAATATAGCCTTTCTTCCTCAGTGGCCGTTCCACAGTCATGTTTGATCTGATCGTCCATTTTTTCCTGTCGATCGTGGCCATTTTTTCGTTTGATTTCGTCCAAATTGCTCAGATTTAATGGAGTATTTGATAGTTCGTTTAGTTTCTGTAAGAAGTTTTGTTGTATTCTCGCTTGTTCGATGGCTTGGAGGGGGTTCGTTAGCATGGGGAGGGGGGGTATCGGTAGTGGGGTGAGGGGGAGCTGCTTGTGTGGAGGGGGCGTGGGGGAGGATTGGGGGATAATTTGTACTTGAGGCTCGAGGACGTTCGGCATCGTGTCGTCGCTTTCGTTCGTACTTGATAGTCGGCCGTTTGACATCTGGAACAGAGGAAATGAGTTTTATTGTTATAAACAACATAGCATAATAGATTTGCCAACTGAATTCCGACAAACCGTAAGGGTCAGTTCACACCGCGACGCGTAGATCGACGTAGTAGACACGCAGAATTATGTACTTTTTTGTGTAGCAGGTAAGGTCTATAATTGTATTGCTATCTTGAAAACTGCGCGTCGCGGTGTGAACTGACCCCAATACGACAAGATTTTATTTCGACAATATGGAACTCTGACACGTCTACATTTCGACAATACTTTGTATTTTTTTTTTTTTATTGCTGAAAGGAATAGGCCCGCTCTTGACATCGATCACGCCTAATGGAAAGCAATGAATGAGGTCTATGATGGAACGAGCGTGCCCAGAAGATGTCTAAGGCACTGGAACTCCCACGCATCGACGAAACACAGCAGGCTTGACGCCGGACTCCGGTGGGAGGGTGGTCGCTAACCAGGCGGGCGTTAGCGCTACTACCGCAAGGGAATAGTTGGCAGTCAGGTAAGGTGTTGGGTGTGACTGTCCAGGATGCACCGAGCGCGAGCGTTCAGTTGAGTAACTGGCGGAACTAACTGCGCTACACGAAGAGGCTTCTTCATGCCTCCCAAATGTGTGCATGTGACAACTACCAACCCGTCCTGGGCTCGCGTGGTAGATTACGGCCCACTCCCTCCCACTGAGTGGAGGTCCCAGCAGTGGGAACATCATAGGCTGATTATATATAAGGTGTAAAAAAATTAACCTTAAAAACTTTAAGAGGTGCTTTAGACCATCGAATTGAACAACTTTCACTATGTGACCAACTCCGAAATCACGAAAAAAAAATCAGCTGTTTCATACAAAAGTTCAATACCTACTCGACCAAAATGTATAAAACAGCTCATTTTTTTTTCGTGATTTCAGAGTTGGTCCCATAGTGAAAGTTGTTCAGTTCGATGGTCTAAAGCACCTCTTAAAGTTTTTAAGGTTAATTTTTTTACACCTTATATACATATAGGGAAAAGGGACCCATTTGTACTCTGTGTTTGCGACTTAGATTCCAAACATGTAAACAAATATGAGTTATTGGAAAAATAACTTTAATACCTATACAATAAAGTTCAGTTTACACAACAGCTTCTTTCATCAACATCGTGACAACAAGAACCAAAAATTCGAAGACATGGGACATCTACCAACCCGCAATGGGCCCGCGTGGTGGATTACGGCCCACTCGCTCTCAAAGAGAGGAGGCCTGTGTCCCAGCAGTGGGAACGTTATAGGCTGATTGTACCTGAGTATATGGTTTTAATTTCAACTCGATACCTCCACGCGTTCCGAGATAAAGGGTCTTGACAGACAGACGGACAACAAAATGATCCTATAAGTGTTCCGTTTTTTTTCCTTTTGAGGAACGGAACCCTAGAAAAGCAAAAAAAAAGTCCAATGAACTTTTTTTTCCTGATCGTCAAGAGTGGACGACTGATCGGGAATATTCGGGGTCTGGGGGTGTTAAAAGATAGTGTATATAAATATGTGCAGGTATACATAGTGTGAAGGACTCACGTTGACCGGCACGCAGTCGTCGTCCTTCACGCTGTGGCCTCCGTCCGCGCTCGTTGTCGGCTCGCCGTCCTCGTCTGCGAAAAACGTTGTTTTTAACGTCAATACTTGCCTCCGCCGCGTAAGCTGAGCGATAGCCGTTTTGAATAGTTTTTGGATAGGTTGAATGTGACGCATGTTTCCTCCAACCCTTTCTTATTTTTAACCGACTTCAAAAAAAGGAGGAGGTTCTCAATTCGTCGGAATCTTTTTTTTTTTATGTATGTTCCCCGATTTCTCGAAGACGCCTGGACCGATTTAGAATTTTTTTCTTTTGTTGGAAAGGGTATACTTCCCAAATGGTTCCATGAAAATTTTATCGAAATCGGACAAGCGGTTTTTGAAAAATCAACAAAAATCTAAAAATTTATCTACATTGTCTACATTAACGATCTTTTTGTTTACTTTTTCGTGGGGTAGTTACAACTAAAAAGTGAAAAATAAAAACTTTTTTACAAAAAAAAAACAACCGACTTAAAAAAAGGATTAATAACTTTAATTTCGGAAGTCGGTGTTAAAAAACGAAAATGCGGAACCAACGACACCGACTTCCGAAATTAAAGTTATTTATCACTTTGTAGTGTTTTTTTTTAAGTCGGTTGTTTTTTTTTGTAAAAAAGTTTTTCTGTGTCTTATGTTCTTTATTGCGTCATGTTCACCGCAAATAAACGTATTTTCTTTCGTTCTACTTGTAGCTTCATAGACAAAATGCGGAGTGCGCCAGGCCTGTTACCGGTAAGTACATTTTATTTTATTGAAGTGAAAATTTCTTTTGGCGCGTTAAGCATTTTTTAAGATGGGAAAAACCATTGAATTCGCGCCACTGTTACCGTAACCGACACCGCTTCGGATGTGTTCGGCTATCCTCGAGATATGCTCGGTTTTAATGTATATCCGATATGTCAGTGAGTGATGGCAAAGTATTCTGTTTGTGTTTTGTTTTCACTTCTGTAGCCACTCCCGGAGTGTTTTTATTTTTTTTATTTATTCAGGGACAATAAACAGCTACAATATGTGTTGGAACAGAGAAAAAGTAATACAAAATATTACCAATATTACGGTCCACTACATTATCCGCATATTATTATTATTTTCTGATCCATTTGTTTACATTTTCATCAGATACTTTTGGAATAGACTATAATAGTATTTTTTTAAACTTTTTAAGTATAAAACAATAAAAAAAATACTCATTTGTTATTAACCGACTTTAAAAAAGGAGGTTCTGTATTCGACCCGTATGTATGTATGTTTGTATGTCCGCGATTATTTCAAAAACTACTGAACCGATTTTGATAATTCTTTCATTAGTGTGATCTACATACTTTCAGGAAGGTTTTAGTATATAATACATTAGGTAATTATTCTTATGTACGAAGTTATATGCATAAATGTACTGCATCTCCGGCATTTCTATGCGAATTTTGATGATTCTTCGAGTTGTGTCTTCAATTCTTCAATGCACTAGTGTTAATTGAATTTATGTGGCGTAGGTACAACTAAAAAGTGAAAAACTTTTTTACAAAAAAAAACAACCGACTTCAAAAAAAAAAAACACTACAAAGTGAAAAATAACTTTAATTTCGGAAGTCGGTGTCAAAAAACGAAAATGCGGAACCAAAGACACCGACTTCCGAAATTAAACTTATTTTTCACTTTGTAGTGTTTTTTTTTTATGAAGTAGTTTCAATATGAGTAATTTGTTGTTACATACCTTTAACGTCTAGAGGGTGTATGTTCTGCCAGAGCATGCCATCCAGCAGCCCGGGCGGCTCCGACTGCGATTGCTGAAATAACGACAAAAGATAGAATGATCAGATCATTTTTCTCATTTGGCAAAAATGTAAACAAATATGAATTAATGGAAAAATAACTTTAATTCCTACATAATAAAGTTCAGTTTACGCTAAACATTTTTATAACGTTGTCAATAGTGCTAGTCACTCTAATATCAACTTAATTATCATTGAAATAACTTCTCAATTGGCAAAAATGTAAACATATATGAATTAATGAAAAAATAACTTTAATTCCTACATAATAAAGTTCAGTTTACGCTACAACTTCAAACATTTTTAAAACGTTGTCAATTAGTCACTCTAAAATCAACTTAATAGTCATTAAAATAAAGTTGATATTTGTTTAACTTGAAATAGGGTAGGCCGTAGGGATGTGCAGCAATAAGCAGTTTAACTTTAAATTCACTTTCCACCCTGTTCCTCATAACTCTAAGCCTGAGGCTGCAGTAGGCAGCGATTTGCGATGTGACTGCAAGAGCGAAACGAGATAAACATGGTATGGCTACATTATAAGCGAAAATCTGGCGTATATTCGGCGATGACGTGGCTACAGTACACATAATTGTTCCCACTGCTGGGACACAGGCCTCTCAGTGAGAGGGAGTGGGCCGTAATTTACCACGCGGGCCCAGTGCGGGTTGGCAGATGTCACATGTCTTCGAACTTTTGGTTCTAGGACATGCCGGTTTCCTCACGATGTTTTCCTTCACCGTTTTGAGAGCAGTGGTGATGAAATAATTTACACAAAGTAAAACGCCTGTCTGGATTCGAACCTACGACCTACAACTCGTAAGTCGCGGCCGTTACCACTTGGCCACCACTGCTCCTGCTGCACCATCGCGGTTTACTATACGCATAATGTAGCCACACGCATAATTAGTAGCACTATTGAACTAATCGTGCAAGTGCGTTTTCTAATGAATTCGCTTCAATTTCGCTGATACGTTGATGTAGCCGATGCCGTGATTACAGTAATGTTGTTCCAATCGCATAAAGTAATCAAAGATCGCTAGTAATATTTGATGTACGGTGTAGCCATATACGTGCGCATTCATTTATTTGTTTTAATCGCTCATGTGTCGCAGGTCGCGTCGCGGTCTAATGTAGCCTCAGCTTAAAAGGTTGTCATCATGAAAATCTGTCATTTACACCAGTATTTGACATTAAGTCAAACCCTGCTACCCATCATCTGCCTAGCCTTTTCCCAACATTTTGGGGTCGGCTTCCAGTCTAACCGGATGCAGCTGAATAGGTACCCGTATTTTACATGGAGCGACTGCCTATCTGACCCCTACAAACCAGTTACTGGGTAATACGATACCCCTTGGCAAGACTGGTTGTCAGACTTTCGGGCTTCTGACTACCCGTAACGACTGTCAAAGATCCACGAATGACAGCCGGGACCAACGGCTTAACGTGTTTTTCTTGTAGTTCTCGTAACACATCTTATCCTATTCTATTAAACTACATTTTACTATAGTTAATGACAGTGACGCTGCAGTTAATGACATTTTCGTTTAGTTAATGACTTTTGACGCTAACCAGGGTGTCGTGCGCGCGCATCTTGCACTTCGCCTTATAGTTCTCGTATCACATAAATTATTCTATTAAACTACATTTTACTATAGTTAATGACAGTGACGCTGCATTAATGACATTTACACTTAGTTAATTAGTTTGACGCTAACTAGGGTGTCGTGCGCGCGCATCTTGCACTTCTCCTTATAGTTCTCGTATCACATGTTATTCTATTAAACTACATTTTACTATAGTTAATGACAGTGACGCTGCAGTTAATTACATTTACGCTTAGTTAATGACTTTGACGCTAACCTGAATGTCGTGCGCGCTACTTGCACTTCTTATAGTTCTTGTATCACGTTAAACTATATTTTACTACAGTTAATGACAGCGACGCTGCAGTTAATGACTTTTGACGCTAACCAGGATGTTGTGCGCGCGCATCTTGCACTTCTCCTTATAATTCTCGTATCACATATTATTCTATTGAACTACATTTTACTATAGTTAATGCCAGTGACGCTGCAGTTAATGATATTTACGCTTAGTTAATGAGTTTGACGCTAACTAGGGTGTCGTGCGCGCGCATCTTGCACTTCTCCTTATAATTCTCGTATCACATATTATTCTATTGAACTACATTTTACTATAGTTAATGCCAGTGACGCTGCAGTTAATGACATTTACGCTTAGTTAACGAGTTTGACGCTAACTAGGGTGTCGTGCGCGCGCATCTTGCACTTCTCCTTATAGTTCTTGTATCACATATTATTCTATTTAACTACATTTTACTATAGTTAATGACAGTGACGCTGCAGTTAATGACATTTACGCTTAGTTAATGAGTTTGACGCTAACCTGAGTGTCGTGTGCGCGCATCTTGCATTTCTTCTTGTAGTTCTCGTACCACATCTTGACCTGCGCCGGCGTGCGCGGACGGTCGCCTCCGCACCTCTTGTTCACCTCCTCGCATATTGTTGACCACACCAACTGGAGATTGGGAGAAAAATTTTGGTTAATATTATTTATACTAATATTATAAAGAGGTAAAATTTGTTTGTAAGTTTGTATGTAGGGGGTAATCTCTGGAACTACCAGTCGGATTTGAAAAATTCTTCTTGCATTTGATAGCCCAATTCTTGAGGAAAGCTATAGGCTATTTAACGTCACGCTATGACCCTTAGGAGCCGAGCGAAAGCGCTATGGGGAAACGAAGTGATAGAGCAGGAGACGCGGGCAAGTGATGCAATACGACGAGGTGGGTCGAGGGAATAAGAAATTTCACGCGAACGAAGTCGCGGGCAGAAGCTAGCGTTTACATAAATGAATTCGTACTGGGACGGTCCCCATCGGCCGTCTGTTCTGCGAGCAATCTGCCCTGCCCACAGCCACTTAAGTTTGGCAATTCTTCGGCCTGTCGGTAACCTTGGTCCTCCAGCGGATCTCTTCATTTCTGATTCGATCACATAGGGAAACTCAAGCATAATCCTTTGGGTGACTTTTAGCCTTCTAATAAGGCCCATTGTGAGTGACCACGTTTCAGTGCCATACGTCATCACTAGTCAAAGACTTTTGTTTTGAGACACTACGGTATGTGGGACGAGAAGATATTGCGAAGGTTCCCGAACGCTGCCCAGCCGAGTTCGATTCGACGATTGACCTCATGTCGATTGACCGAAAGGTTCTTTTTTTATGGATGGGAAATCATCAAATGACCCCCTCCCGCTTTGGGTGGAGCGGAAGGGAGTGTCAGACTCTTACTGACTAAAACCCATCCGTGTTCCTTCCTTAGCCCTTTATGTTCCGGGGTAGCGGTAACCCTTTCGGACAATCCCGCACTCCCGGCAGGCTTCGGCCCTGGCAGGCCCCTTCCTTTTTGCTGACATCTCTTTGAGGCGCGCGTGGAACACGTACGCGCCGTCCAGCACGGGCCTGGACCTGATCGGACGGTGAGCTACCCATTACTCTCCGTCCGCAGGCCCGACCGAAAGGTTCTGGAGTGGTGACCGCGTACCGGAGCACTTAGAAAGAAAGAAAGAAAAAGTATTTATTGCGACTCGCACAAGAAAATCACAAACTAAACTAAAACGTAGCGTTAAAAGGCCTCCCACAAGGCGGACCGATGACCTTGTGAATCCGCTAGATGCTGGGAACACAGAACCAGTTGAAGTTGCGGTGTTTAGGGGAGGCCTATGTCCAGCAGTGGACGTCTTTCGGCTGAAATGATGATGATGACCGGGGCGTTAAGCTCGAAACCTCAGAAAGGAAGTTAAGCTGTTGGTTCCGGCTGTCATTCGTAGATCTTTCACAGTCGTTAACTCGTGTCTGGGTCTTACCGCGTTATATCGTGTTACTCAGTTACTGGTTTGTGGAGGTCAGATAGGCAGTCGCTCCATGTAAAATACTGGTATTTGCATGGTTTCGGTAAGCCGACACCAACATAGTTGGGAAGAGGCTAGGCAGATGATAATTCTATGTACTAACTAGGGTGACAGTATTGGAAATGTTTGACAGGTTCTAAAACCAATAATTCGAAGACATCTGACATTCACCAATCCGCACTGGGCCCGCGTGGTGGATTACGGCCCACTCTCTCTCACAGACAGCAGGCCTGTGTCCCAGCAGTGGGAACCATAAAAGCTAATTGTTAAGTGAATTGCAGGCTATTTGTAGGTACATAAATTTGACTAATCGCTGGGTCCTGCCCAGTGATACAAAAATAATTACATATTACAATGATGGGAAGTATAAGCAACGCTCGGCTTCGTAAAGTGTCATTTTACACCCGTTATAAGAAAAAAACTTAAAAAAATCTATACAAATAAATAAAACTGGAGTGTCTGTTTGTAATATAAAAATAACCGCTTTTTACTAAATGCATATGGATGTATACACCAAACCAAAATAACATTTTTTACAATTTTTGTCTGTCTGTCTGTTTGTCCCGAATAATCTCTGAAACGGCTGGGCAGATTTTGACGGGACTTTCACTGGCAGATAGCTGATGTAATAAGGAGTAACTTAGGCTACTTTTTTTTTTAGAAAATATTTGGGTTCCGCGCAAAAAAATTAACACGTTTTCCATCATGCACGCGAACGAAGTCGCGGGTACAGCTAGTATACTATATAATTAAAGTAATTACTCACGTAATTATATAACTGGCTTTGTGGATCCATATTAGAGTTCACTAGTTTTTTTTTTTCTAAAGACTACAATTTTCGGCAAATAGTTTTTAGTAAAAACTATTTGCAAAAAAAACTTTTTGGTCAGAGAAAAAAAAAACTCATTAGGTTTTGACGTCTACAACTTTTAAGACTGGCTGTATAAAGTAGGTTAGGCACAGGAATGATTTTATACAGCCAAAGTAGATAATTATGCAGTTTTATTACAAAATAATGGTAAACTTGATATTTCGCATAGAGTTGCTAAATATCTAATAACGTGAGGTTTTAATAAGTAATTGCAGAATTCAATCAGAATCAGCATTTTAAGTTTGTTCGTTTGTAAATCCTTTAAATAAATCTTAGCATTTTTTATTATTAAGTGAATCTTTGCTCGTATTCATTTTTAGGGTTCCGTAGCCAAATGGCAAAAAACGGAACCCTTATGGATTCGTCATGTCTGTCTGTCTGTCTGTCCGTCCGTCCGTATGTCACAGCCACTTTTTTCCGAAACTATAAGAACTATACTGTTGAAACTTGGTAAGTAGATGTATTCTGTGAACCGCAGTAAGATTTTCACACAAAAATAGAAAAAAAACAATAAATTTTGGGGTTCCCCATACTTACAACTGAAACTCCAAAAATTTTTTTTCATCAAACCTGTACGTGTGGGGTATCTATGGATAGGTCTTCAAAAATGATATTGAGGTTTCTAATATCATTTTTTTCTGAACTGAATAGCTTGCGCGAGAGACACTTGCAAAGTGGTAAAATGTGTGTCCCCCCCCCTCTAACTTCTAAAATAAGAGAATGATAAAATTAAAAAAAAATATATAATGTACATTACCATGTAAACTTCCACCGAAAATTGGTTTGAACGAGATCTAGTAAGTAGTTTTTTTTTAATACGTCATAAATCGAAAACTGCAATTTACCTTTCACAAAGTTACAACGAACTACAAGAACTTTTATATTAAGTTACTTGCTGCTACGGAACCCTTCATGGGCGAGTCCGACTCGCACTTGGCCGGTTTTTTTTTAAGTTAAAATACCGAATCTTCTTGGTCATAAAAATGGAGTCTGCCCTGCCCATAAAGCGTAGTACATACAACTACAAAATATCGCGGATAATACATAGGGGTTCAATCGATGGGTATTTGTGTCCCCTGACCACAGACCTTCGCTGGTACAGGTTTCCTGCGACACCCTGTATATCGATGGCCCTGCCTATATGTCTAAATATGTTTTTTTTTTTTTTTTGTTAGCCTATTTTTGTGTCCCACTGCTGGGCAAAGGCCTCCCCTTTCATTATATGTTATATATAATTTTTCACAGTAAATAAATACTTTTGTTATTAGTTAGCCTTCGCTGTCCCTATCCTGGATGAAGGCCTCCCCCTCCACTTCTTCCATATTTCGCAAGCCCGCGCGTCCTCTTTCTAATTTTGACGGAACCTATCCAGCTCGTCGTGCCTTCTCCTACGTGGTCTGCCGTGAACCCGCCTCTAATCTAAATTCATACTACCGATTACTAAAAACACAGAAGACATGTTCCCAGTATCCATAAAATGCTATGTATTTTTTACCGGCTTCAAAAAAAAGGAGGTTATTTATATTACACTAGCTGCGACCCGCGTTTTAACCCGCATAAGTGTCGATCCAGTGGGAATATTGGGATAAAAAATATCCCATGTATTAATCCAGGGTGTCAGCTATCTCCATACCAAATTTGATCAAAATTGGTCCAGCCGGTTGAGCGTGAATAAGTAACAAACATATAAACACACCCTCACACACATTAACAAACTTTCGCCTTTATAATATTAGTATGATTTGATAGTATGGAAATATGGATGGACCCGCTCTTTACATCGCTCACGCCTGATGGAAAGCGATGGATGAGGTCTATGAGGGAACGAGCGTGCCCAGAAGATGCCTAATCACTCTGACTTTGAAGACAAGGTTTTCTAACTGAACAGACAGCTGAGCTGCTGGGGAGTTTGTTGCGCCACTTCGTCTTCCCAGCGAAGGCACTAGGAAGTGGTGAAGGGCGGTAAGACAAAGTTTAATCTGTGAAGCTCCGCTAATGAGACACAATTGATTTTCTATTGTTTCGTCACCGATCGGTAACGCGCGGGGCTTGACCGGCTAAAACAGAAGACGAACGAGCAGGGGATCGAGGATGGGGGTTCAGAGGATCAGATCATCAGACGCGAATACCTCGTCGTTTTGGAAGACTATCTTGACGTTCGAAAAGTGCTGATTCTCAGCCTGATTTTAATACTTAAATGAGTTTTGATTTTTTGAGACACACGGTTATTACCTGACTACGGCGAAGCAAAAGGGAGGGTTATGATTTTGACCGGTATGTATATATGTATGTTCATCGGTTCCCTCATAACTTCTAAACTGCTTGCCATAATTTGACAAATGAGGTATCGTTGAAAGCGACTTGATCGTCCGCTGGTTATAGGCTATGTGACGTCACATTATTGTATCAAATTAAAGGACTTAATTAACACATTTCAAAAATATAAATATTACTGAAATAAGCCCCAAAACAATTAAATAAAAAATAAGTTTTAAAACTAAAACCCCACTACAGAAATGGATGAAACAAGAAAGTACCTTCCCGTGGTCGCATGCCGAGCTGTTTATACTTACACTAGCTTCAGCCCGCGACTTCGTTCGCGTGAAACTTCTTGTTTCCCCCGAGCCACCCCGTCGTATCGCATCACCCGCCCGCGCTATCACTTAACGTTCTTTTTGACTTTTTTTCTTTTTGCTCGGCTCCTAAGGGTCATAGCGTAATGTTAAATAGCCTATAGCCTTCCTCAAGAATTGGGCTATCAAATGCAAGAAGAATTTTTCAAATCCGACTGGTAGTTCCAGAGATTACCCCCTACATACAAACTTACAAACAAATTTTACCTCTTTATAATATTAGTATAGATTATAAGCTATGATAGCATGCGACCACGGGAAGGTACTTTCTTGTTTCATCCTTTTCTGTAGTCGGGTTTTAGTTTTTAAACTTATTTTTTATTTACATAACAATCTTAGTCCAAAATGCGGGCAAACCAGAATGAATTAGCTAGTACTTATTACTGCGCATTAAAACATGATACTTAACGTATGCAGGTAACTTTACACTCGCATAGTTTTATATTATTGCTGAACTGGCAACATCGCCTCGTGGCACTTTTGTTTACAAAATTATGTTAAGTTTAGATGACCTTCAAGTAATAAATTATTTCCTATAGGTACAAATAAATGAAATGTCTGTTTGTAATGTCAAAATAACAGCTTTTTATTAAATGCATATAAAAGTATATACGGCACTTATATACTGACAGCAACACAATTTTTAAAGGGGTTTGAAGATTTTTGTATGGAGGGTGGCCCTAAGGTTAGCCGCCATTTTGATTTTTTTTCAGAATCGCGGTGCACAACAATAGTTATATATTTAGATAGAGGACACTTATACAAACAAAAAATGTAATATAACATAATATCCTAAAGCGTCAGGTTTCGGAGTTATTCACCGAAATATAAGTCGAAAACAACAAGGATTTTTTTGTTCTTTTTTCCCTCCAGGTAAGCATATTGAACTATTGAGGTAATAGACACGTTATGAAACCCTTATGGAGAAGAAACAAATGAAGAATAGACATTTTTTAAATAAATAATTAAACACGGCAATTTATAGTTCGTTTTTTAATCCCAGACTAATCTGACATTTATGTCTTTTGTGTTTTCGTTTTTTTTAGTATAGAAGACACTTGTCAGATTAGTCTCTGGGATTAAAAGACGAACTATAAATTGCCGTGTTTAATTATTTATTTAAAAAATGTCTATTCTTCATTGGTTTCTTCTCCATAAAGGTTTCATAACGTTTCTATTACCTCAATAGTTCAATATGCTTACCTGGAGGGGAAAAAAAAACAAAAAATCCTTGTTGTTGTCGACTTATATTTCGGTGAATAACTCCGAAACCTGACGCTTTAGAATATTAAGTTATATTACATTTTTTGTTTGTATAAGTGTCCTCTATCTAAATAACTTTTGTTGTGCACCGCGATTCTGAAAAAAAAAATCAAAATGGCGGCTGATTTTAGGGCCAAAACCTTCAAACCCCTTTTTGTAAGTATGTCTGTATGTTAGTTCCGGCTAATCTCCGAAACGGCGGGACTGATTTTGACGGGACTTTCACTGGCAGATAACTGTTGTTGTATGGAGTAAGTTAGGTAACTTATTTTTATTTTAGAAGAATAATTAGGGTTCCGCGCAAAAAAATAAAACCATCACACAGATAGACCACGAACTGGTGCTCCTTTAAAACACGACAGTTTAAAAAGGACGCTTCAGTTCGCCTCATCGACTTTATTTGAAGGACATAAGAAACGTTTTATTCCGCTAGTACGTTCCTGTGGGATAATTTCCGACCTTCACGCGGGCGAAGCCGCTGGCTTCAGCTTAGTTTCATAAAAAAATTTGGTTGTAGTCTGTAGGTTACTTAAGGACCAGAATTTGAATATTTGTTCCCGCCTGCACCAAAAATCACTAAATACGTTTTTAACGATAACAAAATATTTAAAACGTCTTTCATGTCTCTTAAAATCGGTGTTTTTCAAAAAATAAATCTGTCCTTGTAACTGATTTCCAAAAAAAGACACTACAAATTGAAAAATAACTGTAATTTCGGAAGTCGGTGTCGTTGGTTCTGCATTTTCATTTTTTGACACCGACTTCCGAAATTAAAGTTATTTATCCCTTTGTAGTGTCTTTTTTTTTAAGTCGGTTGTTTTTTTGTAAAAAAGTTTTTATTTTTCACTTTTTTGTTGTACCTACCCCACACAAATTCAATTATCACTAGTGCATTGAAGAATTGAAGACACGACTCGAAGAATCATCAAAATTCACACAGATTTGCTGGAGATGCAGTACATTTATGCATATAACTTCGTACATAAGAATAATTATCTAATGTATTATATACTAAAACCTTCCTGAAAGTATGTAGATCACACTAATGAAAGAATTATCAAAATCCGTTCAGTAGTTTTTGAAAAAATCGCGGACATACAAACATACATACTTACATACATACAGGTCGAATAAAGAACCTCCTTTTTAGAAGTCGGTTAAAAATCGGTGTTTTCAAAAAACAAATCTGTCCTTGTAACTGATTTCCAAAAAAAGACACTACAAATTGAAAAATAACTGTAACTTTGGAAGTGGGTGTCGGTTCGCATATTCGTTGTTTTTGTAATTATGTAAAAATACGGCGTCTATAGCCACAATGCATCCTATGACAAATAAAATTCCACTAAGCCACCTCTGAACCCGTGCCGGACGGCGCGTACATGTTCCACGCACGCCTCAAAGAGATGTCAGCAAAAAGGAAGGGGCCTGTCAGGGCCGAAGCCTGCCGGGGGTGCGAGATTGTCCGAAAGGGTTTCCGCTACCCCGGAACATAAAGGGCTAAGGAAGGAACACTGATGGGTTTTAGTCAGTAAGAGTCTGACACTCCCTTCCGCTCCACCCAGAGCGGGAGGGGTCATTTGATGATTTCCCATCCATAAAAAAAAGCCACCACTGAAGAGTCACAGGAAAGCAAACGTAATTTCGTTTACTTGGATTTTTAGAATAGAGTAGAATACCATCAGTAAACGAGTAATTATGGTGTAAAAACCAAACTACTGAACTGATTTGAATGAAATTTCTATGGGACCAATCTGAAAATATATCCTTTCAAATAGGTAACAAAGAATTTTGAATGTTTAGGGTGACCTCAGACCGTCAGCCTCATTTAAGAGGTCTACATGACCTAAATCGCGGTCACTGTCGGACTGCATAGAAAAGATAGAGAAGCGCGATGACACAACCCTGGTAATTTATTGCAAAATATGAAGCAATTACCTATTTACGAAATATCTATTGTTTGGACTAAAAATTAAAACACTAGAGTTTTAGTATGTTGCTTGTAGAATAATCTAACAACAAATCGTAATGATTGTATGTATATTAGTATGGTTTTTATCGTAAAAAGAAAGTTTTTAGAGGTATCTTCATGATTTTTTTCTATCGTACCAAATAAGTTGTATTATGTTTTCAACACACTATCTACCTAGCATATATCCTGAAGAGTATCATATATTTTTATGATTTTGTTTACTGTAGTCGATCATATTATTTTTTTTTTGTTTATTGTTTCTAAAACTTGCGTTTTGGTCCTATAAGCCCCTTAAGGAGGTATCGTTACTCGTGGAGGAAATTTTAATGCCTCTATTGTCAAACTCAAACTCAAAGCATTTATTTCAATTAAACCATGTACAGGCACATTTGAATTGTCAAAATTAAATAGTCGGTCAGTTAGTCAGAAAATTGAAGCTAGTTGCCCATTCCAAAACGTAGATCTCTATGGAGAAGAACGGGCAAGAAACTCCATCGACACTCTTAAATCAAGAATATTACAAAATCCTGGGTACATTATTCTTGTTGTGGTGATGCTCAAAAGCAGTAACTGAAAATGCTTAATATTTTTTTATTTCGATAGTTTATTAAATTGAAATCATAACAAAAGTGTCACCGCACTACGAGGGTCATTATCCATTATCTGTAGTGTGTCTGTGCGCCTAGTACACGCACATCACGCCGCCGCGCGCCAGTGCAGCGCCGAGATGTCGAAATAAAAAAATATTAAGCATTTTCAAAGTTAATGCTTTTGAGCAAAAATTTTGTACAGAGATTCTAGACCAGATACACTCTTCAACCCGTTTGTATTGATATACCCTTTCCGTAACACCCTGTATATGTGAGAACTGAGAACAATGTAAAAAAAAAAACACACAAATGAAGAAACAAATGAAAAAATAAGATTAAAAATAAGCCTTGGCAATTAAGAGATGACCAGTCTCAACCGACGGCGCCAGTTCACGAACATGACGCGTGGATCAGCACCATCCAGCTCAAACATTTTGCAGGGAACCGAATGATCCAACACGCGCCACCATCAGTGAGACATTTAATGGAATCCTTAAAATGTAGTTAATTTTGAGCTTCCACGGAAGCATTATATTATAACGAAACGATATACCTACTATCTTTTCGGTAACATGTAACTGATAGCGGGCGATGATAATCTTTACGTAACTACTGCTATTCGATAAAAAGATTATTTTTTATCAAATAATCGTATCTTTTTATATCATATAAACAATATTGGAATATATCATTGGTAAAGAATTCAATTAGGTGGTCAAGGGTTAAGATAACACTCAATGACAGATTACAGATAATAAATTAACTGAGTAAAGGTCATAACTCATTATAATTATAACAGCACCGCTCCGACACAGCAAATATCTTGTCA
This sequence comes from Amphipoea lucens, assembly GCA_947508005.1. Taxonomy (NCBI): domain Eukaryota; kingdom Metazoa; phylum Arthropoda; class Insecta; order Lepidoptera; family Noctuidae; genus Amphipoea; species Amphipoea lucens. The sequence continues at coordinate 10,585,958 of OX382382.1, forward strand.
TTCATTTTAGCGTGTGGATGGCAAAAATATAGTTCTTTTTTAACCGACTTCAAAAAAGGAGGTTCTGTATTCGACCCGTATGTATATATGTTTGTATGTCCACGATTTTCTCAAAAACTAAAAAACCCATTTTGATAATTCTTTCATTAATGTGATCTACGAACTTTCAGGAAGGTTTTAGTATATAATACATTAGGTAATTATTCTTATGTACGAAGTTATATGCATTAATGTACTGCATCTCCGGCATTTCCATGCGAATTTTGATGATTCTTCTAGTCGGTGTCTTCAATTCTTCAATGCACTAGTGTTAATTGAATTTGTGTGGGGGAGGTACAACTAAAAAGTCAAAAATAAAAACTTTTTTACAAAAAAAAACAACCGACTTCAAAAAAAAAAACACTACAAAGAGATAAATAACTTTAATTTCGGAAGTCGGTGTCAAAAAACGAAAATGCGGAACTAACGACACCGACTTCCGAAATTAAAGTTATTTATCTCTTTGTAGTGTTTTTTTAAGTCGGTTGTTTTTTTTTTTGTAAAAAAGTTTTCTTAAATTTGTTTGGCCCTAAATTCAGCAACGCGGATAGCGTTCGCTGACGCAGCCATTAGGTTCTCACGAGTGCCCTGTCTGTCACTGGTCATTCAAGTTAGGATTTTAAATCAACTGCTTTAAAGTAAATTTTACGATGACAATACAGAATAGTGAACAGCGCACTGTTTGCGAGGTGTCAAGCGAGCAGCCCGCTCCTCGGTGAAGAAACGCAGCCTCCAAGCGGAATGCATGCCGTCGCCTTGCAGCCCGCCCTGTCTTCGCGCCGCTCGCTCGCACGGCTGCCTCCCCGTCGCATTGCCCGCAAAATCTCACCCTCCCTAATGTTCGCAAACCCGTCTGTAAGCTGAAAACAAGCCGTTGGCACGTGGACGGTAACCTACCAACTGGTAAGGCTTGTTTCACACGTATTACAACCACAACACGTGGGCGAGCGCTAATTTGTATGAAAAATAATAGTTAAATTCACACGGACCACATTTTGCCGCCATTATCGACCGCGTGTGTGATGCCGACCACATCGCAGCCATGGCGCAAGCACAACCTAACCACCAGCGCGAACTAGCGGCCGGCCACATCGCAAACACAACGTTAACAAATTTTATAGGGACCACAACGCAACCGCCAGTGGCGGATTTACACATTTGCCGCCATTAGGCTATTCCTACCGACATCTACAGTAATGTCCCATGTCTTTTGTATATTGCTTCGCCTTTTCTTCAAAATACTTAAAATGTTCTCGTTCATCAGTTACGAAAAACTTGCAAAGAGATTTGTAAAGATCGGCAACTGTGATAAAATCTACGGTAGAAGCCTGAATTTCAGCATTCACTTTGTTTATTCTTTCCAAAAAACATGGTAGGTATATAAATATTGATATTTTTAATTTCAGTACCTAAGACATTTAAAAAAAAATAAGACGGGTTGCACTCCGGGAGTGCCGGCAGAAGTGAAAACTTGAATATTAACGTTGAAATAAATCAATTATTAATTGAATTAATATAACTAATTACTTTTTCACTATTTCTGCGTCACTTTTTTCATTAATAGATGCACTTTGTTCAATTTCCATATTAACACTTTATATACACGAATTTTACGAATACACAGCAGTGTGGCTACTACACAGACGGTCGAGCCATCAGCTGTCCATCAATCCATCCACATCCACGTCAACGTCCACGTCCATCCATCCATCCATCCATCTATCCATCCATTGTCGTGTGTCACTTGGTTCACTTCGGTTGGCGCCGCCGTAGAAAGAGGGGGGGGGAAATCTCTCCTGACGGTCACGTGTCCTGACGCGAGTTTAACATTTTTTACCCATTACAAAAAGTGTGCAACGCCGCTAAAGAAGTTTTCACTTCAAAAATGTTAGCCCCAAGCCGCCTCTAAAATCTGCCGCCCCAGGCTCCAGCCTACTCAGCCTAGCTGTCTTTGACAGTCTTTACGGATAGTCAGAAGCCGAAAAGTCTGACAACCAGTCTTACACAGGGGTATCGTGTTACCCAGTAACTGTGTTGTGGAGACCATATAGGCAGTGGCTCCATGTAAAACACTGGTATTCAGCTGCATCCGGTTTAGACTGGTAACTGACATCGGAAAATGAGGGTGAAGGAAGAGAGAGTGCACTTGCGTCTGCGCACACAGTTGTGCACTATAATATAATTTGTGACTTGACAGCTATGTAAACAGAACCCAGCATTGAATATACATATAGTATGTAAGCTGTCACGCCCTTTATATAATAATAATAATTCATTTATTTTTCAGACAAAGTCCATTACATTATTACATTAGATTAAAAACATAAAAATAGATATAATAATCACACATATGTACACAATAAAATAACACTCAGACATTTAAGTCACACAAAATTAAAATAAAATAAAATAATTAAAATAAAATAAAATAAAAATACACACACATGTCATTCAACATCAAATAAAATTTAAAATACATACAAATGTCAATCAAAACAATAAAATAATATTAAAATATATACACATGTCATTCAAATAATAATAATAAAAATTAAAATACATACACAATCATGTCATTCAAATCACATAACAAAAATAAATACAAACACATAATATTACATAATACGAGGGGATGTGCTACTATGAAGTTGCATCCACCTCTGCAACAGGGGTAGATCCCACCGCTCGGACAATACTTTCAGGCTGCTGTTCGAGCTGTTTTGTAGGCGACTTAGTAGCGAAGCACTCCGTTTCCTTATGATCGCGAAAAAGTCATCAGTCCGCGCCTCAGCAAACATAGTCGAGGCACTACAACCCCGCGGAAACCCTAACAGCATCCTGAAAGCATTGTTGTACTGTACGCGCAGTGCGCTGTACGCCCGCTGCGTAAAGTTGGTCCACAGGCTGCACGTGTAAAACGACTGACAATATGCTTTAAATAAAGTCACCTTTACTGGTCTAGTACATCGCGCAAACCTGCGAGCCAACATATTACACCGGACAGACAGCGCCCTGCGCTCCCTCTCAATGTCCAGATTGTCACACAGGTCGTCGGAGACCCAGTGGCCCAGATACTTGAATTGCTTCACCCTGTTTAAAGGAATGCCGCAAAGAGTGACTGGAGGTACAGATGAGTAGCATTTGGTACCGGCTTTAAAAATCATAAGTTCACTCTTCTTGGCATTGTACCTGAGCCCATGGGCCCCCGCATATGACTCACATAAGCGCAGAAGTTTACGTAACCCACCGATCGATGGGCTCAGCAACACCATATCATCCGCGTAACTGATGTTGTTCATACTGACCCCATCTATAGAACACCCAATATTAGTGCTGCTGAGCTCACCGATCAGCCGGTTCATATACAGGTTAAAGAGGCGAGGCGAGGATAAACCCCCTTGCCTCACTCCGCAATCCAACCCGTACACGTCCGACAGCGCACCTGCCCATCTGACACTATTCTGCTGATTATCGTACCAGTACCTGAATAAAGATATTATCTCATGTGGCACATCCGTTTCACATTTTAGCTTCTGCCACAGCTTGTCATAACACACCAGATCAAAAGCTTTTGACAGATCTAAATAGCATGCATAGACTGGTGTGCTTCTGTCTGTGTAGTACTGAACAGTTTGCTTGAGACAGAGGATAGCACTCTCAGTTGACAAACCGGATCTAAAACCAAACTGAGCGTCATGCAATTGGAGGTGCTTCTCCAACTGTCGGTCAAGCAAACTGTCCAGCACCTTAGCTATGACAGTCGCAAGCGAGATCGGTCGGTAATTAGCAAGGTCTGAGGAGTCACCTGTCTTGTCCTTAACAACTGGCACTACAACCGTGTGCATCAAGTTATCGGGCAAATAACTATGACTCATACATAAGTTGAAAAATAATGCGAGGACTCTTGGAAGGTGCACGCCCGCGTACTTCAAATGCTCGATACTAATACTGTCGTGACCGGGGGACTTGCCTCTCACCATCTTGTTTATAACACTAGCCACATCCTTGGCGGAGAATCTGACATTCAAATCCCCAGGACGACCCTCAGCATCGAGCATCTGAGTCGCGGACCCGAGCGGTGGCACCACCTTAAAATGACGCTGAAAGGCGCAGGCTATGTCCCGTGGTCCATGCGCGCCACCCACACTCACCGGAGAGCCCGACCTTGGATTCAGTTTATGTGTGTTTTTCCAAAAGTCACCAAAACTTTTATTCGCATGATGTTCCGCAATAATATCCATTTTTATCTGAGTTTCATTGTCTTGACAGTACTTTAATTTAGCTTTAAATATTTTCCTAGATTCACACATTTCATTATATACATAACCCGATCCAGGTCGTCCATAAGACACCCACGTCTGATAACATAGCCTCGCCCTCCGGTGAGCATCACTAACATGCCTGTTCCACCCTGTTACATATTTAAAATTGTTCCGTTTAGGTACAGTGCAGCTACTCTTAGCTCCCTCGGTCAAAATATTTACAATTTTGTCATACATTGAGTCTATTGTCATTTTGTGGCTCTGATCACTACACATTCCATCTGCGCAATAACTAAACTCTGATGGGAAGTCAATCTGCTTTAATCTTGAGTTACAATAACTGGTATACACCTGTGTTTGATTACGGTCTCTTAATCCCCATTTGACATCATTAAAAGGGGTAGCATTGGTTGTAGTTTTTGGTAAAATAATATTCATATTACATTCAATTAGTAACGGATAGTGATCAGACCAATATGTATCGTACAGTACGCACACGTCCACAACCGTGCGCCGCGCCGCACTTGTCACTACGCAGTGATCGAGCCAACGCCGGCACCCGTGTGCCTCACTCACAAATGTATAAGTATCGCGAGGCAGCCGCTCAATGTCTAGACACGACCACGATTGCTCCGTACAGAAAGTAAACAACTCATTATAAAACAGCTCACCTGGGTGCGCGTTGAAGTCCCCGAGAATGAAAACGGATTCCACATCATTATTTTCAATGATCGCGTTTAACTCACTGAGGCACTCTGTAAACTCGGTCAAGTTTTCGATCGTATCAGTAGGCATGTACACTGATATAACTAGCATCGACCGGTCGTGAAGCACTAACTTTATCGCTGCGAGACGCACACTAGTACACGCGATCACAGACACTGTTGGAAATACTGCTTTCCTCCACAGCAAAGCGACACCTCCGTATGGCCTTCCTCTAAGCACTCCAGTGGATGTATCTACAGCAGACTTCCCCGTAAAGGAGAATGCGTCATCAATATTACCCAGGAACTGTAAGTCTTTATACCTGGAGGCTTTTATTTGGTCATTAAGTTTTTTTTTTGTTTACATTTTTAATTTTTTGCATGAGTACGTATAAGTAGTGTTTATTGTATTTGTTGGTATATTGGCGTGGCTAGCTAACCTATGGCAAATAATTTAATTTAAGGTTCTGTGTCCTGTAAAGTTAATTACTTTGCATACTTAGTATTGTATAAAATTAATTATTTTCTAACTGAACAGACAGCTGTGCTGCTGGGGAGTTTGTTCCGCCACTTCTTCTCCCCAGCGAAAGCACTAGAAAGTGGTGAAGGGCGGGCGTTTTGGGGGGACTGTCTTTTGTAATTTCGACGTTCGAAAAGTGCTGATTCTCAGCTTAGTTTGAATAAATGACTTTTGATTTTTTGATTTTGAATATCTCCCGCGCCGAAGGCTGGTCTCCGCTGAGATAGGTCGCCATGAACGGAATTCGGTCTGGGGGACTTACTGTAGGCTGATGATAAAGATGTACCTGTTTGCTCCTGTTGGTCGCGTTGTTGGAGCGTCCCTGTCGCAACACGTCGCGGTGGCGTGCTATCAGCTCGAGGACTGTTCGTTTCTCCAGTTCGGTGAAGTTCTTGGAGCGCTCCTTGTGGCCGCGGCGAGCGCGGAACGATGTGGACGTACTGCGTGTTGACATATCACTCTGGAGATAAAGGAAAAGGGGCTTTAAGTAAAAAAAGATAACGTGCATTATTCTGTCACACTGACTTTCGGGATTTTGACGACGCAAAACGACTGCCAAAGATCCAAGAATGGCAGCCGGGACCAAAGGCTTAACGTGCTTTCCGAGGCACGGAAGGGTAAAGATGGTCACCCATCCACGAACAAACCGCGGCAAGCGTAGCTTAACCTGACCGATAGGAAAAACGATTCGATATCGAGATGATGACGATAACGAATTTAGCATTCCCGGTAGTAACATTTATTAAACTTATACATATTTTTCAAATCAGAAACTGGTTAAATCAAGTATAAAATACTTATGTTAATCATGCAGACATTAAATTTTAAATGTTAAAAATTGCATGATTATCTTTTTTGTCTTAGTAAGGTGAACTTGTTTTAATACATTAGGTAATACTAAACTCAGGAAATCCTATTGAACATTTAGAGTATTTGCAGAATTGTAACACCTCAAGCTTTAAGGTGAATGCGTAGTTGTAGCCCGCGAAATTCAATTTTTCTTAAGTTTTATGCAATTTTCAGGTCAGTGTCAGGTTGTATCTTGATCAAAATATGATTCGCGACTATAACCGGTACGTATTTACAGAATTATAATAATTAGAATCATTATTACATCTTTCTAAGTTAGATTTCTACCGTTAAGAACAAATCTCGTATGGAAAAGTGTTTATGGTAGAAATCTAACGTAAAGAGATATATTAATGATTCTAATGACTATGATTCTGTAAATACATGTCTATTATAGTCGCGAATCATATTTGGATCAAGATACAACCTGACACTGATCTGCAAATTGCAAAAAACGTAAGAAAATTTAAATTTCGCGGTCTACCGTGTCACATTCACCTTAATACAGGGTGGCATGGACTCAATCGACGCGCAAACTGTAAGAGCGATTTCGCACTACATCCCATCCGAATTAAAGATCCGACTTCAATCCAAATTGGGAATGTTCTAAATTCTGACGTAAAGAGTTCGGATCTAATGCGCAACCCCTCATACAAATAGGTCTATGGTCACTTCGGACCGGCATTTAAGAGCCTATACTACCTCAAATGGCTTAGCGTGATCCACCGTTATGTCGAAAATACTGCAACATTAATTTTGAAATAAATATATGGTAAAGTTGAGGATTAATGCTAAGTCTTATGTTAGACGAAAACACGATTCCATAAAATTTTCTCGATAGAAAATAAACCCAAAGTTACCTCTAACCCGAACAATAAACCGCTGGTATTCAAAAAATACTTCAAATTAGATCATGAAACTTTGCATACTAACTGGACTTACTTTAAAGCAGGTCTTATGTTGTTTACTTTTTATAATTACCATTATTTTCACTGTAAAAAGCAAATACCTAAACTATTGGCGCTGCCTGCCGCCCAGCACCGCACTCTGTCTCGCTCTCACTCAGTCAGCGAGCGAGAGCAGCGAGCAGTCGTATGAGCGAGATAAAGAGTGAATTTTAGCTGAGGTAGTATAGGCTCTTAACGGATTCGGATGTAGTGCGAAACCGCTCTAACAGTGAATTCAGCACATAATTCAAGACCCCGTAGAAATTCATCATCGGTTATCAAAAACAATCTTCTGTTTCATAGAAAAGTACCTACGCGGTCAAAATGTATGGACAAGCAATTTTTTTTTTTTTATAACCGTCGAAAATTTTCAATGCAGGTGGTTACCGTCCGATCAGGACCTGAGCCCTGATTCACAACCATACGACAGGCTATCGTATCGAAAAACTGACATTTCGATAGCCTGATTAAGCTTCCCCTCAACAGCAAATAGCTGTTGGAAGAATAGCGGGCGTCTATTTGATTTAAACTGACAAAATTTTCGGGTTTTGGACTTGTGAACAGCGTTGAGAAGACTCCTACGATAACAATGATTAATGTTCGATACGATGCGGAAGCATATCGAGTGTTTATGAATAAGGGGGCAGGCCCGTGCCGGACGGCGCGTACGCGTTCCACGCGCGCCTCAAAGAGATGTCAGCAAAAAGGAAGGGGCCTGCCAGGGCCGAAGCCTGCCGGGGGTGCGGGATTGTCCGAAAGGGTTACCGCTACCCCGGAACATAAAGGGCTAAGGAAGGAACGCGGATGGGTTTTAGTCAGTAAGAGTCTGACACTCCCTTCCGCTCCATCCAGAGCGGGAGGGGTCATTTGATGATTTCCCATCCATAAAAAAACAACCGACTTCAAAAAAAAAACACTACAAAGTGAAAAATAACTTTAATTTCGGAAGTCGGTGTCGTTGGTTCCGCATTTTCGTTTTTTGACACCGACTTCCGAAATTAAAGTTATTTTTCACTTTGTAGTGTTTTTTTTTGAAGTCGGTTGTTTTTTTTGTAAAAAAGTTTTTATTTTTCACTTTTTAGTTGTACCTATCCCACATAAATTCAATTAACACTAGTGCATTGAAGACACGACTCGAAGAATCATCAAAATTCCCATAGAAATGAAGGAGATGCAGTACATTTATGCATATAACTTCGTACATAAAAATAATTACCTAATGTTTTATATACTAAAACCTTCCTGAATAACTTCGTACATAAAAATAATTACCTAATGTTTTATATACTAAAACCTTCCTGAATGTATGTAGATCACACTAATGAAAGAAATATCAAAATCGGTTTAGTAGTTTTTGAGATAATCGCGGACATACAAACATACATACATACATACGGGTCGAATACAGAACCTCCTTTTTTAAAGTCGGTTAAAAAAGGTGGTTTCAGAATCATGTATTGAATCCATGGTTACAGGTTGCGCATCGATGTCCTTGCCAGCCTGAATGATACAGTTCTTAATCATGTCTGTTTGTAGGTATGTAAATGCAAGCAAAAAAAAAATGGAGAATCCAAAAGTGCACGACTCATAATGCTCCTCATTTGATCGTATAAAAAACAATAGATAATATAGATATAATACTTGTTAGTTTTTAGGGTTCCGTAGCCAAATGGCAAAAAACGGAACCCTTATGGATTCGTCATGTCTGTCTGTCTGTCCGTCCGTCCGTATGTCACAGCCACTTTTTTCCGAAACTATAAGAACTATACTGTTGAAACTTGGTAAGTAGATGTATTCTGTGAACCGCAATAAGATTTTCACACAAAAATAGAAAAAAAAACAATAAATTTTGGGGTTCCCCATACTTACAACCGAAACTCAAAAAAATTTTTTTCATCAAACCTGTACGTGTGGGGTATCTATGGATAGGTCTTCAAAAATGATATTGAGGTTTCTAATATCATTTTTTTCTGAACTGAATAGTTTGCGCGAGAGACACTTCCAAAGTGGTAAAATGTGTGTCCCCCCCCCCCCTCTAACTTCTAAAATAAGAGAATGATAAAATTAAAAAAAAATTATATAATGTACATTACCATGTAAACTTCCACCGAAAATTGGTTTGAACGAGATCTAGTAAGTAGTTTTTTTTAATACGTCATAAATCGAAAACCGCAATTTACCTTTCACAAAGTTACAACGAACTACAAGAACTTTTATATTATGTTACTTGCTGCTACGGAACCCTTCATGGGCGAGTCCGACTCGCACTTGGCCGGTTTTTATTAATTATAATTAAACCACTTTGAATAAAAGAGCCATTTTCAATAGGGTTCCTCTAATGGAACAAACACATAATCAGCCTATAACGTTCCCACTGCTGGGACACAGGCCTCCTCTCTGTGAGAAGGAGTGGGCCGTAATCCACCACGCGGGCCCAGTGCGGGTTGGTGGATGTCACATGTCTTCGAATTTTTGGTTCTAGGACATGCCGGTTTCCTCACGATGTTTTCCTTCACCGTTTTGAGAGCAGTGGTGATGAAATAATTTACACAAAGTAAAGCGCCTGTCGGGGTTCGAACCTACGACCTACAACTTGTAAGTCGCGGCTGATACCACTGGGCCACCACTGCTCTAATGGAACAAACGAATCTATTAAAAAAAAAAAAAAAAAGACAAATTAATTGTTTTTTTTTCGCATGCTACAATGTTTCAGGTTTCACAATAATTGATTAACGGGATTTTTTTTTTTTAAATATTATGATTTTTTTTTAATTTTTTTTTTGTTTGCTCGCCTCCTAAGGGTCTAGGACCCTAAGGGTCAAATCACACCGAGATGGCAGCGAAGCGGCGAGCCAACGACCATACAGCGAGCAGTTTCAGTGTCATATAATTTTAAACTTTATCTTCATTACAATAATACATAGTATCGCTTGAGAAACTTGAGTCGTCGGAGTGCTCGCGGCGCCACGGGCGGCCGCGCGACCTTTCAAGTTTCTCAAGCGATACTATGTATTATAGTAATGAAGATAAAGTTTAAAATTATATGACACTGAAACTGCTCGCCGCTTCGCTGCCATCTCGGTGTGATTTGACCCTAAAGGACCTTAGGAGCAAATAAAAAAAAAACAGAGAGAAAGCTAAGAGAAAACGAGGTAATAGCGCAGGCAGGCGATGCGATGCGACGGGGTGGGTCGGAACAAGAAATTATGTTATGTATGTTGGGGTAAGCTCCTTGCTGGGGTAAGACCGTATTATGAATCAAATTCTTTGCTTGCAAAATTAAATTTTGCTTTGATCTTCGTCGTAGCAGAATAGAAATAATGATGGAGGACACCAATGTGTATTACTGCATAAAAACGTTGCCACATTAGGTGGGAATTTGATTCATAAGAATACCAGTGCCGATCTTACCCCAACACACCAGTGGCGTGCATTGCATATAGGCATATAAGCAGTGCCTACCTCGATATATCAACAAAAGCCTGTCCATTACATTTTAGTGTATGTGCCCCACAATTAAGAAACTCACTAAATTATCATACCTAACAAAAAACAAAATCTTCATATAAACACGCGCGGCAGGAGGCAGTCGCCCGACGGCCTACTCGGCTCCCGTACTATTCGCACATTGTCATTGGTCATTACTTGTTACAGGAACTGATGGACGCTAGTGATGGCGCCAAACAAGTGGCCGAATTCTGGGCCGAGTACATTTAGATTGCCATCGACACGCTAAGAAGAAGATTCGTTCAAGTTAAGGCGATTATAGCCTCGAATGTCCTTGAGCGTTTGGGCGGAGCATAGGCGAACCCAGTGCCTCACCCCGCGCGCCCGCTTACCTCCCCAATGTCAAAGAGTGTCGTACTCGTACGTAGCGCATGCAGATGCGGCGTGGGACGCATTTCGTCTTAGGCAGTTTTATGACGCTACCTACTGAGTGTAGATGGATCGAGAATACGTAAAATATTTATGTTGTGAGTATGAATGCTATTGTACAGTAAAAATACTGCTTTCTTAGAGACAAATGGGCCAAATGCCTTCAAAGAGAGGTCTACTTTGAAGTTTGGCGTAACCATTCGCCTTAATACGACAAAATTAAAAATACGTACGTCTCACGCGTAATACCATGACGTTCGACCTTCGCAATTTATCACGCTTAAAGGCATGCCTACTCAAATAACCACACTTTTTTTCTGATTATTGACCGCGTATGCCTAGACTAGACCCGGCCTAGTGCCTACCTATTTTGAAAACCAATGGCACGCCACTGCAACATTCTATATATCAAGTTTTTCAAAGTAATACAATCCTAAGTTACAACAGAATATTGTTGAACTGTCAAAATCAAGTTGGATTAAAAGCAAAAAAAAAATTCAAGGACATTGAACCCATTAAAGTCCTATACAACAAAATAACTAATAGTAGCCCATACTCAGCCCATTGACCGATAGGCCTGATTTGCTACAAGTAGGTAGATCCATTAGACAGGTTTTTAAATTTCCGGCCAATTTAAAATGTGCTGTAATAAATTTCAAATGTCGTTACTCATTATGTGTGTAACTGTACTTATGTCGTGCAAATTTTTTACCATTAAACAATTGCATCATACTGAGATAGGAGCCTTTTGGCCTCGTACAGGACTTTCTGTTTTTTTTTTACTTTCTTTTTAAATAACTTTTTAATTTTTTTTTATGATTGTGTTCAGTTTTGTTTAGTTTGTAATCTTCCTGATGTACGAGTCACAATAAATATTTACCTTTCTTTATTTTATAAACAGCAGCATATACAATAAATGTCAGCGATTTTGAGCATTTACCTAGTGTAAGATAAGGATTGCATTAAATAAACTAAAAATGCCGACGAACATTTTATAAACCCAAACTATTAGTTATGCTTTATTTTCCTGAGTACAGTTAAACCAGAGAAGTTATGCGCTTCTGTAACTTTCGTGTTTCCGATTTAGCACAAACGTTACGCCGGCGCAGAGTAACCTTCCACAGAGGTAACGCTCTTATGTTTTGAACTGCCGCGCTTAGTAGCAGTGCACCAATCATTGTGCGTTAGTATCAAGTATTCACTCCATCGGGTTACCTTTTCAGGTCGCATATGTCAATCTATAGGTTGAGGCCAAACGAGCGTATTTTTTTGAGTTGTGAGTCGCGTATTTTGAGTATCGCAATTTACGTTCAACTGAAATTCGGTTAGGCGTCGTCTGGACGAACGGACGTAACTTCGGTCGCATTCTGTAACATAACTGACGCTTGCCTCGCTAACCTCCCTCACTCCGAGTGCAATTCGGTTGAAATAACGCGCGTGAGTCAGCAGACAACTCATTTTGCGTCGCCGTGTGGTACAAACAGGACTTCAGTATGAAACCGATTGCAGCGTAAATTCCGCGACTCATTTTACGCGACTCACAGCTCAAAAAATTACGCTCGTTTGGCCTCAGCCATACTGTTCTAACCATGGTGATACAAGAAAGACAAGTACTTAAATGGGTGCAACTGCTCTATGTCTCTCGTGTAAAAATGTTTGTACAAACCTACTTACAGAAAATAAATCATTTATCATTCATATCAGAAGGTCAATTCACGTAATTTAAAACGTTGAAAATCTAGTCGTAGTCTCATCTCGACGACAAACAAATGTCAAAAACTTGATCAAAATGTAGGGAAATTAGAGGTATTTTTGACAGATTGAGACAGACACGGTAGATAACTGAGATCTGACTGTGAATGTACTTAAAATTACGAGAATTGCCTCTCTGATCTCATCATTGCGTGTTCGTTTTACTAAAGATCGACGATGATTGCCGAAGCTCATACTTTTCGTGGTTCGAGACCTGACATATTTACTTGAGTGCGACAGCCCTGAGATAGGCTGTCTGTATTTAAATGTAAGTATACTAGAAATTGGGCCTTGTAGAACCTGTTTAGTGATTTCTAATGTATCCTATACTTAACATTAGTGTAATTCATATATTAAACGAAAACGTTTCTTACAATAAAATAGACTTAGTTTTATTTTTAGCTTTTCAAGTTACTGCATAATCACATTAATCCATACTAATATTATAAATTCGAAAGTAACTCTGTCTGTCTGTATATTACCTTTCCACGCCTAAACCGCTGAACCGATTTAGATGAAATTTTGTATAGAGATAGCTTGAGTCCCGGGAAAGGACATAGGATACTTTTTAATCCGATATTCCCACGGGATCGAGACTTAAGCGAGTGAAAACGCGTGGCGCAGCTAGTATTATATAGGCGAAAGTTTGCGAGTGTGAGGGTGTGTTTATATATGTTTGTTACTTCTTCACGTTCAAACGGCTGGACCAATTTTGATAAAATTTTGTATGGAGGTAGCTGACACCCTGGATTAACATATAAGCTACTTTTTATCTCGATATTCCCACGAGATTCTAAATTAATTGATTGTGCAGAGTCAGCACATCAAGCTACCCGAAACTGTCAAATTTTCCCTATCAACTTTGAACCTTATACTTTAATGATAAAGTTGAAAATCTATTAAAGAAATTTGACAGATTGTAGTAGCTTGATGTGCTGGCGTCTGTACAGTCAGTCCTTGTCTCTGAAAGCATGTTAAACCGTTGATCCCGGCTGTCATTGTAGATCTATATTAGTCGTTACGCGTACTCAGAAGCCCGAAAGTCTGACAACCAGGCTTACCAGGGTGTTTAATCTTGAATTTAATTCCGATAGATCGACATTAGAATTGTGACGTTTCGTACTCTTGAGTTCGGTTTAATTAAACTAAAAGGTAAAATTGGGTGTCCATTTTGGTGAACTAAGTGGAAATTAGGGCCGGGCTCCAAAATCAATCATCCAATTTTACCTTTTAGTTTAATTAAACCGAACTCAAAAGTACGAAACGTCATAATTCTAATGTCGATCTATCGGAATTAAATTCAAGAGTAAGCACCCAGGGGGTATCGTGTTACCCATTAACGGGTTGTGAGGCCAGATAGACAGTGGCTCCGTGTAAAATACTGGTGTTGAGCTGCATCCGGTTAGACTGGAAGCCGACTACAACATAGTTGCGAAAAGGCTCAAAAGGCTTGGCAGATGATGATGATTATACGGCTGCCCCATTTCAAAACCTAGTAAGGACCTAAAACGAAATTTTACAGGAGAGCGCATAAACGTAATAAGGTCAGCCTTTAAAAAGTATTTATGTTAAGTAAAAAAAATAAGACGGGTTGCACTCCGGGAGTGCCGGCAGAAGTGAAAACTTGAATATTAACGTTGAAATAAATCAATTATTAATTGAATTAATATAACTATTTTTTTTTTCACTATTTCTGCGTCACTTTTTTCATTAATCGATGCACTTTGTTCAATTTCCATATTTTAAACACTTTATATACACGAATTTTACGAATACACAGCAGTGTGGCTACTACACAGACGGTCGAGCCATCAGCTGTCCATCCATCCATCCACGTCCACCATCACCGTCACCGTCACCGTCCCCGTCTCCGTCACCGTCACCGCCACCGTCACCGTCACCGTCACCGTCACCGTCACCGTCACCGTCACCGTCACCGTTACCGTCACCGTCACCGTCACCGTCACCGTCGTCCGTCCGTCGGTCCGTCCGTCCGTCCGCCCGTCCGTCCGTCCGTCCCGTCCGTCCGTCCGTCCGTCCGTCCCGTCCGTCCGTCCGTCCATCCATCCATCCATCCATCCATCCATTATCGTGTCTCACTTGGTTCACTTCGGTTGGCGCCGCCGTAGAAAGAGGGGGGGGGGGGGGGAAATCTCTCCTGACGGTCACGTGTCCTGACGCGATGTCCTGACGCGAGTTTAACATTTTTTCCCCATTACAAAAAGTGTGCAACGCCGCTAAAGAAGTTTTCACTTCAAAAAATACTATTATTGGTTGTAAAAAATACTAAATAATGAACACATAGTACTAGCATTTTTTTGATATACAGGGTGTTACGGAAAGGGTATATCAATACAAACGGGTTGAAGAGTGTATCTGGTCTAGAATCTCTGTACAAAATTCCAGTTCAAAAGCAGTAACTTTGAAAATGCTTAATATTTTTTTATTTCGATAATTTATTAAATTGAAATCATAACAAACGTGTCATAGCACTACGAGGGTCATTATCCATTATCTGTAGTGTGTCTGTGCGCCTAGTACACGCACATCACGCCGCCGCGCGCCAGTGCAGCGCCGTGATGTCTAAATAAAAAAATATTAAGCATTTTGAAAGTTAATGCTTTTGAGCTGAAATTTTGTACAGAGATTCTAGACCAGATACGCTCTTCAACCCGTTTGTATTGATATACCCTTTCCGTAACACCCTGTATGTGTATATTGCATATTTTAAACCCCTTACTAATTTTGATAATTGACACGAGACAGTTACGACTGCTTTTAAGTGAGTTTTTAACGCTGATGTTTTTGTATTCGGTAGGGACTTACTAGGTTAGGAAGATTATGTAATAAAACGATTTTTGTAAAAAGTGTCCCTTACTAGGTTTTGAAATGGGGCAGCCGTATACAGTCAAACGCAATATCAGATAGTAAGTGAATACAGGTGATTCAAAATCAAATTCATTTATTTATTTTTACCCGAATACGGCGAAAAGGAGGGTTATGATTCTGACCGGTATGTATGTATGTTCATCTGTTCCCTCATAATTTCTAAACTTGTAATAATTGGACAAATGAGGTATCGTTGGAAGAGTCTTGATCGTCCTCGCTGGTTATAGGCTATGTGACGTTTACATTAAATTGAATATGGCTCCCTCTAGCAGACAAAAAGTCATGATCTAAAAAAAAATTTTTTTTTAATCATGGCTTGTTGGGTATCAAATGAAAGGGCTTAATTAGCACATTTCAAAAATATTAATATTACTGACATAAGCCCCAAAATAATTAAATGAAAATTAAGTTTAAAAACTAAAACCCGACTACTGAAAAGTGAAAAGGATGAAACAAGAAAGTACCTTCCCGTGGTCGCATGCTACCATAGCTTATATGTATGTTAGTACAGCGGCATGCGACCACGGGAAGGCACTTTCTTGTTTCATCCATTTCAGTAGTCGGGTTTTAGTTTTTAAACTTATTTTTTGTGAACATGGGTATAATTATATAGATGTTATGATCAGCCTAATAACGTTCCCACTGCTGGGTCACATGCCTCCTCTCTGTGAGAGGGAGTGGGTCGTAATCCACCACGCGGGCCCAGTGCGGATTGGTAAATATCTCATACCTATCTTCGAATTTTTGGTTCTAGTTCTAGGACATGCCGGTTTCCTCACGATGTTTTTGTAGGTGAATATTTTTTATTAATAACAAGTAAGTATCTAAAGTATGTGACCTTGACGTATCATTGTTATAATATTAGCACACCCCGGACACTCCATACAACGCTCGCAAAATAATTACCTACTACCACTACATTGACAAATGACGTTTGTATACGTGTAAATGTGTGCGTGAAATCTAGTAGGGCTGGCTGGCGCAGTATTGCGTAGGCGGCGGCGCTGCCCGAACGTATGCAACAATGGGGCGCCGCGCGCCGCGACACTAGGTACTCACAGAAATCTAATTAATAACATTTCTATTGTACTACTTTTCAAGTCGAAGAACGAATAGAACGTGAAAGAAAGAGACATAACTAAGACAATAAAGAGAGAGAGCAATTTGGTATGTTAATATTACGGAAGTTTTAATTGTTCTAAAACGAAGAAAACTTGGAAAATAAATGAATAATAGAGAAAATTATGAAAATAAATTATCACAACACTGGCTTAACTTGTTTGTCTGTAGTATACTAGCTTTTATTTTTTATGGGTTTAAGGATATTTGAGTTGCTGTTCCTTACCTTCTTTCATGTTTCGGGAACCGAAAGAAACTCCTGTCTTTATCGTTCCTCGATGAAGATAAGCATCCAAATAATGCACAATATACAACCATCGTGATTAACACAAAATATAAAACTTTAAAAAAATAATGTGTTCGTGTCAGCAGTAGGTAGGTACAGCGCTGCGGTTCTTGTGTATGCGAGCGCCATTGTTAAAGAGCAGGCGACGAACACATCGAAGTGCGGGGTGAGGTGCGGTAACTGATGTTAGTGCGGGGAAGGGAGTGTCCTTTCTGTACGTAGTACTTTAAGTATTCTGTGATATTAGTTATTCGGTTGACAGTTGACATTCGGTAACTAATAATGTTAATGGAATGTCATTCGGCTAACCCGTGTTAGGAATAATCTATATCTATATTTATTCTGCTGCGGCTGCGGTAACTCTCAAGCGCCGAAAATACTTATCGGAAATTATATTTTCGAGCCGTTCGGGGTTGTAACCAGTGGCGTGCATTGCATATAGGCATATAAGCAGTGCCTACCTTGATATATCAACATAAGCCTGTCAATTACATTTTAGTGTGTGCCCCACAATTAAGAAACTCACTAAATTATCATACCTAACAAAAAACAAAATCTTCCTACAAACACGTGCGGCAGTAGGCAGTCGTCGGACGGCCTACTCGGCTCCCGTACTATTCGCACATTGTCATTGGTCTTTACTCGTTCAAGTTAATACGACAAAATTAAAAATACGTACGACTCCCGCGTAATACCATGACGTTCGACCTTCGCAATTTATCACCCTTAAGTAGGCATGCCTACTCAAATAACCACACTTTTGACCTCACTTTTTTTCTGATTAGTAACCGCGTTTGCCTAGACTAGACCCGGCCTAGTGCCTACCTATTCTGAAAACCAATGCACGCCACTGGTTAACACTTCCCGTGACCCAAGGGCTGGCCTTTACCTTGGCGAGAGGCTAAGCATTGCCATACAACGTGGTAATGCCGCCAGTCTCTTGGGTACATTACCAGTCGACAGCGATGCGGATGAATTTTTCGACGCTATATTTTAGTTTGTGTATAGTTTTTTATTTTGTTATTTTTATTAATTAATTAGGTAAGTACTTATTAGTTGTTATTTGCTTACTTATTATTTTAATTTACTTAATGAAATAAATATTTAAAACACTCTTATACAGGGTGAAATTAAATTCATGGGCATCCTTTTAAGGGGTCATTGTACTCATCATTATGAACAACTTTTACTATGGGACTAAACCTAAAATCGCGAAAAAAAATCAGCTGTTCCTTGCATTTATGTTCACATAACTCGTCAAAATGTAGGGAAGAGCTGATTTTTTTAGCGATTTCAGGTTTGGTCTCAACCGGCAATTATTGTACCGAAACCTTTTATCTCCGAAGCACGGAGGCGTCTTGGTTTGTAAAAATGGTCACACATCCCGGGACCAACCGCGACAAACGCAGCTTAACCTGATCGATCGACCCGTGCGGCTGTTATTACTTAGCCATGCCTCCTCAATGTTACGAGTCAATAACTAATATTATTGAGAACTGCAGTGAACATTAGCATCATAAACTAATACGTTTACACTAATACGTTTACTTGCAGGTCTGATATCTCTTTAACCCGATATTTCACAGCCTTCTGCTCATAATGAAAATGTTCTTATATTTTATCTGTTTGCATTCATGTCAGCTATCTCATGAATGGCCGTTATTTTCAAAATGGCGCGACAGAAGGTAGGTATGGCTCGAATCTACAATAAGCATAATCAGCCTATAATGTTCCCACTGCTGGGACACAGGCCTCCTCTCTGTGAGAGGGAGTGGGCCGTAATCCACCACGCGGGCCCAGTGCGAGTTGGTAGATGTAACATGTTTTAGAATTTTTGGTTCTAGGACATGCCGGTGCAGCGACCAAAACCGCTACGACATCCGCTGCCGCTAATGAGCGGTGACACCTCGGCAAGAAATCACGTCGGGGTCACCAGTATAGAGGTTATGAGGAACAGGGTGTAAAGTCCACTCGTACTCTATAGAAAAGGGAGGATCCTCCGACCAGACGGGTGTTGTGTCTGGCGGGCAACTGCCCAATGAGTCATGTCGGGCTGTTGTATATAGGTATGCTAGTTGCGTGGTAAACTCTGCTTGCGCGATGCAGGATTTGCGTGACGTCAGTATGACGCGTTGTTCGCATGTGGCGTTGTAGATACCGCTACACCGGTTTCCTCACGATGTTTTCCTTCACTGGTGGTAGCTTCCCATGGTGTACATAAAAAGGAGTATTCTATCTTTCTTGTTTACAAATGGAATTTGGTCATATCGTCCTACGCAATATGAGTCGCGCCCTGTCATCAAATTAACATGAAAATTAACATTTTACATTAATTATGTATTATCGTTTTAGGCCTAAAGGTCTCTTGTTATCTAGGTACTGATCCTTTTAATGATTTTGACCCCTTTGATGTGAATACTTTGAGGTCAATTACTAGTTCAAGTTCTTAGCATAGATTTTTTTTCCAAGTCTATAACAGTGTTTATCCGGTTGAATACCGTAATTACAGACACAATTAAAAAGCTATTGTGTCTCGCGTGGATCCACGTTTAAGCAAATGAAAAAAAAAAAAAGCAAAAAATGTATTTTCTTTCTTTCTTTTCATACGAAGGGTTAAGAAAAAAAAACATGAAAATCTGCATAAGCTTGCTATGAATCGAAAGGACCAACACTGAGAAGACGACGAATTTTGATAAATTAATATTTATTTCTGTAAATTAGTTACTTTTACAAGTCAAAAAAATAATATTTTGGAAATATGTAGATGAGGCAGGTGTTTCCTAACCGGCTACTCTGAGCGTCCGCGGGGATATCCGAGATATTTAAAACTAGGTGCGCCCCGCGGTTTCACCCGCATAAGTCTCGATCCTGTGGAAATATCGGGATAAAAAGTATCCTATGTCCTTTCCCGGGATTCAAACTATCTCTATAGCAAATTTCATCTAAATCGGTTCAGCGGTTTAGGGGCCGTCTCCAGGAGCGCGAGAATCGCGGCGATATTATAATCGTCGTGTCACGTATTTCTATACACTCTCATAGAACGTGTCTCCACACGGCGATATCATCGCAGCGAAAACTTAATGGCACGGCGAGACTATCGCCGCGATTCTCTCGCTCGTGGAGACGACCCCTTAGGCGTGAAAAGGTAACATACAGACAGACAGACAGAGTTACTTTCGAATTTATAATATTATACAATGTGTTTTTTTTGATATCCCATAACTCTAGGGGGTCATTGTACTCATCATTATGAATAACTTTTACTATGGGACAAATCTGAAATCGCAAAAAAAAAAAATCAGCTGTCCCTACATTTATATTCGCATAACTCATCAAAATGTAGGGAACAACTGATTTTTTTCGCGATTTCAGGTTTGGTCCCATAGTAAAAGTTGTTCATAATAATTACCTACTGTTTTATAAATTATACACATTTATTTATTTAGTAACTTTGTAAAAGCCATTTTTTCATTATCCTCGTCCTCGTTCGAAACCAACCGTTAAAATTATTGAAGACGATTCTCAAGCTTAATGAAGCTAAGTCGAAAATACCTACTAGTAATTTATGATAAACCCACATTGAGGCTGGCCGCATAAGTCCGGTTTCCTGATTCGGAATAATTCAGATTCGGAGACTGAATGCACGCATTTCATACAAAATCTTCTCTTTAGCGCACACGTTCTTATATTTTCCGTTCGGAAGCCCTGACGGAAAATTTAAGAACGTGTGCGCTAAGGAGAAGATTTTGAATGAAATACGTGCATTGGGGGTCTCCGAATCTGAATTCAAAAATAAAAATTCAAAATTCGAAGACATGTGACATCTACCAAGCCGCACTGGGCCCGCGTGGTGGATTACGGCCCACTCCCTCTCACAGAGAGGAGGCCTGTGTCCCAGCAGTGCGAACATTATAGGCTGATTATGTGTATGTGTGTGAATCTGAATTCCGAAACTGAATTCCGAATCAGGAAACCGGACGTATGCGCCCAGCCTAAAGCACTAGGTGGCGGACGTTTTGGGAGACTGTCTTATGAAACCGGACGTATGCGGCCGGCCTAACGCATTGAGGTCGAAATTCCGATGACGTACATTTCTTTTGGTTTCTGATTCAAAACGATTTAGGATGTAATAAATATGAATTTAGTGTCAAACCGTCTATATTCTTTAGTAACCTAACAGCCACTCAAGTATGACACGTGTGTGTGAGTCGGACACTAAGGTTCACAATAAACCTACTTTTTAAAATTTGCATAAGAATTTTACATGGAGCGACTACCTACTATTTTGCAAATAAGAAAAAAGCGAGAATGAGCAGTGGTGGCCCAGTGGTATCAGCCGCGACTTACAAGTTGTAGGTCGTAGGTTTGAACCCCGACAGGCGCTTTACTTTGTGTAAATTATTTCATCACCACTGCTCTCAAAACGATGAAGGAAAACATCGTGAGGGAACCGGCATGTCCTAGAACCAAAAATTCGAAGACATGTGACATCCACCAACCCGCACTGGGCCCGCGTGGTGGATTACGGCCCACTCCCTCTCACAGAGAGGAGGCCTGTGTCCCAGCAGTGGGAACGTTATAGGCTGATTATGTTGTAAGAAAGAAATAAAACTTTTTTTTGCAACAGGGACTGAAAGTGGGTCTTAAGGCGCAGATATACGACTTCTAATGATTTTAAATTCAACATCACGTCTAATCGACCGGACTGATTTCTTTGAAAAAAAATAAATGTTAAGTATACTAGACCATTTGCTTCGTAATTTGATATGTGAATATTTGCAATTATATTTTCTTAACATAGTGTAATTAATTTGTAAAGTAATGTCTACCGCGGACATAAAAACGATAATCACGCAAACACTATCGGGTGTATTTTCATAAAACTTTCACCATCTAAAAGACAATTTAATTCCCCGAATTTTAGTGTACGGTTTTTATTTGTTTGGTGTTTGAGAGTTTTTGTAAATAGATAATTGCTTCATATTTGCAATAAATTACCACGGTTGTGTCATCGCGCTTCTCTTTCTTTTCTATGCAGTCCGACAGTGACCGCGCTTTAGGTCGTGTAGTCGCCTTAAAAATTCGAAATGGGGCTACTAAGGCTTGTGGGGTATAATATGAAAGAGCGAAGCTTGCACATTCTCAAACAATTTTTTCTTTTTTTTTTAGGCCGCATAGTTTTCGACTTTTCATGAAAAAAGTAAAAAAAAATACCGTTCCCCCCCTTATCTCCGAAGTTTGCATAGCGAAAATTCTGAAATTATTCTATGTGATAGAAGTTTATGTAAATATTACAGGAAAAATAAACCGATGTTTCTAAATAGCACCCCTTTTTAGAAATCATCAACAAAAGATACATTAGTTCCACTATCGGCCAAGAGATGGCGCTGACCTAAAACTGCAATATACTACACCGCAGTGTTAATGTTCTCTGACGAATATAGGCCTCGCCGATGAAAATTTAGAAACATATGATGGTACGGAACCATCGGTGCGCGAGTCCGACACGCTCTTGACCGGTCTTTTTGTTTTAAAGTAAGTAAGTGTTATCTGTTTTTAAGTTTAGCTGATTGTGCTGATGTTACAGGGCGACGTTATCGCTCGGCGATAAATCCAGGGACCGGCCGGATACTCGTTGAAAGGGTTTTTGAAGGGGTTTTTTTAAGCGCTTCGAAAAAAAACCCTATGATACATGTTACACCTTCGAACGGGTGTAGTTAACCCGTTACGAACGGGTTACCCTTTCAACACCCTGTAACACTGTAACAGGGTAAGCCATTCCAACTCAAGACATTGTAATGTGCACTGTTTACAATCTATATTAGTTTGAAAATTGCATAACCACGACCGCACGTGACATCGTACCGCGCCCGGCGGTCCGCCAATCTTGCGTGTACCGACTTGCCGAGCGACTTGTAAGGCGCCGCACGGGTGCAAGTACCACCTACATGCAGCTCAAGTTTATTAGGTAAATTCCAGGGTAACACGAAAAAAAGCTTTTCGAGAAGGTAACCTCTTCAAAGGCTTAAGTCATTGAAGGGGTTAACCCCTTCACGTGGTTACCTTATTAAAGGTGTTAACCATTTCGCTGGGTTTCGAGGATGTACTCGCACAAAAGGTAACACTGCGATATGAGTTACCCCATGTACGGGTTACCCTGTCCAAAGGCTTAACTCTTAAGCGGGGTTGTCCGGTCCCTGGATAAATCCCTTAAAATAAAGACGAAAAAAAAAAAAAGAAATCAAAAAATCGTTTTGTCGTCATCTAAAAACTATTGCCGTTAAGTCCTTGCGTCGGCACCTCCGAAGGTCACACGCCCAGACACCTCGACTAGTCGTAAACAGCGGCTTTAGGTCAACGTGCGACAAAATCGGCACGTGTAAGCGCGCCCGGCGCCATGCATTTAATACAAAAACCTGTACATTCATTCTTATTGATCTAAGACCGTACGAAGTTCGCCGGGTCACCTAGTGAAAATTTTCAAAACGGCTGGTTGACACTTCCCGTGACCCAAGGGCTGGCTTTTACCTTGGCCAAAGGCTAAGCATTGCCATACAACGTGGTAATGCCGCCAGTCTCTTGGGTACATTACCAGTCGACAGCGATGCGGATGAATTTTTCGACGCTACATTTTAGTTTGTGTATAGTTTTAGTTAAGTTAGGTTTTAATATTGTTACTTTCGTTTAGCTGGTGAATATTCCATACTAATTTTATAAATTCGAAAGTAACTCTGTCTGTCTGTATGTTATCTTTTCACGCCTAAACCACTGAACGGATTTAGATGAAATTTGGCAGAGAGATAGATTGCATCCCGGGGAAGGACATAGGATAGTTTTTATCGCAGAAATCAACCTTTAAGAGGGTGAAAAGGGGGGTGGAAGTTTGTATGGGGAATCAATAACCGCTGAACTGATTTAGATGAAATTTGGTTTGATATAGTTTGAGTTGTGGGTAAGGATATATAGAATAGTTTTTATCCCCGAAATTATCCCTTAAGAGTGTAAAAAAAAGGGTTTAAAATGGGGGGTGGAGATTTGTAAAGGGAACCAACAAAAAAGGACTATAATACTTTTATCGCGGGTGAAACCGCGGGGCACAGCTACTTATATTTTAGACTTTAGTAAAATATTCTTAGGCACAACACTTTTCTTGCTGACCGTCCTAAGTTACACGAGTTAGATTAGAGGTCACAGTTAAGTTATACTCGTCCAAGTCTTTTAAAATAGCAAACGCGATTTTGAAGGTTAACGTTACCTTCGTATTTGCTTAATTTGAGGCAAACAAATTTTTATTGGAGTATCGAATTATACGACTATTTAAACATTAGTATCGATCAGTCATTATAACGGGTGTAAGACACTAAATGAAGCCGATAGTAGCTCTTGTAATATTTTTTTTGTACTGGACCATACCTGGGAACCTTCCGGTTACGGAAATACACTTGGGAGCAAATAAATCGAGCCACTTGCTTTTTTTTGCACGTATAATGGTTATTATTTTTGGTATTATGGAACGTATCAAATCGAAACATATATCGCCTAAGAGCTTATTTAATAATCTTTACAATGAGGGTAAATTTTTGAATGATAACCTTATTTAATGATAAATTATTGGCTCTGAAAGAAAAACGGTAATTTTGATAGAAAATTGTAGGGTTAGAACAGTCCAGAAAATCTATCGAAATCAGGGCAAGGGGGGGTAATACAAGATATTAAGAATAAGTTTATACCATAATTTTGTTTTTAATTGTTTTTTTCTGGACTGACAATTTTCTATCAAAATTACCGTTTTTCTTTCAGAGCCAATAATTTATCATTAAATAAGGTTATCATTCAATAATTTACCCTCATTGTAAAGATTATTAAATAAGCTCTTAGGCGATATATGTTTCGATTTGATACGTTCCATAATACCAAAAATAATAACCATTATACGTGAAAAAAGGAAGTGGCTCGATTTATTTGCTCCCAAGTGTATTAAAGGTCAAAATTCCAACTTTTACTGACGTTTTTTTACTAAAACAAGACTTTAATGTTATACTTAACACAATTTTAAATACCCCCACGAGCCCTGTACCGTTGCATGCACCCATAAGCACAATGTTTTGCGTGTCTTTTTCCTCGCAAGTGTGTTGAAAAACGTCGTATGAAACCCGTGCGCATTGATCATTGCACACATGTATCATAATGTACTATTGTGTATTAATCACTTTGTCCATAACTTACATTTAAATCAATAAGAGAGGAACTTGCTGACACGAAAACTAAATTCTCAAAAATAAAGTATGTTTCAAAAAGTGAATATTAATGTTCTTTTAACCCCTCAAGCGTCTAGTGTACACAACTATTATCATTGTTCTATTGTACTTATTCTCAGGAGCTCCAAATCTATTGTTCTCCAAACAATTACTCCATACATTGAAGAGCTCCATAATTTTATTAGTTAAAATAATATAATACTAAAATTGTTCCCAGTGCTTTTTTAATTTGGAGCCGCCGGGAATAAAATTATGGAGCGCCTGGGAATAAGCCTTCCATTGTCATTGTGAAAACAATGACTCCAAAGCTTCACTGCCACCACACCCCGGACACTCCATACAACGCTCGCAAAATAATTACCTACTAATACTACATTAAAAATGACTTTTGTATACGTATGAATGTGTGCGTGAGGTACTTGTGTTTGCGAGCGCTCTTGTTAAAGAACTGCGACGAATACACCGAAGTGCGGAGTGAGGTGCGGTAACTGATGTTAGTGCGGGGAAGGGACTGAAGGGAGTGTCCTTTCTGTACGTAGTACTTTAAGTATTCTGTGCTGCCACTGCGTCCATTCGACTACTCGGACGCGACGCGTGGGGTGTTTCGATAGGTAGGTGGGCAAACGTGTGAGAGGTACGAAACTACGAAGAAACAACAAAACTATTCAAAAATGTTAATAGGTGTCGAGTTTTCGAGTTGGCTAGCTTCAATGAGATGAAGCGTTTCGATTGGTCAGTGGATTCGGTGGGCTGTTGCGTTGGCGTGACGTATCGAAACAGCTAGCATATCTTACACGTGCCGAACTACCTAACCGAGAACCTCTTTTTTTTAATTATTCACGAAATAATAGTAATCGGTTTAAAAATAACGCTAACATTAAACACTATGTGACGTCATTAACAGCAGGAAGTATAGAATAACCTTCCATGTTCATTTTCTAGCAGGGCCGTCTTAACCATATTGGGCGCCGGGGTGCGAAAAACAGTCTGGGGGCAGTCGGCTCTTTGCTTCGAGGCAAAAAAAAAAAAACTTGATTTTGGACTCCAATTTTTAGGGAGAAGCACCAAGGTAGCCCGCGAAATTCAATTTTACGTGTTATTTTCTACGTTTTTGCAATTTGCAGGTCAGTGTAAGGTTGTATATTTTGTCTTCCAATTGACTTAGAGGGTTGTATTGATACAACCCTCTAAGATTTCCTTCATAAAACCATTTGATTGATATTTCATGAAATAGTAATTTTGAATTTCACGGGCTACCCTGGCGCTTCCCTCCGGCTTGCGCCTCAAAGTGTCTAAACACACTATGCCGAAGTTACGCGACCGAAGTTCGGCATGATTACGCCTGCAATGCTATTTGAATCGCTATAACGCATCGTAATTTCGGCATAATGTGTCGTCAGTAATTCAAATAGCATTGCAGGCGTAATCATGCCGAACTTCGGTCGCGTAACTTCGGCATAGTGTGTTTAGACACTAAGACCCCACCCACGCCCGGGTGCCACGCACCCCTTGCGCCCTCGGGTAAAGACGGCCCTGTTTTCTAGTATACGTTTGAATTCGCCAACTCACAACGCAAACTTTTCAAGTTAGGTACTAAAATGCTAGATCGACGATTTTATTTAAAAAATCAATCAATCTGCCTAGCTTATTCCCATCTATGTTGGGGTCGGCTTCCAGTCTAACCAGATGCAGCTGAATACCAGTATTTTACATGGAGCGACTGCCTATCTGACCTCCACAACCCAGTTACTGGGTAATACGAAACCCCTTGGTAAGACTGGTTGTCAGACTTTCGGGCTTCTGACGCCCCGTAACGACTGTCAAAGATCCGCTAATGACAGCCGGGACCAACGGCTTAGCGTGCTTTCCGATGCACGGAGGGGTCTTGGTATGTAAAGATGGTCACCCATCCACGGACCAACCGCGGCAAGCGTAGCTTAACCTGACCGATCGACCCGTGCGGCTGTTATTACTACACAATTTAATTTGGCCCTGCATACTTATAATATGATAAATGCAAATAAAATATCGCTCAAAAAACAACCGACTTCAAAAAAAAACACTACAAAATGATAAATAACTTTAATTTCGGAAGTCGGTGTCGTTGGTTCCGCATTTTCGTTTTTTGACTCCGACTTCCGAAATTAAAGTTAATTATCATTTTGTAGTGTTTTTTTTGAAGTCGGTTGTTATTGTTTTTGTAAAAAAAATTTAGTTTTAACTTTTTCGTTGTACCTACCCTACACAAATTCAATTAACACTAGGGCATTGAAGAATTGAAGACACCGACTAGAAGAATCATCAAAATTCGCATAGAAATGCCAGAGAGGCTGTACATTTATGCATATAACTTCGTACATAAGAATAATTACCTAATGAATTATATACTAAAACCTTCCTGAAAGTATGTAGATCACATAATGAAAGAATTATCATCGGCTCATTAGTTTTTGAGAAAATCGCGGACATACATACATACGGGTCGAATACAGAACCTCCTTTTTTGAAGTCGGTTAAAAATGAGTTAAATATGCCAAAGCATTTAGAAAGCGGAGAGCAGTGGTGGCCCAGTGGTATCGGCCGCGACTTACGAGTTGTAGGTCGTAGGTTCGAACCCAGACAGGCGCTTTACTTTGTGTAAATTACACTTGGGAGCAAATAAATCGAGCCACTTGCTTTTTTTTTCACGTATATTGGTTATTATTTTTGGTATTATGGAACATATCAATTCGAAACATATATCGCCTAAGAGCTTATTTAATAACCTTTACAATGAGGTTAAATTATTGAATGATAACCTTATTTAATGATAAATTATTGGCTCTGATAGAAAAACGGTAATTTTGATAGAAAATTGTAGGGTTAAAACAGTCCAGAAAATCTATCGAAATCAAGGCGCGGAGGGGTAATACAAGATATTAAGAATAAGCTTATACCATAATTTTGTTTTTTTCTGAACTGTTTTAACCCTACAATTTTCTATCAAAATTACCGTTTTTCTTTCAGAGTCAATAATTTATCATTAAATAAGGTTATCATTCAATAATTTACCCTCATTGTAAAGGTTATTAAATAAGCTCTTAGGCGATATATGTTTCGAATTGATAAGTTCCATAAAACAAAAAATGATAACCATTATACGTGAAAAAAGGAAGTGGCTCGATTTATTTGCTCCCAAGTGTATTTCATCGCCACTGCTCTCAAAACGGTGAAGGAAAACATCGTGAGGAAACCGGCATGTCCTAGAACCAAAAATTCAAAGACATGTGACATCTACCAACCCGCACTGGGCCCGTGTGGTAGATTACGGCCCACTCCCTCTCACAGAGAGGAGGCCTGTGTCCCAGCAGTGGGAACATTATAGGCTGATGATGATGATTTAGAAAGCGTATTTACGTTCGGAAAACAAAGACGTAATGAAAAAGGAGCAGTTACGTCGATATATGTTTCTCCAAATGAGAGATATCGAGTTAGAAATACCACGCTGCGCTCCATAACTCAAGAAGCGGATGTTGGAGAAAAAACAGCCAGGCTGAAGTGGGAATGGGCCGGACACGTCTCACGAATGCACCCGGAGAGATGGGCAAAGATCGTCACTCACTGGACGCCTGAGGCAGGACATCGCCGTCGAGGTAGACCAAGACGAAGGTGGCGTGACGATCTAATATCATTCGCAGGGCCAACATGGCCAGAGATCGCACAAGACAGGGAGGTTTGGAAGAAAAAAGGGGAGGCCTTTGCCCAGCAGTGGGACACAAAATAGACTAACAAAAAAAAATGTATAAATAATAAATACATATGTAATCCTACTTCCCTGCCTATATAAAAACATAGTAAACACTTTTAAATACCTAGTGGTTTGACATTAGATTAGCTTTGAGGTTAAATTAAGAACAGATTCTAGATTTCAATAATCAGGTTTATCGGCTACACGTGTTATAAACAGGGTGTTCTAAAACTGAGTTTTATTTTTAGCGTAATATTTTTTTTTTTAACACAAACATTCTACCTTCTTCAATTCTTCAATGAACTAGTGTTAATTGATTTGTGTGGGGTAGGTATAACTAAAAAGTGAAAAACACTTTAAAAAAACAAACAACCGTCTTCAAAAAAACTACAAAGTGATAAATAAGTTTAATTTCGGAAGTCGGTGTCAAAAAACGAAAATGCGGAACCAACGACACCGACTTCCGAAATTAAAGTTATTTATCACTTTGTAGTTTTTTTAAAGATTGTTTAAAAAAAAAAAATCTATAGAATTTTGTGCCGCGAGCGAGCAAGCGGCGCGGGAGAGCGGAGATGTGTGGCGGTCGGGCGGGCGGCGGGTGACGCGCCCTTTTCCCCGCTGTCTTCTCCTCGCGCCTAGCAAACCCGAAAGAGTCATTCCCATCATACATCTCCGCTACGCACAGGTCACATCTCCTCTCCGCTTTGGTGGAAATAACCTATTTTTTTTTTCTCGCGGTGGAAATCCTCATGGACTTCCTCTATGGTGGGGGTGACAGAGGGGCATGCCGGACTCTTACCGGCTAAAACCACCGTGGTGTTCCACCTCTACCTATGGCCGGGGGTGCGGGATTCGCATAAGCATTCACCGCTCCCCCGACAGGCCTCGACCCGCTGTTCCTCAGCGGGTCCCACCTCCCCGTGCGCCCATTCCTATAATGGCCGCACCCACTCTCGAGTGGCGCGCGTGGAACACTGCAGCGCCAACTCGGGCCTGTCTGGTCGGACGACGGACGCCTCTAGTCCGCCAACCGCCAGCTTCGCAGTACATCTGCTCTCGTCTCCTCTCCTCTTCGCTTTGGTGGATACCGGGCCTTATTATAAGGCACATATCGCCAGACATAAAGCCAGTCTTGACAATAAAGTTGAGCTTGAATACAGGGTGTAAAAAAAACAACCGGCTTAAAAAAAATACTACAAAGTGTAAAATAACTTTCAACTTCGGAAATCGGTGTTGTTGGTTCCGCATTTTCGTTTCTTTGACACCGACTTCCAAAATTAAAGTTATTGTTCACTTTGTAGTAAGTATTTTTTTTTTTGAAGTCGGTTGTTTTTTTTTGTAATTTTTTTTTTATTTTTTCACTTCTTAGTTGTACCTACCCCACACAAATTCAATTAACACTAGTGCATTGAAGAATTGAAGACACCGACTAGAAGAGTCATCACAAAATTCGCATAGAAATGCCGGAGAGGCTGTACATTTATGCATATAACTTCGTAGGTACATAAGAATAATTACCTAATGTATTACATACTAAGTAAAACCTTCCTGAAAGTATGTAGATCACATTGATGAAAGATTTATCTCAATTGGTACATTAGTTTTTGAGAAAATCGCGGACATACATACATACGGGTCGAATACAGAACCTCCTTTTTTGAAGTCGGTTAAAAAAAAACCATCACCTATCCGTCAACTACGAATTCTGCTGTACATTAAACTAAGTAACATTGCACAAAAATAATTGTTGGGAAACTACTTTTATTTTTGGTGTGCATATTTTCTGTTTGCGGTAGTGCGCAATGTAACATACGCAAAAAATTGTGCTTGTGGGTGCATGCAACGGTACAGGGGTCGTGGGGGTATTTAAAGTTGTGTTGTAACATTAAAAACCAGGGTTGATATGATTTAGCCGGTCAAGCGGCGCGGTTCGCCGATCGGCGACGAAACAATAGAAAATCAATTGTGTCTCATTAGCAGCGCTTGACAGATTAAATCACTTGATTCATCAAGTGATTTTTTATAAAAATCAATTATTTAAATCAATACTTTTTTACTGCGACCAAATCAGAAAAAATGTGTCAAGGGACTTCCCCCGACATAACTACCCCTACTGATTGATGGGTAGCAATACATAATATGAAAAAATGTTTAACCGAAGAAGAATTGGATATAATCAAGCAACTGCTATGTACAGACAGCGTCAGAGAAAACGAACCCCCTTTGGTAATGACATTACCAAAGGGGGTTCCTTTTCTCTGACGCTGTCCGTACAGTTGCTTCTTCCGCTGGGGTCGAAAGAATATAAAAACAAAAGTATAATATGTTGTGTTTTTATTTAATTAATAACTGACTTCCAAATTAAAAAAGATCAGAATGTAAAAAAAAAATAAAAAAAAGCTTGAATACAATCGGATTTAAAAGAAATTAATCCGATTTAAATCAAATAGGTAAATCCGATTTTTTTTTTTAAATCATGATTTCTATCAACCCTGTTAAAAACTTGTTTTTAAAAAGTAAAGTTGGAATTTTGACCATCTTCGTAACCAGATGGTTCCCAGGTATGGTCAATACATTAAAAAAATTGCTAACAATGACGGGGAGTAGAAGTGACTCTCGGCTTTGTTAAATGTCTTT
This sequence comes from Amphipoea lucens, assembly GCA_947508005.1. Taxonomy (NCBI): domain Eukaryota; kingdom Metazoa; phylum Arthropoda; class Insecta; order Lepidoptera; family Noctuidae; genus Amphipoea; species Amphipoea lucens. Next base: position 10,617,823 of record OX382382.1, read on the forward strand.
TTACACTCGTTATAAACAAAATATCTCGAACTAATCTCTTGTCGAATTTGTACAATTCTTTTAGTGTTTGATAGCCCAATTATTGAGGAAGGCTAAAGGCTACTTAACACCACGCTAGGACCTTTAGGGGCCGTGCAAAAAGAAAAAAAACTCAGAAAGACAGTTAAGCAAAAACGGAGTAGGTAATAGCGCGGGCAGTAAGTCGCAGCCAGAAGCTAGTCTTGACAATAAAGTTAAGAGCCTATACTACCTCAAATGGCTTAGCGTGATCCTCCGTTATGTCGAAAATACTGCACCATTAATTTTGAAATAAATATATGGTAAAGTTGAGGATTAATGCTAAGTCTTATGTTAGACGAAAACACGATTCCATAAAATTTTCTCGATAGAAAATAAATCCAAAGTTACCTCTAACCCGAACAATAAACCGCTGGTATTAAAAAAATACTTCAAATTAGATCATGTAACTTTGCATACTAACTGAACTTACTTTAAAGCAGGTCTTATGTTATTTACTTTTTTATAATTACCATTATTTTCACTGTAAAAAGCAAATACCTAAACTATTGGCGCTGCCTGCCGCCCAGCACCGCACTCTGTCTCGCTCTTACTCAGTCAGCGAGCAGTATCGTATGAGCGAGATAAAGAGTGAATTTTAGCTGAGGTAGTATAGGCTCTTAAGCTCGAATATAAACAAACCATTTAAATAACGCAGTACTATGTAATAAGAGATGGGTAGACATTTGAAACATAAACAATGAAATTGATTCCAATTGTCATTGAAAAATATGCGATCAACGCATTCCTTGTTATTATTAACGTTAAGGAAACATACACTTTAATATATTAAAGGTCTAGTTATCTATACTAAGAGTCTTATCACACTGGCGATTTGCAAGCGCGCCCAAAGCGAGGCGAGTTCGCAGCGAGCGCGCGGCGAAGTCGCCGCAAAGACGCCGCGGGCGCGCAGTGAGCTCGCCATTTTGTACACTCTGGCGTCGACGGCGCTATTCGCGGCGAGCTCGCTGCGCGTCCGCGGCGTCTTCGCGGCGAGTTCGCCACATTGCTGTAAATGTAAACTAATATATAATTATATTAGTTTACATTTACAGCAATGTGGCTAAGTAATAACAGCCGCACGGGTCGATCGATCAGGTTAAGCTACGCTTGCCGCGGTTGGTCCCTGGATGGGTGACCATCTTTACATACCAAGACCCCTCCGTGCCTCGGAAAGCACGTTAAGCCGTTGGCCCCGACTGTCATTCGTGGATCTTTGACAGTCGTTACGGGTCGTCAGAAGCCAGAAAGTCTGACAACCAGTCTTACCAAGGCGTATCGTATTATCCAGTAACTGTGTTGTGGAGGTCAGATAGGCAGTCGCTCCATGTAAAATACTGGTATTCAGCTGCATCGGGTCAGACTGGAAGCCGACCCCAACATAGTTGGGAAAAAGCTGGCAGATGGTGATTTACTAGAAGTCTTTACAGCTCAAAACCTTTTAAATGATTTTTCCGTACAGCGAGAAATACAAACGGTCTGAGAAAGGCTGACTCATTCTGAAGTCTGAACCAGTACCCAAGAAAAATGTAGTCTTAACCAAGGTTATCTAAAAAAAATCCTCCAAATATCCATACGATTAACCTCCGTTATTGCGAGCAACGCCACGTACAAATCTAGTATGCAAATAATAAAATATAAGCGCGAATAAATAAATAAATTATCATTAATTTGCGTGGATAATTACAAATAAAATAGAGTTTATTTAAATGGTTAACGTCGTTAAATCTTTTGGCAACTTACCTTGTATTCATTAACAGAGTTACACGTATCAGTTACAGGGTGTTCAGAAGTTGTGTTGCGGTTAAATTTTTTAGAGGTCGTTTTTGAGGTTATTTTTTATGGTCTGAGGAAGATGTTTAGATGCTGTTATTATAAATAGAATTTATGATTCTGTTTTTGGTATGTTTTCAAGGTTAATTTGTGATTTAAATGATTGTAAGTGACGGAAATGTGGATTCTTAACTTAACGCAAAGTACTATAGGTACCTAGGTATATACCTGCAAGTTACCATCCCTACCTGCATAGTTATTCACAAACACTCCATACGCTTCCGTATCGTATCGAACATTTATCATTGTTATCGTAGGAGTCTTCTAAACGCTGTTCACAAGTCCAAAACCCGAAAATTTTGTCAGTTTAAATCAAATAGACGCCCGCTATTCTTCCAACAGCTATTTGCTGTTGAGGGCAAGTCAAATCCGGTTATCGAAATGTCAGATTTTCGATACGATAGCCTGTCCTATGGTTGTGAATCAGGGCTCTGGTTGCTATTCCACCAATTCGTACTAAGCGTTTGCAAATGTCCTCTATAATGCGCACAGCAAAAGAGTGGAACTCTCTACCTGCGTCTGTGTTTCCGAGCGCATACAACCCGAATCTCTTCAAAGTGAGAGTGAACAGGCTTCTTCTGGGTAAGCTCGCTCCATCGTCGACTTTGTCTTTGTCAAAAAAAAAAAGACGGGTTGCACTCCGGGCGTGCCGGCAGAAGTAAAAAACTTGAATATTAACGTTGAAATAAATCAATTATTAATTGAATTAATATAACTAATTTTTTTTCACTATTTCTGCGTCACTTTTTTCATTAATAGATGCACTTTGTTCAATTTCCATATTTTAAACACTTTATATACACGAATTTTACGAATACACAGCAGTGTGGCTACTACACAGACGGTCGAGCCATCAGCTGTCCATCCATCCATCCACATCCACGTCAACGTCCATCCATCCATCCATCCATTGTCGTGTGTCACTTTGTTCACTTCGGTTGGCGCCGCCGTAGAAAGAGGCGGGGGGGGGGGGGGGTTAATCTCTCCTGACGGTCACGTGTCCTGACGCGAGTTTAACATTTTCAAAAAGTGTGCAACGCCGCTAAAGAAGTTTTCACTTCAAAAAATATTATTATAAGCCTGTGTTGTCCCACTGCAGGGCAAAGGCCTCCTTCCACTTTTCCCGGTCTAACGCGATTGCGGGCCAATCTTTGAAGAAGGAGTCCAGCTCATCCCGTCATCTCTTTCTGGGCCCGCCGCGCAGAGTCGTTTCCTGTCATTTGGGATCCACTGAGTGGTGGCTTTTACGTATTGCTGATCCGACATGCGACAGATGTGGCCAGTCCAGTTCCACTTTAGACCAGCAGCTGTGCTGTTGGCATTTACGTTTAAAATAATATAAATTATACGCAGAGGGCACCCACAGAATACCTAATGTTTGACTGATCTTTTTTAAAAGACTTTCTCTGGTAAATAACCGGTCAAGCGGCGCGCGTCGCCGATCGGCGACGAAACAATAGAAAATCAATCGTGTCTCATTAGCGGAGCTTGACAGATTAAACGTTTTTTATTTGTCGATAAACTAACGGGTGGATTTCAAGACCGGTTAAAAAGGGAGCCATTTTTTGTTTCAAACAAAAAAAAAAAACATCGATCGCTGCTGTTATTATTTAGCCACGAGCACCTCCTTCCTTATACACCCTGAAATTTTTATCACCGTTTTCCTCTTAAGGGGTCATTGTACATCATTATGAACAACTTTTACTATGGGACTAAACCTAAAATCTCGAAAAAAAAAATCAGCTGTTCCTTGCATTTGTCTTCACATAACTCGTCAAAATGTAGGGAAGAGTTGATTTTTTTTTCGCGATTTCAGGTTTGGTCCCATAGTAAAAGTTGTACATAATGATGATTACAATGACCCCTTAAGAGGAAAACGGTGATTATTTCACGAACGACGTTCTCAATGTTTTGTTAAGTCGTAATGGTGGCGCGTGTGTTGGATCATTCGGTTCCCTACAAAATGGTTGAGCTGGATGGTGCTGATCCATGCGTCATGTTCGTGAACGGACGCCGTCGGTTGAGACTGGTCAACTCTTAACTGCCAAGGCTTATTTTTAATCTTATTTCTTGTATTGTTTCTTCATTTGTGTGTTTTTTTACATTGTTCTCACATATAGAAGCAACAAGAATAATGTACCCAGGATTTTGTAATATATTGATTTAAAAAGAGTGTCCATGGAGTTTCTTGCCCGTTCTTCTCCATAGAGATCTACGCTTTGGAATGGGCAACTAGCTTCAACTTTCTGACCAACTGACCGACTACTTAATTTTGACAATTCAAAAGTGCCTGTAATGGTTTAATTGAAATAAATGCTTTGAGTTTGAGTTTGAGTAAAAACAATGGCGGGTCGTTAGTATAATAAATAATTAGGGGTTGGTGTTATTTAACACCTCTGCCTACCTCTATGTGGAATATAGTCGTGAAATTATGTACAGACGCTAGCACATCAATCTATTATAATCTGTAAAATTTCTTAAATAGATTTTCAACTTTATTACTGAAGCATAAGATTCAAAGTTGTTTGGGAAAATTTGATTGCTGGCGTCTGTAAATACAACAAATTCTCATCATGTACAAGGCAGATGTTAGAAGATACGCCCTAGGAGGACACAATAATGACATTACAGTTCATCGATATATTTAATGTTTCATTAAAATAGATGGACAAAATCATTCAGACCACCAAAATAAGGACGATGGTAAAAAATCTCTTCTTTTTCAATCGATCCCTCATTACCGTCAAACGGGGTGAATAGGGATGCAGGGGTGAATCGAGACGATTCTTTAAAAGGGATTTTAACATTAAAATAATATAATTTGTGGCCAAAAAGGACCCTAATGTGTTTACTGTAATTAATTAACGATTACGTGCCTTTATTGACAACAAACTATATTATTTCAACGTTAAAATCCATTTCAATGTTTCGTCCCGATTCACCCCTGCATCCCTATTCACCCCGTTTGTAGGTACTGAGGATCGTGGTCAATGGACCCTTTTAAGCGAACAATCTGCCTCCATCTACTCGGGTCCAAAGTTGCCATCACCACCTGCTGAAAATTGCTTGAGGACGTAGCTTCTTTTACTTGGTCGGACCATCGTGTTGGCGACCGGCCTCTCGCTCTCTTTCCTTCGGTATTGCCAACAATAACTAGCTTTTCAAGGCTGCTATCTCCCCTTCGCATTATGTGGCCGAAATAGGACAGAATACGCTGTAGGCATATTGTAGACAATCGGGTCTTGACATCGTGTCGGGAAAGGATAGAGACATTTGTGCGTTTGGCTGAAAAATAGGTGCCGGCAATTTATTATTTTAGGTCAAAATAAAATCACTTTAATCAGTGTTTTTTTTGCCTGGATAACTTTGGTTAAACGTACTGAGCGCTGTGTTAAAATTTGTCCATCTATTTTAATGGGACCCTGTATATCATATTACAGTTCATCGACAGAACGTGAACCCGCGACCTCTACATTAACAGTCAGCTCTTAACTGTGCAGCTATTGTGTCCAAGAGATTCTTAATTGGCTATCAATCGCGAGAGTATGGCACTACATGGTACCTAACTAAGTATAACGGGTGTCGAAGCCGAGTCACTTTTACTCCCCGTCATTGTAATCATTTTTACCAGACTACGGCGAAGCAAAAAGGAGGGTTATGATTTTAACCGGTATGTATGTATGTAATATGTATGTTCCCTCATAACTTCTAAACTGCTTGTCATAATTGGACAAGTGAGGTATCGTTGGAGGCGTCTTGATCGTCCGCTGGTTATAGGCTATGTGACGTCACAATAAATTGAATATTGCGCCCTCTAACGGACATAAAGTCATGACCCAAAAGATTTTTTTTTTAATCATGCCGTGTTGGGTATTAAATGAAAAGGCTTAATTAGCACATTTCATAAATATTACTGAAATAAGCCCCAAAATAATTAAATAAAAAATAAGTTAAAAAACTAAAACCCGACTACTGAAAAGGATGAAACAAGAAAGTACCTTTCCGTGGTCGCATGCCGCTGTACATACAAAGCTATGGTGTATTTATATTTATGTTCGTATAACTCGTCAAAATGTAGGGAACAGCTGATTTATTTTTCGCGATTTCAGGTTTGGTCCCATAGTAAAAGTTGTTCATAATGATGAGTATAATGACCTCTTAAGAGGTTGTTAATATTTTTCCAATAACCCTGTATAAAAGTTAATTATCTTAATTACTAACATAGGATAAGTTTTTTACTAACAAATGAGTCATGGTTACTTGAAATAAAATTGAATTGAATTGAATATCAATCTACTCCTGATAATGTATTCTCAACATTGGAAAACATCGTGAACCCTCTAAATGGTTTTTAAAGTGAAAACTTCTTTAGCGGCGTTGCACACTTTTTTGTAATGGGTAAAAAATGTTAAACTCGCGTCAGGACACGTGAGCGTCAGGAGAGACTACGCAGGGGAGAACTACTACTCCTAACTACTAAGTATCCCCCTCTCTTTCTACGGCGGCGCCAACCGAAGTGAACCAAGTGACACACGACATTGGATGGATGGATGGATGTGGATGTGGATATGGATGCGGATGGATGGATGGATGGATGGATGGACAGCTGATGGCTCGACCGTCTGTGTAGTAGCCACACTGCTGTGTATTCGTAAAATTCGTGTATATAAAGTGTTTAAAATATGGAAATTGAACAAAGTGCATCTATTAATGAAAAAAGTGACGCAGAAATAGTGAAAAAAAATTAGTTATATTAATTTAATTAATAATTGATTTAGTTCAACGTTAATATTCATGTTTTCACTTTTGCCGGCACTCCCGGAGTGCAACCCGTCTTTTTTTTATACAAATTAATGTAAGGATCTCGCCATGTCTCTTTATTTTGGACGGGCAAAAACATTTCGGGAGTAGAGGCCAGGGGGCGTCGAGTCGTACACGATTAAAGACAAATTCGTGCACTGACTGGACAGGTGCACTCAGTCTGTGGTTCCTTCTTCAAAAGACCACCCTAGTCACACATCTACATGGTCTTCAAATGACCTGACCAAGATTATGTAAGATGGACTTTAAAAGGGACTGTGACCTCTGAGTTTGTTTCGGCCTTTCTTCTCAGAGTAGTCAGATAGGAAACGCCGACCTCATCTAGTTTTGAAATCATCAATCATCATAGTTTTTAAAACAAATGATATCTATAACATAGAGTAGGTAGATAATATGTATTTTTAGACTTCTATTACTTCTTGCAATGGCACAGGCCTGTTGTTATTCAGCCTAATTGAAGAGGTTAACACTGATATTAACTATCTGTGTCATATTGCTCGCGCTTCTCTCTATTTAGAGGTGCCCCTAACAGAGGGGCAATTCTCGTAATTTTAAGAACGTTTACAGTCTGATCTGTCTCAATCTGTCAAAAATTCATCTAATTTCCCTACATCGATTGTCGCTGAGATGAGATTGGGACTAGATTTTCAACGTTTTTAATTACGAGAACTGGCCTTCTGGTCTACAACTTTGAATGTTATACATTTTTAAAATGTCTTTAACGTATCTCGAGAGAGACCCTAGGGTCACAGACCTTTGAAATGCGTGCTAGTGACCGAAGCTAACTCGCAGAGAAGTGTTGAAATTATTAAGATTTCTTTGTTGTTAAAATCTCTCTCTAAGTTCAAATGTCTATTTCATGAAATCAACTGAGAGAGTTCATCATTTCAGCCGAAAGACGTCCACTGCTGGACATAGGCCTCCCCCAAGCACCTCCACTTCGACCGGTTCTGTGCTTCCCGTATCCAAAGCGTTCCTGCGGCCTTCAAAGGTCGTTTTCGGCCGGAAGAAGTAGCGTTGGAAGGCCTCCCACGAGGTGGAGAGAGTTCAACAAAGAACAACTTCTTAAACCTTCTTAACTTTTTAAGACGTTGGTCCTTTTGAGAAAGTGGTACAGTTTGCTGGTCTGTACCCTAAATTTGACCACGCCTTTCTAATAAACGCTGTGTTAGTTAAGTCATCTGGCGCCTAATTCACTATGGCCACTTAACGATTCTTTACTTCGAACCATGTCAATCCCTTAGTTAATCACGACGTCTGAAGGCCCCAATTGACAACATTTCATATTTTTAACCTGCATGTATTATTACGTTATATAAAAGTAAATTCAAATCTAGGGCACCCATATTTTTTCGTTTTTCGAAATTATGTACTTTTCATTTATAATTTTAACTTTGAAATTCGGTGTATTCTAAGAAGACGTAAGTGCCAGATGACGGTAGAATGGCGATATTACCTTTGCTTTATTGTGACCCGTCAAAAAAACTGTTAGATGTCACTTGTCTCAGTCGTTGTTTTGGTTTCTTCATTGGCGTATATTTTTCATTGGGATCCATTTTGTTGGCGAAATATCAATCAAAAATTGATAATATTAACAGTAAGCGGCGTGTCGAGTTGATAGGAAAAAATATTGTTGAATTCAATTCAGTTTTTTAGTTGTTTTCTAGTTACACTTCTTAGGTGACATTGACATGTCTTGTTTGATGTAATGTTTTCAATCAAAGACATTGGAATGCGTAAAGGTAACTACTTCATTCCGCCGTTTATGTGACGTCATCACATGTTTTTTGATTTTTATTTTTTTTATCAGAAATTTAGAAATAAAAAAATTAAATAAAAATATATTTGAACTAAGGATACGAAAATAAAGAAATAGTATTTTTGTTTTAAGGTCGTGTCAGGTTTGAAATGTTGTCAATTCTCGTAATTTAAAACGTTCAAAGTCTAGTCGCAGTCTCATATCAGTGACAAACAAATGTCAAAAACTTGTCAAAAATGTAGGGAAATTAGAGGTATTTTTGACAGATTGAGACCGAGACTGTTAACGTTCTTAAAATTACGAGAATTGCGCCTCTGCTATTAACGTATTCTCTATGTCACAATGAACGAAACCGCGCGAAATGAACGCGAAGTTGGCGTGGTTTGAACTGTCAAAATACATGTTGTCCGTACTGTTGTCATTTCGATTCCTTGCCGTTACAGGGGTTTCTAAAAGTCACGATATTGACGTGATTTGCACGTGGTAAGATTTCGCGGGGATAAATAATAATTAACATACAGAATTGGGATCCAGTCTCAGATATACACCTATACAGGCTTATTTTTTTATCACCATCCAAATTTTTACAGGGTGTTATATAAGCCGCCGCTTTCGCGCTCAGTCCTGTGTACTGCTGGCTGGGTGAGCGTGAGCGCTGGCGCTAGGCCCCGGGGGTGGGGCGAGACGGGTGCCGCACGCGGAGGCGTCATTGAATCGATTTGATTTTCCCATCACTAAATAGTGCTTGTGACGTCATAGTAGGTAGTAAATAAATGGCACGCTTGGTTTTCATACACATCGTGATACTTGCGTTATCTAGGTTTATGTATATCTGTGGGCCCAGTAGCATCAAGTCTTTAAATTTTGAAGCGATTTGAGTCCGTACTAAAAGCAATGCCAGATGGAATGCGTGCAATAAAGGATGCCACCGAGTAACAAATTTATTGTTGAAGCACTTCAAGCCACTTGCTACTTTAGCGAATTAGCATCGTACAGACACGAGCACTAATTCAGGGTGGTAGGGACACGCGAAAACTGTGAGCATGAACAGCACTTGATTATAGACGTAGCGAAGAAATTTTTCGTCGGTTATCAAAAAAGAACAGTGGCGTGCATTGGTTTTCAGAATAGGTAGGCACTAGGCCGGGTCTAGTCTAGCCAAACGTGGACACTAATCAGAAAAAAAAGTGAGGTCAAAAGTGTGGTTATTTGAGTAGGCATGCCTACTTAAGAGTGATAAATTGCGAAGGTCGAACGTCATGGTATTACGCGTGAGACGTACGTATTTTTAATTTTGTCGTATTAACTTGAACGAGTAAAGACCAATGACAATGTGCGAATAGTACGGGAGCCAAGTAGGCCGTCCGGCGACTGCCTACTGCCGCGCGTGTATCTTAGCGCGAAGAATTGCAAAGGCGAAGACCGCGTTTTCGCGCGACCGATCGCTTTGGTTAGGCTACGGGTATTATCCTATATAGGTCGTAGTTCCAGGTGTTTTTAATGCACGTGTTGAGTTTTCAGTACGTGGCTAAGTAATAACAGCCGCACGGGTCGATTTCTCAGGTTAAGCTACGCTTGTCGTGGTCGGCCTATGGATGGGTAACCAAATTTACATACCGAGACCCCTCCGTGTTACGGACAGCAAGTGAAGCTGTTGGTCCCGGCTGTCTTTGGTAAATCTTTGACAGTTGTTACGGGTAGAAGCCCGAAAATGAGACAACCAGTCTTACTAAGGGGTATCGTCTTGCCATGTATAGCCCGATTTAAACTTTATAACGGCTCTGAAGTGCACTACTTGCTACGCAGTACCCAGTGGCGTGCATTGGTTTTCAGAATAGGTAAGCACTAGACCAGGTCTAGTCTAGGCAAACGCGGTCACTAATCAGAAAAAAAAGTGAGCTCAAAAGTGTGGTTATTTGAGTAGGCATGCCTACTTAAGGGTGATAAATTTCGAAGGTCGAACGTCATGGTATTACGCGTGAGACGTACGTATTTTTAATTTTGTCGTATTAACTTGAACGAGTAAAGACCAATGACAATATGCGAATAGTACGGGAGTCGAGAAGGCCGTCCGGCGACTGCCTACTGCCGCGCGTGTTTGTATGAAGATTTTGTTTTTTGTTAGGTATTATAATTTAGTGAGTTTCTTAATTGTGGGGCAGACACTAAAATGTAATTGACAGGCTTATGTTGATATATCGAGGTAGGCACTGCTTATAAGCAGCATGCAAGCATATAAATATGCCTATATGCAATGCAGGCCACTGATGTTCAGTTAGAAAAACGTGTCATAAGACTGGAAGCCGACCCCAAAAAGTGTCGGAAAAAAGCTAGGCAGTTGATATCGAGTTTTTAGTACAAACATGACGTTTTACACGAAATACTGTACGTGCGTTTTTGCAGTAGCAGTTATAACGACTTTTAGATTAAGGTTACATAAAATGTGTCTAATCAGAGATAATTACATTCAAAAACAGTTTTAACACCTAGATAAAATAACTGATAGTTATCTCCAAGATAAATGTTACATTTAAAATATTTCCACATCATTGTTACCTACATAGTTAGATAGCGAATTAACTGTTCAAAAAGATTAATATTGGTTATCGCTTAATCAGTGATTGAGGCTTGTGGCTAAGTAATATAACAACCACAAGGGTCGATCGATTAGGGGCCTTATTCTCTATGGGTTCTTGCACAAAGAAGCGGGTTCCCGGTAAAGACAAGCCACGATCGGTGCGGGTGAACCAGTATAGAGTTATGAGGAACAGGGTGTAAAGTTTACTCATACTCTATAAAAAGGTAGGATCCTCCAACCAGACGGGTGTTGTGTCTGGCGGGCAACTGCCCGATGATTCATGTCGTTCCGTTGTATCTATGCTAACTCTAACTCTGCTTGCGAGATGCAGGATTTTGCGTGACGTCAGTATGACGCGTATGTGGCGTTGTAGATACCGCTACAAGTTCCACAGTAACTTATGCGCTCACACATAAACAGGTAAAACATGTACCTAACCGTTTCCTTCCGAAGATCAACCTGCAGAGATCAGTACCGTACCGGGAGTCAGGACCGAAAACCCGCTTCTTTATGTAAGCACCCTATGAAACAAGGAAGGAAACCATGCGATTTTTTTTTTTAATGCTGATTGAGCCCGCTCTTAACCTCGATCACGCCTGAAGGAAAGCGATGGATGAGGTCTATGATGGAACGAGCGTGCCCAGAAGATGCCTAAGGCACTGGAACTCCCACGCATCAACGAAACACAGCAGGCTGCTTGACGCCGGACTCCGGTGGGAGGGGGGTCGCAAACCAGGCGGGCGTTAGCCCTACCACCGCAAGGGAAGAATTGAACGCGAGATTGGCGGGAATCACTAAGGAATTGACGTGGTTTCAAAGTAAGGGGCCAGGTTAAGCTACGCTTTTCGCGGTTGGTCCGTGGATGTCTGACCATCATTACATACCAAGACGCCTACGTGGCTCGGAAAGCACGTTAAGTCGTTGGTCCCGGCTGTCATTCGTGAATCCTTGAATCTTTATTGATTGTCAGAAGCCCGAAAGTCAACCAATCTTATCAAGGGTATCGTGATACCCAGTAACTGGGTTGTGGAGGTCAGATAGGCAGTCGCTCCATGTAAAATACTGGTATTCAGCTGCATCCGGTTAGACAGGAAGCCGAACCCAACATAGTTGGGAAAAGGTGTGGCAGATGATGAAGAGTGATATCTATAGAGAATCAATGTTGACTTATATTTTCCTACCTATAGTCTTGTAGTTAAAAAATGTTGAAAAATACTGCCTAGCCTTTTTCCAACTATGTTGGGGTTGGCTGCTAGTCTAGCTTGATGCAGCTGAATACTAGTATTTTACATCTCTCCTCATCTATCCTCCAAAAACCAGTTACTGGGTAATATGATACCCCTTGGTAAGACTGGTTGTCAAACTTTCGGGCTTCTGACTACTCATAACGACTGACAAAGATCTACAAACGACAGCCGGGATGGGCGGCTTAACGTGCATTAAGAGCCACGGAAGGGTCTCGAAATGTAATAGATGGTCACCCATCCATGAACCGACCGCGGCAAGCGTAGCTTAACCTTCGATAGACCCGTGCGGCTGTTATTATTAAGCCACGAGCCCCTCTTTAGCTAGGAGCCCCAATGTTGAAAAACACTATGATCACTAAATAATAAAAAAAATAAAATAACCCTGTATAAAAAAAAAACAACTTGCAATCATAAAGTTTAGTCAATTCGTGGAAATTTATGGCTTTTAATGCTAATTTTATCAACAAGATGTCTGATTCGAATTATCAAAAATGAGCCAAATTGTCATTTTTGCAGAGAAAGGTTTGTAATCAATAAAAAATTTGAATAGATAAGATTATTTGTGTTTATGATAGTTAAGTTTTAAAGAACAAGGAACTTATGATTATTCAGCCTATTCAGTCAACCATCTTATATGATTTAAAAAAAACAGCATTAAAAAAAAATAAAAGGTGCAAAACAAAAAATTCAAAATTTTACAATTTGAAAATCAAAAGACATTTGTACTTAATGAATTTAGTTCTTAACGTTTTGCATTGCTATCCATTTTATTATTATTAAGATGTGATAAGAAATAGAAATATAAACACCGGGTTAATGTTGTTTTGACAACTTAATGCCAGATTAAAATAAAAACAACAGAAAAACTATTGGAGACTGATAAAAAAGAAAAAAAAATTAACATTAGGTTATTTGGCATTACAAGGACAGATTGGAAATATACACAAACCGTTTCCATATTATTCAAGTTTATTGTTCCAGTTTATGTAGATAAATACAGCCTAAAAGTCTATAATCTCTTGAAAAAATCCGATAATAAAGTACTTAATCAGGTCTGATAATTAGTTTCATTCAAAAAATAATCTTTAAAAATAATTATTGAATAAATTGCTTTAAAAATATAGAACACTAACACTAAACTCACCTGTTATAAAGCCTGGCATATTTTTTTCCCACCACTGATGTGCAATAGAATTTCGCGTGCAGCCAAGTATTTTTTTTTACACAATTAAAAAACCACAATCACTGATTACTCTGCCAATGATAATAAACTTAGCATAGGTACAGTTAATATATTGTATTATCAAGCAGTTTACATCCAATCAAGGGTTTAAATATTAAATTTGTACTAATATAGATAAAGAAACAATTACGTTTGATAAGTTATGATTACAGTAAAGTTAGGCGTTTTAATGCTATAGACCGAAAACGAATGTGGGCGACCGTCCTCTCGCTAATGTATGCGCCGTCGAACGAATAGTAATAAAATTATACACGGCATAGCGTCGAATTACGCGTCTCCCGCTTTTAGTTAAAAGGTTAACAGCCAATTGACTACGGTTTTTTTTAATCAGTTAAAAATATAGGCACTAGCATTATACTAAGGAGCTCATCGTACTCACCGTCGCTAGCGGGTCGCATTCCACCTTTCCCGATGTGCGTGGGCTCTCATTTTCATCTTGTTCACGTAATACCACTTTACGAATATCTAATATTTTGGTATCAAAATGCAAGGAGGTATAAAAAAACTAGGATGACCACTGTTACATTACAACTGTCAAAACTGAACTTCACTCGGGTACTTGTGCCAAGTACCATAGACAAGGTTATGTTTTATAAATAGAATTTGGTTTTGCTACTCGACAACAGATGGCGTTAGTAGCTTTGAATTTTGAGACTTCGAAAATATTAATTCTATTTATATGTTTTTATTCACTAACTGCTTGTAGTTTATAGGGTTCCGTAGTCTACTAGGAACCCTTATAGTTTCGCCATGTCTGTCTGTCCGTCCGTCCGTCCGTCTGTCCGTCCTCGCTTAATCTCTGTGACTGAGTGTTAGCTTAGCACTAGAAAGCTGAAATTTGGTACCAATATGTATATCAATCAAGCCGATAAAGTGGTAAAATAAAAATTGGAAAAAAATGTTTTATTAGGGTAGCCTCCCTATAGGTATGTAAAGTGGGAAGTGATTTTTTTTTTAATTTCAACCCTAACGTGTGATATATTCTTGGAAAGGTATTTAAAAATGAATAGGGGTTTACTAAAATCATTTTTTGATAATGTCAATAATTTCGGAAATAATCGCTACAAAAGTAAAAAACAATGTGCCCCCCTCTAACTTTTGAACCATAAGTTTAGAAAATATGAAAAAATCTGAAAAGTAGAACTTTATAAGGACTTTCTAGGAAAATTATTTTGAACTTGATAGAAACAACAGTTTTTGTACAAAAAAGACAAAAAGTTGTACAAAATCATTTCTGGACTAAGTTCGTAGTATAATCGTATATGCAAGCATTTTTTTTAACTTCGTTTACATATTTTATTATCCTGAACGTATCTTTTTTCAAACAAAAAAAGAATTATTAAAATCGGTTCTCGCAATCCAAAATTACCACCGAAAACTTCTGGCACGTCTATGTATTAATTAGTAACCCAATTCCCCGAGAGATGGCGCTGTAGGTACTTATTACATTGGGTCGGGTATTATCGAATTGTACGTGGGAACACTTATTGTGACGGACGGGAAACTACGGAACCCTACACTGAGCGTGACCCGACAAACTCTTGGCCGGTTTTTTTAATAACAGCATAATGAGACAATTTTTCGATACATTTACTGACGATAGGGGTGGTCTTCATCAAAAAGTATTTTATTATTAACCCACCTTCCTAAAAACAGTGAGGATCCCGGCACAATTGAACCGTGCAACATCTATTTCCTATCCGTGCATTTTCGATGATGTCATACCTAGGTAACCTGCCTCTTCAGCTTCGCTTGTTGTGAGACAGGAGGCTGACGAAAAATAAGATGTGCACTAGTGTAGTCATCATGAGCAGTTTTGTTGTAAAAGGTATGTACTGTTTTTCGCCCAATCAATAGTCAAAAGCCTCGACCAAACATCTGAAGACCAATTCTCGTAGTTTAACACGTTCAAATTCTAGTCGCAGTCTCATCTCGACAAACAAACAAATGTCAAAATCTTGTCAAAATGTATAGACGTATTTTTGACAGATTGAGACTGAGATCAAACTGTGAACGTTCTTAAAATTACGAGAATTGCCCCTCTGCCCCCTTATTTACAAACACTCGATATGCTTCCGTATCGTATCGAACATTAAATCATTGTTATCGTACGAGTGTTCTTAACGCTGTTCACAAGTCCAAAACCCGAAAATTCTTCCAACAGCTATTTGCTGTTGAGGGGAAGTCAAATCAGGTTATAGAAATGTCAGGTTTTCGATACGATAGCCTGTCGTATGGTTGTGAATCAGGGCTCTGAACTCCTGAAGGTCTATCGCTAAGCAGTTGGATCAAGGACTTGTTGTACAGACGCCAGCACATCAACCTACCCAAAACCGTCACATTTTTCCAGTCAACTTTGAACCTTATGCTTAAGTGATAAAGTTGAAAATCTATTAAAGAAATTTGACAGATTGTAGTAGGTTGATGTGCTGGCGTCTGTACACACGGCTACACATCAAGCTATACATTTCCAGTTTTAGTTGACCTCGCATTGTATAGGTTTTTCGTACAATCAGAAGTCAGCTTATACTCGTTCTGTGTAGCTTGATGTGTAGCCGTGTGTACATACAACAGATTTGAAGTGAAAACTTCTTCAGGCGCGTTCGGCATTTTTTGAGATGGGAAAAACCATTGAATTCGCGCCACTGTTACCGTAACCGACACCGCTTCGGATTCGTTCGGCTGTCCTCGGGATGTACTCGGTTTTAATGTATATCCGATATGTCAAGTGAGTGATGGCAAAGTATTCTGTTTGTGTTTTGTTTTCACTTCTGTCAATCTTCTGGCAATCCCGGAGTGCCACTGTTTTTTTTTTTTGTGTTTTTTGATAACCGACGAATAATGTCGATGTCCTTACCACTCGGTACAGAAGTACATAATACTTTATAGTACTATAGAAGAGACGAGGCGCGGATATAGTCGAGACGAAAACGCTTCATTCACCCTGTAACCGCTCGGCCACGACTTTTGACTTAGTGGCAAGCGGCGCGGCAAGCGCACAGTGGGTCGAAACTGCTTTAAGAGGAACATAGGGATTGGTCGGGAAAAATTTGACAGTTTCGGATAGCTTGATGTGCTGGCGTCTGTATAATTCCTATTGAAGTCTGTTTTTAGGGTTCCGTATTTTTTTAATTTGTCATCGCATCGTTCACATGATCAGTCTTCCAGTCGAACAAGACGCAGATATCAGTACCTAAATACTCATGCTGTTAGCCTGCATCATCCCACAGCTGGGCAAAGGCCACTCCCATGACTTCCAGCTTTTTCGATCGGTCTAAAGTGGACTACTGGTAATTTGCCAACGCAACTCGAAAGCAGGCGCGGTCGCAGCATAAGATTTTGGGGGGGGTCATCATGGGTGCCGAGGAATATTTTAAGGGAAGTACATCTTCTCGTTGGTCTAGTGGTCGCAAGCGTTACTGCTGAGAATGAGGTCCTAGCAGGGTTCGATTCCTAGGTCAAGTAAAGTGTTAAAGGGTTTTTCCATCAGAAATTTCTCAGAAGCAGCTTGGAGTCTGGATTTGTGCCCGGTTGGCGGCAGTAGGCTCGCCCTCTATGACATTTCACTTAATAACTGGCGAAATGTGGGTGTTAGTACTATATGAAGGTACACCCCTGCCTAACACTTTGGGGATTAAAGGCGTGATGATATGTTAAGGTTCATGTACATCTCCAGCTCCACATTACTTATGCTATTCAGGGACGCAGCTTTTACATAGGGGGGTGCTACTTAAATGCTGCCAAATTGGTCGTATTTATAAGAACGGTAGATTGTGTAGGGTGGGGGGGAGAGCGAGCGAAGCGAGCTTGAAAATTTTAACAATCCGCCTCTGTTGATTAGGTGTTTTGTTTTATATTTTCAAGTAGAAATAGGAGTTACATTGTCGACTTATGCAGGCAAGCTCAAGCAGCTATCAGAATCTAAAATGCAAGAGCGAGCGAAGCGAGCTCGAAAATTTTGCACACTTTCGGATAGGTTCGATCATTCCAAAAGGACTAGGAATTACTTGCTTTGTCGACTTTTGAAGAAAAGCTCAAGAACTAATATAAATTGCAAGAACGAGCGTAGCGAGCCTGAAAATTTTAGCACGTCCCCACCTTGAATAATCTCTATTTTCTTTTACCCATCATACAGAAAAATAACTTACTTTATCGAATTATAACGAAAAGCTTAAACTCGTTTTACAGCAGTTTAGGTTTTGGAATCTAGCCTTACCTAAGCCTTTCAACCTTACGTACGAGCGAGGTGCCCAATAACCCGAGTTTGCTTCGCTCGCTCTTGAATGCTGGATTTTATATTTTTATAACATACTTTTTAATGGAAAATATTTATTAGGCACGTTAAAAAACCCACTGTCATTTCATGGTTTTAAGTTTTTACTTCAGTCGGCAGTCCCCATGTCTGCCGATGTTCTTAATGTTTTTGAATATGCCAATCGGGGTTTTCGTGGCTCAAGTACCGTTTTAAGTTAGTAAGGCAAGTAAATCATTCAGACTCTCGAAAGCTTGAATGATTTTGGGGGGGGTCATGACCCCCACGACCCCCCCCCCCTCAGACCGCGCATGCTCGAAAGGTTTGCCAACGTGCAATGGAACGCTTTATAGGCGTCATATTGACAGGCCATATTCGCAACACCATACTGTGCTCCAAAACACAGATTACAGACGTTGCTCAAAGAGCCGCTAAGCTGATGTGGGACTGGGCTGGCCACGTCTGCCGTATGCCCAAGGAGCTGTGGGCCAAAATAATCACTACATGGAGCCCTGACACAGCTAGAAGGCATCGCGGCAGACCCCGTAGAAATGGCGAGACGAGCTGAACAAAATAATACCTAAAACTAAATGAAATTATTGGAAGTAACAGAAGCCTATATATTTCGGGGCACCATTAAAAAAAAAACAGTCGTTCCATAACAGCATACAATTATTATTGTTTAACAAAAAAGGCTCGCGGCTGTATTACTGATACCTTTGCCAAACTAAACGATATAAGTAGTATGCTAAACGGCCATCTACATTTTCAATTTTTCGACATCACCGCGGCGTAACGTTTAAGAGTTATTCAATGGAATTTACTTTAAAACATAGAGAATTATCATATCAAAGTTTACTCAAAGTACTTAGTTTTAAATTTAATCCATTTATTTATTTTGTTACAAATGTTTTGGCACATACGTCGTTTTATTTCGAGCGCACGCACATTATAGCCATCACTCTTCTTTTGCGTTTCAAAAGTAATTGCATCATTTTCGCTCGCTTAGTAGGTTTTCGAGAACTAATCAACTGAACATCTACCGAGCAACAGACTCGATAAGGTTTTTTTTTTTGGGAATGGCATCTCGACCAACCTAGAAGGTTGTCTAACCGGACTCGGACTTGCCTGTGGATGCCTTTATAAAATATATACGCTAAGGGCACCCCCTTTGGGGAACGGACGTTGGCTTAGGGCGTCACTGGGAGGGGGCAGCAAGGGCCTGCATGGGAAGACTGGATCGGAATCATTTAGGGTCAACTGTAAAGCTACAGGCTCAGCGGTGCAGGCTGGCTCGAGCAAGTGTCGAATTTCGACCACAAATGTATGAAGCGTGGATGATGTCCTTTGCGAGTTTGCATATTATAGGGTCCCCCTACATACAAACTCGCAAATTTTACCTCTTCGGAATTCTTTCCCTCATAGGATTTAGTTTATGTATGTATTTTGTTTACAAGGAAATTCACGCGAAGTGGCGGAAAGAAACTAGTCTTACTAATATTATAAAAGCGAAAGTTTGTGAGGATGAAAATTAGCACACAGATAGCATAGTTTACAACCAGGATTAACACAAAGGTTAATTTTCATCGTGATATTCCCACGGGATCGAAACTTATGCGGATGAAACCGAAGGGCGCAGCTAGTAATAAATAAAACTGCTTACTTACGTTTAAAATTAAATCGAGTTTTCCTGTTGATTTGGCTAGCGTTTGTCTAATCATGTGCTAGGATAACCTATGCACCTCTTAACACTGGTCATGATATTGCTATCGTCTGGCAGCGACCCGGACATGAGTCAAACTAGGTAGCCAAGTTTTAACCGACTTCAAAAAAGGAGGAGGTTCTCTTTGTAGTTCGTCGATTTTTTTTCATAATATTTAAAAAAAAATATTTCAACGAACTGCAATGAGAACCTCATGTTAGAGAATTTATTCCGGAAATTTTATGTGTAACATTTAACTTTAGATTTAGCAAATCTCGATGTTTTGGCATGCCACCATTGGACCCGTGCAAAGCAGGGGCGGGTCGCTGGTATACGCTTGCAGCGGTCGGTCCGTGGATGGGTGACCATCTTTACATACCGAGACCCTTTCGTGCCTCGGAAAGCACGTTAAGCTGTTGGTCCCGGCTCACATTCGTTGATCTTTGACCACAGATCGGGTCGGATAGGGATCGGGTCGTCAGAAGCCCGAGAATCTGACAACCAGTCTTACCAAGGGGTGTAGTCATATAGTGTAACCCAGTAACAGGGTTATGGAGGTCAGACAGGCAGTCGCTCCACGTAAAATACTGGTATTCAGCTACATTCGGTTAGACTGGAAGCTGACCCCAACATAGTTGAGAAAAGGCTAGGCAGATATTGATGATGTCATGATCTATCCGAATGCCATATCCAAATCTGTTCAGCCGATAAGAGTCGGGGTGGCGCTGCATTATGCTCCAGTGCCTCGGATGTGGTAGAGCGCCGGGTTGAGGCTGGCTGCTGGCGTCAACAAGAACAGGAATTAAGAGCTCTTCTTGTTGACAGGCTGAAAGTGCAGTGTGCAGTGCCAAGGTTTCTGAAGAGGCTGAGGGTGATTACCCGTTCACCTGCACCATGGATGTCCTAAAAAATGCCACTGTTGCCGCAATCAACGTGACTACCTCCTGGGCTCAAACTACTTATATTTAAAAAAAAAAATCAACGGGGAAGAGTGCCATCGACACGAAAAGAAGAAGGGCTATAGGTACCATATTTCAGCGGTGCACAGGATACACCTTTTTTCCAATTTTCATCGATATAGTGCATATAATCTCCATCCGGACGGACGGAGACATGCATGACGAAGTTTTAAGGGTTTTATTTTTGCCATTTGGCTACCGAACTCTAAAGATTGTCATCGAGCATACTAAGGGTAAATCCCCACTGAAAGAGCAGCGGCCATTATCCGCAGTCATTTGAAGGCAAAGGAGGGGCAGAGCGGCGCCGCGAGGCTGCACGAGCCTTCTAGCGACCAGTCAAAAGAGGAAAGTCACTTGCTCTTACGGCCGCTGCGCGCCGCTGCTCTTTCAGTGGGGATTGACCTTAAAGGGTCACCAAGCTATCTATGTGATGAGTAGGTACAGGAAAACCACATATTAATGACTATGATATCTCTTATCAGGGAGTCGTTCTTATTCTTATCACCAGTATAAACAAAGACCTGGGTATATAACTGTCGAGTACCAGCGTTTTGTTTTAAAATTCTAAGAGCGCTCAGCAGGGGAGGACGCACCATCTAATTCTATTGAAAATATTTTGTTTTTACGAGTATGAAGTATAAAATGAGTAGAACGCAGTGTGTATTAGCGTTGTTAGTGCTGCAAGTGGGCTTGGCGCATTCCTGGGGTGAGTACGAGGAGCATGTTTTTTCTAATCGTCAACGTTTTTTTAATTTATTTTAATATTTGCGACTTTACGACGATAGGTACTATGTGTATGTGTCGTCAATGTAGTGCTCCATCCAATCCGATCACTATACAGGGTTATTTGAAAAACACCAACAACCTCTTAATAGGTCACTGTACTCATCATTATGAACAACTTTTACTACAGGAACAAACCTGAAATCGCGAAAAAAAAATCAGCTGTTCCTTACACTTTGACGAGTTAAACGAACATAAATGTAGGGAACAGCTGTTTTTTTTTCGCGATTTCAGGTTTGTTCCCGTAGTAAAAGTTGTTCATAATGATGAGTACAGTGACCTCTTAAGAGGTTGTTGGTGTTTTTCCAATAACCCTGTATATGGCAAGCCGATCCCTTGGGGGAAGTTAAGTCTAAAGCGTTACGCCGTGATGTCAAAAAAAGTAAAAAAATAGATAGCAATTTTTTTGTATCGAGAAAAATTCATTGAATCGTGTATTCCTTTTACATGATACTAGACCAAAGAGTCAAAAAACATACGAGTATACCAAAATGTTAAACCCCTATTCCACATACTTAACAAGTTGAGTAAGGTTTTAAGTATGGTTTCTCTTGTTTCAGAAATCGCCATTAGCTTTGGAGATGAGTTAAGATTTTACACCAACAATACCATAACAAGCACCGTAAGATTCAAGTCCCACAACCTCAAAGCGTTAGCTTACGATGAAGTGCACAACATGATACTGTACGTTGACAAACGGACCGACAACGACTCTATATGTGGCTTTGACTTATCTTACCAAGAAATAAAATGTTTTACCGAAGGAAGCGGTAGAAACATTCATGGTATCGCCTTCGATCCCGCCACAGACACAGTCTTCTTTACTGATACCAATGAAAGAAGCGTCAATCGGATTTCACTGAAACCTGGATCTGTTACCAACCCAAACGGAAATCTTTTAATCAAGATGGATGACGGGGTCCCCCGTGATATTGTCGTGGATAGCTGTAAAGGGTACGTTAAGTTATATGTATAACTCTATTTTCTTTATTTCATTTTTTTTTTTTTTTTTTAATATTCCACAACTATCACACAACGCCATCTAGTCCCAAGCTAAGCAGAGCTTGTGTTATGGGTACTAGACAACTGATAAACATACTTATATATTTCTAAATTGTACATACATATTATAGACTAGCTGTGCCCGCGACTTCGATCGCGTGGATGTCGGAACTTACCAATATATTTTGTGTGCGTCGGTATCCTGCGAGGATACCGATTCAAATCTTTATTTTTTATTTATGCTAGTGCTTCTCTATAAACAACATTAGCTGTGGAACCATCTGGAGCGTACACAAAAAGGTTATTGGGGTTGTTTACGCGTGAAAGAGCTACGTATAGTTGACCATGGGAAAAGCATCCAATACTTAGGTCCACCCCCGCAACTCACTTCATGTTCTTCTTCTGATTCCTGGGACCTACTTAATCTCGTCCTTTTCGCATCTCGGCTACGCTGCGAAAGGTTTGTTTTTTTTTTCTAGAAGGCATTTTCAGAAAAAGAACTGAACCAAACAAATAAAATATTGAACAAAACACAAACTTTCAAAATGAGAATGAAGACAAATAAAATTTCAAACTACGAAGTAAATAAAACTACTTGACTCCAATTGCAAGTTATTATTTACTTCGCACTTTAAAATTTTGTCCAAAATTTACAGTTTTCTCTATCAATGTTACAGGCAACCCTCTAAATTACTTTATAAAGACCACCTTTTGAAATCAGCAGTTGGTTGTCAACAGGGTGACCCTCTTGGGCCAGTCATTTTTAGTTTGGCAATAAATCCAATTATTCGACAACTAAATTCTAAATTCAACGTATGGTATTTGGATGACGGAACCCTAGGAGGTGATGTAGACACAGTCTTAAAAGATTTACAGTTTTTAAAAGAAAAATTCAGTTTCATTGGCCTAGACCTTAATCTTTCAAAATGCGAAATTTATCTTCCCCAAACGACTGACGGACAGACAACCATTGTAAAATTTAATACAATAGCTCCAAATATCAAAATTATGGAAAGAAACTCTTCACCTTCTAGGGTCCCCAATTTTTGACGAATCCTTTCCAACGTTCATTGAGGAGAAGATACAAAATTTTAATGACGTCTCCGAAAGACTTTTCATAATTAATATTCATTCGGCCTTCACACTCATTCGGTACTGTTGCATCCTAAATGTGGTCCTGGACGACCGTGCGTGGCAGCAAGCCACACTACCCATTCGCTTGGGCGGTCTCGGCGTCCGCAAAATTTCAAGTATTAGTTTACCAGCTTTCCTCTCCTCGGTCCACAGTACCGATAAATTAACCAGGAACATTTTATCTTCCTCACTGGTCGATTTTGAAGTGCCGCTTTTGACCGATGCGTTGAACGCTTGGAAAATGGCTTGTCCCAATACGGTTTTGCCTGATAACCCGTCTTCCCAGAGACGGTGGGACGTGCCGCTCTGCAGTATTATACGGAATACCCTTGTAAACACGTCACGTAATACTGTTGAGCGTGCCCGTCTGCTGGCTGTGGGAGAATGGGAGTCAGGTTTGTGGCTTCAGACGCTCCCGTCATCCACCATAGGCACAATGATGGACGACTCATCGTTTCGGCTCGCTACGTGTCTCCGCTTGGGCGCACCTTGTGTTGCTCCGCATCGATGTCACTGCGGTGAAGCTGTCGACAGTCTCGGACACCATGGCCTGTCCTGCTGCAGGAGCGCAGGTCGCATAGCACGGCACGCCAGCATCAACGATATTATTCGTCGAGCTCTTGTCACCGCCGGCGTACCAGCGGTGTTAGAACCAAACGGCTTGGTACGTGATGATGGGAAGAGACCAGACGGCATGACGTTGTTGCCTTGGAAGGTGGGTAGGCCTCTGGTGTGGGACGCAACATGTGTCGATACCCTAGCGCCATCTCATGTTCCTAGCACTGCGGGCTGTGCTGGCGCCGCTGCTGCAGCTGCTGAGACCCTCAAGCGGCGCAAATACTGTAACCTTGTGGGCAACTAAAGCTTTGAGCCGTTTGGGGTCGAAACGCTCGGGTCATGGGGCCCGAGCGCGCGTCTCCTTTTTAAGGAAATTTCTCGCCGGCTGGTCGATACTTTACGTGACCAGAGGGCTGGGTCGTTCTTTGGCCAAAGAATTAGCATTGCCATTCAACGTGGCAATGCTGCCAGTCTTCTGGGCACGTTTCCGGATGACAGCGATGCGGATGAATACTTCGACGCCTAAGTGTCCTTTGTTTTTTTTTTATTTTTATATATTTGTATTGTAAGTTAGTTAGTCATTTTGTCAATAGATGGCGCTGTTTTAATATTTATTTCTGAAACACTTATAATTTTCTAATTTACATTTTTTAGGTGTGAACTGATTACGATGAAACAAAAAACTCAATGTTACTTCAATTTATATAATTATTAACGCAAATATATATAAACGTGAAGTTGTGAGACCAAGTGCACATTAACACACGTTAACTATTTTTTCTTCTGGAACACTTTAAATTCAAAAATCTTTTGATAGACTGAACCGATTGCGATGAAACAAAAACTAAATGTTACTTCAAGTTACGCTTAATCGTTGTGTATAAAAGTTATCTACATTGATTTCGTACATTTTACGTGATGCTCGGATAAGTAAACATACAAACAGACAAACAGACAAAAATTCTAAAAATGCTGGAAATGGGTTCTATTGGTTGTCCTTTAACACCCTGGCTATATTTTTTTATTTTTTTTTAATGTACAAAAACTTCTTTTCTACAGTTTTATTATATGTATAGATAAATTACACCCATAATATTCTTATTTACATCTATATAAATTAGACAAAACTGGGATAGTTACACCATTTGTAACTCATGAACGGCTAGACCGATTTTTATGATTTTTTTTTTTGGAATTGTCTTCGCCCCGAATAGCAGAATAACTTTTAAAACGTGGGGAAAAATCACGACACAAAATTAAGATAATTAATTTTCTTCTTCATTCGTTCTTATTGATTCTGAGGCTGTACGAAGTTCGCCGGTTCAGCTAGTTTAAAAATATTTTAATAAAAAACCAAAAAAAAAATTGTTTAAAAACATGAAAAAATATTAGCCTACGTATCATCAGGAACAGGGTCCAAGCTGCCGATGGTCAGGGCTCTAGAGAGAAAATCCTCCTCACAATGCGATTATTTTATCTTATTGTTATATAAATAAAAGGGCTATGATTTTAAGTAACTGTAGTTTTAATCAGTAAAAGACATATTTAGTACAAGAGCAGTTTAGCACAAGATAGCCATTTTTCAGAGAGTAATAACAAAAGCCTAACTGGCAGTGTTGCCAATATACATATTACATTGTACCTTTTTATTGCCAACACCCCCCTTCAATGTAATATTTCTAACATAACTATATAAACCTTCTATGTAATATTTCTAACATAACTATATAAACCTTCTATGCCATATGTCTAACTTAACCATCTAAACCACACATTTTAACAAATTTAAACAACAAATTAGCATTTAATGGCTTTGTCAATGCATCTGCTATCTGATCCTCTGTTTTAATATACTTAACAACAATTTTTTCTTTCTTAATTAATTCTTTTACATAATGGTATCTTATATCAATGTGTTTCAACCTTTTAACACAATCTGTCATGGCTACTTTCAGAGCAGATTGATTGTCACAAAATATTGTTACTGGACACATGCTTTCATTAGGAAAGAAATCTTTCAGTATATTTATTAACCAGCATGCCTCACTAGCAGCCATACTCATAGAAATATACTCCGATTCTGTTGAGGACAGACTAACAGAACATTGCTTTTTAGAACACCATGCAATTAGACAGTTTTTAAACATAAAACAAAAACCTGTTGTGGATTTTCTATCCAACAAATCTCCACCCCAATTCGAATCACAATACCCTATCAGTTTACTGTTATCATCACATTTATAAACAAGTTTATAATCTAACGTATATTTAATATATCTTAACACTCTCTTCAATGCTGACAGTAATGTATCATTAGCTTTGTTCTGATACCTACTTAATATAGATACAGCTACAGACAAATCTGGCCTTGTACCACAGACTGCATACATAAGACAACCTATTATTTTTCTACACAAGTTTTCAAGAGTTTTGTCTGTATTCTCATTACAATTTCTAAATATATCAATATTAAAATTGTTATCCATAGGGGATGATATTGGTTTACAGTTTTCCATCTGAAAACGTTTCAAAATATTTTCTAAATATACCTTTTGAGACAATTCAGTCACACCTGTCTTTAAATTCTGTTTTACATTAATGCCAATGAAATCTGATATAAAACCCAAATTTTTCATTTTAAATTCTCTACACAGCATTTCTTTAAATTCATTGACACTGTTTTCATTTGTTCCAAAAGGTTTAAACATAAAACAAAAACCTGTTGTGGATTTTCTATCCAACAAATCTCCACCCCAATTCGCATCACAATACCCTATCAGTTTACTGTTATCATCACATTTATAAACAAGTTTATAATCTAACGTATATTTAATATATCTTAACACTCTCTTCAATGCTGACAGTAATGTATCATAACTTCGTCACTGACTGACTTCGTGACTATCAACATTTGCGCTTTAGCATCTTTAGTTTCCCATGCTTTTTCATTTTCTTTTGTCTTTTTCAAATTTCCTTCGACCACGTCCAATAAATCCTGGCCTCTTAAGGTGAATGCGCAGTGGTAGACCGCGAAATTCAAATTTTCTTACGTTTTTTGCAATTTGCAGGTCAGTGTCAGGTTGTATCTTGATCAAAATTTGATTCGCGACTATAATAGATATGCATTTACAGAATTATAGTCATTAGAATCATTAATATATCTCTTTAAGTTAGATTTCTACCGTTAAGAACAAATCTCGTATGGAAAAGTGTTTATGGTAGAAATCTAACTTAGAAAGATGTATTAATGATTCTGATGATTATAATTCTATGAATACGTACCTGTTATAGTCGCGAATCAAATTTTGATCAAGGTAAAACCTGACACTGACCTGAAAATTGCAAAAAACGTAAGAAAATTTGAATTTCGCGGGCTACCACTGCGCATTCACCTTAATACGACTCTCATTTGAAACTTCCAAACATTCCAATTTTTGGATCCCTCCAACTTAGTGATGCTAAGATTGCCTTCCATCGTTGCTCTTGCCTTCCTTCCTGCTTGTGATCAATAAATTCCTTGACTTTTACACCTTCCCGACCGCAATTTTTCATAACCTCTCAAACGCCGCGTACCGGTAATTTCACTTGCAGTAATCTTCTGACTTTTATTTGATTTCTAGTACTTCCCTACATGTCTGTCTGGGCCCATAACCTATTGTTATATAAATAAAAGGGCTATGATTTTAAGTAACTGTAGTTTTAATCAGTAAAAGACATATTTAGTACAAGAGCAGTTTAGCACAAGATAGCCATTTTTCAGAGAGTAATAACAAAAGCCTAACTGGCAGTGTTGCCAATATACATATTACATTGTACCTTTTTATTGCCAACATATCTTTTCTA
This sequence comes from Amphipoea lucens, assembly GCA_947508005.1. NCBI lineage: Eukaryota > Metazoa > Arthropoda > Insecta > Lepidoptera > Noctuidae > Amphipoea > Amphipoea lucens. Next base: position 10,645,594 of record OX382382.1, read on the forward strand.
TTAAAGCGACTTAAAAAAAGGAGGACGTGGGTTTACGAATTTTTAGAGGTTCGAGTATGAGGGGAGTAAAATATCTCAAATCTCTGACTAGTAGGTACAGACACCAGCACATCAAGCTACTACAATCTGTCAAATTTCTTTAATAGATTTTCAACTCTATCTCTAAAGAATAAGGTTCAAAGTTGATTGGGAAAATTTGACAGTTTCGGGTAGCTTGATGTGCTGGCGTCTGTACATAGGTATCAGTCGCGTATTTTGCCGCACTTGTGCGACAATGCAGAGTAAAAAGCACGCATTGTGAACCTAAAAATGGTGCAATAACAACCAATTTTCGAGCTAGTGTGTTGATCTATAACTTCATGATAGTCTCAACAGGTTTTTATGTTAACAGATACATTTACTGGCTCAACACAAACCTGGCGCAGCCTACGATAGAGCGAGCTCGGTTAGATGGCTCCGGGAGAGAAGTTTTTGAGAATATTAATTCACTGCGTATGAACACAACTCACAATTTGGAGCCAAACAGCTTGGTTTTTAGCCAGCAGAATCAGGCCATATACTGGATTCAGCCGGAAAACACTACTGATGACACTATTTATCGACTGTATTTATCCAAACTGAATACGAAACACAAGGACCGTGTCATTTTTTATCGTGGAGCATTTAATCCATTTATCCATCCATCAAATACATTGACTGCTTCAAAAAAAATATTGTACGCCGTAGACTTTCGCAGTAAATATAGAATTGTCTATGAATTTTCAGTGACAGATGTCATTGATGTTAAAACTTTGTTTACTGTGCATAATGACACAAACATCGATGTTGGTATAGTTGCCAACTATAAAATCGCAGACCAAATCCAGGGACAGGATTGTGAAGCACTGGAGAGTCTGGTCATTACTGCTCCAGAATGTGATGGGCCGTTTTGTGTACACGGTACACGAGTTAATGGCCAACCTGTTTGCAAATGCACACCTGGTTACACCGGCGAGAGGTGCGATGTTTCAGTCTGTGAGAACTATTGTTTGCAAGGCAACTGCAGTTTCAATGATGAGGGACTTCCTAAATGCAGGTAAAACATATTCTATTACTTCCATTGTTTCTAAGTTACCCTCGAAATTCAGTATTAATTTCTTTCAAATCACGGCGCCGCCGCGCCGTTCGAAGTACTTAATTATCACACTAATATTATAAAGGCGAAAGTTTGCGAGTGTGTGTGTGAGGGTGTGTTTATATGTTTGTTACTTCTTCATGCTCAAACGGCTGGACCAATTTTGATAAAACTTTGTATGGAGGTAGCTGACACCCTGGATTAGCATATAGGCTATTTTTTATCCCGATATTCCGGCGGGATCGACATTTATGCGGGTGAAACCGTGGGGCGCAGCCAGTGATAAAATAATTACCTAATTAATTTTAATAGTTTTGAACCAAGTCAAAGCTCTCGAAATTATATTTGCTGGAAATCGTCATATTTTCACGAAATAGTCTTATTTCTATAATATATTTTCGAGAGCTACGAGTACATTGACGTTCCAAATTATTATAATTTAGTAATTATTTTATCAACAGCCGCAATTTGCAAAACACGTTTTAATTAATTTTGAATTCCGCGGGCTGCCGTGAAAGATCCCCCTTAATGAAATTTCACTGTTTCACATTTTCATTATTTCAGATGTGATGCCGGCTATTCCGGGGACAGATGTGCAGTCTACGCGTGTCATGGATATTGTCTGAACGACGGCGACTGTTCCCTAAACGAGGAGCAAGAGCCAGTCTGTCAATGCGTTGGTAGTTACGAAGGTGCAAGATGCGAAGGTCACACCGGTGAGGAGAACAATGTCTCAGTCTGTGAGAACTATTGTTTGCAAGGCAACTGCAGTTTCAATGATGAGGGACTTCCTGAATGCAGGTAAATTACATAATATAATGCCGGGGCCACACTATACGGGAAAATCGCGATAAGATGTTTCTTATTGGCTGACATCGTAGGTCCAGCCAATGAGCATCAACTTATCGCGCAAATCTTCGCGTTATCGCGATAGTCTGGCCCCAGCATAAGAAAAAAAAAAGATCTTTTGTTTCTGGCTTCTTATAGAGATATTTGTCATGTTTTTTTTAGACCTTAAAAAATAACGGATTTTTTCAATTAAGTATGTATATTATATTGCATATCGGGACGCCACCGCCTCGTCGTCAGGTACGATCTGGCCATCTTCCTTTATTAATAATGGTTTTAGCCGAATTCTGGTCCGAGAAAATTTAGATTGCTATCGACACGCTGAGAAGAAGAAGAATGGTTTTATCAACATAGCCGCAATTTAAAAAACCTACTAATTAATTTTGAATTCCGCGGGCTGCCGTGACGTATCCCCCTTAATGAAATTTCACTGTTTCACATTTTCATTATTTCAGATGTGATGCCGGCTATTCCGGGGACAGATGTGCAGTCTACGCGTGTCATGGATATTGTCTGAACGATGGCGACTGTTCCCTAAACGAGGAGCAAGAGCCAGTCTGTCAATGCGTTGGTAGTTACGAAGGTGCAAGATGCGAAGGTCACACCGGTGAGGAGAACAATGTCTCAGTCTGTGAGAACTATTGTTTGCAAGGCAACTGCAGTTTCAATGATGAGGGACTTCCTGAATGCAGGTAAATTACATAATATAATGCCGGGGCCACACTATACGGGAAAATCGCGATAAGATGTTTCTTATTGGCTGACATCGTAGGTCCAGCCAATGAGCATCAACTTATCGCGCAAATCTTCGCGTTATCGCGATAGTCTGGCCCCAGCATAAGAAAAAAAATGATCTTTTGTTTCTGGCTTCTTATAGAGATATTTGTCATGTTTTTTTAGACCTTAAAAAATAACGGATTTTTTCAATTAAGTATGTATATTATATTGCATATCGGGACGCCACCGCCTCGTCGTCAGGTACGATCTGGCCATCTTCCTTTATTAATAATGGTTTTAGCCGAATTCTGGTCCGAGAAAATTTAGATTGCTATCGACACGCTGAGAAGAAGAAGAATGGTTTTATCAACATAGCCGCAATTTAAAAAACCTACTAATTAATTTTGAATTCCGCGGGCTGCCGTGACGTATCCCCCTTAATGAAATTTCACTGTTTCACATTTTCATTATTTCAGATGTGATGCCGGCTATTCCGGGGACAGATGTGCAGTCTACGCGTGTCATGGATATTGTCTGAACGACGGCGACTGTTCCCTAAATGAGGAGAATGAGCCATTTTGTCAATGTGTTGGCAGTTACGAAGGAGCCAGATGTGAAGCTAATACAAATGACACTTTTACCACTACCTCTACGTCCTGCTTAGCGGGAGGAAACCTAACTCTTGCTGATTGTTTGGCGATCCTGCGAAAGCCTGCCTCAAGGAAGTTCCTAATTGTTGAAGTATAATGTAATACGTTATTTATTTTTTAATTTCTTCGTTTTTCATTCATTCTGGTTTAAATTTATTAATACTTAGTAATAAACAAATGATAAATTAATAAATACAGGCTCCTAGTTAATTCGAGATCTACTTACGGAAATAAAATCATTTATCATTAAAGGTGATAATATATTGAAAAAAATTTGGTTTTTCTATTTCGTGTAACTTGTTAAGTATGTGGAATAGGGATTTAATATTTTGGTATATGTTTTTTGACTCTTTGGTCTAGTATCATGTAAAAGGAATACACAATTCAAATATTTTTTCTCGATACAAAAAAAATGCAGAGTTATATCTATTTTTTTACTTTTTTCGACATTACGGCGTAACGCTTAAGGTGAATGCAAGTCTTTGATGTCTATGTATGACGAAGGCAAAGACTTTGTAATTTTAGGTAATACGTAACAACTTAGTTTTGCTACATAGTCGCCTGAGAATGATTGTATGGTTATGTCACAAGACTCTGCACTGTAGGAAGATTGATTGTTGATACCTGATAAAATGGAGCCTGCGTTATATGCAATAAGACCTAGTTTCTCACCGAAGTGCTGCGTGATGAAGTGAGAAGTGCTGCCGTTGTCAAGAAGGACTCGAGCTGTGCGAAGTCTTCCCGTGGAATCTGCCACCTTCACGAGCGCTGTGGAAAGCAGGATGCAAGTTCTGTCAGTTTGAATCTCTGCTGACAAAGCGACAGGAACTGATGTTTCTGTCTCTTTGTCCATATGTAGAAGAGTGTTGTGTCTGTTTGTACAATATTTGCAGTGTGTTAATTGCAATACTTTTCTGTATGACCTGACCGCAAACAATTTTTGCAGACTTTAAAATTAGCCATTTTCTGATTACGGATGATAACATCTAGATCTCTGAAATCTTGGCAACTGAAAAGTTCATGATTTTTTTTACACATAGGACATGTTACTGAAGGTGAATTATTAGAATTAGAGGCCAATGAGGTTTTAGTTTTATTATTATCTGACTTTTGGAAGTTTTGTTTATTATTTTTGTGTAATGTTTCTTGTTGAATGGTATCCAACAAGTCTGCTCGATTTGTTAAAAAAGTAAGAAATTGTTCAAATGTAGGACGACCTTTTATTGTACTGCGATGCTCTTCCCATTCCCGGAATGATTTATAATCTAACCTTTTGGTCATAAAATAAATAATGATGTCATCCCAGTTGTCTGTTGGTAAACCTAAAGTGGAAAGCGCGCATAAATTTTTCTTAGTTACGTCAACAACATTCCTTAAAAAGTTACTTGATTCTTTTTGAGCTTGTTCTAAACCAAAAAGAGCATTCATATGATTATTACCCAAGTAGCAAACAAGAATAGTGGTTAAATCTTACATATCTATACTTTATCTAAAGTTGGATTTAGCTAAATCAAAAAGGATTTCGTTAAGTCTTTTCTTTCTTTAATACTAAATCGTTTTAAACAACCGCTACTTAAGTAAATTAGGAATACCAAAAACCAAGTTAAGTATTCTCAAAACTAGTTTGTATTAAGTATGCCTACAGTTAAAACTAAAAATATTTTTTTACTATACTCAGAATATTTGAAAGCACACTTAAAACTCAATTGAATAATTGAAGTACCTTTTTAGACAAACAAAGAAGAAATTGATTTTGTAGATAAAATTAAGATAATTGTAATACCAATTTCTAGAAACTGATTTTCCTGAGTATATTTTTATTCTTTTTTGACTAAAATTAGTAAGTTTAGAGTAAAAATACATTTAACGGGACGTTCTCTTCAAATAGAACCAAGTATAAATATGGATAAAGTAGACAAATTAAAAAGAGCTGGTGGCTTTCGTCGGCGTGTTATATAAAAAACTTTTTATCAAAAAATAACAACCGACTTCAAAAAAACACTACAAAGTGATAAATAACCTTAATTTTGGAAGTCGGTGTCGTTGGTTCCTCATTTTAGTTTTTTGACACCGACTTCCGAAATTAAGGTCGCTATACCACTTTGTAGTGTTTTTATATATCAATTTGTAGTGTTTTTTTTGAAGTCGGTTGTTTTTTTTGTAAAAAAGTTTTATTTTTCACTTTTTAGTTGTGAAGTGTATGCTCTCCTTTACACTATTGTGTATGTATGCTCCGTTATAATTATGTATCAAGTTAATGCTGAATTAGCGTTTTATGTTATATTTTAAGTACTTGTTTCGTATTAAATATAGACATTATACTTTTGGCAGCCAATCTGATTTGTTCTTTCTAAATATCTTTACGACCCTAAACATCTCAGTTGTACCTACCCCACACAAATTAAATTAAGTAACACTAGTGCATTGAAGAATTATTGAAGACACCGACTAGAAGAATCATCAAAATTCGCATAGAAATGCCGGAGATGCAGTACATTTATGCATACAACTTCGTCCATAAGAATAATTACCTAATGTATTATATACTAAAACCTTCCTGAAAGTATGTAGATTATATTGATAAAAAATTATCAAAATCGGTTCATTAGTTTTTGAGAAAATCGCGGACATACATACAACATATTATACAGGATGAAATTGAACACATGCGACAAATCGAAATGGGAGATTGTACTCATTATTATGAACAACTTTTACTATGGGACCAAACCTGAAATCGCAAAAAAAAAATCAGTTGTTCCCTACATTTTGATGAGTTATGCGAACATAAATGTAGGGAACAGCTGATTTTTTTTTCGCGATTTCAGGTTTGGTCCCATAGTAAAAGTTGCTCATAATAATGAGTACAATCTCCCATTTCGATTTGTCGCATGTGTTCAATTTCATCCTGTATACATACATACATACGGGTCGAATACAGAACCTCCTTTTTTGGAGTCGGTTAAAAAATTAAACGTAACCAATGTGCAGAGTCGAGATTATCAAATAAGCAGAACAGAAGTTATTAATTAATTATTTTTCCTGAGTTTGGGTGGCCTCTAAAGAAATAGGGATTGGATAGTTTAATTTATTTAAGCAATATATCTATCAATTAGTAAGCTACTTACAGCTGAATTTAGACCCCTGTGTTCTGTTATGCTTCGTCGAATTCAAACATTAGGTACCTACCTATATTAATTTAATCATATTCTTTCGACTATCTTGCATAAACCTGTTTCCACCACAAAATAAACAAGAACCACACAAGAACAATAAATGACAAGTTAAGAAAACATTAAGACGTAATCTGGTTTTAACTAAATCAAACTATAGAATCACTTAATACCAAACAAATTATATAGTACTTCACCAATACCTACTGTTTTTAGTATAGGTTAAGTATAATATCTCTTAACTAGCACTACTTCAAGTGTAACTTGTCTTAACTTTGTCTGAACTAGCCTTACCAAATCAGTATTGTCTAAAATCTTACTTCCTTAGGAAAAATAAGATTTAACGCCATTTTGCACTATAAGTGAAAAAAATATAAAACATTTTCCGACAATACTTCATCAAAAACTAGAGTAGATTGAACTTACATTTTTGTCATAGGTAATCATTCTAATTAGGTACATTAATAACTTACACATTTATAAAAAATGTAGTATTCTGCACTAAATGCCACAAAAATTTTAATTTGAAATATTATTATACAAAATGTTTTTGTTTGTTTTCTAGTATTTTAAAAGCCCGTCTGTTTTATAGCACTATCTATAGATTTTACACGAGAAATTATCATGCGTTTTAAATTTTCAATGCATTCAACGACATAAGAAAGCCTTTTCTAGACATTAAAAATAGGTGTTTAATCGCCATTTTCATAAGTCTTAAAATACTTTAAAAGTTCACCATATTTTCTAAAATAATATTACTTAAAGCACTTTAAAGCAAAATTAGTTTTTATTAATACTTCACTAAGACAAGATCGAATATCTGCAATTCAAAATTGATAGTTTTAATTAGGTATTGTAGATATCTTTAAGTCTATTTCTTTATCTTAAGTCAACCTACAAGATATCTTGAAGACAGTGTTTAAGAGTTCTGCAAAACCATATTCTTAAGTACCTAGGGTTAAAGTTTATCTAAACAGTAGTATTAACGATCAAGTTCTTAAATACTGTGCCCACTTTTACTTAACTGATTCTTGGAGTGTATCTAGAAGATATCTTGAGGGACATAATAGTTTTAGCCAAGACAACAACTGGAATTCGTCTACTTGTCTTCAAGATACTTATCTACAATACCTTTTTAAGACAATTGTTTGCTACTTGGGTAATTAAAAGGCGTTCATTGTCAAACCTACTTGTTAACAAATCCCATGCTTTATTATAGTTATCTGATCTGAATTCTACACTTTGAATAAGTAAAGCTGCATTGCCTTTGAGAGCAGCGCGAAGGTAGTGAAACTTGTTGATCTGATTTATGCTTTTGTTGTTGTGTATGAGTGAGATATAGGTATCTTTGAACTCGAGCCAGTGTTGAAAGTTGCCGTCAAAGTGAGGCAGGTTGATCTTAGGTAGCCTCACGAAACCCTGGTGAGCGTCACTGTCGGACCCGCTGGCGTCGTGCCAGTCTTCCTCCCGCTCGTCACGGGCCACCCGTTTCCGTGCTGAATTAACCAGCGCGGTGGCTTCTGCTAGCAGCGCATAGAACCGGTTGTCAAACTGCTCTCGCTGCTCGTACTCATCTTCATGATCGTTGGCCAGCGCCTCGATCTCTGTTTGTATGGTATCAAATTGAGTGTTGACTGAATCTAGTTTTGTTAACCGGTTTAATTCTAGTTCGGTTCGCTAAATTTCTGTTATTGGAGTTTGAGATTTTGATTTTATTGAATTTAAATATGTGGTAAAATGAGTCAGCTTAGCTTTCAAGCTGCCACGTGCTGTTATTAATTGCTTATAGCGATTTTCAGTAATTTTTATCAAATGCTTTCTTTTAACATGCTGCGTGTAGATGTGAAATAATACTCGTAATATGTGCAAAGAAATCTAGTATGTAGAATTAACAGTAAATGAAATCGGCCAAACACACTCACACACGAAAAAAGGCCCCGACTTAACAAGCAAAAACAAGGTTGCCCTCTGTCCCCTCGCCTGTTTACACTGGTCATCGACGAAGTCCTTAGAACTCTCGAAGAGGAAACCCAATTAATAAAACTTGACCAGGATCGTGAAATCTCACTCCCCCTAGTACTATCAATTGCGGACGACCTTATCATCATTACAGATGACCTAAAAGGATTAGAAGGTATCGTGTACCATATTAAACCCCTACTAGATAGTGTAGGCCTTCAAATTAACGAAACAAAAATACTAATTAGGGACCCCATAGCTACACAGATAACGACACACATAACCCTTAATGGAATAAATATAGCGACATGTGACGAAATTAAATACCTAGGTACATACATAACGTCTACATTAAGCAGAAAAAGAACTATAAAAAAACGTTGCGAACAGGCCATGAAAAACGCCAAATCGTTAATACCATTCATAAATAACTCAAATATGGACTGGAAATTAGCCAGAATCATGTATCGAATGGTGATCGTACCGTGCATGATACATGGTTTGAAAGTATCGGCACTTACCAAAGCCAACAGGTCAAGACTCAGAAGATACGAGCGAGTTATCATGAGAGACTTGATTAACCACTCTAGGAATAAACCAAGACAAAAGAAAATGCATGAAATCTTAGACGGAAAAACAGTAACCAAACGCATCAAGAACCACAGGATGTGCTACCTTGCACATGTCTACAGGCGCCGCAAACCACACCTGCTGCATGCAGCAATGCAGTACAAGGCCAAATCCAGGAAGGTCGGCCGACCTATTTACACATGGAACGACAATTTAAAACAGGACATGAAGTACTTTGACAAGGAAATCAACTTTTGGATGAATACAGCCGAAGACAGAAGTAAGATCAAGATTGCTGCTAGTGAGATTTACAAAAAACCGGAAACGGAGAGTAGCGAAACATCCGATGACGACATGGAAAACAGCAACATCCAACACAACACAACAGAGCAACGACATACAAAAGAACCGAGAAAGCAGTAGAATCCCGCCAAAAGACTCAACGATGAAGCTCGACCTGAACCAGCCTGACGGCAAGGTCGTTAAAAGATGCCCATCCATAGATATAATTACCCGTCTTTCCACTAGTCCAATGCTTACTCTAGGATGCATATCCGGTAGGCTCTTAAATTCTTACCTATCCCTCGGGCACGTCTTCCCTACCATTACCGCGCCCCCCGGTCTATTCCTTGATATGCAATGGTCGCTGTAGCACCATGAAAATGAGGCTACAGGAGCTAGTGCGAATCTTGGGGTTCATTCGATTAATCGAGTCTGGTTTAACCACGCTGGGATCGGTGCAATTCATTCATTCATTCATATAGCGATTTTCAGTAATTTTTATCAAATGCTTTCTTTTAACATGCTGCGTGTAGATGTGAAATAATAATATGTGCAAAGAAATCTAGTATGTAGAATTAACAGTAAATGAAATCGGCCAAACACACTCACACACGAAAAAAGGCCCCGACTTAACAAGCACAAATCGATGCAAGAATATAGAAGGATTGGATAAGGGAGGAAATCGGAACGAACTCACTCAGTCACAGCCCCAAGTCCTCTTTTCTTTCTGTTTCTGTTTTTTTTTCTGTTTGTTTCTCTGCGCTGTCGTAGTACTCGTAAGTCGTAGTCGTGCGTGCAAAACAAGATGGCGATTTTTTATGATGATTTTTTCTGAGTCTGACGGTAGAAGGACCACTGTATCGGCTGTTGCCGCTGTTTATACTTCGAAAATAATGGACTGATAGTGGTAGACCGCGAAATTTAAATTTTCTTACGTTTTTTGCAATTTGTAGGTCAGTGTCAGGTTGTATCTTGATCAAAATATGATTTGCGACTATAACAGACACACTTAATATCGTGCCCTGCGTGTCCTGTCAGCTGCACGTTACAGGAACTGATGGACGCTAGTGATGGCGCCAAACAAGTGGCCGAATTCTGGGCCGAGTTCATTTAGATTGCCATCGACACGCTAAGAAGAAGATAGACATGTATTACAGAATTATAGTCATTAGAATCATTAATATATCTCTTTAAGTTAGATTTCTACCATAAACACTTTTCCATACGAGATTTGTTCTTAACGGTAGAAATCTAACTTAGAAAGATGTATTAATGATTCTAATTATTATAATTCTGTAAATACGTACCTGTTATAGTCGCGAATCATATTTTGATCAAGATACAACCTGACACTGATCTGCAAATTGCAAAAAAAAACGTAAGAAAATTTTAATTTCGCGGTCTACCATGGCACATTCACCTAAAGAGTTATTCAACGGAATTTACTTTTAAACATAGAGAATTATCATATCAAAGTTTACTCAAAGTACTTAGTTTTAAATTTAATCCATTTATTCATTTTGTTACAAAAGGAGTAAATTTGTTTTGGCACATACGTCGTTTTATTTCGAGCGCACGCACATTATAGCCATCACTCTTCTTTTGCGTTTCAAAAGTAATTGCATCATTTTCGCTCGCTTAGTAGGTTTTCGAGAACTAATCAACTGAACATCTACCGAGCAACAGACTCGATAAGGTTTTTTTTTTTGAGAATGGCATCTCGACCAACCTAGAAGGTTGTCTTCTGCTTAACCGGACTCAGACTTGCCTGCATTGCATTGCATAATTGCATCATTTTCGCTCGCTTAGTAGGTTTTTGGGAACTAATCAACTGAACATCTACCAAGCAACAGACTCGATAAGGTATTTTTTTGGGAATGGCATCTCGCAGTTCAACCTAGGAGGTTGTCTTCTGCTTAACCGGACTGGGACATGCCTGTGGATGCCTTTATAAATTATATACGCTAAGGGCACCCCCTTTGGGGAACGGACGTTGGCTTATTGCGTCGCTGGGAGGGGGCAGCAAGGGCCTGCATGGGACGACTGGATCGGAATCATTTAGAGTCAACTGTAAAGCTCCAGGCTCAGCGGCGCAGGCTGGCTCGAGCAAGTGTCGAATTTCGACCACAAATGTATGAAGCGTGGATGATGTCGTTTGCAAGTTTGCATATAGGGTCCCCCTACATACAAACTCGCAAATTTTACCTCTTCGGAATTCTTTCCCTCATAGGATTTAGTTTATGTATGTATTTTGTTTACAAGGAAATTCACGCGAAGTCGCGGGCAGAAACTGGTCCTACTAATATTATAAACGCGAAAGTTTGTGAGGATCTGAACGGATTTGGATGAAAAATTAGCACACAGATAGCATAGTTTACAACCAGGATTAACACAAAGGTTAATTTTCATCGTGATATTCCCACGGGATCGAAACTTATGCGGATGAAACCGAAGGGCGCAGCTTGTAATAAATAAAACTGCTTACTTACGTTTAAAATTAAATTGGGTTTTCCTGTTGGTTTGGCTAGCGTTTGTCTAATCATGTGCTAGGATAACCTTGCACCTCTTAACACTGGTCGTGATATTGCTATCGTCTGGCAGCGACCCGGACATGAGTCAAACTAGGTAGCCAAGTTTAAACCGACTTCAAAAAAGGAGGAGGTTCTCTTTGTAGTTCGTCGATTTTTTTTCATAATATTTAAAAAAAAATATTTCAACGAACTGCAATGAGAACCTCATGTTAGAGAATTTATTCCGGAAATTTTATGTGTAACATTTAACTTTAGATTTAGCAAATCTCGATGTTTTGGCATGCCACCATTGGACCCGTGCAAAGCAGGGGCGGGTCGCTGGTATACGCTTGCAGCGGTCGGTCCGTGGATGGGTGACCATCTTTACATACCGAGACCCTTTCGTGCCTCGGAAAGCACGTTAAGCTGTTGGTCCCGGCTCACATTCGTTGATCTTTGACCACAGATCGGGTCGGATAGGGATCGGGTCGTCAGAAGCCCGAGAATCTGACAACCAGTCTTACCAAGGGGTGTAGTCATATAGTGTAACCCAGTAACAGGGTTATGGAGGTCAGACAGGCAGTCGCTCCACGTAAAATACTGGTATTCAGCTACATTCGGTTAGACTGGAAGCTGACCCCAACATAGTTGAGAAAAGGCTAGGCAGATATTGATGATGTCATGATCTATCCGAATGCCATATCCAAATCTGTTCAGCCGATAAGAGTCGGGGTGGCGCTGCATTATGCTCCAGTGCCTCGGATGTGGTAGAGCGCCGGGTTGAGGCTGGCTGCTGGCGTCAACAAGAACAGGAATTAAGAGCTCTTCTTGTTGACAGGCTGAAAGTGCAGTGTGCAGTGCCAAGGTTTCTGATGAGGCTGAGGGTGATTACCCGTTCACCTGCACCATGGATGTCCTAAAAAATGCCACTGTTGCCGCAATCAACGTGACTACCTCCTGGGCTCAAACTACTTATATTTAAAAAAAAAAATCAACGGGGAAGAGTGCCATCGACACGAAAAGAAGAAGGGCTATAGGTACCATAGTTCAGCGGTGCACAGGATACACCTTTTTTCCAATTTTCATCGATATAGTGCATATAATCTCCATCCGGACGGACGGAGACATACATGACGAAGTTTTAAGGGTTTTATTTTTGCCATTTGGCTACCGAACCCTATAGATTGTCATCGAGCATACTAAGGGTAAATCCCCACTGAAAGAGCAGCGGCCATTATCCACAGTCATTTGAAGGCAAAGGAGGGGCAGCGCGGCGCCGCGAGGCTGCACGAGCCTTCTAGCGACTAGCCAAAAGAGGAAAGTCACTTGCTCTTACGGCCGCTGCGCGCCGCTGCTCTTTCAGTGGGGATTGACCTTAAAGGGTCACCAAGCTATCTATGTGATGAGTAGGTACAGGAAAACCACATATTAATGACTATGATATCTCTTATCAGGGAGTCGTTCTTATTCTTATCACCAGTATAAACAAAGACCTGGGTATATAACTGTCGAGTACCAGCGTTTTGTTTTAAAATTCTAAGAGCGCTCAGCAGGGGAGGACGCACCATCTAATTCTATTGAAAATATTTTGTTTTTACGAGTATGAAGTATAAAATGAGTAGAACGCAGTGTGTATTAGCGTTGTTAGTGCTGCAAGTGGGCTTGGCGCATTCCTGGGGTGAGTACGAGGAACATGTTTTTTCTAATCGTCAACGTTTTTTTAATTTATTTTAATATTTGCAACTTTACGACGATAGGTAGGAGTATGTGTGTGTGTGTTTGTCGTCAATGTAGTGCTCCATCCAGTCCGATCACTATATATGGCAAGCCGATCCCTTGGGGGAAGATAACTCTAAATCGTTACGCCGTGATGTCGAAAAAAATGCTTGGCATCACTGATAAAAATGCTTGGCTAAATGCTGGTCCTGCTCCATAAGGACGCACAAATAAATTGATTAGCATTGGAAAATACTGTTGGAGCTGCTGAAGATTATAAAATACTACTTTTGCATTATATAAATTCAATCTCTTAGTACTTATTGTATAATTTCATAGCACATGTGTGAGTACTATGTACATACTATAAAGCTACCATTTACTGGGTACGTCTTTCATTGACTTGAATGTGCTCTGGCGGCTGAGAGTATGTCATGCTCACTCAAATGTCTCGCTGATGGTGGCGCATGTGTTGGATCATTTAGCTCCCTTCAAAATGGTTGAGCTGAATGGTGCTAATACATGCGTCATGTTCGTGAACGGGCGCCGTCAGTAGGGACTGGTCATCTCTTTGCTGCCACGGCTTATTTTTATTTAATTTTTGAATTGTTTTTTTTTCTCATCTTTTCATTATGGACGCTTTTAAAGTTCTGCATCGTTCTCACATGTATAATTATTAACATGAATGATGTAACCAAGACTTTGTAACCATATTATTTTGATTTAATAGTGTCCATGGAGTTTCTTGCCCGTTCTTCTCCATAGGTACCTACGTTTTGGAATGGGCAACTAGCTTCATCTTTCTGACTAACCGACCCCTTGAAAATTCAAAAGTGCCTGTAATTGGTTTAATTGAAATAAATGCTTTGAGTTTGAGTTCGAAAAAAGTAAAAAAATGATATAACTGCATTTTTTTTTGTATCTAGAAAAATTCATTGAATCGTGTATTCCTTTTACATGAATAAATATAATATAATACTAGACCAAAGAGTCACAAAACATATAACAAAATGTTAAACCCCTATTCCACATACTTAACAAGTTGAGTAAGGTTTTAAGTATGGTTTCTCTTGTTTCAGAAATCGCCATAAGCGTTGGAGATGAGTTAAGATTTTACACCAACAAAACCATAACAAGCACCGTAAGATTCAAGTCCCACAACCTCACAGCGTTAGCTTACGATGAAGTGCACAACATGATACTGTACGTTGACAAACGGACCGACAACGACTCTATATGTGGTTTTGACTTATCTTACCAAGAAACAAAATGTTTTACCGAAGGAAACGGTAGAAACATTCATGGTATCGCCTTCGATCCCGCCACAGACACAATCTTCTTTACTGATACCAATGAAAGAAGCGTCAATTGGATTTCACTGAAACCTGGATCTGTTACCAACCCAAACGGAAATCTTTTAATCAAGATGGATGACGGGGTCCCCCGTGATATTGTCGTGGATAGCTGTAAAGGGTACGTTAAGTTGTTAAGTTACTACATGTTTAAGTATGTATAACTCTATTTTCATTATTTCATTTTTTTAATATTCTTATTTACATCTATATAAATTAGAATAAACTGGGATAATTACACCATTTATAACTCAATAACGGCTGGACGAGCTCAGAACGGTATAGCGAATCACTCTTCGCCGAAACTTTGATTTGTTGGAATTGTCTTCGCCCCGAATAGCAGAATAACTTTTAAAACATGGGGAAAAATCACGAAACAAAATTAAGATACAGCTAGTTTAAAAATATTTTAATTAAAAACCAAAAAAAAATTGTTTAAGAATATGAAAAAATAGTAGCCTACGTATCATCAGGAACAGGGTCCAAGCTGCCGGTGGTCAGGGCTCTAGAGAGAGAATCCTCCTCACAATGCGATTATTTTTAAATCTAAAAAAAGGAGGACGTGGGTTTACGAATTTTTAGAGGTTCGAGTATGAGGAGAGTAAAATATCTCAAATCTCTGACTAGTAGGTACAGACACCAGCACATCAAGCTACTACAATCTGTCAAATTTCTTTAATAGATTTTCAACTCTATCTCTAAAGCATAAGGTTCAAAGTTGATTGGTAAAATTTGACAGTTTCGGTTAGCTTGATGTGCTGGCGTCTGTACATACTCGTAGGTATCAGTCGCGTATTTTGCCGCACTTGTGCGACAATGCAGAGTAAAAAGCACGCATTGTGAACCTAAAAATGGTGCAATAACAACCAATTTTCGAGCTAGTGTATTGATCTATAACTTCATAATAGTCTCAACAGGTTTTTATGTTAACAGATACATTTACTGGCTCAACACAAACCTGGCGCAGCCTACGATAGAGCGAGCTCGGTTAGATGGCTCCGGGAGAGAAGTTTTTGAGAATATTACTTCACTGCGTATGAACACAACTCACAATTTGGAGCCAAACAGCTTGGTTTTTAGCCAGCAGAATCAGACCATATACTGGATTCAGCCGGAAAACACTACTGATGACACTATTTATCGACTGTATTTATCCAAACTGAATACCAAAAAAGAGGGAACTATCATTCGTTATCATAAATCAATTAATAATCCATTGTTTATCCATCCAACAAATACATTGGCTGCTTCAAAAAAAATATTGTACGCCGTAGACTTTCGCAATAAATCAAAAATTGTCTATGAATTTTCAGGCTTTCATGTTAAAGATATCTTTAAAGTGAATACAAACATCGATGTTGGTATAGTTGCCAACTATAAAATCGCAGACCAAATCCAGGGACAGGATTGCGAAGCACTGGAGAGTCTGGTCATTACTGCTCCAGAATGTGATGGGCCGTTTTGTGTACACGGTACACGAGTTAATGGCCAACCTGTTTGCAAATGCACACCTGGTTACACCGGCGAGAGGTGCGATGTTTCAGTCTGTGAGAACTATTGTTTGCAAGGCAACTGCAGTTTCAATGATGAGGGACTTCCTAAATGCAGGTAAAACATATTCTATTACTTCCATTGTTTCTAAGTTACCCTCGAAATTCAGTATTAATTTCTTTCAAATCACGGCGCCGCGCCGTTCGAAGTACTTAATTATCACACTAATATTATAAAGGCGAAAGTTTGCGAGTGTGTGTGTGAGGGTGTGTTTATATGTTTTTTACTTCTTCATGCTCAAACGGCTGGACCAATTTTGATAAAACTTTGTATGGAGGTAGCTGACACCCTGGAATAGCATATAGGCTTTTTTTATCCCGATATTCCGGCGGGATCGACATTTATGCGGGTGAAACCGTGGGGCGCAGCCAGTGATAAAATAATTACCTAATTAATTTTAATAGTTTTGAACCAAGTCAAAGCTCTCGAAATTATATTTGCTGGAAATCGTCATATTGTCACGAAATAGTCTTATTTCTATAATATATTTTCGAGAGCTACGAGTACATTGACGTTCCAAATTATTATAATTTAGTAATTATTTTATCAACAGGCGCAATTTGCTAAACACGTTTTAATTAATTTTGAATTCCGCGGGCTGCCGTGAAAGATCCCCCTTAATGAAATTTCACTGTTTCACATTTTCATTATTTCAGATGTGATGCCGGCTATTCCGGGGACAGATGTGCAGTCTACGCGTGTCATGGATATTGTCTGAACGACGGCGACTGTTCCCTAAATGAGGAGAATGAGCCATTTTGTCAATGTGTTGGCAGTTACGAAGGAGCCAGATGTGAAGCTAATACAAATGACACTTTAACCACTACCTCTACGTCCTGCTTAGCGGGAGGAAACCTAACTCTTGCTGATTTTTTGGCGATCCTGCGAAAGCCTTCCTCAAGGAAGTTCCTAATTGTTGAAGTATAATGTAATACGTTATTTAATATTATTTATTTTTTAATTTCTTCGTTTTTCATTCATTCTGGTTTAATTTTTTTAATACTTAGTAATAAACAAATGATAAATTAATAAATACAGGCTCCTAGTTAATTCGAGAGCTACTTACGGAAATAAAATCATTTATCATTAAAGGTGATATATTGAAAAAAAAATTGGTTTTTCTACTTCGTGTAACTTGTTAAGTATGTGGAATAGGGAATTAAGATTTTAGTATATGTTTTTTGACTCTTTGGTCTAGTATCATGTAAAAGGAATACACAATTCAAATATTTTTTCTCGATACAAATAAAATTGCAGAGTTATATCTATTTTTTTTTTTACTTTTTTCGACATTACGGCGTAACGCTTAAGGGTTATTCAATGGAATTTACTTTAAAACAGAGAATTATCATATCAAAGTTTACTCAAAGTAGTTAGTTTTAAATTTAATCCATTTACTTATTTTGTTACAAAAGGAGTAAATTTGTTTTGGCACATACGTCGTTTTATTTCGAGCGCACGCACATTATTTTGCGTTTCAAAATTAATTGCATCATTTTCGATCGCTTAATAGGTTTTCGAGAACTAATCAACTGAACATCTACCCGAAGTATATAATTGTACCATGCATCTACCGAGCAACAGACTCGATAAGGTTTTTTTTTTTGGAAATGGCATCTCGCAGTTCAACCTAGAAGGTTGTCTTCTGCTTAACCGGACTCGGACTTGTCTGTGGATGCCTTTATAAAATATATATGCTAAGGGAACCCTCTTTGGGGAACGGACGTTGGCTTAGGGCGTCGCTGGGAGAGGGCAGCAAGGGCCTGCATGGGACGACTGGATCGGAATCATTTAGGGTCAACTGTAAAGCTACAGGCTCTTGAGCAAGTGTCAGGGGCGGTCATGGAATGGGGCGTCGCGAC
This sequence comes from Amphipoea lucens, assembly GCA_947508005.1. Taxonomy (NCBI): domain Eukaryota; kingdom Metazoa; phylum Arthropoda; class Insecta; order Lepidoptera; family Noctuidae; genus Amphipoea; species Amphipoea lucens. The sequence continues at coordinate 10,663,899 of OX382382.1, forward strand.
GGGCCTCGGCGGCAAGGACGGAAGGACGGCGGTCAAGACTTGTACTTCCTGAGAGAATTGGTGGCTCCGTAGAAGATGGCGAGATGAGCTGAACAAAATAATACCTAAAACTAAATGAAATTATTACAAGTAACGGAAGCCCAGCTCCATATATTTCGGGGCGCCATTAAAAAAAAACAGTCGTTCCATAACAGCATACAATTATTATTAATTGTTTAACAAAAAAGGCTCGCGGCAGTATTAGTGATACCTTTGCCAAACTAAACGATGTAGTATGCTAAACGGCCATCGATACCATCGTTATTGTCTATGGGTGAGCGTTCCAATTTCAATATGGTGATCGGCGCGGGTGGTGTGGAGTCGTGTAATAATTTTTAGTTTTTATTTATTATTTTATTTTACTGTCACGTTGGTACCTATACGGGGTTAAATTAAATTAGCTAGCGAATCTCTAAACACGTGACAGGTATCGTTAACTAAACACTATAAAAAAAAAGTAATTATAAAAACTAAAAAACCCGACTGCGGTAAAAAAACTTAAGTTAAAAAAAAACTGAAATGCCGAAGCAGGCAGGACCCATTTGAGTTTGAAAATATAAAAATGGTATATGGTAAAAGACCTATCCAACGATATCCCACTTGACATAGTTTGTTGAGGGTACACTACAATAATACGAAAACCTTTATTCCGAAAGTCACAAATACGAATTTCAAAATATCGATTTTCATAATTCCGAATGGTTCAAAATTCCTTTTATATTAACTCCGATTTATCATTCATCCTATTTTAATAATTCCGAAATTTCAATATCCCTAACGTTTATAATTACTATTCTCAAAATACCGAGTTTCAATAGATCGAATAACAAAAAGTCCGACTTAATGATAATTCGAAACATCAAAAATACGAATTCCGATTATTAAAATACCGATTAATTATAATTCCGAAATAATAACGCTTTGTAAAACTGAATAGCAAGACAAATAAACACATATTTCCAATAATAAGAATATAGATTGCACAAAACCAACAATAGTGCCCTTATTTCTGTGTAAAGGGTTTAAAGTGACCTAACCAAACCAAACCTCGGGGTGCCCTTCGCTCGCTCTTGCATCCTATGTCGACGGAGCCCCGCTTCGCGGGGACCCTATTTCTGTGTAAAGGGTTTAAAGTAACCTAACCATTTTTTTTTTTTTTTTTTTTTTTTTTTAACGTGGAGAAATGCTCATGCATTCTGCACTACCACGGGGAGATAGTGCAGTTATGTGGGACTCAAACCCACTAAAACTCCACGGTGTCCTCCTCTGCCGCTTACGGCGGGAACACGGGCACGCGTTAGCACTCATCCGTGAACCCGCCGCGGCTGTCCGTCACCGGACCCTCCTCTGGGGAGTATTCCCCATCTCCGGCGCACTAGAACACATAGCACGCCGTGACCACCCCAGGGACCAAACCAGCACATGGGCGCCAGACGACCCCGTGTCTGGGCACCCTTGGTCCCCCTGCGACGGGTCAGGTCATTGGCCCCGCCGCCTGCCAATTTTCGGCCGCAGAGGATAGGGAGAGCGGCTAACGTCACACCAACACTCCTCCTCCTCTGCGGCCCCACCGCGTCCGCCATCGGACGGTGGCGACCCCGTCAAGGCCGCGGAAGGTAGGGAGAGCGGCGCACCGCAATACCGGCACTCCTCTCCCACCGCGGCCTCCAACCCTCAGCCGCGATGCCTCCGATACGACATCGCGGCCCGCCTCAGCTGCGATGTCGCTCAAGCGGCACCGCAACCTACTTGTTGGCCGCTACGTCGTCGGCTTACCGGCAAAAGCCCTGACGAGCGGCCCCTCCTCGGGTTCCACTTCGCTTCACCGTGGGTGTCCAAGCCACGGCTACTGAGCCCCCCCGCCTCGACAATGCGGGAACCCACCGGGGGGGAAAGTAACCTAACCAAACCGAACCTCGGGGTGCCCATCGCTTGCTCTTGCATCCTACGTCGTCTATTGCGTTCGTTGAGTTCGGGTGCGGTAACGGTAACGGAAATAATTCGGAGTATTGAAAATCGGAATGTCGTTTTTCGGACCGAGAACCCATCGAGCATTTGATTCTTCGAATATATGAAAATCGGAAAACAAACAAATCGCATTTATGACTTTCGGTAAAATAAATTTCGTGATTTTTAATAATAGACATTATGATTATTAGGTATTATGAAATTCGGACTTTTGAAAATCGGAACATTGAAATTCGGAATAAAATATTTCGGAGTATTTGGGTGTTCCCGTCTGTTGACTTTCATTTTTTCCATTTTCGCAATATGGCGTCCAGTAGTCGCCATATTGAATTTTCAGTAACGTCATGTCTTTAGTGACACTCGTCGGACTAAGAGGAATCGATTGACGTGTGAATCATAAAAATCGGCCCAGGCGTTTGGTCTGTATAGTGCTTCAAAGGAACATACATACATACATAGGCTGATAAACACATTACCACTCCTTTGCGTCGCGCAGTCGGGTAATAAAAACACCGCTGGATGTTACTTGAAGTATGAGTCGAGAAAATCTCTTTTCTTTAGTTTTGTTGTGTTGAGATATCGTTTACCTATCACGTCTGTAAAGTTTACACAATAAAAAGCAGATTTTGAAACAGAAATTTCAAGTGACTACACTAACCCCACAAAAAAACCGTCAAATTATGTTGTTTTTTGTTTTGATATCGATACCCATCACGATATCGATACCCATCACGATATCGATACCCATCACGGCCGCGTAGTTTCGCTGCCTAATTTCATTTGACCCTGTATAGGAGTACGGAAAGACCAAAAAAAACGATGGATGGACTGTGTGAAAAATGATATGGCTAGAAAATGGGTAACTACTAACTACCGTGATGACGACTAATAGAGAAGTACAGACACCAGCACATCAACCTACCCGAAACTGTCACATTTTCCCAATCAACTTTGAACCTTATAGTTCAGTGATAAAGTTGAAAATCGATTAAAGAAATTTGACAGATTGTAGTAGGTTGATGTGCTGGCGTCTGTACAGGGTGTTACGGAAAGGGTATATCAATACAAACGGGTTGAAGAGTGTATCTGGTCTAGAATCTCTGTACAAAATTTCAGCTCAAAAGCATTAACTTTGAAAATGCTTAATATTTTTTAATTTCGACATCACGGCGCTGCACTGGCGCGCGGCGGCGTGATGTGCGTGTACTAGGCGCACAGACACACTACAGATAATGGATAATGGCCCTCGTAGTGCGGTGACACGTTTGTTATGATTTCAATTTAATAAACTATCGAAATAAAAAAATATTAAGCATTTTCAAAGTTACTGCTTTTGAGCTGAAATTTTGTACAGAGATTCTAGACCAGATACACTCTTCAACCCGTTTGTATTGATGTACCCTTTCCGTAACAACCTGTATAGACGCCAGCTACGCGCAGCTACTACAATCTGTCAAATTTCTTTAATAGATTATCAACTTTATTGCTAAAGTATAAGGTTCAAAGTTGATTGGGAGACAGTTTCGGGTAGCTTGATGTGCGGGCGTCTGTACATATGGAAGAAAAATACATTTTCCGCTGAACCCAAATAAATCCACCAAATCCATTGATCAAGCTCTTGATCCAGCTACCTAACGAGAGCTGCGTCGAAGTCACCGCAACGCATTGGCCACGCCCATGTGGCATCCGCCTAAGAGAGCGTCATGCCGTTTGCTGCCACGGCAAACGAGTCAGCCTTACCCTCAAGAGCGCCAATATATGAGTAGCGGTATCACAACACCACAAATGCGAACAACGCGTCATACTGACGTCACGCAAAATCCTGCATCTCGCGAGCAGAGTTTACCGCGCAACTAGAATATATACAACGGCCCGACATGAATCATCGGACAGTTGCCCGCCAGACACAACACCCGTCTGGTCGGAGGATCCTCCCTTTTCTATTGAGTACCTATGAGTGAACTTTACACCCTGTTCCTCATACCTCTATACAGGGTGTCCCTGGAAGTATGGATCAAATCGAATAGGGGCGTTGGCAAGATCATTTCCAAACTTTTTAACCCTGAGAATGTCAGTGAATTTTTTTACGGTTCAAAAGTTATGACCGATTTTAATTTTTTTTTTCAATCACTTCGCTTAGTGGTCAAAGAAAATAATCATAAAAAAATACTATCAGAGCTATCTAAAAAAAATAAATTGATAGCCCTGATAGTTTTCACGAATTCGATCTTTCTTCTCTTTTTTTTTAGTTTTTTTTTTTTTTGCTAAAACGTTTGGAAATGACCTTGCCCACGTCCCTATTCGATTTGATCCATACTTTCAGGGACATCCTGTATTTATGTTAAAAAATAAAAACAATTTCACTAGGACGGCTCCACAGCCTCCCTGTGCAACAATCAATACAAGATGGCGTCGCAACAAATTGGTTCGATGACGCAGCAGAACACTAAATAATGCTATTTACATATTGTACTGTCACTTTCCTCTCCACTTTATTATTTAATCTATTGTTTAGAGATCCCTTGGCCTGTTCCTATTTTTAACCAACTTTAAACAAAGGTTTATACAATAATGTTTAACATAAAAACTGTGTATGGTTTTATGTTGTTTTCTTGGTTCTGTCTGTTAAAGTTTAGTATTTAGATAAAATTTAGTAAATCAACGATATTACTCGTCGAGCCCTTGTCACCACCAGCGTACCAGCGGCCAGCGGTGTTAGAACCAAACGGCTTAGTACGTGACGAGAAGAGACCAGACAGCATGACGTTGTTGCCTTGGAAAGTAGGTAGGCCTCTGGTGTGGGACGCAACGTGGATCGATACCCTTGCGTAATCTCATGTTCCTAGCACGGCGGGCTGTGCTGGCGCCGCGGCTGCGGCTGCTGACATCCTCAAGCGGCGCAAATACTGTAACCTTACGGGCAACTACAGCTTTGAGCCGTTTGGGGTCGAAATGCTCGGGTCACGGGGCCCGAGTGCGCGACTCCTTTTTAAGGTAATTTCTCACCGGCTGGTCGATACTTCACGTGACAAGAGGGCTGGGTCGTTCTTTGGCCAAAGAATTAGCATTGCCATTCAACGTGGCAATGCTGCCAGTCTTCTGGGCACGTTTCCGGATGACAGCGATGCGGACGAGTAATTCGACGCCTAAGTGTCCTTTGTTTTTGTATTTATTTGTATAGTAAGTTAGTTAGTCATTTATTTTAGTATCTAGTGTAAATAATTAGTGAATTAGTTTTTATTTTTGTAACTATTGCATGCGGACTGGTAAAATATGGCTGAACCTATTTCCCTATATCACCATGTACAGACGCCAGCACATCAAGCTACCCGAAACTGTCAAATTTTCACAATCAACAGTTGATTGTAAAAATTTGACAGTTTTTTTACTTTGAACCTTATTCTTTAGCGATAAAGTTGAAAATCTATTAAATAAATTTGACAGTTTGTAGTAGGTTGATGTGCTGGCGTCTGTACATATAATATCTCCCACCATTTCTGTGAAAACATGAATGAACCATAGATTCTTAATTGATATGCAAGTAATTAAACTGGCTAGGGTCGGCCGAATTGACCGTTCTTGGATGATTTTAATAATTTATAAATAGATACCAATAATAAAGCTGAACAGTTTGTTTGTTTGAACGATTTAATCTCTGGAACTACCACTCGTATTTATATAGTATACATTACGATACGTGTCACATAATGTAGTCCATTATTGCACGGCGTGCTAAACGCTGTGCTTTAATGGATTACTTAAGTCACACGTATCGTTTACTATTTTATAGGTTGTGTGACCTAAACTCGCACTTAAGGGGCCGGCGAACTACGCATGCTAATGCGTTCTTCATACAAACGTAATACCAAAATAATTAGTAAATCAAACATATTCCTAAGGGAGTGTGTATTTATTCCGTTTGGATTACAGATTATCTAGGTTCCCAAATATATATTTTGAAAGGACTCTGATATAAAGACGAGATATGAGGAATTTAAAATTTCTATAGAAAACTTATTTTTCTCATAACTCGTCTTTAAATTAGTGTCCATTCAAAATATATATTTGGGAACATAGATATTCTATAATCCAATCGGAATAACTACACACTACTTTAAGAATATGCTTGATTTAAAAATTTTTTTGGTATTACGTTTGTATGAACAACGCATGCTTCGCCGGCCTCTTAAGTCACACTTTTCTGTGTTAAAATGGACTACTTAAGTCACAGAGAAGCGTGACTTAAGTGCGGGTTTAAGTCACACAGTGCTATAAAAAATATTTTTGCATTTAATGGCCCAATTTTATAATAAACAATTTCTTAAGTACGCTTATAGGCTATTTAACATCACGCCACGTCCTCAGGAGTCGAACAAAAAGAATAGTTGTTATATGTATTTATTTATTTTGCCATTTATGTACTCAAATCTATAGGTATACTAACTGCGCCCCGTGGTTTCACCCGCATTAGTCTCGATCCCGTGGAAATATCGGGATAAAAACTATCCTATGTCCTTTCCAGGGACCGAAACTCTCACTATACCAAATTTGATCTGAATCGGTTCAGCGGTTTAGGTGTGAAAAGGTAACATACAGACAGACAGGCAGACAGAGTTACTTTCGAATTTATTATATTATTATTAGTATAGTATATTAATATGGATATAAAATTCAAAGTCCTGACTGACTGATATATCAACGCACAGCCTAACCCCTGGTCCTAGAGACATGTTTGGAGGGTGTTCTTTGTGAAGAGTAGGTATCCACTAAGAAAGGGTTTTTCGAAATTCCACCCCTAAGAGGGTGAATGCGGGGAGGGTAAAATTTCGCGCGGATGAAGTCACGGGCAGAAGCTAGTATACATATAAACAGACAAGAAAAAAAGAAAGAAGAAAAAAATAGGTACAGTCACGTCTATAAGTATGTATACACTTGTCTTTATTCAAAGGCGATTTTCTCCTTTATTTTTGAATGAAATTTTATGTTATTACGAAAATAGTATTTTCGAACCCATAGGTTTATGTTAAGTGTCGTATTTCAACGTTGCATTCGTTATTTCACGAGAAAATCGCAATTGAAAATTGCCAAGTGTTGACATATTGGTGCTCGTGACTGTACAAAGGTGATGCTTATTTCTAAAGAAATCTCTTCCAGCATACTTGCGATAAGAAAGTAGATTTAAAGAGATGTAGATAACGTGTGTAAGAGAATAAAATACCTCCATAAAATTAAAAACAATTCACTGAAAAAATAAAAAAATATGAGAATATACTTACATACATACAAATAAACATACATACTTCTAAAATAAATATCACTAGAATTTTAACCTTTTGAACGCCAGAGTATAAACGTATCGCCGTACCCCTGACGCCAGGCCACTTTAACAACACAACAACACACACACACACTTAAAACAACAAATTCGATATTGGTGGTTTATTTATATTAGTTTCATGCAATACAATATAGACGGAAGCTTAAACTTTTAAATTATATAAATAAAAACACACAAAATTAATGTAAAAATTGTTTATTTCATAATATGGTGCGACCCGTGCGACGTGTATTTTGTCATATATTTGTGACGTTGGCGTTCAGGGTAAGATTTTGTTTGTCACATATATGTGACAATGGCGTTCAAAAGGTTAATAACTATAACGTAATCAAAATAATAAAGACATACACCACTATGATGAAGCGGAATGATAGTATTAATTGAAGATAGTTGTTCTATAAACTGAATAGACAGAACCCTTTAAATTGAACCTTTCACGCTTACCCGATACCCACAGATAAAATCACGGCCAACCAATAGAGCGTTTGTTTGGTAATTTTGGCGCGATTGTCTATGGTCTATTGTTTTCTTTTTTTGACAAGTCATTGAATTTCATTGACTGTTAGAAATTGATCTGTTCACACTTGCCACATCCGGTCCGATAAGGATTTACTATTTATAATATTTTAATTTATATGTTTAACATAATGGATTTTGTGGCTTGTGCCTAAGTAACAACTTGCAGCCGCACGGGTCGATCCCCCCCACCCTGTAGATAACATAGTTCAATGAATTTTATGTACTTTTATGAACGATGACCATATTTGTATGAGACCCGTCCCCCCCCTTCAACAGATCTTTTGTATGTGCTATCAGGTCCATAAAGATCTTTAAAAAGACCAGCAACCAGTTTTAACTTCAAAATCCATGGGGCTTAGAAATAAAATAAAAAATCGTTTTATTTATTTTTTCAAATTCAACAAACATGATATGCGGTTTCCATTTTAGTTAACAAAACAAAGTCCTTTAACGTGGCAGGGTCAAACGAGAAGCTATCAATCAGGTCCAATAAACATGCAAGGGTAAGTAAGGGGTCTAAGTAAAACAATCCGATAATTTATTTATTTATTTATTAATCACAAAGTCGCAAAATGAAAATAACAAAGTCGCGTCTCCGTCGTGGACGAGCTTATGGCAGTTGTCCCACCGCCGACGAGGAAGCGACTAACTGTCGGCTGTTTTCTCGCTCAAGAAACGTACAATAGATATACATTCCGTGTAAACAAAAGAGATGCATATACAGTTGATCGCTGACTGTTCACACTGCCGGCGAGGACTCGTTCCACTGGTTTGTCTGAGCGACAAGAGCTATCAAAGATAATACTCGCCTAGCGATACTCGCTTGGCGGTCAGAGCTCACGCCGAGAGAAACCCCTGTGGGACTAACCGCCCCGAGCGAGTGGTGCCAGTAATCGCCCGTCGCACTCGAACACTCGCTGATAGCCCAGCGACAAAACTATCGGAACTACACACACGCTGCTCGCTGCTCGCCAACTCGTTTTCAGTTGCTAGTTCTACTCGCTACTGTACGCAAAATACGCGCATTGACGTGGAGGTGCGGACACCAGCCCGTATTACCTATTACTGGTTCATCGCCGCCGGTGGGACAACTGCCTATAGGAATAGAAAAAATTGGACGAGTAACGAATGACGTTTTCTGTTTTTTAAATGGCATCTCTTAATTGATCTTGAGAGGTTTGAAAATCAAAGAATATGGTTATAAACTGTTATTTTGTGCCAAAAATATTAACATTAAAACATGATTTTTCTCGGAAAATCCCGCACTTTTGAGAGATGTCGTCATAGTAAAAATTGATCACCTTGCTAAGACGGTTTGAATGAGATACATTTCAAGGTTGTTGGTCGATGTAAGGGTTGGGGGGACGTTCTGACGCATCGTAATTTGTTTTTGATAGTGAATTTGAATTGTATGATGAATTTTAATGAATTATTATTGAACATTGTTGATTATTTATTGGCTTATATGACATGTTTTTCTTAATGGATTTTATGTAATATGATTTTAATTTTAATTTCTGACGTTTGATGAAGTTTTGGCATTTGGCGTGTGACATTTTAATGAGTTTTAGGTTTCGGATTTGAAATTTTGAGATGGTGTATTCTTTTTTTTTTTACTTATATTTGACAATTTTTTTTTTATGTAACACATAGAGACATAATGTAAATTGTTATTGAATAAATGAAATGAACAATAAAATGAATTGTTTACTTAGCAAGTAGGTAAGTATGTAGGTGAATTCCTGACGTGCGAGCTATAGATAACCTATGCACCTCTAAACCGTATCATAATTTGTTATTAACTTATAGCCCAGTCAAAATAGACATTCAAGGTTACATTAATTCGCATAAAGCTGAAAATTGGTATGAATGTTAGGAACACCATTACAAATAAATTGTTAAAAGTCCCCATCGATCCGACGTGTGCAAAAAAAAAACAATTCAAGGTCAAATGTTGCAAAAATCGGTTTTTTGCATTTTTCTGCTAAGCGGTAAGTTTTATCATAAAAATATGTGCGACAAAATTGTTTAACATGTAATTATCTACAAAAATTGTATTTAAACTTTTTTCCTAAGAATCACCATTTCGGAGATATAGCGATGCAAAAAGTTGTGTTCTTCTTATTATGCACATTTCTGCGCCACCCGAGAGGTTAGTGTACTTGGCGCGTTTTTTAAAGTAGTTTCCTCAGTAGGCCTATTCCACGATCTATTGTGGTCCTGTTGAGTTAAAAGTATTGTATCAAATAAAACATAGTACTATTGGAAATGATGAAAGCGGTGTAAGTTATGAGTAATTTGGAAAAATTATTCGTCTGATTGATAATCATCTAATGGAACTTTAAGCATACTGTCTTCTTCTTCTTCTTCCTGCTGGGTACAAGTAAATTGTTCAAAGATAAATTTATATTCAAAGAAAGTTTATATTCTTAGAATTGTATAACATGTATGTATACGCCACGAAAACTAATATTTTTACTTGTATTACGGCTCTGTAACGTATATAAAGATAATTGACATACATACCTATTATGAAAATACAACTTTTTTAACTTTTTGCATCGCTATATCTCCGAAATGGTGATTCTTAGGAAAAAAGTGTAAAACAATTTTTGTAGATAATTGCATGATAAACAATTTTGTCTCACCTATTTTTATTATAAAACTTACCGTTTGGCTGAAAAATGCGAAAAACCCATTTTTGCAACATTTGACCTTGAATATTTCTTTTTGCACAGGTCGCATCGATGGGGACTTTTGACAATTTATTTGTAATGGTGTTCCTAACATTTATACCAATTTTCAGCTTTATGCGTACCCCTATTTTTGAAGCTAACTTGACCGGACTATTACAACGATGACCCAGTCACGGATCAAAACGCATACAACAATGATGTTATCGGCCGCAAATACAAGTTTGTATTTCATAGCTTTTCTAAAAAAAAAAAACTATGAAAAGTAATGTTACCTTTATGGTTATTTATAACCTAAAATATATCGTATCCTTAGAAACATCTCAATTAATTTTTTATTTTTTGTTATTTAATGATACTGTAATACAGAGGTGTTACTTAATTATAAACTCGCCAAACTTTTACGTTTGATGGCGAGAGGCGCTCTTTTTAACCGACTTCTAAAAAGGAGGAGGTTCTCAATTTGGATGTTTGTATTTTTTTTTTAATATTTGTTCGCGCATAACTGCGTCGCTTGCCAACCGATTTGAAAAATTTTTTTTCGTTGGAAAGGGTATACTTCGCAAATGGTCCCATGAAAATTTTATCGAAATCGGACAAGCGGTTTTTGAAAAATCAACAAAAATTTATCTACATTGTCTACATTAACGATCTTTTCGTTTACTCTTTTGTGGGTAGGTACAACGGAAAAGTGGAAAATAAAAACTTTTTTACAAAAAAAAAACAACCGACTTAAAAAAAACACTACAAAGTGATAAATAACTTTAATTTCGGAAGTCGGTGTCAAAAAACGAAAATGCGGAACCAACGACACCGACTTCCGAAATTAAAGTTATTTATCACTTTGTAGTGTTTTTTTTTTAAGTCGGTTGTTTTTTTTTTACATAACAATGCACCACCTTACTACATATCTACTACTTAAAACTTTTTAAGAAAAAAAAAGCCGACTTCCAAAAAAACACTACAAAGTGAAAAATAACTTTAATTTCGGAAGTCGGTGTCTTTGGATCTGTATTTTAGTTTTTTGCCACCGACTTCCGAAATTAAAGTTATTTTTCACTTTGTAGTGTTTTTTTGGAAGTCGGCTTTTTTTTTTCTTAAAAAGTTCTTATTTCACGCTTTTTAGTGGGTCTGCTTATAATTTATCTAAGTTACAATAACCTAGTGATCATCGCCTTTTACAAACAAAATATTGCTTTTCCCGATGCAGGGAAGTTAATTGTTGAAGAGTTCTCCAGGTCCACCATCAGCTCCATATCACCATTCACATTGTGACGAGCATAAATTGCTTAGCAACCATATTAAAGTAATCGAATCGCAACCCGTGAAATACTTAGATATTATTGAGTAGTTCCGGTGGCCACCTGTGGTCTTCATCATCATTTCCACATCACCAAATAGTGCTTTCCGAGAGCAAATGCACGAGTTACTATAAAAAATACCCAAATCGCTATAGGTGTGCCTATAATATTTGAAGAGTTCCTTCGATTTCTCCAGGATCCCGTCATCAAATCCTGACCTGATGTTTTTAGACTAGATGCTGATAATCCTAGCTGCAGCATCAGGCCAGACTTATGTCAACATTGCACTGAACTTAAAATTTAGTCCTGTTTAAAATGAGCCCAAACACGACTACGGTGCTGTAATTTCAAGGTTGGTACTTTTTCTGATGCTCCTGGCTTCAGCATCAGGTCTTTATGTACTTCGGTGTTCCTCATTAACAGTACGTTTATTCACACATCGAGCCCTTTTCAATGAGCCTAAACACGATATATCTGCTGTTAGTTGTCGAGGAGTTAGGTACTCTGCAGACTATCCTGACTGCAGCATCAGATCATGACTTGATGATCATGAGATCAAATGTGGCAAATGCCCTATCAAACATCAAAACAATTTACTAAAACAGTCCTTGCCTGTTCGAGTAACTTCTTACTGTTAAGGAGTTGTACCTTCCATCATCAGCCCAGCTACCTGAGATGGTGACAACCATACGCAAATACAAAAATACTTAATATAATCATAAAATATGCGAAAAACAAAAAAACAATAAATGAGCCTATAAAATTTGAGGGTTGCCCTCGATTTCTCTATAGTCCATTTACTATAGCATTAGACAGAAGTTAAAAAAGGCTCTTTTAGGGGCACACTTTGTAAGGAATAAACCAAGACAAAAGAAAATGCATGAAATCTTAGACGGAAAAGCAGCAACCAAACGCATCAAGAACCACAGGATGTGCTACCTCGCACATGTCTACAGGCGCCGCAAACCACACCTGCTGCATGCAGCAATGCAGTACAAGGCCAAATCTAGGAAGGTCGGCCGACCTATTTACACATGGAACGACAATTTAAAACAGGACATGAAGTACTTTGGCAAGGAAATCAACTTTTGGATGAATACAGCGGAAGACAGAAGTAAGATCAAGATCGCTGCTAGTGAGTTTTACAAAAAACCGGAAATGGAGAGTAGCGAAACATCCGACGATGACATGGAAAACAGCAACATCCAACACAACACGACAGAGTAACGACATACAAAAGAACCGAGAAAGCAGTAGAACCCCGCCAAAAGACTCAACGATGAAGCTCGACCTGAACCAGCCTGACGGCAAGGTCGTTAAAAGATGCCCATCAAAATCAAAATCAAAAGTCATTTATTCAAACTAGGCTGAGAATCAGCACTTTTCGAACGTCAAAATTACAAAAGACAGTCCCCCAAAACGCCCGCCCTTCGCCACTTCCTAGTGCTTTCGCTGGGGAGAAGAAGTGGCGGAACAAACTCCCCAGCAGCACAGCTGTCTGTTCAGTTAGAAAATAATTAATTTTATACAATACTAAGTATGCAAAGTAATTAACATTACAGGACACAGAACCTTAAATTAAATTATTTGCCATAGGTTAACTAGCCACGCCAATATACCAACAAATACAATAAACACTATACGTACTCAAGCAAAAAAAAATTAAAAATATAACCAAAAAAAAACTTACTGACCAAATAAAAGCCTCCAGGTATAAAGGGCGTGACAGCTTACATATATATGCAATGTTGGGTTCTGTTTACATAGCTGTCACTTGAAGTCACAAATGATAAACTAGGACCATCGAAGTAAAATAAATAAACAAGTTATTACTACTAATAACAACAATAAAACCATGGTCAGCAAGACGACCAGTCACCACAAGCAGCACCCGTAGATATAATTACCCATCTCTCCACTAGTCCAATGCTTACTCTAGGATTCATATCCGGTAGGCTCTTAAATCCTTACCTATCCTTCGGGCACGTCTTCCCTACCATTACCGCGCCCCCCGGTCTATTCCTTGATATGCAATGGCCGCTGTAGCACCATGAAAATGAGGCTACAGGAGCTAGTGCGAATCTTGGGGTTCATTCGATTAATCGAGTCTGGTTTAACCACGCTGGGATCGGTGCAATTCATTCATTCATTCATTCATTCAACAAACATTATTACAATCAAGATTGATGTGGAGTTAAATATAATCAATTTAAATAACAACAGTCACACTTAATTTGTACTTATTTAACCTATCTACCTTCTGAAATTACTAGGCTTTCATTTAATATTATTTAGTTTTTACATAAAATATTGTCGTGTCAATCTTTAAAATCTAAAAGAAGCAGGGGCGGACAGTACCGGGAACGTTTTTCATGTCACTACAGGGTGAAATTGAACACATGCGACAAATCGAAATTGGAGATTGTACTCGTCATTATGAACAACTTTTACTATGGGACCAAACCTGAAATCGCGAAAAAAAAATCAGCTGTTCCCTACATTTATGTTCGCATAACTCGCCAAAATGTAGGGAACAGCTGATTTTTTTTTCGCGATTTCAGGATTGTTCTCATAGTAAAAGTTGTTCATAATGATGAGTATAATCTCCCATTTCGATTTGTCGCATGTGTTCAATTTCACCCTGTATAACTCTACCAAATCTAAAATGTTACCTATTCCCTTCATAAGTTGTGGCAGCACGTGTTTTTTTTTTAATTTTGTCGGTTTATATAAAGTTGTTTTTAATAAACTGATTGTTACTAAAAATTGTTTCATTCCATGTACCTATCCAAGCATCGTGACGAGTGGGTAGATAGAATATGCTTTATTGTATGCCATACATTGTTACGTACAAAACAAGCACATACCTACATTATTTATTAAAATTGTTTGAACTTAACTAGAAAATAAAAGGTTTCGTACTCCTGCTTCTGCGAGCCTCTTTTTTCTAATGTTATAATAAATGGAGTATAAGATCCCATCATCAGATCCTAACTTGGTGACAGTGGGACCACCTCAGAACTATCTACTTTGGAACAAAAAAAGAATTTTGAAAATCCGTCGACAATTGGCGGAGTATTCGATGAATAAACATACAAACAGCCGAACATAGTACCTCCTCCTTTTTGTGCAGTCGGTAAAAATTATATTATATTATAACTTTTTCAATAGTGCTAGTCACTCTGAAATCAACCTAATCAACATTCCAATAGGATTGATATTTGTTTAACTTTAAATAATATTAATTTAAAGTTCCAACAACGCAACGACTTCCGTACGCGGTCGCCACTCCTGAACCTTTCGGCTCCATCAGCCATCTGTTCTGCAAGCAATGTGCCGCCGGAAGATGTAGCGTTGGAAGGCCTCCTACGAGGTGCGGTCACAGCCAGCCAGCCAGCCAGCTAACATCTTAATGTTAGGGGGGGTCACCACGGGTGCCGAGGGGAATATCTTTAGGGAGGTACAGTCAGCATCAAAAGTCGATTAACACTATCATTTTTACATGTTATTAAATTGACAACAACTTTTTTCAATAAACTGATTTTTAGCTTTTCACATAATAGACAAGAGTATATATTCTAAAAAAAATTCTTCTGCTGCAATTTTGAAAAAAATATTTTGCTCAATAAGTTATATTAAAAAAAAATGAAGTGTTAATCAACTTTTGATGCTGACCGTACATCTCCTCGTTGGTGGTTGCAAGCGTTACTGCTGAGCATCAGGTCCTGGGATCG
Organism: Amphipoea lucens; assembly: GCA_947508005.1. Taxonomy (NCBI): domain Eukaryota; kingdom Metazoa; phylum Arthropoda; class Insecta; order Lepidoptera; family Noctuidae; genus Amphipoea; species Amphipoea lucens. Next base: position 10,679,491 of record OX382382.1, read on the forward strand.
ATTCCCACGTCGGGCAAAGTGTTATTAGGTTTTTCATCAGAAATTACATACACCTCCAGCTCCACATTACCACACCCCGGACACTCCATACAACGCTCGCAAAATAATTACCTACTACTACTACTACATTAAAAAATGACGTTTGTATACGTATGAATGTGTGCGTGAGGTACTTGTGTTTGCGAGCGCTCTTGTTAAAGAACGGGCGACGAACATGCCGAAGTGCGGGGTGAGGTGCGGTAACTGATGTTAGTGCGGGGAAGGGAGTGTCCTTTCTGTACGTAGTACTTTAAGTATTCTGTGACATTACTTAGCATGCTGTTTAGGGACACAGCTTTTTTACATGGGGGTACCTAATGATGCTGCTAAATTGGTCGCGACCCTCCTACAGGAGAGAAGTAAGGCCACCAGTACTCTCAGAAAGTACAAGTCTTGACCGTCGTCCTTCCGTCCTTGCCGCCGAGGCCCGTCGCGACGCCCCATTCCATGACCACCCCGAAACTTGCTCGAGAACCTGTAGCTTTACAGTTGACCCTAAATGATTCCGATCCAGTCGTCCCATGCAGGCCCTTGCTGCCCTCTCCCAGCGACGCCCTAAGCCAACGTCCGTTCCCCAAAGGGGGTGCCCTTAGCGTATACAGGATGTTACAGAAAGGGTATATCAATACAAACGGGTTGAAGAGTGTATCTGGTCTAGAATCTCTGTACAAAATTTGAGCTCATAAGCATTAACTTTGAAAATGCTTAATATTTTTTTATTTCGATAGTTTATTAAATTGAAATCATAACAAACGTGTCACCGCACTACGAAGATCATTATCCATTATCTGTAGTGTGTCTGTGCGCCTAGTACACGCACATCATGCCGCCGCGCGCCAGTGCAGCGCCGTGATGTCGAAATAAAAAAATATTATGCATTTTCAAAGTTAATGCTTTTGAGCTGAAATTTTGTACAGAGATTCTAGACCAGATACACTCTTCAACCCGTTTGTATTGATGTACCCTTTCTGTAACACCCTGTATAATTTATAAAGGCATCCACGGGCAAGTCCGAGTCCGGTTAAGCAGAAGACAACCTTCTAGGTTCAACTGCGAGCTGCCATTCCCAAAAAACACCTTATCGAGTCTGTTGCTCGCTAGATGTTCAGTTGATTAGTTCTCGAAAACCTACTAAGCGAGCGAAAATGATGCAATTACTTTTAAACGCAAAAAAATGTGCGTGCGCTCGACATAAAACGACGCATGTGCCAAAACAAATTTACTCCTTTTGTAACAAAATAAGTAAATGGATTAAATTTAAAACTAAGTACTTTGAGTAAACTTTGATATGATAATTCTCTAGGTTTTAAAGTAAATTCCACTGAATAACTCTTAAGCGTTACGCCGTGATGTCGAAAAAAGTAGAAAAATAGATATAAATAACTCTGCAATTTTTTTGTACCGAGAAAAAATCATTGAATTGTGTATTCCTTTTACATGATACTAAACCAAAGAGTCAAAAAACATATACCAAAATATTAAATCCCTGTGAATGTGCAGTGGTAGACCGCGAAATTTAAATTTTCTTAGGTTTTTTGCAATTTGTAGGTCAGAGTCAGGTTGTATCTTGATCAAAATATGATTTGCGACTATAATAGACATGTATTACAGAATTATAGTCATTAGAATCATTAATATATGTATCTCTTTAAGTTAGATTTCCACCACAAACACTTCCATACGAGATTTGTTCTTAACGGTAGAAATCTAACTTAGAAAGATGTATTAATGATTCTAATTATTATAATTCTGTAAATACGTACCGGTTATAGTCGCGAATCATATTTTGGTCAAGATACAACCTGACACTGACCAGAAAATTGCAAAAAACGTAAGAAAAATTGAATTTCGCGGGCTACAACTACGCATTCACCTTAACAAGTTACACGAAGTAGAAAAACCAATTTTTTTTCAATATATCACCTTTAATGATAAAATGATTTTATTTCTGTAAGTAGCTCGCTAATTTACTAGGAGCCTGTATTTATTAATTTATCATTTGTTTATTACTAAGTATTACAAAATTTAAATCAGAATGAATGAAAAACGAAGAAATTAAAAAATAAATAATATTAAATAACGTATTACATTATACTTCGACAATTAGGAACTTCCTTGAGGAAAGTTTTCGCAGGATCGACAAAAAATCAGCAAGAGTTAGGTTTCCCCCCGCTAAGCAGGACGTAGAGGTAGTGGTTAAAGTGTCATTTGTATTAGCTTCACATCTGGCTCCTTCGTAACTGCCAACACATTGACAAAATGGCTCATTCTCCTCATTTACGGAACAGTCGCCGTCGTTCAAACAATATCCATGACAATCGTTGACTTCACACCTGATCCCGGAATAACCAGCATCACATCTGAAATAATGAAAATGTGAAACAGTGAAATTTCATTAAGGAGGATACGTCACGGTAGCCCGCGGAATTCAAAATTAATTACCAAGTACGTTTTTTGAGAATTGCGGCAATGTTGATAAAACAATTATTAATAAAGGAAGATGGCCAGATCGTATCTGACGACGAGGCGGTGGCGTCCCGATATGCAATATAATATACATAAATTGAAGTCTTAAAAAACATGGGAAATATGAAATATCTCTATAAGAAACAAAAGATCATTTTTTTTTCTTATATTATGTAATTTACCTGCATTCAGGAAGTCCCTCATCATTGATACTGCAGTTGCCTTGCAAACAATAGTTTTCACAGACTGAAACATCGCACCTCTCGCCGGTGTAACCAGGTGTGCATTTGCAAACAGATTGTCCATTAACTCGTGTACCGTGTACACAAAAGGGCCCATCACATTCTGGAGCAGTAATGATCGGACTCTCCAGTGCTTTGCAATCCTGTCCCTGGATTTGGTCTGCGATTTTATAGTTGGCAACTATACCAACATCGATGTTTGTGTCATTATGCACAGTAAATATAGTTTTAACATCAAAGACATCTGTCACTGAAAATTCATAGACAATTCTTGATTTACTGCGAAAGTCTACGGCGTACAATATTTTTTTTGAAGCAGTCAATGTATTTGATGGATGGATAAATAATGGATTAAATGATCCAGGATAATGAATCTTATAGTCCTTGTGTTTCGTATTCAGTTTGGAAAAATACAGTCGATAAAAAGTGTCATCGGTAGTGTTCACCGGCTCAATCCAGTATATGGCCTGATTCTGCTGGCTAAAAACCAAGCTGTTTGGCTCCAAATTGCGAGTTGTGTTCATACGCAGTGAAGTAATATTCTCAAAAACTTGTCTCTCGGAGCCATCTAACCGAGCTCGCTCTATCGTAGGCTGCGCCAGGTTTGTGTTGAGCCAGTAAATGTATCTGTTAACATAAAAACCTGTTGAGACTATCATGAAGTTATAGATCGACACACTAGCTCGAAAATTGGTTGCTATTGCACCATTTTTAGGTTCACAATGCGTGCTTTTTACTCTGCATTGTCGCACAAGTGCGGCAAAATACGCGACTGATACCTACGAGTATGTACAGACGCCAGCACATCAAGCTAACCGAAACTGTCAAATTTTACCAATCAGCTTTGAACCTTATGCTTTAGAAATAGAGTTGAAAATCTATTAAAGAAATTTGACAGATTGTAGTAGCTTGATGTGCTGGCGTCTGTACCCACTAGTCAGAAATGTGAGATTTTTTACTCCTCTCATACTCGATCCTCTGAAATTTTTTTGTTAATTTTTTTAGAATACTTCTAAGATGTGTTCGTTAACCCACGTCTTCCTTTTTTTAAGTCGCTTTAATAGAAAACATAAAATAATCGCATTCTGAGGAGGATTTTCTCTCTAGAGCCCTGACCACCGGCAGCTTGGACCCTGTTCCTGATGATACATAGGCTACAATTTTTTCATATTTTTAACCTTTTGAACGCCATTGTCACATATATGTGACAAACGAAATCTTACCCTGAACGCCAACGTCACAAATATATGACAAAATACACGTCGCACGGGTCGCACCATATTATGAAATAACAATTTAATCATTACTTTTGTGTTTTTATTTATATAATTTAAAAGTTTAAGCTTCCGTCTATATTGTATTGCATGAAACAAATATAAATAAACCACCAATATCGAGAAATTTGTTGTTTTAAGTGTGTGTGTGTGTTGTTTTGTAAAAGTGGCCTGGCGACAGGGGTACGTTTATACTCTGGCGTTCAAAAGGTTAAACAATTTTTTTTTTGGTTTTTTATTAAAATATTTTTAAACTAGCTGAACCGGCGAACTTCGTACAGCCTCGGAATCAATAAGAACGAATGAATGAGAAAATTAATTATCTTAATTTTGTTTCGTGATTTTTCCCCATGATTTAAAAGTTGTTCTGCTATTCGGGGTGAAGACAATTCCAAAAAAGAAAAAATCATAAAAATCGGTCCAGCCGTTCATGAGTTATAATTAATGGTTTAACTATCCCAGTTTTGTCTAATTTATATAGATGTAAATAAGAATATTAAAAAAAGTGAAATAAAGAAAATAGAGTTTTGTCTAATTTATATAGATGTAAATAAGAATATTAAAAAAGTGAAATAAAGAAAATAGAGTTATACATACTTAAACATGTAGTAACTTAACAACTTAACGTACCCTTTACAGCTATCCACGACAATATCACGGGGGACCCCTTCATCCATCTTGATTAAAAGATTTCCGTTTGGGTTGGTAACAGATCCAGGTTTCAGTGAAATCCAATTGACGCTTCTTTCATTGGTATCAGTAAAGAAGACTGTGTCTGTGGCGGGATCGAAGGCGATACCATGAATGTTTCTACCGTTTCCTTCGGTAAAACATTTTGTTTCTTGGTAAGATAAGTCAAAACCACATATAGTATCGTTGTCGGTCCGTTTGTCAACGTACAGTATCATGTTGTGCACTTCATCGTAAGCTAACGCTGTGAGGTTGTGGGACTTGAATCTTACGGTGCTTGTTATGGTATTGTTGGTGTAAAATCTTAACTCATCTCCAACGCTTATGGCGATTTCTGAAACATACTCAACTTGTTAAGTATGTGGAATCGGGGTTTAACATTTTGGTATATGTTTTTTGAGTATTTTGGTCTAGTGTCATGTAAAAGGAATACACGCGTCAATGATTTTTTTCTCGATACAAAAAAATTGCAGAATTATATCTTTTTTTTTACTTTTTTCGACATCACGGCGTAACGCTTTAGAGTAATCTTCCCCCAAGGGATCGGCTTGCCATATATATTGATCGGATTGGATGGAGCACTACATTGACGACACATACACATAGTACCTATCGTCGTAAAGTCGCAAATATTAAAATAAATTTAAAAAACGTTGACGATTAGAAAAAAACATGCTCCTCGTACTCACCCCAGGAATGCGCCAAGCCCACTTGCAGCACTAACAACGCTAATACACACTGCGTTCTACTCATTTTATACTTCATACTCGTAAAAACAAAATAGTTTCAATAGAATTAGATGGTACGTCCTCCCCTGCTGATCGCTCTTAGAATTTTAAAACAAAACGCTGGTACTCGACAGTTATATACCCAGGTCTTTGTTTATACTGGTGATAAGACTAAGAACGACTCTCTGATAAGAGATATCATAGTCATTAATATGTGGTTTTCCCGTACCTACTCATCGCACAGATAGCTTGGTGACGCTTTAAGGTCAATCCCCAAAGAGCAGCGGCGCGCAGCGGCCGTAAGAGCAAGTGACTTTCCTGTTTTGACTGGTCGCTAGAAGGCTCGTGCAGCCTCGCGGCGCCGCGCTGCCCCTCCATTGCCTTCAAATGACTGTGGATAATGGCTGCTGCTCTTTCAGTGGGGATTTACCCTTAGTATGCTCGATGACAATCTTTAGGGTTCGGTAGCCAAATGGCAAAAATAAAACCCTTACAACTTCGTCATGCATTCTCCGTCCGTCCGGATGTCACACAGCCATTTCACTCGGAGATTATATGCACTATATCGATGAAAATTGGAAAAAAGGTGTATCCTGTGCACCGCTGAACTATGGTACCTATAGCCCTTCTTCTGTTCGTGTCGATGGCACTCTTCTTCAATGATTTTTTTTTTAAATAGAAGTAACTAGTTTGAGCCCAGGAGGTAGTCACGTTGATTGCGGCAACAGTGGCATTTTTTAGGACATCCATGGTGCAGGTGAACGGGTAATCACCCTCAGCCTCATCAGAAACCTTGGCACTGCACACTGCACTTTCAGCCTGTCAACAAAAAGAGCTCTTTATTCCTGTCCTTGTCGACGCCAGCAGCCAGCCTCAACCCGGCGCTCTACCATATCCGAGGCACTGGAGCATAACGCAGCGCCACCCCGACTCTTATCGGCTGAACGGATTTGGATGAGATATGGCATTCAGATAGATTATGACATCATCATTATCTGCCTAGCCTTTCCTCAACTATGTTGGGGTCAGCTTCCAGTCTAACGGAAAATAGCTGAATACCAGTATTTTACGTGGAGCGACTGCCTGTCTGACCTCCATGAACCTGTTACTGGGTTAAACTATATGACTACACCCCTTGGTAAGACTGGTTGTCAGACTCTCGTGCTTCTGACGACCCGATCCCTATCCGACCCGATCTGTGGTCAAAGATCAACGAATGTCAGCCGGGACCAACAGCTAACGTGCTTTCCGAGGCACGAAAGGGTCTCGGTATGTAAAGATGGTCACCCATCCACGGACCGACCGCTGCAAGTGTATACCAGCGACCCGCCCCTGCTTTGCACGGGTCCAATGGTGGCATGCCAAAACATCGAGATTTGCTAAATCTAAAGTTAAATGTTACACATAAAATTTCCGGAATAAATTCTCTAACATGAGGTTCTCATTGCTGTTCGTTGAAATATTAAAAAAAAATATAATATGAAAAAAAAAATCGACGAACTACAAGGAGAACCTCCTCCTTTTTTTAAGTCGGTTAAACTTGGATACCTAATTTGACTCATGTCTGGGTCGCTGCCAGACGATAACAATATCACGACCAGTGTTAAGAGGTGCATAGGTTATCCTAGCCCGCGCATCGGGAATTCCAATTTAATTTTAAACGTAAGTAAGTAGTTTTATTTATTACTAGCTGCGCCCTTCGGTTTCATCCGCATAGGTTTTGATCCCGTGGGAATATCGGGATGAAAATTAACCTTTGTGTTAATCCTGGTTGTAAACTATGCTATCTGTGTGCTAATTTTCATCCAAATCCGTTCAGATCCTCACAAACTTTCGCGTTTATAATATTAGTAGGACTAGTTTCTGCCCGCGACTTCGCGTGAATTTCCTTGTAAACAAAATACATACATAAACTAAATCCTATGAGGGAAAGAATTCCGAAGAGGTAAAATTTACGAGTTTGTATGTAGGGGAACTATATGCAAACTCGCAAAGGACATCATCCACGCTTCATACATTTGTGGTCGAAATTCGACACTTGCTCGAGCCAGCCTGCGCCGCTGAGCCTGTAGCTTTTTTTTTTAATAATATTTTTATTGATGAATATGAGACAACCATACAGAGTAACTTAATATACAATGTGATAGGGGTGAGACTTCTAACCCGTTAAGGCTGAGTACTACATCTAATTTTATCGACAAAAAAAATAATATGGGGGGTTGAACCCCCTTCCCCTAAAAATTATGGCTATTTTAATATTTTTGAAGTGAAAACTTCTTTAGCGGCGTTGAACACTTTTTGTAATGGGTAAAAAATGTTAAACTCGCGTCAGGGCATCGCGTCAGGACACGTGACCGTCAGGAGAGATTCCCCCCCCCCCCATCTCTTTCTACGGCGGCGCCAACCGAAGTGAACCAAGTGAGACACGACAAAGATGGCCGAAGAAAATGACATTTGACGTACAAATGTTTGAAAAGTCAGTTTCGTAAACAATAGTACTTCGAGGAGCCACAGTTGTATTTAATTTATTTTGAACTTCTGTTTAACCAATTTAGTTTATTATTATATACCTACTTACAATGCAAAATAGAAGCGACGAAAAATATAACGAAGCACATTATAGCAACAAGAAATACTGTGGGACATTGCTGCTTTTGTGTGAAAACAATGCTTCCGTGTCGACCACGGAAGTTTACACCCTGCAGGGAGATGCTCCAGTAGGGTGTGGCTATGAAGCTATGTTGCAAAACATGCTCCACGTCCTATCCTGCCTTATTTGTCCTACCCAAAACATGCAGTCAAAGTGACCTCTGCGGTGCCACCGACGACAACGTGGAAGTGGCAATATTTTGAGCCAACAAGATCTAAAGTAAAAGAGAAGAAATTTAGGGAGTAGTTCATTAATAAAAAGCTTGTATACAAATATCAGTTTATTTTTATAATACTTGTACGCACCGGGACTTCAGCTTAGTACGGCTGTTATTCCAAATGCATACAGTGTGGCTAAGTTTGTAACAATTGAGCCTGGTATCTATGGTTACCTCACCCTACTGATTATAAACCTAAAGCAACTACTTAACACCCTAGTCATCCTAACACCCTAACCTATCATACAAGCCTACGGGAGACCTACGGGAACAGACAGAATTTGAGTAGGAATAGGGGTTTGTGTACGTCGTGCAATGTGTACACAGGAAATAGTTTTGTCATTGCCGGTCCCACAGACTCATAGAACTGGTGATGGCTAAAGGTGTCTTGGCCATAGTGAGAGGAATTATGGAAGATGAATCAAACTCTACTCCAGCTTGATGACTAATTTATTCATTTACTAATTACTAATTTATGTGGAACGAATGTATGTCGCTCTTGATGCTGACGCTGGCGTGTGTAACTCTTGCCTGTTCACGGCTGAACAATACTCTAAACTCTAATTTGGCTTCTAATACTTGTGCAAGCAGAACATAATTTTTAAAATGTTTGCTTTTCATTTGCCATCTGTGCCATCTCTTCTGTAGGCCGTTTCATTTTCTGCTATTCGTAGTGAAGCACCATCTTTACTAGTCCTATTGACCTGAAATACAAAACTAATGTTATAAATTCTTTCTCTTCATTATCTTATTTATACTGATTTAATTAATCAGTAGCGGCATCAAAATAACAGGCATTATTATTCTTATGGCGGGTTTTTTTTTGTTACAATGAGTTTTGTACAGGCAAACGAAGTTCTTCGTAAAATTGTAAATTGGATAGGCACCTAATTCGTAAATCATGCCAGGCTGCCCCTGTTTAGCGTTAGTGCTTGTGTCAGTGTTTTTATTTTCTATTATGGAGACCTCTCCCTGACTAATTCTTCCAAAAAATTTAAGGATTAGAAGCAAAAGCAAGCATAAGTATAAGAAATTGAGAATGTTTACAAAACATAACTTTGAACACATTTTAGCTGTAACAGTAGGTACACACCTTATCCTCCTCCAACCAATATTCAATTCTTTGCCCTTTATTGCAACTAGTCTCCGGTCTTAATTTCATTTATTTTAAATACAAAAAAAATATTCAAAAGTGTTTTAGTTTGACACATACAATATCAAATTCATTCATTGACATATTCATATTGTTTCCATGACGACCATGACGTTGTCGCGTCAAAACTGTTGAAACTGTAGACAATAAATTAGTTTTTCATACGTAATAATGTCTATGGACACAAATATTCGGTTCGTAGACAGATATTCTCGTATGCCGATTTAATGTGTTGGCCAATTTGTTGGAAGACTTCATTATAATGGCAACATTTAGAAGTTGTAGGACATTCTAGTTATAGAACGTTTATGAAGCGTTTATGAATACAAAATTTTATCGAATGTTTTAAAGGCCTATTGAGCATTTTAACTAAAACTAAAAAAAAACCTTCAATAGGCTTTTTTATGAATAAGACCGAAAGTGTTTAAAATATGGAAATTGAACAAAGTGCATCTATTAATGAAAAAAGTGACGCAGAAATATTGAAAAAAAAATGAGTAATATTAATTAAATTAATAATTGATTTATTTCAACGTTAATATTCAAGTTTTCACTTCTGCCGGCACTCCCGGAGTGCAACCCGTCTTTTTTTTTAATGTACTACGGCGCGCTTGATACTTTATGTGATATCAAAGGTTGTATGCGTCGTAGAAACAAAAAAAAAACGACAAACGGTAGCTAATAACCTTGGCTAACTAATTCATTACTTTTTTCATATGTTTGATAATGTTTTGGTGAGAAAAAAAAATCATTTCTGAATTATTTTGACCGAAAAAATCGCTTTTTTACAATATTTTCATATTATTTTTTTTTGTCGATATTACCCCCCATATTATTTTTTGTCGATAAAATTAGATGTAGTACTCAGCCTTAACGGGTTAGAAGTCCCACCCCTATCACATTGTATATAGTTTAAAGTTATTTTGACAAGAAAGACAGGTCAACAGTTTGAGAATGTGAAATGGTAGAGATTTGGTTGTCTTTGGACTGATTCGCCCTATCCCCTCGTACTAGTATAAAACTGTATCACGAGCGGATAGTCTTCCTCAACCTTAGAACAACAGATTCTCTCAAGGTTCCAGTTACAAGTCACATAGTTAAGCAGATTGATTACATACCGTATAGGCAGTAAATATTTATATTAATTAAGTTACATGATTGGAATTGTCTGTTGTTTTGTGTTTGGGTATGGGTGTAGATATATGTATATGTGTATATGTTTTATGTATGTTTCTGTATGTGTACAGTTGTGTGCTTTACTACTCGTATTTATGTGCCTTGCTTACACTAATTTTCTTAGTAGATTTTCAGTGCCGTTGTAGTCTAGTGTTTTCAAATATTCATCTACAGTTTTTTAAGTGAAAACTTCTTTAGCGGCGTTGAACACTTTTTGTAATGGGTAAAAAAAATGTTAAACTCGCGTCAGGGCATCGCGTCAGGACACGTGACCGTCAGGAGAGATTCCCCCCCCCCCCGCCTCTCTCTACGGCGCGGCGGCGCCAACCGAAGTGAACCAAGTTTAGTGACACACGACAATGGATGGATGGATGGATTGGATGGAGTGGAAGTGGAAGTGGAAGCGGAAGTGGAAGTGGAAGTGGAAGTCGAAGTCGAAGCCGAAGTCAAAGTCAAAGTCGAAGTCGAAGTCAAAGTCGAACTAGAAGTCGGAGTCGAAGTCGAAGTCGAAGTAGAAGTCGGAGTCGAAGTCGAAGTCGGAGTCGAAGTCAAAGTCAAAGTCGAAGTCGAAGTCGGAGTCGAAGTCGAAGTCGAAGTCGAAGTCAAAGTCAAAGTCGAAGTAGAAGTTGAAGTCGAAGTCAAAGTCGAAGTAGAAGTCGGAGTCGAAGTCGGAGTCGAAGTCGAAGTCAAAGTCAAAGTCAAAGTCAAAGTCAAAGTCAAAGTCAAAGTCAAAGTCAAAGTCGTAGTCAAAGTCGAAGTCGAAGTCGAAGTCGAAGTAGAAGTCGGAGTCGAAGTCGAAGTCGAAGTAGAAGTCGGAGTCGAAGTCGGAGTCGAAGTCAAAGTCAAAGTCAAAGTCAAAGTCAAAGTCAAAGTCGAAGTCAAAGTCGAAGTCGAAGTTGAAGTCGAAGTAGAAGTCGGAGTCGAAGTCGAAGTCGAAGTAGAAGTCGGAGTCGAAGTCGGAGTCGAAGTCAAAGTCAAAGTCAAAGTCAAAGTCGAAGTCAAAGTCGAAGTCGAAGTCGAAGTCAAAGTCAAAGTCAAAGTCAAAGTGGAAGTGGAAGTGGACGTGGACACACTGCTGTGTATTCGTAACATTCGTGTATATAAAGTGTTTAAAATATGTAAATTGAACAAAGTGCATCTATTAATGAAAAAAGGGACGCAGTAATGGTGAAAAAAAAATTAGTTATATTAATTCAATTAATAATTGATTTATTTCAACGTTAATATTCAAGTTTTCACTTCTGCCGGCACTCCCGGAGTGCAACCCGTCTTTTTTTTTGCATGTTTGTCTATCAAGATTCTTTAGTTGTAGGTCTTTACTGACTTTGTTGTAAAGGCTAGGACCGAGATAATTGTGAAATTTTTGTGCAAAAGATGTACTATATTTGGGTATGTTATAAACTATATCTAATCGTCGCCTTTTTCCAAAGTGCGGGTTTACTTTATGTTGTGCCATGATCTCTAGTTTGACAAATAATTTTCGTACCGTGAGGACATCCAATTCTGAGTAAAGTAGGTGTGTCGGATAAGTGTACTTTTTGCGAGCAATAACTTTAAGTACCATGCGTTGGGCTCTTTCGACAAACAACATGGTGGTTTTTGAAGTTCCTCCCCATACATTTAAGCCGTATATCAGTATAGACTGACATAGTGCTAAATATATTTTTATTAGTAGCTTAATATCACATGTATTTCGAATAGTTTTAAAAATATAAATTAACTTTCTTGCGCGATTACTTACTTTCATGACGTGTTCTTTCCAGTTTAAGTTTTGTGTCTACTATCACACCGAGATATCTTATGGAATTAGTTCTGGTGATTGGGTTACAATGACAGGTACTTGGATTGTTGCAATTGTGAGTTTGTATAATTATTGAGTTAGGAGAAGGTTGGGTTCTGCCGTTAATTGACAATGTAATAAATTTAGTTTTGTCAAGATTAAGTGTTAATAAATGATTGTCCAGCCATGAGGTTACTAAAACAAAACCTTCATTTGCTGCTTCGGTTACATCTTTCCACGTGTTGGAGCTGAACAATAATACTGTGTCATCTGCAAATGTTATTATTTGACTATTTTTAAAAGCAAATTGCAGAGGTCATTAAACAAATCAAATCAAATCAAAATCGTTTATTTGCATAAATGTGTAAGGTAGAAAAGATGTTACAGCGTAGGACCCATTACACTGCCTTGAGGTACTCCGAAGGTAACGTTTTCCTCGTGGCTTACATTGTTATCAATTTTTATAACTTGTTTCCGGTTTGTCAAGTAATCTTGGAAAAGTTGGAGAGGTATTCCTCAAATTCCTAAGGCCCCGAGTTTGTTCAGGAGGATGGGTACAGAGACGGTGTCGAAGGCCTTTGCTAGGTCTAGGAATATGCCTAGAGACTTCTGTCCCCTGTCCAGGTTTTCGACTACATACGAAGTTAGTTTGTGAAGAGCGTCGGCAGTAGATATTTTTTCTCTGAACCCAAACTGATTACCTGAGAGAAGTTTATGAGTTTAAAGCTAATAAATAAGAGGCTAAAATACTTAGCCTCTTATTTATTAGCTTTTCTAGAATTTTTGAAAAACTAGGATGGAGAGAAATTGGTTTATAATTCGACACCAGCGTTTTATCACCTGCTTTATATATAGGAACAGTTACGGACTTTTTAAGCGCATCTGGAAAGACTCCTTTTGAGAAGCAAGCATTACATATGTGTGATAGCGGTGCAATAAGTGAATCCACTGCTCTCTTAATTAAAAACGTGGAGATACCGTCCCATCCCGAGGAATTCTTAGATTTTAAGTTAGCAATTATTTCCTTAATTTCAAATTGGTCTGTTGGGAGAAGCATAAAAGAGTTTAGGGGTCCACTATTCGGTTTTGGTCTAAACCGCTTGCTAAGATCTATCTCATTTGTGTGGGTCCTAGACAAGATGGAGTTTGCCAAATTACTACCGACATTGACAAAGTATCTATTTATGTTATTTAATGCATCTTGAGGTGTTGTGTTAGTGGAAAGAAGCTCTGTTGGCTTTTTTGGGTAGCTGTTTAAATTACACATTTCTTTCACCAATCCCCATTGTTTTTTTATATTATAACTAGACTTAGCGAATTCTGATTTAAAATATTTGTTTTTAAGGCTTTTTAGTAGATTATTACATGTATTTCGGTAGCGCTTGTAAGTTATAGTAAGAGTTGAGTTTTCTGGATCCTTTCTTAGTTTTTGGTGAAGTTGATCGCGATTTCTCATACATCTACACAGACCTGGTGTAGTCCAAGGCTTAATGATTATTTGTCGCCTAGGCTGCTTGACGGTGTGTGTGTGATTCGATAGGACGTCTCTAATGGTATTCAGAAAAATGTTCGTCATTTCATTTGGGTCATTATTATGAAACCTTTCCTCCCAGTTAATCTGTGTTAAGTCTCTAATAGCAGCATCGTAGTCGGTTTTTGTATGAAAGGGGTTTTTCTTGGGTCTATTTTTCATTTTCAAGGGCAGTGATATCATAACACTGAAGTGGTCAGTTAGGGTTGAATTACAAACTATAGTCAACGGTTTTAGCTTTGTTTTGACGAAACAGTGATCAAGACAATTTGATTCTCTAGTTGGCAGAGTGTGCGTGGTAAGAAGGCCGTTGGACGCAAGCAGATTTAGGTATTCTGTATATTTAGGGTTAAGCTGTTCAAGTTTCATATTAATATTTAAATCGCCCATTAGAACTATGTTTTTTTAGTAGCTAATACTAGATAAGATTTTGTCTAACGACTTTAAAAAGGGATCTAGGTTTTTGAAGGCTGGGGGTCTGTACAATGGTACAACAGCTAAATCGTTGTTGATTGTTGTCACAAGGCAATTTACTTCTTGACAATAATTTGGTTCATAGACTTTCGCTTGTATGCTATCTTTTAGGTATAATACGATACCGTCATTTTGGTTAAGGTGGGATTTAGTACTGTGAGTAGTGTAATTTACCGTTTCATTTATGACCGAATTTTCGGATAGCCAAGATTCTGTAAGCATAATAAGATCGTAATTGATGTCTAGTCTCTTGAGGAGAACAACAAGCCCTTCGTAGTTACGGTTTAGACTTCTGATATTTTGATTTAGTACTGAAAACGCTTTTGCACCCGTTTTAAAGGCAGCCTTGCAGTGTTCCGGTATGTCAATGGCTACAGCATTGCCGGCACTGACGACATCGTCAATGTCATTTGCGATATCTTGTATATCAACCATATTCTTTGTAGGTATAAACAGAACTAGTAGCAATGGTATAGCAAAGATAGATTTCCAGAACATCAGAAGCTGCAAGATATGCTGTATTGAAGGCACACAGTGAAAGGCACGAAAGTGTTTTGTGATTTAGTAAAAATAATGTGTGAGTGTTGTGTTTCGATGTGAGGTGAGTGTGAGTAGTTGAACAATAAAAAGAACAATGACAGAAATACTTAATTACCAACAATATGAACATATAAGATAATTTTAATTGAATACAAAGCATGCAAAATCCAAGAATAAAAAACTCATGGTAGTAATACAGGTTTGCAGGATGATAGGTGCCTAAATATTCAGCTAGTCATTTAGCTTGTTGTAGGTGATCTATGTCTGCTTCGTTTTTAACAAGAATCTGCTTTTTACCCTCACTTTTCCTTAGAAATACTTTTTGTGGTCGACATTCGACACTTGCTCGAGCCAGCCTTCGCCGCTGAGCCTGTAGCTTTACAGTTGACCCTAAATGATTCCATCGTCCCATGCAGGCCCTTGTTGCCCCCTCCCAGTGCGTCTATTCACGTTGTCCCCATTAACGCTGTCCCCATTGAATGGGGACAACGGACCTCAATAAAAATAATTAAAAAGTATTCCCGTTGTAAGCTAACGTCCGTTCCCCAAAGGGGGTGCCCTTAGCGTATATAATTTACTAGCTGCCCGGCGCGACTTCGTTCGCGTGGTATTCTACTCCTACCTTACTCCTACCCTAATCCTACTCCTACCCTTCTCCTACCTTACTCGTACGCTACCCCTTCCCGACTCCTACCCTACTCCTACCGTACCCCTACCCTTTTCTTACCCTACCCCTACTCCTACCCTACCCCAACCCTACTCCTACCGTACCACTACCCTACTCCTACCCTACCCCGACCTTACTCCTACCCTACCCCTACCCTGCACGATCAATAGTAGTAGTTAAAATAAAATAAAAAATAGTTTACGTCCTATACTTAGACCTACTGAATATACACACAAAATTTCATAAGAATCGGTCAAGCCGTTTCAGAGGAGTTTTGTTACAAACACTGTGGACACGAGAATTTTATCGCTGCGCTACGTCATACTATTTATTAACCGACTGCGCGACGCAAAGGAGTGGTAATGTGTTTATCAGCCTATGTATGTATGTATGTTCCTTTGAAGCACTATACAGACAAAACGCCTTGGGCCAATTTTTATGATTCACACGTTAATCGATGCCTCTTAGTCCGGCGAGTGTCACTAAAGACATGACGTTAATGAAAACTCAATATGGCGACTACTGGACGCCATATTGTGAAAATGAAAAAAATGAAAGTCAACAAACTATGTCAAGTGGGATATTGTTGGATAGGTCTTTCAAAAATATTAGTGGTTTGGAAGACCGTTTTTTGATTAAGTAAACCGTTCGTGACTTAACAAGCTTTAAAGTACCAATTTTCGTTAGAATCAAGTGTCCTCCCCGGGTGCGTCTCATATCGTATAATAAAGTTATTTGGTATATTTTCATTTCAATAACGTTCACAAGATATAATAAACGTTAGATATACCAACTGTTGATATAATTTCTTTACATTTATCTCGTAATTTAAAATGGGCTTGTTTTTAGCTTTTCAGTTTTTTTGAAGTGAAAACTTCTTTAGCGGCGTTGAGCACTTTTTGTAATGGGTAAAGAATGTTAAACTCGCGTCAGGACACGTGACCGTCAGGAGAGATTCCCCCCCCCCCCCCGCCTCTCTTTCTACGGCGGCGCCAACCGAAGTGAACCAAGTTTAGTGACACACGACAATGGATGGATGGATGGATGGATGGATTGGATGGAGTGGAAGTGGAAGCGGAAGTGGAAGCGGAAGTGGAAGTGGAAGTCGAAGTCGAAGTCAAAGTCGAAGTCGAAGTCAAAGTCAAAGTCGAAGTCGAAGTCAAAGTCGAAGTAGAAGTCGAAGTCGGAGTCGAAGTCAAAGTCGAAGTCGAAGTCAAAGTCAAAGTCGAAGTCAAAGTCAAAGTCGGAGTCGAAGTCAAAGTCAAAGTCGAAGTCGAAGTCGAAGTCGAAGTCGAAGTCGAAGTCAAAGTCAAAGTCAAAGTCAAAGTCAAAGTCAAAGTCAAAGTCGAAGACGAAGTCGAAGTCAAAGTCGGAGTCGAAGTCAAAGTCGAAAGTCGAAGTCAAAGTCGAAGTCAAAGTCAAAGTCAAAGTCAAAGTCAAAGTCGAAGTCGAAGTCAAAGTCAAAGTCAAAGTCGAAGTCGAAGTCAAAGTCAAAGTCAAAGTCAAAGTCAAAGTCAAAGTCAAAGTCAAAGTCAAAGTCAAAGTCAAAGTCAAAGTCAAAGTCAAAGTCAAAGTCAAAGTCAAAGTCAAAGTCAAAGTCAAAGTCAAAGTCAAAGTCAAAGTCAAAGTCGGAGTCGGAGTCGGAGTCGGAGTCGAAGTGGACGTGGACACACTGCTGTGTATTCGTAACATTCGTGTATATCGGGTGGTGAGGATAATACGACATTAATTGAAACCACATACTGGGCATCGCGTTAGTAGTACGTATACCAAAAATTATCAAATTATAATCAAGGGTATAGTCGCAGGAATTTTTTTTTAATTTGACAATTTTAACACATGATGTGAATACCACGCAAGTTCATTCACATCAAAACAATTTCATTTACCTACTTGCGTAACCAAAATTGGTGATTGAATTTAGACCTAATAACCATGACCATAAAATTCCTATTATCATAAGCAAACAAAGATTGCCGAGGGCCATTTCCTTTTGTAAACAAAAGAAAGCGACGTTGCCAATTCGACGTTTTTGTTTAAACAAAGTAGGTAAGTGTAGGGCAACAATAGTTCACTTCTGCATTCAAAAGATTTATTGTGCAAGAAAAGGAAAGAAATACATCTAGGGTTTTTCCTGGAATTTGCTCCTGGCCCACTATCTAGTGCGTGACGTGCTACCCTTGTGAGAGCATGTTTTTGTTTTAATTTCGATGCGTAAGAGTAGTTTTAGCGCATTATTAATAATTTTGTGTAAAATTGAAAATTGTTTTGATGCAATTTCATACAGTGCAACTGTTGTGTTATTGATAGATAATGCGATTATGTAATTTCGTAGGTTGCGGTACCTACCTAATGTGTAAACAAATAGTGTGATGGTTTCTTTGTGTTATTTGGTTGTAAGTTATAAGATCAGAATGCCTCGTTTCAATTACAGTGCTATGGAGTATACCGATATGATATTGATTTATGGTGAGTGTCAACGAAACGCGGCCCTAGCTTTAAGAACATAATCGTCAAAGATATGGTGACTCCCGAAGATGGTACCAGTTAGACGGAGCACCTGCACATTCTGTGGTGAGAGCCAGAGAATGCCTCACTGATATGTTTGGACAGCAGTGGATTGGCCGATATGGACCTCGCTGATGGCCAGCAAGGTCACCGGACCTAACTCCACTGGATTTTTTTTTATGGGGATTTATTAAAAATGAGGTTTATGCTTGTGATGTGAATACCGTAGAGGAAGTGCGAGATAGAATTATTGACGCTTTTAATAAATTAAAAGCCGGCTATCAGTAGTGACTTGTTAAGGAAAGTAAGAAACAATATCACAAGACGTTGTCACATGTGTATTAGAGTAAATGGTGGACAATTTCAGCAATTAAAAATTTAAAATTGTATTAAAAGTTTTGATTTAATGTTTAATTGTGTTTACAAATCGTGAACCTACTGATAGAAAAGTCGCGCGGGAGGCGCCAGGCGGCGAGCGAAGCGGGGATAGATGCCGCGCGCCATTTTTTTTAGATTTGTACCTACATGAATGAAACTACGCCTCGGGAGTGACGTTGCCGCTCTTACGTACAGTCCCTACAAGGTCAGATGAGGTTAGTAGACAATATTATAAAGGATGTTGTTTTAAATTTTGATTATTTTCGCATTTAGTTTGTTTGAAAAATTAGATTTTTGAATTTTCATGTAATACTTAATTTGATCATTTTAAAGTGTTTAGGTTAACTAGTGGGGGTCGCATTTTCATTTAATGTCGTTATGTCGTCACCACACTGTATAAAGTGTTTAAAATATGGAAATTGAACAAAGTGCATCTATTAATGAAAAAAGGGACGCAGAAATAGTGAAAAAAAATGAGTTATATTAATTCAATTAATAATTGATTTATTTCAACGTTAATATTCAAGTTTTCACTTCTGCCGGCACTCCCGGAGTGCAACCCGTCTTTTTTTAACTTAAGTTTTTTACCGCAGTCGGGATTTTTAATTTTTTTAATTTAATTTTTTTAATTCTGTGGCTGCGTGGAGCCACACGCACCGGCGTGGCGCGTCGTCGGCGTGTATTTTTTTTCTACTGACATTTTTAATTTCGGAATATCTTTTGAATGGAATGTCCGATTTCAATAATTCAAAAAGTAATCAACAGGTATTGATACAGTCTTCAATAAAAAATAATTTATTTGGATAAGAATTAATACAAAGGTATGGATAACATGGTCTGATTTTGATCGGCATTTCTATCAACTTTTAAAATGTAAAAAAGTAGTTATAGTGACATAATTACAATAGTTGGACACATGGTCTCGCGAAGTTTTTTGTAGATATTGATATGTTCTATAATATTGTAAAACATTTTTTTGTTCTATCATCAATACTTTCCGCAGCGCATGCGATGAAAGACATTTTATGGCTATTTTTTTTACACCTTGGGTTGGTTTTAGTAATAATTTCTAAGGATCCCTAATTATTTCTAGTAATAAATATAGCCTATGTTACTCAGTGATAATGTCGCTTTCTAACGGCAAAAGAATTTTTGAAATCGGTCCAGTAGCTTTTAAGTTTATTCGTAACATACAAAAATACAAATCTTTCCTCTTTATAATATTAGTGTAGAAGTGTAGATGTAGATAAAGGCATCCGCAGGCAAGTCCGAGTCCGGTTAAGCAGAAGACAACCTTCTAGGTTGAACTGCGAGATGCCATTCCCAAAAAAAAAACCTTATCGAGTCTGTTGCTCGGTAGATGTTCAGTTGATTAGTTCTCGAAAACCTACTAAGTGAGCGAAAATGATGCAATTACTTTTGAAACGCAAAAAAAGAGTGATGGCTATAATGTGCGTGCGCTCGAAATAAAACGACGCATGTGCCAAAACAAATTTACTCCTTTTGTAACAAAATAAGTAAAAAACTAAGTACTTTGAGTAAACTTTGATATGATAAATCTCTGTTTTAAAGTAAATTCCATTGAATAACTACTAAGCGTTACGCCGTGATGTCGAAAAAAGTAAAAAATAGATATAACTCTGCAATTTTTTTGTATCGAGAAAAAATAATTGGATTGTGTATTCCTTTAACATGATACTAGACCAAAGAGTCAAAAAACATATACTAAAATATTAAATCCCTATTCCACATACTTAACAAGTTACACGAAGTAGAAAAACCAATTTTTTTTTCAATATATCACCTTTAATGATAAATGATTTTATTTCCGTAAGTAGCTCTCGAATTAACTAGGAGCCTGTATTTATTAATTTATCATTTGTTTATTACTAAGTATTAAAAAATTTAAACCAGAATGAATGAAAAACGAAGAAATTAAAAAATAAATAATATTAAATAACGTATTACATTATACTTCGACAATTAGGAACTTCCTTGAGGAAAGCTTTCGCAGGATCGACAAAAAATCAGCAAGAGTTAGGTTTCCTCCCGCTAAGCAGGACGTAGAGGTAGTGGTAAAAGTGTCATTTGTATTAGCTTCACATCTGGCTCCTTCGTAACTGCCAACACATTGACAAAATGGCTCATTCTCCTCATTTACGGAACAGTCGCCGTCGTTCAAACAATATCCATGACAATCGTTGACTTCACACCTGATCCCGGAATAACCAGCATCACATCTGAAATAATGAAAATGTGAAACAGTGAAATTTCATTAAGGAGGATACGTCACGGTAGCCCGCGGAATTCAAAATTAATTACCAAGTACGTTTTTTGAGAATTGCGGCAATGTTGATAAAACAATTATTAATAAAGGAAGATGGCCAGATCGTACCTGACGACGAGGCGGTGGCGTCCCGATATGCAATATAATATACATAAATTGAAGTCTTAAAAAACATGGGAAATATGAAATATCTCTATAAGAAACAAAAGATCATTTTTTGAAGTGTAAACTTCTTTAGCGGCGTTGCACACTTTTTGTAATGGGGAAAAAATGTTAAACTCGCGTCAGGGCATCGCGTCAGGACACGTGACCTTCAGGAGAGATTTCCCCCCCCCCCCCCTCTTTCTACGGCGGCGCCAACCGAAGTGAACCAAGTGAGACACGATAATGGATGGATGGATGGATGGACGGACGGTGACGGTGACGGTGACGGTGACGGTGACGGTGTGACGGTGATGACGGTGACGGTGACGGTGACGGTGACGGTGACGGTGACGGTGACGGTGACGGTGACGGTGACGGTGACGGTGACGGTGTGACGGTGATGACGGTGACGGTGACGGTGTGACGGTGATGACGGTGACGGTGACGGTGACGGTGACGGTGATGACGGTGACAGTGACGGTGACGGTGACGGTGTGACGGCGATGACGGTGACGGTGACGGTGACGGTGACGGTGACGGTGACGGTGTGACGGCGATGACGGTGACGGTGACGGTGACGGTGACGGTGACGGTGACGGAGACGGTGACGGTGACGGTGACGGTGACGGTGACGGTGACGGTGACGGTGACAATGACAGTGACGGTGACGGTGACGGTGACGGTGACGGTGACGGTGACGGTGACGGTGACGGTGACGGTGACGGCGACGGTGACGGTGATGGTGACGGTGACGGTGACGGTGACGGTGACGGTGTCGGTGACGGTGACGGTGACGGTGACGGTGACGGTGACGGTGACGGTGACGGTGACGGTGACAATGACGGTGACGGTGACAATGACGGTGACGGTGACGGTGACGGTGACGGTGACGGTGACGGTGACGGTGACGGTGACGGTGACGGTGACGGTGACGGTGACGGTGACGGTGACGGTGACGGTGACGGTGACGGTGACGGTGACGGTGACGGTGACGGTGACGGTGACAATGACGGTGACGGTGACGGTGACGGTGACGGTGACGGTGACGGTGACGGTGTCGGTGACGGTGACGGTGACGGTGACGGTGACGGTGACGGTGACGGTGACGGTGACGGTGACGGTGACGGTGACGGTGACGGTGACGGTGACGGTGACGGTGACGGTGACGGTGACGGTGACGGTGACGTTGACGGTGACGGTGACGGTGACGGTGACGGTGACGGTGACGGTGACGGTGACGGTGACGGTGATGGTGACGGTGACGGGGACGGGGACGGGGACGGTGACGTGGACGGGGACGGTGACGGTGACGGTGACGGTGACGGTAACGGTGACGGTGATGGTGGACGTGGATGTGGATGGATGGATGGACAGCTGATGGCTCGACCGTCTGTGTAGTAGCCACACTGCTGTGTATTCGTAAAATTCGTGTATATAAAGTGTTTAAAATATGGAAATTGAACAAAGTGCATCGATTAATGAAAAAAGTGACGCAGAAATAGTGAAAAAAATTAGTTATATTAATTCAATTCATAATTGATTTATTTCAACGTTAATATTCAAGTTTTCACTTCTGCCGGCACTCCCGGAGTGCAACCCGTCTTTTTTTTTTTCTTATATTATGTAATTTACCTGCATTCAGGAAGTCCCTCATCATTGATACTGCAGTTGCCTTGCAAACAATAGTTCTCACAGACTGAAACATCGCACCTCTCGCCGGTGTAACCAGGTGTGCATTTGCAAACAGATTGTCCATTAACTCGTGTACCGTGTACACAAAACGGCCCATCACATTCTGGAGCAGTAATGACCAGACTCTCCAGTGCTTTGCAATTCTGTCCCTGGATTTGGTCTGCGATTTTATAGTTGGCAACTATACCAACATCGATGTTTGTATCATTATGCACATTAATGATAATTTTAACATTAACGACATCTGCCACTAAAAATTGATAGACATTCCGTACTTTACTGCGAAAGTCTACTGCGTAGAATATTTCTTTTGAAGCAGTCAATGTATTTGATGGATGGATAAACAATGGATTAATTGATTTATGATAATAAATTATAGCTGCCTTTTGTTTCGTATTCAGTTTGGATAAATACAGACGGTATTGAGTTTCATCAGTAGTGTTCGCCGGCTCAATCCAGTATATGGCCTGTCTCTGCTGGCTAAAAACCAAGCTGTTTGGCTCCAAATTGTGAGTTGTGTTCACACGCAGTGAATTAATATTCTCAAAAACTTCTCTCTCGGAGCCATCTAACCGAGCTCGCTCTATCGTAGGCTGCGCCAGGTTTGTGTTGAGCCAGTAAATATATCTGTTAACGTAAAAAACCTGTTGAGACAATCATGTAGAACTTATAGATCAACACACTAGCTCGAAAATTGGCTGTTATTGCACCACTTTTAGGTTCACAACGCGTGCTTTTTACTCTGCATTGTCGCACAAGTGCGGCAAAATACGCGACTGGCTGTACAGACGCCAGCACATCAAGCTACCCGAAACTGTCAAATTTTCCCAATCAACTTTGAACCTTATGCTTTTGAAATAGAGTTGAAAATCTATTAAAGAAATTTGACAGATTGTAGTAGCTTGATGTGCTGGCGTCTGTACCTACTAGTCAGAGATGTGAGATTTTTTACTCCCCTCATACTCGAACCTCTAAAAATTTTTTGCTAATTTTTTTAGAATACTTCTAAGATGTGTTCGTTAACACACGTCCTCCTTTTTTTAAGTCGCTTTAATAGAAAAGATAAAATAATCGCATTGTGAGGAGGATTCTCTCTAGAGCCCTGACCACCGGCAGCTTGGACCCTGTTCCTGATGATACGTAGGCTACTATTTTTTTCATATTTTTAAACAATTTTTTTTTTGCATTAGATTTAAATTACCTAATGTTAGAAGTAGCGAATGTGACATCATACTGAATGGAGAAAAACTAGAATTTGTTGATCAAACGGTTTTTCTGGGAATCACGCTAGACGAGAAATTACAATGGGGACCTCACATAACATCTCTTGCGGGGCGGCTTAGCTCGGCCGCTTATGCTGTTAGGAAGATAAGACAGTTAACAGATGTAGAAACCGCGCGTTTAGTCTATTTTAGTTACTTTCACAGCATTATGTCGTACGGCATTTTACTATGGGGTCGAGCTGCTGACATTGAGTCCATCTTTATTTTGCAAAAGAGAGCTGTCAGAGCCATTTATAATCTACGTCGCCGCGAATCTCTCAGAGAACTATTTAAAAGGATTAATATTATGACGGTACCTTGCCAATTCATTTATGAAAACATTATGTATGTAAGAAAAAATCTACATCTTTTTAATAAAATAAGCGATAAACATAACTTTAACACAAGAAATAAAGATAAAATACATCAACCATTTTTCAGATTAGCCAAAGTACATACATCTTTTATGGGGTACTGTGTCAAATGTTACAATAAAATACCTAGTGATATATTGCAATTAAATGAAAGAAAATTTAAAACTCACATTAAACGTACACTTTGTAAACAAGCATACTATAAATTAGAAGATTATATCCAAGATAAGAACGCTTGGAAACATGCTGGTCCTGCTCCATAGGACAATCTAGAGTCTAGACAAAAATCAAACTGGTTGCTACTTTAATTGTATTTTTGTTATTAGTTTTTACATTCATTACTCACACCCTGACTTACTTGTATTTTTTTTTTTTTAAATAAAAATCGTTTTGCTTGTACCATGTTTGTAAATATGTGAGCACCATGTATCTATCAGATAATTAATTTATATGTCATGGTTTCGTTTTTAATTCTTTTACCTATTGTGGTATAGTAATTTTATTGTAGGTGCATCGTCCTCACATGTTATTATATAATTAATGTACCCATGCAAAATATTGTACCTAAAACATTTTAAAAGAGTAACGGTGGAGTTTCTTGCCCATTCTTCTCCATACGAAAACTACCTTTTGGAATGGGCGACTAGAATCAATTCTATATTTTAAGATAATTTTTGACGTTCAAAAGTGCCTTTTATGTGCCTATTTGAAATAAATGCTTTGACTTTGACTTTGACTTTTGTTTTTTTATTAAAATATTTTTAAACTAGCGAACTTCGTACAATCTCAGAATCAATAAGAACGAATGAATGAGAAAATGAATTATCTTAAATTTTTTTTCGTAAATTATCCCCATGTTTTAATACTTATTCTGCTATTCGGGGCGGAGACAAATCCAACAAATGAAAGTGCATAAAAATCGGTCCAGCCGTTATTGAGTTATAAATGGTGTAATTAACCCAACTTTGTTTTGTTTATGTAAATGTAAATTAGAATATTAAAAATATGAAATAAAGAAAATAGAGTTATAAATACTTAAACATGTAGTAACTTAACGTACCCTTTACAGCTATCCACGACAATATCACGGGGGACCCCATCATCCATCTTGATTAAAAGATTTCCGTTTGGGTTGGTAACAGATCCAGGTTTCAGTGAAATCCGATTGACGCTTCTTTCATTGGTATCAGTAAAGAAGACTGTGTCTGTGGCGGGATCGAAGGCGATACCATGAATGTTTCTACCGTTTCCTTCGGTAAAACATTTTGTTTCTTGGTAAGATAAGTCAAAACCACATATAGAGTCGTTGTCGGTCCGTTTGTCAACGTACAGTATCATGTTGTGCACTTCATCGTAAGCTAACGCTGTGAGGTTGTGGGACTTGAATCTTACGGTGCTTGTTATGGTATTGTTGGTGTAAAATCTTAACTCATCTCCTACGCTTATGGCGATTTCTGAAACAAGAGAAACCATACTTAAAACCTTACTCAACTTGTTAAGTATGTGGAATCGGGGTTTAACATTTTGGTATATGTTTTTTGAGTCTTTTGGTCTAGTTTCATGTAAAAGGAATACACGATTCAATGATTTTTTCTCGATACAAAAAAATTGCAGTTATATCATGTTTTTACTTTTTTCGACATCACGGCGTAACGCTTTAGAGTTATCTTCCCCCAAGGGATCGGCTTGCCATATATAGTGATCGGACTGGATGGAGCACTACATTGACGACACATACACATAGTACCTATCGTCGTAAAGTCGCAAATATTAAAATAAATTAAAAAAAAAAAACGTTGACGATTAGAAAAAAAACATGCTCCTCGTACTCACCCCAGGAATGCGCCAAGCCCACTTGCAGCACTAACAACGCCAATACACACTGCGTTCTACTCATTTTATAATTCAAACTCGTAAAAACAAAATAGTTTCAATAGAATTAGATGGTACGTCCTCCCCTGCTGATCTCTCTTAGAATTTTAAAACAAAACGCTGGTACTCGACAGTTATATACCCAGGTCTTTGTTTATACTGGTGATAAGAATAAGAACGACTCCCTGATAAGAGATATCATAGTCATTAATATGTGGTTTTCCCGTACCTACTCATCACATAGATAGCTTGGTGACCCTTTAAGGTCAATCCCCACTGAAAGAGCAGCGGCGCGCAGCGGCCGTAAGAGCAAGTGACTTTCCTCTTTTGACTGGTCGCTAGAAGGCTCGTGCAGCCTCGCGGCGCCGCGCTGCCCCTCCTTTGCCTTCAAATGACTGTGGATAATGGCCGCTGCTCTTTCAGTGGGGATTTACCCTTAGTATGCTCGATGACAATCTTTAGGGTTCGGTAGCCAAATGGCAAAAATAAAACCCTTAAAACTTCGTCATGCATTCTCCGTCCGTCCGGATGTCACACAGCCATTTCACTCAAAGATTATATGCACTATATCGATGAAAATTGGAAAAAGGTGTATCCTGTGCACCGCTGAACTATGGTACCTATAGCCCTTCTTCTTTTCGTGTCGATGGCACTCTTCTTCAATGATTTTTTTTTTAAATAGAAGTAACTAGTTTGAGCCCAGGAGGTAGTCACGTTGATTGCGGCAAAAGTGGCATTTTTTAGGACATCCATGGTGCAGGTGAACGGAATCACCCTCAGCCTCATTAGAAATCTTGGCACTGCACACTGCACTTTCAGCCTGTCAACAAGAAGAGCTCTTAATTCCTGTCCTTGTCGACGCCAGCAGCCAGCCTCAACCCGGCGCTCTACCACATCCGAGGCACTGGAGCATAACGCAGCGCCACCCCGACTCTTATCGGCTGAACGGATTTGGATATGGCATTCGGATAGATCATGACATCATCAATATCTGCCTAGTCTTTTCTCAACTATGTTGGGGTCAGCTTCCAGTCTAACCGAATGTAGCTGAATACCAGTATTTTACGTGGAGCGACTGCCTGTCTGACCTCCATAACCCTGTTACTGGGTTACACTATATGACTACACCCCTTGGTAAGACTGGTTGTCAGACTCTCGGGCTTCTGACGACCCGATCCCTATCCGACCCGATCTGTGGTCAAAGATCAACGAATGACAGCCTTCCGGCTGTCATTCGTTGATCAACAGCTTAACGTGCTTTCCGAGGCACGAAAGGGTCGCGGTATGTAAAGATGGTCACCCATCCACGGACCGACCGCTGCAAGTGTATACCAGCGACCCGTCCCTGCTTTGCACGGGTCCAATGCTGGCATGCCAAAACATCGAGATTTGCTAAATCTAAAGTTAAATGTTACACATACCGGAATACATTCTCTAACATGAGGTTCTCATAGCAGTTCGTTGAAATCTTTTTTTTAAATATAATATTTAAAATAAAAATCGACGAACTACAAAGAGAACCTCCTCCTTTTTTGAAGTCGGTTAAAACTTGGGTAAGTACCTAGTTTGACTCATGTCTGGGTCGCTGCAAGACAATAACAATATCGCAATCAGTGTTAAGAGGTGCATAGGTTATCCTAGCCCGCGCATCGGGAAACCCAATTTATTTTTAAACGTAAGTAAGCAGTCTTATTTATTACTAGCTGCGCCCTGCGGTTTCATCCGCATAAGTTTCGATCCCGTGGGAATATCGGGATGAAAATTAACCTTTGTGTTAATCCTGGTTGTAAACTATGCTATCTGTGTGCTAATTTTCATCCAAATCTGTTCAGATCCTCACAAACTTTCGCGTTTATAATATTAGTAGGACTAGTTTCTGCCCGCGACTTCGCGTGAATTTCCTTGTAAACAAAATACATACATAAACTAAATCCTATGAGGGAAAGAATTCCGAAGAGGAAAAATTTGCGAGTTTGTATGTAGGGGGACCCTAATATGCAAACTCGCAAAGGACATCATCCACGCTTCATACATTTGTGGTCGAAATTCGACAATTGCTCGAGCCAGCCTGCACCGCTGAGCCTGTAGCTTTACAGTTGACCCTAAATGATTCCGATTCAGTCGTCCCATGCAGGCCCTTGCTGCCCCCTCCCAGTGACGCCCTAAGCCAACGTCCGTTCCCCAAAGGGGGTGCCCTTAGCGTATATATTTTATAAAGGCATCCACAGGCAAGTCCGAGTCCGGTTAGACAACTTTCTAGGTTGTCGAGATGCCATTCCCAAAAAAAAAAACCTTATCGAGTCTGTTGCTCGGTAGATGTTCAGTTGATTAGTTCTCGAAAACCTACTAAGCGAGCGAAAATGATGCAATTACTTTTGAAACGCAAAAGAAGAGTGATGGCTATAATGTGCGTGCGCTCGAAATAAAACGACGTATGTGCCAAAACATTTGTTACAAAATAAATAAATGGATTAAATTTAAAACTAAGTACTTTGAGTAAACTTTGATATGATAATTCTCTATGTTTTAAAGTAAATTCCATTGAATAACTCTTAAGCGTTACACCGCGGTGATGTCGAAAAATTGAAAAATGTAGATGGCCGTTTAGCATACTACTTATATCGTTTAGTTTGGCAAAGTATCAGTAATACAGCCGCGAGCCTTTTTTGTTAAACAATAATACTTAATTGTATGCTGTTATGGAACGACTGTTTTTTTTAATGGTGCCCCGAAATATATAGGCTTCTGTTACTTCTAATAATTTCATTTAGTTTTAGGTATTATTTTGTTCAGCTCGTCTCGCCATTTCTACGGGGTCTGCCGCGATGCCTTCTAGCTGTGTCAGGGCTCCATGTAGTGATTATTTTGGCCCACAGCTCCTTGGGCATACGGCAGACGTGGCCAGCCCAGTCCCACATCAGCTTAGCGGCTCTTTGAGCAACGTCTGTAATCTGTGTTTTAGAGCACAGTATGGTGTTGCGAATATGGCCTGTCAATATGACGCCTATAAAGCGTTCCATTGCACGTTGGCAAACCTTCCGAGTTCCGTTGGCAAATTACCCTGTAGTCCACTTTAGCCCTGGATCGAAAAAGCTGGAAGTCATGGGAGTGGCCTTTGCCCAGCTGTGGGATGATGCAGGCTAACAGTATGAGTATTTAGGTACTGATATCTTCGTCTTGTTCGACTGGAAGACTGATCATGTGAACGATGCGATGACAAATAAAAAAAAAACAGACTTTAATAGGGATTATACAGTAGCGTAGACCCCAGCACATCAAGCTACCCGAAACTGTCAAATTTTTCTCGACCAATCCCTATGTCCCTCTTAAAACAGTTTCGACCCACTGTGCGCTTGCCGCGCCGCTTGCCGCTATGCCAAAAGTCGTGGCCGAGCGGTTACAGGTTGAATGAGCGTTTTCGTCTCGTCCGTGTCCGCGCTTCGTCTCTTCTAAAGTACTGTTATTATTCTGTGCTTCTATCACACCCCGGACACTCCATACAACGCTCGCAAAATAATTACCTACTACTACTACATTAAAAAATGACGTTTGTATACGTATGAATGTGTGCGTGAGGTACTTGTGTTTGCGAGCGCTCTTGTTATAGAACTGCGACGAATACGCCGAAGTGCGGGGTGAGGTGCGGTAACTGATATTAGTGCGGGGAAGGGAGTGTCCTTTCTGTACTTAGTAATTTAAGTATTCTGTGCTTCTATACAGAGTGGTAAGGACATCGACATTATTTGTCGGTTATCAAAAACACAAAAAAAACAAACAGTGGCACTCCGGGATTGCCGACAGAAGTGAAAACAAAACACAAACAGAATACTTTGCCATCACTGACTTGACATATCGGATATACCTTAAAACCGAGTACATCCCGAGGACAGCCGAACGAATCCGAAGCGGTGTCGGTTACGGTAACAGTGGCGCGAATTCAATGGTTTTTCCAAATGCCGAACGCGCCTGAAGAAGTTTTCACTTCAAAATCTGTTGTACGTATGGCTACACATCAAGCTATACAGAACCAGTAGGTATAAGTTGACTTCTGATTGTACGAAAAACCTATACAATGCGAGCTCAACTAAAACTGGAAATGTATAGCTTGATGTGTTGCCGTGTGTACAGACGCCAGCACATCAACCTACTACAATCTGTCAGATTTCTTTAATAGATTTTCAACTTTATCACTGAACAATAAGGTTCAAAGTTGATTGGGAAAATGTGACAGTTTCGGGTAGGTTGATGTGCTGGTGTCTGTACTTCTCTATTAGTCGTCATCACGGTAGTTAGTAGTTACCCATTTTCTAGCCATATCATTTTTCACACAGTCCATCCATCGTTTTTTTTGGTCTTTCCGTACTCCTATACAGAGTCAAATTAAATAAGGCAGCGAAACTCCGCGGCCGTGATGGGTATCGATATCGTGATGGGTATCGATATCAAAACAAAAAACAACATAATTTGACGGTTTTTTTGTGGGGTTAGTGTAGTCACTTGAAATTTCTGTTTCAAAATCTGCTTTTTTTATTGTGTAAACTTTACAGACGTGATAGGTAAACGATATCTCAAAACAACAAAACTAAAGAAAAGAGATTTTCTCGACTCATACTTCAAGTAACATCCAGCGGTGTTTTTATTACCCGACTGCGCGACGCAAAGGAGTGGTAATGTGTTTATCAGCCTATGTATGTATGTATGTTCCTTTGAAGCACTATACAGACCAAACGCCTGGGCCAATTTTTATGATTCACACGTCAATCGATTCCTCTTAGTCCGACGAGTGTCACTAAAGACATGACGTTAGTGAAAATTCAATATGGCGACTACTGGACGCCATATTGTGAAAATGGAAATAATGGAAGTCAACAAACTATGTCAAGTGGGATATCGTTGGATAGGTCTTTTACCATATACCATTTTTATATTTTCAAACTCAAATAAGTCCCGCCTGCTTCCAACTTTTATTTAATTTAAAATGGGCTTGTTTTTAGCATTTCAGTTTTTTTTTTACTTAAGTTTTTTTACCGCAGTCGGGTTTTTTAGTTTTTATAATTACATTTTTTTATAGTGTTTAGTTAACGATACCCACGTTTAGAGTTTCGCTAGCTAATTTAATTTAACCCCGTATAGGTACCAACATGACAGTTAAAGAAAATAATAAATAAAAACTACAAATTATTACACGACTCCACACCACCCGCGCCGATCACCATATTGAAATTGGAACGCTCACCCATAGACAATAACGATGGTATCGATGGCCGTTTAGCATACTACATCGTTTAGTTTGGCAAAGGTATCACTAATACTGCCGCGAGCCTTTTTTGTTAAACAATTAATAATAATTGTATGCTGTTATGGAACGACTGTTTTTTTTTTAATGGCGCCCCGAAATATATAGAAAATAGAATAGAAATAGAAATAGTTTATTTGATAACCTTAATCGTACAAAAAAAAAATTGAGATTGAGATTGGAGCCTCCATTTAAGCAAAAGATGCCTGTATTAGGAGACTCCTATATATATGGAGCTGGGCTTCCGTTACTTGTAATAATTTCATTTAGTTATAGGTATTATTTTGTTCAGCTCATCTCGCCATCTTCTACGGGGCCACCAATTCTCTCAGGAAGTACAAGTCTTGACCGCCGTCCTTCCGTCCTTGCCGCCGAGGCCCGTCGCGACGCCCCATTCCATGACCGCCCCTGACACTTGCTCAAGAGCCTGTAGCTTTACAGTTGACCCTAAATGATTCCGATCCAGTCGTCCCATGCAGGCCCTTGCTGCCCTCTCCCAGCGACGCCCTAAGCCAACGTCCGTTCCCCAAAGAGGGTTCCCTTCGCATATATATTTTATAAAGGCATCCACAGACAAGTCCGAGTCCGGTTAAGCAGAAGACAACCTTCTAGGTTGAACTGCGAGACGCCATTTCCAAAAAAAAAAAACTTTATCGAGTCTGTTGCTCGGTAGATGCAATGCATGGTACAATTATATACTTCGGGTAGATGTTCAGTTGATTAGTTCTCGAAAACCTATTAAGCGATCGAAAATGATGCAATTACTTTTGAAACGCAAAAAAATGTGCGTGCGCTCGAAATAAAACGACGTATGTGCCAAAACAAATTTACTCCTTTTGTAACAAAATAAGTAAATGGATTAAATTTAAAACTAACTACTTTGAGTAAACTTTGATATGATAATTCTCTGTTTTAAAGTAAATTCCATTGAATAACTCTTAAGCGTTACGCCGTAATGTCGAAAAAAGTAAAAAAAAAATAGATATAATTCTGCAATTTTATTTGTATCGAGAAAAAATATTTGAATTGTGTATTCCTTTTACATGAT
This sequence comes from Amphipoea lucens, assembly GCA_947508005.1. Taxonomy (NCBI): domain Eukaryota; kingdom Metazoa; phylum Arthropoda; class Insecta; order Lepidoptera; family Noctuidae; genus Amphipoea; species Amphipoea lucens. The sequence continues at coordinate 10,711,979 of OX382382.1, forward strand.
ACTAGACCAAAGAGTCAAAAAACATATACCAAAATATTAAATCCCTATTCCACATACTTAACAAGTTACACGAAGTAGAAAAACCAATTTTTTTTCAATATATCACCTTTAATGATAAATGATTTTATTTCCGTAAGTAGCTCTCGAATTAACTAGGAGCCTGTATTTATTAATTTATCATTTGTTTATTACTAAGTATTAAAAAATTTAAACCAGAATGAATGAAAAACGAAGAAATTAAAAAATAAATAATATTAAATAACGTATTACATTATACTTCAACAATTAGGAACTTCCTTGAGGAAGGCTTTCGCAGGATCGCCAAAAAATCAGCAAGAGTTAGGTTTCCTCCCGCTGAGCAGGACGTAGAGGTAGTGGTTAAAGTGTCATTTGTATAAGCTTCACATCTGGCTCCTTCGTAACTGCCAACACATTGACAAAATGGCTCATTCTCCTCATTTAGAGAACAGTCGCCGTTGTTCAGACAATATCCATGACACGCGTAGACTGCACATCTGTCCCCGGAATAGCCGGCATCACATCTGAAATAATGAAAATGTGAAACAGTGAAATATCATTTAGGGGGATCCGTCACGGCAGCCCGCGGAATTCAAAATTAATTAGTAGGTTTTTTAAATTGCGGCTATGTTGATAAAACCATTCTTCTTCTTCTCAGCGTGTCGATAGCAATCTTAATTTTCTCGGACCAGAATTCGGCTAAAACCATTGTTCATAAAGGAAGATGGCCAGATCGTACCTGACGACGAGGCGGTGGCGTCCCGATATGCAATATAATATACATACTTAATTGAAAAAATCCGTTATTTTGTAAGGGCTAAAAAAAAACATGACAAATATCTCTATAAGAAGCCAGAAACAATAGATCATTTTTTTTTCTTATGCTGGGGCCATACTATCGCGATAACGCGAAGATTTGCGCGATAAGTTGATGCTCATTGGCTGGACCTACGATGTCAGCCAATAAGAAACATCTTATCGCGATTTTCCCGTATAGTGTGGCCCCGGCATTATATTATGTAATTTACCTGCATTCAGGAAGTCCCTCATCATTGAAACTGCAGTTGCCTTGCAAACAATAGTTCTCACAGACTGAGACATTCTTCTCCTCACCGGTGTGACCTTCGCATCTTGCACCTTCGTAACTACCAACGCATTGACAGACTGGCTCTTGCTCCTCGTTCAGAGAACAGTCGCCGTCGTTCAGACAATATCCATGACACGCGTAGACTGCACATCTGTCCCCGGAATAGCCGGCATCACATCTGAAATAATGAAAATGTGAAACAGTGAAAGGGGTTTGAAGATTTTTGTATGGAGGGTGGCCCTAAGGTCGGCCGCCATTTTTATTTTTTTTCAGAATCGCGGTACACAACAAAAGTTATATATTTAGATGGAGGACACTTATACCTACAAACAAAAATGTAATATAACATAATATCCTAAAGCGTCAGGTTTCGGAGTTATTCACCAAAATATAAGTCGAAAACAACAAGGATTTTTGAAGTGTAAACTTCTTTAGCGGCGTTGCACACTTTTTGTAATGGGGAAAAAATGTTAAACTCGCGTCAGGACATCGCGTCAGGACACGTGACCGTCAGGAGAGATTTACCCCCCCCCCCCCTCTTTCTACAACGGCGCCAACCGAAGTGAACCAAGTGAGACACGATAATGGATGGATGGATGGACGGACGGTGACGGTGACGGTGACGGTGACGGTCACGGTGTGACGGTGATGACGGTGACGGTGACGGTGACGGTGTGACGGTGACGGTGACGGTGACGGTGACGGTGACGGTGACGGTGACGGTGACGGTGACGGTGACGGTGACGGTGACGGTGACGGTGACGGTGACGGTGACGGTGACGGTGACGGTGACGGTGACGGTGACGGTGACGGTGACGGTGACGGTGACGGTGACGGTGACGGTGACGGTGACGGTGACGGTGACGGTGACGGTGACGGTGACGGTGACGGTGACGGTGACGGTGACGGTGACGGTGACGGTGACGGTGACGGTGACGGTGACGGTGACGGTGACGGTGACGGTGACGGTGACGGTGACGGTGACGGTGACGGTGACGGTGACGGTGACGGGGACGGGGACGGGGACGGTGACGGTGAATTCCTGACGTGCGAGCTATAGATAACCTATGCACCTCTAAACCGTATCATAATTTGTTATCATCTTACAGCCCAGTCAAAATAGACATTCAAGGTTACATTAATTCGCATAAAGCTGAAAATTGGTATGAATGTTAGGAACACCATTACAAATAAATTGTTAAAAGTCCCCATCGATCCGACGTGTGCAAAAAAAAATATTCAAGGTCAAATGTTGCAAAAATCGGTTTTTTGCAAGTTTCTGCTAAGCGGTTAGTTTTATCATAAAAATATGTGAGACAAAATTGTTTATCATGTAATTATCTACAAAAATTGTATTTAAACTTTTTTCCTAAGAATCACCATTTCGGAGATATAGCGATGCAAAAAGTTGTGTTCTTCTTATTATGCACATTTCCGCGCCACCCGAGAGGTAGTGTACCTACTTGGCGCGTTTTTTAAAGTAGTTTCCTCAGTAGGCCTATTCCACGATCTATTGTGGTCCTGTTGAGTTAAAAGTATTGTATCAAATAAAAAATAGTACTATTGGAAATGATGAAAGCGGTGTAAGTTATGAGTAATTTGGAAAAAATATTCGTCTGATTGATAATCATCTAATGGAACTTCAAGCACTTCAAGGACATGTCTTCTTCTTCTTCCTGCTGGGTACAAGTAAATTGTTCAAAGATAAATTTATATTCAAAGAAAGTTTACCTATATTCTTAGAATTGTATAACATGTACATATGTATACGCCACGAAAACTAATATTTTTACTTGTATTACGGCTCTGTAACGTGTATAAAGATAATTGACATACATACCTATTATGAAGAACACAACTTTTTTAACTTTTTGCATCGCTAGATATATCTCCGAAATGGTGATTCTTAGGAAAAAAGTGTACAAACAATTTTTGTAGATAATTGCATGATAAACAATTTTGTCTCACCTATTTTTATTATAAAACTTACCGTTTGGCTGAAAAATGCGAAAAACCCATTTTTGCAACATTTGACCTTGAATAATTTTTTTTTTGCACAGGTCGGATCGATGGGGACTTTTGACAATTTGTTTGTAATGGTGTTCCTAACATTTATACCAATTTTCAGCTTTATGCGTACCCCTATTTTTGAAGTTAACTTGACCGGACTATTACAACGATGATCCAGTCACGGATCAAAACGCATACAACAATGATGTTATCGGCCGCAAATACCAGTTTGTATTTCATAGCTTTTCTAATAAAAAAAAACTATGAAAAGTAATGTTACCTTTATGGTTATTTATAACCTAAAATATACCGTATCCTTAGAAACATCTCAATAATTTTTTTTTATTTTTTATTTAATGATACTGTAATACAGAGGTGTTACTTAATTATAAACTCGCCATACTTTTACGTTTGATGGCGAGAGGCGCTCTTTTTAACCGACTTCTAAAAAGGAGGAGGTTCTCATTAACCGACTTCTAAAAAGGAGGAGGTTCTCAATTTGGATGTTTGTATTTTTTTTTAATATTTGTTCGCGCATAACTCCGTCGCTTGCCAACCGATTTGAAAAATTCTTTTTTTGTTGGAAAGGGCGCGACTTTAACATTTTTTACCCATTACAAAAAGTGTGCAACGCCGCTAAAGAAGTTTTCACTTCAAAACAACCGACTTCAAAAAAAAACACTACAAAGTGATAAATAAATAACTTTAATTTCGGAAGTCGGTGTCAAAAAACGAAAATGCGGAACCAACGACACCGACTTCCGAAATTAAAGTTATTTATCACTTTGTAGTGTTTTTTTTTGAAGTCGGTTGTTTTGAAGAGAAAACTTCTTTAGCGGCGTTGCACACTTTTTGTAATGGGTAAAAAATGTTAAAGTCGCGTCAGGGCATCGCGTCAGGACACGTGACCGTCAGGAGAGATTCCCCCCCCCCTCTCTTTCTACGGCGGCGCCAACCGAAGTGAATCAAGTGAGACACGATAATGGATGGATGGATGGATGGATGTGATGTGATGTGATGTGATGTGATGTGATGGTGATGGTGATGGTGAAGGTGACGGTGACGGTGACGGTGACAGTGACGGTGACGGTGACGGTGACGGTGATGGTGACGGTCACGGTGATGGTGATGGTGACGGTGACGGTGACGGTGACGGTGACGGATGGACAGCTGATGGCTCGACCGTCTGTGTAGTAGCCACACTGCTGTGTATTCGTAAAATTCGTGTATATAAAGTGTTTAAAATATGGAAATTGAACAAAGTGCATCGATTAATGAAAAAAGTGACGCAGAAATAGTGAAAAAAAATTAGTTATATTAATTCAATTAATAATAGATTTATTTAAACGTTAATATTCAAGTTTTCACTTCTGCTGGCACTCCCGGAGTGCAACCCGTCTTTTTTTTTTTACATAACAATGCACCACCTTACTACATATCTACTACTTAAAATTATATTATAACTTTTTCAATAGTGCTAGTCACTCTGAAATCAACCTAATTAACATTCCAATAGGATTGATATTTGTTTAACTTGAAATAATATTAATTTAAAGTTCCAACAACGCAACGACTTCCGTACGCGGTCGCCACTCCTGAACCTTTCGGCTCCATCAGCCATCTGTTCTGCAAGCAATGTGCCGCCGGCGCCGGAAGACGTAGCGTTGGAAGGCCTCCTACGAGGTACGGTCACAGCCCAAGATGTTAGGGGGGGTCACCACGGGTGCCGAGGGGAATATCTTTAGGGAGGCACATCTCCTCGTTGGTGGTTGCAAGCGTTACTGCTGAGCATGAGGTCCTGCGATCGATTCCCACGTCGGGCAAAGTGTTATTAGGTTTTTTCATCAGAAACTACATACACCTCCAGCTCCACATTACTTAGCATGCTGTTCAGGGACACAGCTTTTTTACATGGGGGTACCTAATGATGCTGCTACATTGGTCGCGACCCTCCTACAGAAGAGAAGTAAGGCCACCAGTACTCTCAGGAAGTACAAGTCTTGACCGCCGTCCATCCGTCCTTGCCGCCGAGGCCCGTCGCGACGCCCCATTCCATGACCACCCCGACACTTGCTCGAGAACCTGTAGCTTTACAGTTGACCCTAAATGATTCGGATCCTGTCGTCCCATGCAGGCCCTTGCTGCCCTCTCCCAGCAACGCCCTAAGCCGACGTCCGTTCCCCAAAGGGGGTGCCCTTAGCATATATATTTTACTAGCTGCGCCCCGCGGTTTCACCCGCGTAAATGTCGATCCCGTGGGAATATCGGGATAAAAAGTAGCCTATGTCCTTTCCCGGGACTCAAACTATCTCTATACCAAATTTCATCTAAATCGGTTCAGCGGTTTGAGCGTGAAGAAGTAACAAACATATAAACACACACACACACTCACAAACTTTCGCCTTTATAATATTAGTGTGATAAAGGCATCCACAGACAAGTCCGAGTCCGTTTAAGCAGAAGACAACCTTCTAGGTTGAACTGCGAGCTGCTATTCGCAAAAAAAACCTTATCGAGTCTGTTGCTCGCTAGATGTTCAGTTGATTAGTTCTCGAAAACCTACTAAGCGAGCGAAAATGATGCAATTACTTTTGAAACGCAAAAAAATGTGCGTGCGCTCGAAATAACCCGCCACGGAGCGTGAAATATATAATATAATACGCAAAATGAAAAACAAGCGCAGTGCCGGAGTCGATGAAATACCATCGTTCCTAATTAAAGAATGTATTAATGAATTGACACCACCTATAACCCAACTAATAAATAAATCCTTTGACGAAGGTATATTTCCGGATAAATTAAAAGAAGCTAAACTACGACCAATATTAAAAAAAGGCGGCAAGCCGCTATATCCCTGTTCCTACCGACCAATAGCCCTTCTACCAGTTATATCGAAAATATTCGAAAAAACAATGTCCACTAGAATCAGCAAATTTTTAGAAAAATTCAATCTCTTGGATATAAATCAGTTTGGCTTTAGACAGGAAAGATCGACCACACTCGCGGTATATAATTACGTTCAAGAAATATATAAATACATTAATGACAAACAGTATGCCATAGGTATGTTCCTAGACATGACGAAAGCATATGACAAGGTTTCCCACGACATTTTATTACAAAAATTATATGGCATAGGAATTAGGGGTACCGCATATAAATGGCTAAAATCATACCTAAAAAACAGAAAACAATACGTTGAAATAGAGTACTACAACAAAGAAGCGAATGAAATGCAAATTGTAAAATCACGGACAAAGATTATTAACCACTCCATTCCCCAAGGCAGTGTGATAGGGTGTATTTTGTTCATTATATACATAAACGACCTACCTAAAACAATTGACTTGAAGTGCGTTCTATTCGCAGACGACATATCGCTAGTGTTTAGAACCACTGAGAACACCGAATCTTTGACAAACATAGAGAATACTTATAAAATAGTTAAAGCGTGGTTAGAGAAGCACAATCTACAAATAAATGCAAACAAAAGTAATCTACTACAATTTAGGACATACCAACGAAAGCCGCTAAACATAAATATCCTTAGTAACAAATTAAATATCCCAGAAACAGAGGATCTAAACCTGCTCGGTATAACATTGGACAATAATTTAACATGGAAAAAACATATTGAAAATCTTAAGACTAAATTATCGAAATTTACATACGCATTGAGCAAATTAAAAAGCTACACAAACTATGAGACCGCGCTCTCAACATACTATGCCTATGCTTATGCGTGGTTTAACTATGGCCTGGTGTTGTGGGGTGAAAGTACGGACTTCTATGACATCTTTATCATGCAAAAGAAATGTATACGCATCCTTATGAACATTAAGCCATGGGAAAGCTGTAAACCACATTTTTTTTATAAAAAATAAAATACTAACGCTACCCGCTCTATACATATTGCAAGTAGCTATGTTCGTGCAAAAGCACAGGGATTACTTTAGATCAAACATAGAAGCAAACCAAAACTATAACCGAAGAAACAAAAACAAGTTGATTACACCGACACCAAAATTAAAAATAATGAAAAATAGCCCCAATTACAGAATCGCAACAATTTATAATAAATTACCAAATTATGTAAAAGATGACGAGAATACAAAATCATTCTATAGCAAACTAAGATCACTTTTAATAGAAAAATGTTATTACACAGTAGACCAATTCATGACGGATAAAACTGTATAGAACTATGTCGCTTGTAGGTACTTAATTTGTAATTCTATTCATGTATTTTGTTAGATACGGTCTGAACGAAGACATACATATTGTATATTACAGCGACATTAAAATTTATTTTACTTTGTACCTATTGTAAAATGACAACATAATTTAATTACATTACTAACAATGAATTGACATGACTTGATTGTAACTATTACCTATTATTATTATATTTTTCCTATCCACCTGCTAAATTAATATCATCTGACGTAATTATGACTATCTGTTTTATTGTATTTTGTTTATTACTGTTAATTGGACATCTTAACGACATCTAGACTACAATTTCTGAGGTTACTTGTATTTGAATTGTAATTTGTTGACTGAATTTATGTTAATTACTCAATTTATGTTATTATGACCACGAACTCAGCAGCAAACCAACATTACTTTGCAGCGCCCTGACAGGGTTCATGTACAAAACCGACAGTAATTATCTATGTAAAATGTGTGATGTACATGAGAGCAAATAAATAAATAAATAAATAAATAAATAAATAAATAAATAAAACGACGCATGTGCCAAAACAAATTTACTCCTTTTGTAACAAAATAAGTAAATAAATTAAATTTAAAACTAAGTACTTTGAGTAAACTTTGATATGATAATTCTCTATGTTTTAAAGTAAATTTCACTGAATACCTCTTAAGCGTTACGCCGTGATGTCGAAAAGAGTAAAAAAATAGATATAACTCTGCAATTTTTTTGTACCGAGAAAAAATCATTGAATTGTGTATTCCTTTTACATGATACTAAACCAAAGAGTCAAAAAACATATTCCAAAATATTAAATCCCTATTCCACTGTGCAGTGGTAGACCGGGAAATTTAAATTTTCTTAGGTTTTTTGCAATTTGTAGGTCAGTGTCAGGTTGTATCTTGATCAAAATATGATTTGCGACTATAATAGACATGTATTACAAAATTATAGTCATTAGAATCATTAATATATCTCTTTAAGTTAGATTTCTACCACAAACACTTTTCCATAAGAGATTTGTTCTTAACGGTAGAAATCTAACTTAGAAGGATGTATTAATGATTCTAATTACTATATGAGTAATTCTGTAAATACGTACCTGTTATAGTCGGGAATCATATTTTGATCAAGATACAACCTGACACTGACCTGAAAATTGCAAAAAACGTAAGAAAAATGGAATTTCGCGGGCTACAACTACGCATTCACCTTAACAAGTTACACGAAGTAGAAAAAACAACCGACTTCAAAAAAAAACACTACAAAATAAAAAATAACTTTAATTTCGGAAGTCGGTGTCGTTGCTTCAGCATTTTCGTTTTTTGACACCGACTTCTGAAATTAAAGTTATTTTTCATTTTGTAGTGTTTTTTTTGAAGTCGGTTTTTTTTTTTGTAAAAAAGTTTTTATTTTTCACTTTTTAGTTGTACCTACCCCACACAAATTCAATTAACCCTAGTGCATTGAAGAATTGAAGACACGACTCGAAGAATTATCAAAATTCGCATAGAAATGTCGGAGATGCAGTACATTTATGCATATAACTTCGTACATAAGAATAATTACCTAATATATTATATACTAAAACCTTCCTGAAAGTATGTAGATCAGATTTGTAAAAGAATTATCAAAATCGGTTCAGTAGTTTTTGAGATAATCGCGGACATACAAACATACATACATACATACGGGTCGAATACAGAACCTCCTTTTTTAAAGTCGGTTAAAAAACCAATTTTTTTTCAATATATCACCTTTAATGATAAATGATTTTATTTCTGTAAGTAGCTCTCTAATTTACTAGGAGCCTGTTTTTATTAATTTATCATTTGTTAATTACTAAGTTTTACAAAATTTAAACCAGAATGAATGAAAAACGAAGAAATTAAAAAATAAATAGTATTAAATAACGTATTACATTATACTTCAACAATTAGGAACTTCCTTAAGGAAGGCTTTCGCAGGATCGCCAAAAAATCAGCATGTGTTTAGGTTTCCTCCCGCTGAGCAGGACGTAGAGGTAGTGGTTAAAGTGTCATTTGTATTAGCTTCGCATCTGGCTCCTTCGTAACTACCAACGTATTGACAGACTGGCTCTTGCTCCTCGTTTAGGGAACAGTCGCCGTCGTTCAGACAATATCCATGACACGCGTAGACTGCACATCTGTCCCCGGAATAGCCGGCATCACATCTGAAATAATGAAAATATGAAACAGTGAAATTTCATTAAGGGGGATCTGTCACGGCAGCCCGCGGAATTCAAAATTAATTAAAACGTGTTTTGCAAATTGCGGCTGTTGGTAAAATAATTACTAAATTATAACAATTTGGAACGTATTGGTAGCTCTCGAAAATATATTATAGAAATAAGTCTATTTTGTGAAAATATGACGATTTCCAGCAAATATAATTTCGACAGCTTTGACTTGGTTCAAAACGATTAAAATTAAGTAGGTAATTATTTTATCACTAGCTGCGCCCCGCGGTTTCACCCGCGTAAATGTCGATCCCGTCGGAATATCGGGATAAAAAGTAGCCTATATGTTAATCCAGGGTGTCAGCTACCTCCATACAAAGTTTTATCAAAATTGATCCAGCCGTTTGAGCGTGAAGAAGTAACAAACATATAAACACACCCTCACACACACACTCGCAAATTTTCGCCTTTATAATATTAGTGTGATAATTAAGTACTTCAAACGGCGCGGCGCCGTGATTTGAAAGAAATTAATACTGAATTTCGAGGGTAACTTTGAACCAATAGAAGTAGTAGAATATGTTTTACCTGCATTTAGGAAGTCCCTCATCATTGAAACTGCAGTTGCCTTGCAAGCAATAGTTCTCACAGACTGAAACATCGCACCTCTCGCCGGTGTAACCAGGTGTGCATTTGCAAACAGATTGTCCATTAACTCGTGTACCGTGTACACAAAATGACCCATCACATTCTGGAGCAGTAATGACCAGACTCTCTAGTGCTTTGCAATCCTGTCCTTGGATTTGGTCTGCGATTTTATAATTGGCAACTATACCAACATCGATGTTTGTATCATTATGCACATTAAAGATTCTAACGACAACTGTCTCTGAAAGTTCATAGACATGCCGTACTGTACTGCGAAAGTCTACTGCGTAGAATGTTTTTTTTGAAGCAGTCAATGTATTTGATGGATGGATAAACAATGTATTAAATGCTCCAGGATAATAAACGACATGTCCTTTGTGTTCCATATTCAGTTTGGTAAAATACAGTCGATAAATAGTGTCATCAGTAGTGTTCTCCGGCTCAATCCAGTATATGGCCTGATTCTGCTGGTGAAAAGCTAAGCTGTGTGGCTCCAAATTGTGAGTTGTGACACGCAGTGAATTAATTTTCTTAAAAACTTCTCTCTCGGAGCCATCTAACCGAGCTCGCTCTATCGTAGGCTGCGCCAGGTTTGTGTTGAGCCAGTAAATGTATCTGTTAACATAAAAAACCTGTTGAGATAATCATATAGTTATAGATCAACACACTAGCTCGAAAATTGGCTGTTATTGCACCACTTTTAGGTTCACAATGCGTGCTTTTTACTTTGCATTGTCGCACAAGTACGGCAAAATACGCGACTGATAACTATGTACAGACGCCAGCACATCAAGCTACCCGAAACTGTAAAATTTTCCCAATCAACTTTGACTCTTATTCTTTAGAGATAGAGTTGAAAATCTATTAAAGAAAATTGACAGATTGTAGTAGCTTGATGTGCTGGCGTCTGTACCTACTAGTCAGAGATGTGAGATTTTTTACTCCCCTCATACTCGAACCTCTAAAAATTTTTTGCTAATTTTTTTAAAATACTTAGATGTATTCGTCAATCCGTGGGGTATCAATTTCTTTTACCTACTTTAACTTTTTATCATACCTTATTACGGTTCCCGTAGGAACCAGTTGATTGTCTGGGTCCGGTTTTCGATACTGGAAACCGGCCTGCATCATAATTTAATTTGTGGATCTCGGGTTCGACATCCTACCCCGTCCGGAATAGTATTGGACACCTTCGTCGGCTCCGGGATCCGGGACTCTCAAAGTCCCTGGCGCCCATTTAATAGATTTTAAATTAAACAATAACTGGAAGGTTACTTTCTCCTTAGTTTTATAATAATTATTAACTTTTAACTTATACTCATTTCAAACGGAACAGGGTTTATCTCCAACCCCCCACGACCTTCGCTCTCTAGCTAAGGTCGTGGGTGTCTATATTTCATTATTAGCTGGCTGGCAACAATTTGTTATTTTTTAGTAAACTTATTTTATGAGTAATGTTACTTAACCAGTTTTTTTTAATAAACAGTGTTTGAGATAGTTGTTGTTTCATATTACCATACCCACTAGTTTGTCACTACAGATAAAAAATCATAATTGTAACAGTGGCTGTGGTGTTTTAGCCTTATAGATTTCCAAGCTCAGTTACCTCAAGGAAGGTGAATTACTTTCTCCTTTGTTTTATAATAACTATTAACTTTTAACTTTAACTCATTTAAAACGGAACAGTACAGGGTTTATCTCCAACCCCCACGACCTTCGCTCTCTATATTTCATTATTAGCTGGCTGGCAACAATTTGTTTAGTTTTTAGTAAACTGATTATAATATTAATGTTAGTTTACCAGTTTTTTTAATAAACAGTGTTTGAGATAGTTGTTGTTTCATATTACCATACCCACTAGTTTGTCACTACAGATAAAAAATCTTAATTGTAACAGTGGCAGTTTGCAGTGGTGGCCCAGTGGTATCGGCCGCGACTTACGAGTTGTAGGTCGTAGGTTCGAACCCAGACAGGCGCTTTACTTTGTGTAAAATTATTTCATCACCACTGCTCTCAAAACGGTGAAGGAAAACATCGTGAGGAAACCGGCATGTCCTAGAACCAAAAATTCAAAGACATGTGACATCTACCAACCCGCACTGGGCCCGCGTGGTGGATTACGGCCCACTCCCTCTCACAGAGAGGAGGCATGTGTCCCAGCAGTGGGAACATTATAGGCTGATGATGATGATGATGATGATTCGTCAATCCACGTCCCCCTTTTTATAAGTCGCTTTAATAGAAAAGATAAAATAATCGCATTGTGAGGAGGATTCTCTCTCTAGAGCCCTGACCACCGGCAGCTTGGACCCTGTTCCTGATGATACGTAGGCTACAATTTTTTTCATATTTTTAAACAATTTTTTTTTTGTGTTTTTTATTAAAATATTTTTAAACTAGCGAACTTCGTATGTACAATCTCAGAATCAATAAGAACGAATGAATGAGAAAATCTTAATTCTTTTTCTTGAATTATCCCCATGTTTTAATACTTATTCTGCTATTCGAGGCGGAGACAAATCCATCAAATCAAAGTGAGTGATCGATCGATCAGAGTAGTCATTGATGGCTGCTCATCGAAACATATGGGCATTGATGCCGGTGTTCCTCAGGGGTCTGTTCTTTCTGCGACTTTATTTCTGCTGCACATCAACGACCTGCTTCAGCTTGGTGCATTCGGGTACGCAGATGACAGCACAGTCGCAGAAAGATACCTGTCCAGTGCAAGAGCCAGCAGAGAGGAAACAGCTACTCTTAAAGAGGCCATGGCGAAAAGAATGAATTTGACCTTAAATCTCGTTTCCCAGTAGGGTGACGACAATCTGGTCAAATTCAATGCCTTAAAAACACAGGAGTGTCTTTTCACTGCGAAAAGGAGCCAGTTCCAGTTATGCCCTGCTTTCCGAGGTGCATCTGTACTGGTTACCGAGCGCCTTCAGCTTTTGGGCATGGAGTTGACATCAGATCTCAACTTCGGCTCAACCATCGAGTCAAAAGCTCAGACCGCAGCCAAGAAGCTGGGCATCCTAAAAAAGGTGAGGCGATACTTCACACCAGGACAGCTTTTGAGTTTGTTTAAAGCTCAGGTCCGTTCCTGTATGGAGTATTGCAGCCACTTGTGGGATGGCTCAGCAAAATACCAGCTTGCTGCACTTGACTCGGTGGAACGCAGAGCTAAAAAGCTTATAGGCGACGAGACGTTGGTAGCAACGCTTCCCAGCCTGGCTCATCGGCGTAATGTCGCTTGCCTGACGGTCTTCTACAGACTGTACTACGGAGAGTGTGCGCAGGAGCTCCACGACCTGATCCCACCATCGCCCTTTTACCACCGGACAACAAGACGTACTGCAGCGTACCATCCGCACTTGGTTGATATCCCGATGAGTCGTACTCGGCGCTTCTCCTCCACTTTTATTATGCGCACAGCCAAAGTGTGGAACTCTCTGCCGGCATCTGTGTTCCCTCCCACATTTAACCCGTCTGCCTTCAAATCAAGAGTGAACAGGCATCTTCTGGGCACGCTCGTTCCATCTTAGACCTCATCTATCGCTTTCCATCAGGCGTGATCGGGGTCAAGAGCGCGCCAATATAGCAATAAAAAAAAATAAAAAAAAAATGTGCATAAAAATCGGTCCAGCCGTTATTGAGTTATAAATGGTGTAATTAACCCAACTTTGTTTTGTTTATGTAAATGTAAATTAGAATATTAAAAATATGAAATAAAGAAAATAGAGTTATAAATACTTAAACATGTAGTAACTTAACAACTTAACGTACCCTTTACAGCTATCCACGACAATATCACGGGGGACCCCGTCATCCATCTTGATTAAAAGATTTCCGTTTGGGTTGGTAACAGATCCAGGTTTCAGTGAAATCCGATTGACGCTTCTTTCATTGGTATCAGTAAAGAAGACTGTGTCTGTGGCGGGATCGAAGGCGATACCATGAATGTTTCTACCGCTTCCTTCGGTAAAACATTTTATTTCTTTGCAATATAAGTCATAACCACATATAGTATCGTTGTCGGTCCGTTTGTCAACGTACAGCATCATGTTGTGCACTTCATCGTAAGCTAACGCTGTGAGGTGGTGGGACTTGAATCTTACGGTGCTTGTTATGGTATTGTTGGTGTAAAATCTTAACTCATCTCCAAAGCTTATGGCGATTTCTGAAACAAGAGAAACCATACTTAAAACCTTAATTAACTTGTTAAGTATGCGGAATAGGGGTTTAACATTTTGGTATATGTTTTTTGACTCTTTGGTCTAGTGTCATGTAACAGGAATACACGATTCAATGATTTTTTCTCGATACAAAAAAAATGCAGAATTATATATATTTTTTTTTACTTTTTTCGACATCACTGCGTAACTCTTTAGAGTTATCTTCCCCCAAGGGATCGGCTTGCCATATATATTGATCGGACTGGATGGAGCACTACATTGACGACACATACACATAGCACCTATCGTCGTAAAGTCGCAAATATTAAAATAAATCAAAAAAACGTTGACGATTAGAATAAAACATGCTCCTCGTACTCACCCCAGGAATGCGCCAAGCCCACTTGCAGCACTAACAACGCCAATACACACTGCGTTCTACTCATTTTATACTTCATACTCGTAAAAACAAAATAGTTTCAATAGAATTAGATGGTACGTCCTCCCCTGCTGATCGCTCTTACAATTTTAAGACAAAACGCTGGTTCTCGACAGTTATATACCCAGGTCTTTGTTTATACTGATGATAAAAATAAGAACGACTCCCTGATAAGAGATATCATAGTCATTAATATGTTGTTTTCCTGTACCTACTCATCGCACAGATAGCTTGGTGACGCTTTAAGGTCAATCCCCACTTTCCCCACTGAAAGAACAGCGGCGCGCAGCGGCCGTAAGAGCAAGTGACTTTCCTCTTTTGACTAGTGGCTACTCGTAGAAGGCTCGTGCAGCCTCGCGGCGCCGCGCTGCCCCTCCATTGCCTTCAAATGACTGTGGATAATGACCGCTGCTCTTTCAGTGGGGATTCACCCTTAGTATGCTCGATGACAATCTTTAGAGTTCGGTAGCCAAATGGCAAAAATAAAACCCTTTAAACTTCGTCATGCATGTCTCCGTCCGTCCGGATGTCACACAGTCATTTCACTCGGAGATTATATGCACTATATCGATGAAAATTGAAAAAAAAGGTGTATCCTGTGCACCGCTGAACTATGGTACCTATAGTTCTTCTTCTTTTCGTGTCGATGGCAGTCTTCCCCGTTGATTTTTGAAGTGAAACTTTGCAAGTATTTATTTGTTAACGCGATTTTGCTCCTTATTTATAGGAAGTCATTGATCAATTTCCTATGCAAGTAGTTTTACTTCCAACGGGGCTTTTGAATACGCGATTGTACTTCTTATCTGTATGAAGTTATGGATCAGTTTTCTATGCAGATAGAAAATACTTGAAAGTATCTCGGTCCGTCGTGCCTCGACGCTCGAGTACGTAGGTACTCAAATAGTTCCATAACCGCGTTTGTTTTCGCAAATGCGATCATACTCCTTATCAGTAAGAGCACAGAATACTTAATAGTACTACGTACAGAAAGGACACTCCCTTCCTCGCCCTCATATCAGATACCGCATCTCACCCCGCACTTCGAGGTATTCGTCGCCGACTCTTTAGCAAGGGCGCTCGCGAACCGCGGCGCTGTATTGCTGACACACAATTTTGCGATTTAAAAGTTTTATTTGAGTTTTAATCACGATGGTTGGATATTGTTTATTTATTATATTGTATTTCTCGGCGAGGGGGGCCAGGAGTCCACAGCATAGGGTATCCTAGTTTGGATTCCTGACTCCCACACGTCCTAGTACTTCCAAATGTTGTAATACCTCTATACTGTATTTGTACATACTTTGTTGGAGAAATATAAATCATTATTATTGTGATGCTTTTCCGAATTCGTATTTACATAAACTGTTTGTAAGATTTCACATTTTTATAACATGCGATTATTTACAGATAAGTCATTTAAAATAAACTATTTTAGTGTTTTTATTTCATTACGAACCCGACTATACAGGGTTATTGGAAAAACACCAACAACCTCTTAAGAGGTCATTGTACTCATCATTATGAACAACTTTTATTACAGGACCAATAATGAAATCGCGAAAAAAAAATCAGCTTTTCCCTACATTTATGTTCGTACAACTCGTCAAAATGTAGGGAACAGCTGATTTTTTTTTCGCGATTTCATTATTGGTCCCAAAGTAAAAGTTGTTCATAATGATGAGTACAATGACCTCTTAAGTCCTCTGTAATTTATGTCTAATGTATTATTTTGTTGTCCGTACGTATTAAATTGCATAAAATTAGTTTTTGTTAGGTTCACGCGTAGATTATTTTCGTCAAGCCATGTTGTTATTGATTCAATTGTATTATTTATGTCAGTTGTATATTTATTGATGTCAGGATTATTTGATGTCATTATTAATGATATGTCATCAGCGAACAGAAAACAAGGGTGATTAGTAACGTCCGGAAGGTCATTTATATATAATAAAAACAATAGGGAACTAAGGACACCACCTTGGGGCACACCGGACTTGTTATGTTTATACTTTGACCTATATGTTTTTAGTTCTAGTTTGCTATCAATTTTTTCGATCTCTACATACTGCATTCTGTCATTTAAATAACTTTCAATCCATTGGAGTGCCGGGCCACGTATCCCATATTTGTCAAGTTTGTTTATTAGTAATTCATGTGATACAAAATCGAAGGCCTTTGACATATCAAAAAATATGCCTGTTGTTTGAATGCGCTTATCTAACTTACTAACGATTGTCTGGATTAGGTTAAAACAAGCTAGTGTTGTGGACTTTCCTTTTTGAAAACCGTATTGTTCTTCCCTTATAATAGCATGCTTATTAATGAATTGAGTGAGTCGCTTGTGCATTGCAGTTTCAAAGATCTTTGACATGATGGGTATGAGAGTAATTGGTCTGTAGTTGTCTAGATCTTCCTTGTTACCTTTTTTGTGGAGAGGCTTTACTACTGATTGTTTGAGTAGATCAGGAAAACATCCCGATTCAAAAGAGAAATTTACCAAAAATGTTATGACTGGTGTCAATTCAACTGCACAACATTTTAGAATTTTTGTTGCTAACTCATCATAACCTACTGAGTTTGTGTTGTTCAAAGCTAGTATAATTCTGTGTATCTCTTCATATCCATATGGTTTTAGGAAAATAGTATCACTAACAGATTGTTTGAGGTTAACACGAGTATTTTGTTGGGTATCGTTTGTTAGATTAATCCAGTAGTCGTTGAATGTTTCAGCAATTTTGTTTGGGCTATTAATTACATTACCTTTGTTCCTTATATTTTGTATGAATTGTTTGCTCTTAGTACAACTGGACTCTTTTTTTATCAGTTGCCATGCTGCCTTGCATTTGTTTTTCGAATTACTGATAAATTGATGATTGATTCTTTTAATAGACCCATGTATGCAGCGTCGTAGGAGTTTAGAGTAGCTTTTAAACTTTGTTTTATTTTCAACAGTTTTGTTCGCGTAGTATTTGATTCGTAGTGCTCTTTTGGTTTTGCAGCTTGCTCTAATACCTTTGGATATCCATTTTAGGGGTTGATCCCTGTTTGACATCTTTATTCTTCTCATGGGAAAACATAATTTATAAAATAGATATGTTAGCTCGTAAAACTTTTCGTAGGCTATGCTAATATTGGTTTCTTTGAATACTTCTGAGAACGATAGTTCAGACATACATTCTTTAAATTTGGCAATGTGGTGCTCATTATAGTCCCTCTTGAATGTTGAATATTTTGTCAGAGCTGTTTCTTTTTTTCTAACTGGTATACTTAATAACTGTGCAGTATTATGATCAGAAAGACCAAGGTGTAAAAGTTCACCTTTAGCGGATTTGATGTTGCTGATTAGGTGATCTATACAAGAATTTTGTCGCGTTGGTTCATGTATGTGGAGCACTAGATCACAATTTTCAACAATTTCGACTAACGTCTTAGACTTATTATTTAGTAGCAGCGTGTTTATATTCAAGTCACCTGCTATGACTATTTTTTTCTTGCGTGTCAGAAATTGCAGCACTGTTTCAAGTATTTCAAAAAACTTGGTGATATTAGAAATGGGAGTTCTGTATATGCACAAGATAAATAGATTTTGGTTCATGACCTCAATGCCACAACACTCAAAGATATTATCAATACAATGCTGATTTTAGAATGCCATTTCCTTAAATAAAGTACCCCTTTTTACGAGGATGGAGACTCCACCACGCTTTTGTCTCTTTGCCCTGCAGTAAGAGGTTGCCAAGCTATAACCAGAGATTCTTATAAGATTTTCATTCCCTCTATTTATGAACGTTTCCGACAAGCAAATAATATCCGGGCTGATTTTAAGATCTGAAAGTTCTGCTAAATGTATTTCTATTAAGTGAATTTTATTTAGTAAGCCGGCGATGTTTTGGTGAACTTATTCTTAAGAACTTAGTCTCGAAAAAACGTCTGTGTGTCTGCAACACAGAGGTCATTATTTTGGGACATGCTTACGTGGTTGCCGTTAGAGGAACCGGGTACGATTTCCTCGATGGAATTCGCATCATTTGTTTGTGTACTATAGTCTTTTAATATAGGTTTCGTCTCTGTAAGGCGTCTTAGTGCTACTAGGTCATGAGTTGGAGCGGGGGGATATTTTTTAAGATTTGATAATCGCTTTGTATGGTCAGGGTTTTTATAAAAATTTAAGAATTTTGAATCGTAGACAATTTGATCTAGGATTGAATTAATTTTGCCGCATAATCCATAAACATTAAATACGTTAAACATATTATTGTGGTCCACAAATGTGCAGTCTTTCGATTGTTTACAAATTAGTCTTAAAGTATCATTAACTTTTTTTTCATTTAAATGGTCAGTTTTAAAGACTTTTAACACCAGGCTAGGACATTTCATACATTTCAAAAATACACACAGTTCTGTAATAATTTTAAACAGGTCAGCGTCATGATCGCCAACACCTAGTATGACACGGTCTTCAGAAGATATCTCGAACATTTTTGCGCTTTTTAGTATTTCCTCTGTATCAGCGTGAGGTTTTATTATTGATATGAGTTGGTATCTATTGTAGGGGCTGTATTTTCTTGATTCTAGAAGGTTTTGTACCACCCCGCGCATTGACTACTACCAAATATAAATGCTTTTATAGGCATTGGCTTAACTCTAACCAGCATTGGAACATGCTGTGGTTCAATAGCCGGTTCTGCTTGCGTTTGTGGCAATAGTTGACACTCGAGCTTAGCTTGTGGGTTTGATAAAGGTTCGGCCGTGTTTTGTTTATCTATAACAGATTGGATGGTACGTCTTGTTTCCTCTTCTGTCGTTGGGTTCTGTTGTGGTTTTTCTTTATATATCCTGGTCAGTGAGATCTCGTTTTTTTTTAGTGTGGGAGTCGCCGGACTATTCGAACTGTTAGAGAAACTGTCAGCGAGTCGCGGTCTAGCACTCTTTGAAGAACTGTAAGTCATTTTTTTCCGCAGTGATGAAAGTGGACTAGAACATAACTGTTTTAGTATGGCCATTTCTTGAGTCAGATTATTTATTTGTTTTTTTAGGTCAGAATTATCGAGAATAATATTATCCAGCTCATTTTGGGTGCTTTCTAAATTTGATTTCAACTGTTTTAACTCATTTCTCATTTCTTCTGTGAAGTCGTTTTGTACGTTGGATTTGCAAACAGATTGTCCATTAACTCGTGTACCGTGTACACAAAACGGCCCATCACTTTCTAGAGCAGTAATGACCAGACTCTCTAGTGCTTCGCAATCCTGTCCTTGGATTTGGTCTGCGATTTTATAATTGGCAACTATACCAACATCGATATTTGTATCATTATGCACAATAAAGATATTTGTAATATCTTTAGCGACATCTGGTATTGAAAATTTATAGACATTCCGTATTTTACTGCGAAAGTCTACTGCGTAGAATATTTCTTTTGAAGCAGTCAATGTATTTGATGGATGGATAAACAATTGATTAAATGGTCCAGGCGTTAACATGACATATTTCTTGTGTTTCGTATTCAGTTTGGATTTATACATATGGTATTGAGTTTCAGTAGCAGTGTTCGCCGGCTCAATCCAGTATATGGCCTGCCTCTGCTGGTTAAAAACCAAGCTGTGTGGCTCGAAATTGTGAGTTGTGTTCATACGCAGTGATGTAATATTCTCAAAAACTTCTCTCTCGGAGCCATCTAACCGAGCTCGCTCTATCGTAGGCTGCGCCAGGTTTGTGTTGAGCCAGTAAATATATCTGTTAACATAAAAACCTGTTGAGACTATCATCAAGTTATAGATCAACACACTAGCTCAAAAATTGGCTGTTATTGCACCACTTTTAGGTTCACAATGCGTGCTTTTTACTCTGCATTGTCGCACAAGTGCGGCAAAATATGCGACTGATCACTATGTACAGACGCCAACACATCAAGCTACCCGAAACTGTCAAATTTTCCCAATCAACTTTGAACCTTATGCTTTTGAAATAGAGTTGAAAATCTATTAAAGACATTTGACAGATTGTAGTAGCTTGATGTGCTGGCGTCTGTACCTACTAGTCAGAGATGTGAGATTTTTTACTCCCCTCATACTCGAACCTCTAAAAATTTTTTGCTAATTTTTTTAGAATACTTCTAAGATGTGTTCGTTAACACACGTCCTCCTTTTTCTAAGTCGCTTTAATAGAAAAGATAAAATAATCGCATTGTGAGGAGGATTCTCTCTAGAGCCCTAACCACCGGCAGCTTGGACCCTGTTCCTGATGATACGTAGGCTACTATTTTTTTCATATTTTTAAACAATTTTTTTTTTGTTTTTTTATTAAAATATTTTTAAACTAGCGAACTTCGTACAATCTCAGAATCAATAAGAACGAATGAATGAGAAAATGAATTATCTTAATTTTTTTTTCGTAAATTATCCCCATGTTTTAATACTTATTCTGCTATTCGGGGCGGAGACAAATCCAACAAATGAAAGTGCATAAAAATCGGTCCAGCCGTTATTGAGTTATAAATGGTGTAATTAACCCAACTTTGTTTTGTTTATGTAGATGTAAATAAGAATATTAAAAAAATGAAATAAAGAAAATAGAGTTATACATACTTAAACATGTAGTAACTTAACAACTTAACGTACCCTTTACAGCTATCCACGACAATATCACGGGGGACCCCGTCATCCATCTTGATTAAAAGATTTCCGTTTGGGTTGGTAACAGAACCAGGTTTCAGTGAAATCCGATTGACGCTTCTTTCATTGGTATCAGTAAAGAAGACTGTGTCTGTGGCGGGATCGAAGGCGATACCATGAATGTTTCTACCGTTTCCTTCGGTAAAACATTTTGTTTCTTGGTAAGATAAGTCAAAACCACATATAGTGTCGTTGTCGGTCCGTTTGTCAATGTACAGTATCATGTTGTGCACTTCATCGTAAGCTAACGCTGTGAGGTGGTGGGACTTGAATCTTACGGTGCTTGTTATGGTATTGTTGGTGTAAAATCTTAACTCATCTCCAACGCTTATGGCGATTTCTGAAACAAGAGAAACCATACTTAGGTAAAACCTTACTCAACTTGTTAAGTATGTGGAATAGTGGTTTAACATTTTGGTATATGTTTTTTGACTCTTTGGTCTAGTATCATGATTCTTGTAAAAGGAATACACGATTCAATTAATTTTTCTCGATACAAAAAAAATTGCTATCAATTTTTTTACTTTTTTTGACATCACGGCGTAACGCTTTAGAGTTATCTTCCCCCAAGGGATCGACTTGCCATATATATTGATCGGACTGGATGGAGCACTACATTGACGACACATACACATAGTACCTATCGTCGTAAAGTCGCAAATATTAAAATAAATTAAAAAAACGTTGACGATTAGAAAAAAACATGCTCCTCGTACTCACCCCAGGAATGCGCCAAGCCCACTTGCAGCACTAACAACGCTAATACACACTGCGTTCTACTCATTGTATACTTCATACTCGTAAAAACAAAATAGTTTCAATAGAATTAGATGGTGCGTCCTCCCCTGCTGATCGCTCTTAGAATTTTAAAACAAAACGCTGGTTCTCGCCAGTTATATACCCAGGTCTTTGTTTATACTGGTGATAAGAATAAGAACGACTCCCTGATAAGAGATATTATAGTCATTAATATGTGGTTTTCCCGTACCTACTCATCACATAGATAGCTTGGTGACCCTTTAAGGTCAATCCCCACTGAAAGAGCAGCGGCGCGCAGCGGCCGTAAGAGCAAGTGACTTTCCTCTTTTGACTGGTCGCTAGAAGGCTCGTGCAGCCTCGCGACGCCGCGCTGCCCCTCCTTTGCCTTCAAATGACTGTGGATAATGGCCGCTGCTCTTTCAGTGGGGATTTACCCTTAGTATGCTCGATGACAATCTTTAGAGTTCGGTAGCCAAATGGCAAAAATAAAACCCTTAAAACTTCGTCATGCATGTCTCCGTCCGTCCGGATGTCACACAGCCATTTCACTCGGAGATTATATGCACTATATCGATGAAAATTGGAAAAAAGGTGTATCCTGTGCACCGCTGAACTATGGTACCTATAGCCCTTCTTCTTTTCGTGTCGATGGCACTCTTCTTCAATGATTTTTTTTTTAAATAGAAGTAACTAGTTTGAGCCCAGGAGGTAGTCACGTTGATTGCGGCAAAAGTGGCATTTTTTAGGACATCCATGGTGCAGGTGAACGGGTAATCACCCTCAGCCTCATCAGAAACCTTGGCACTGCACACTGCACTTTCAGCCTGTCAACAAAAAGAGCTCTTTTTTCCTGTCCTTGTCGACGCCAGCAGCCAGCCTCAACCCGGCGCTCTACCATATCCGAGGCACTGGAGCATAACGCAGCCCCACCCCGATTCTTATCGGCTGAACGGATTTGGATGAGATATGGCATTCAGATAGATTATGACATCATCATTATCTGCCTAGCCTTTCCTCAACTATGTTGAGGTCAGCTTCCAGTCTAACGGAAAATAGCTGAATACCAGTATTTTACGTGGAGCGACTGCCTGTCTGACCTCCATAACCCTGTTACTGGGTTACACTATATGACTACACCCCTTGGTAAGACTGGTAGTCAGACTCTCGGGCTTCTGACGACCCGATCCCTATCCGACAGGTCAAAGATCAACGAATGACAGCCGGGACCAACAGCTTAACGTGCTTTCCGAGGCACGAAAGGGTCTCGGTATGTAAAGATGGTCACCCATCCACGGACCGACCGCTGCAAGTGTATACCAGCGACCCGCCCCTGCTTTGCACAGGTCCAATGGTGGCATGCCAAAACATCGAGATTTGCTAAATCTATAATATGAACAAAAAATCGACGAACTACAAAGAGAACCTCCTCCTTTTTTGAAGTCGGTTAAAACTTGGGTACCTAGTTTGACTCATGTCTGGGTCGCTGCAAGACAATAACAAAATCGCAATCAGTGTTAAGAGGTGCATAGGTTATCCTAGCCCGCGCATCGGGAAACCCAATTTATTTTTAAACGTAAGTAAGCAGTTTTATTTATTACTAGCTGCGCCCTGCGGTTTCATCCGCATAAGTTTCGATCCCGTGGGAATATCGGGATGAAAATTAACCTTTGTGTTAATCCTGGTTGTAAACTATGCTATCTGTGTGCTAATTTTCATCCAAATCCGTTCAGATCCTCACAAACTTTCGCGTTTATAATATTAGTAGGACTAGTTTCTGCCCGCGACTTCGCGTGAATTTCCTTGTAAACAAAATACATACATAAACTAAATCCTATGAGGAAAAGAATTCCGAAGAGGAAAAATTTGCGAGTTTGTATGTAGGGGGACCCTATAATATGCAAACTCGCAAAGGACATCATCCACGCTTCATACATTTGTGGTCGTAATTCGACACTTGCTCGAGCCAGCCTGCACCGCTGAGCCTGTAGCTTTACAGTTGACCCTAAATGATTCCGATTCAGTCTTCCCATGCAGGCCCTTGCTGCCCCCTCCCAGTGACGCCCTAAGCCAACGTCCGTTCCCCAAAGGGGGTGCCCTTAGCGTATATATTTTATAAAGGCATCCACAGGCAAGTCCGAGTCGGGTTAGACAACTTTCTAGGTTGGTCGAGATGCCATTCCCAAAAAAAAAACCTTATCGAGTCTGTTACTCGGTAGATGTTCAGTTGATTAGTTCTCGAAAACCTACTAAGCGAGCGAAAATGATGCAATTACTTTTGAAACGCAAAAGAAGAGTGATGGCTATAATGTGCGTGCGCTCGAAATAAAACGACGTATGTGCCAAAACATTTGTTACAAAATAAATAAATGGATTAAATTTAAAACTAAGTACTTTGAGTAAACTTTGATATGATAATTCTCTATGTTTTAAAGTAAATTCCATTGAATAACTCTTAAGCGTTACGCCGCGGTGATGTCGAAAAATTGAAAAATGTAGATGGCCGTTTAGCATACTACTTATATCGTTTAGTTTGGCAAAGGTATCAGTAATACAGCCGCGAGCCTTTTTTGTTAAACAATAATACTTAATTGTATGCTGTTATGGAACGACTGTTTTTTTTTAATGGTGCCCCGAAATATATAGGCTTCTGTTACTTCTAATAATTTAATTTAGTTTTAGGTATTATTTTGTTCAGCTCGTCTCGCCATTTCTACGGGGTCTGCCGCGATGCCTTCTAGCTGTGTCAGGGCTCCATGTAGTGATTATTTTGGCCCACAGCTCCTTGGGCATACGGCAGACGTGGCCAGCTCAGTCCCACATCAGCTTAGCGGCTCTTTGAGCAACGTCTGTAATCTGTGTTTTAGAGCACAGTATGGTGTTGGGTGTTGCGAATATGGCCTGTCAATATGACGCCTATAAAGCGTTCCATTGCACGTTGGCAAACCTTCCGAGTTCCGTTGGCAAATTACCCTGTAGTCCACTTTAGCCCTGGATCGAAAAAGCTGGAAGTCATGGGAGTGGCCTTTGCCCAGCTGTGGGATGATGCAGGCTAACAGTATGAGTATTTAGGTACTGATATCGTCGTCTTGTTCGACTGGAAGACTGATCATGTGAACGATGCGATGACAAATAAAAAAAAACAGACTTTAATAGGGATTATACAGTAGCGTAGACCCCAGCACATCATGCTATCCGAAACTGTCAAATTTTTCCCGACCAATCCCTATGTCCCTCTTAAAACAGTTTCGACCCACTGTGCGCTTGCCGCGCCGCTTGCCGCTATGCCAAAAGTCGTGGCCGAGCGGTTACAGGGTGAATGAGCGTTTTCGTCTCGTCCGTGTCCGCGCTTCGTCTCTTCTAAAGTACTGTTATGTATTCTGTGCTTCTATCACACCCCGGACACTCCATACAACCCTCGCAAAATAATTACCTACTACTACTACATTAAAAAATGACGTTTGTATACGTATGAATGTGTGCGTGAGGTACTTGTGTTTGCGAGCGCTCTTGTTATAGAACTGCGACGAATACGCCGAAGTGCGGGGTGAGGTGCGGTAACTGATATTAGTGCGGGGAAGGGAGTGTCCTTTCTGTACGTAGTACTTTAAGTATTCTGTGCTTCTATACAGAGTGGTAAGGACATCGACATTATTTGTCGGTTATCAAAAACACAAAAACAAACAGTGGCACTCCGGGATTGCCGACAGAAGTGAAAACAAAACACAAACAGAATACTTTGCCATCACTCACTTGACATATCGGATATACATTAAAACCGAGTACATCCCGAGGACAGCCGAACGAATCCGAAGCGGTGTCGGTTCGGTAACAGTGGCGCGAATTCAATGGTTTTTCCAAATGCCGAACGCGCCTGAAGAAGTTTTCACTTCAAATCTGTTGTATGTACACACGGCTACACATCAAGCTATAGGTACAGAACCAGTATAAGCTGACTTCTGATTGTACGAAAAACCTATACAATGCGAGGTCAACTAAAACTGGAAATGTATAGCTTGATGTGTAGCCGTGTGTACAGACGCCAGCACATCAACCTACTACAATCTGTCAAATTTCTTTAATCGATTTTCAACTTTATCACTGAACAATAAGGTTCAAAGTTGATTGGGAAAATGTGACAGTTTCGGGTAGGTTGATGTGCTGGTGTCTGTACTTCTCTATTAGTCGTCATCACGGTAGTTAGTAGTTACCCATTTTCTAGCCATATCATTTTTCACACAGTCCATCCATCGTTTTTTTTGGTCTTTCCGTACTCCTATACAGAGTCAAATTAAATAAGGCAGCGAAACTCCGCGGCCGTGATGGGTATCGATATCGTGATGGGTATCGATATCAAAACAAAAAACAACATAATTTGACGGTTTTTTTGTGGGGTTAGTGTAGTCACTTGAAATTTCTGTTTCAAAATCTGCTTTTTTTATTGTGTAAACTTTACAGACGTGATAGGTAAACGATATCTCAAAACAACAAAACTAAAGAAAAGAGATTTTCTCGACTCATACTTCAAGTAACATCCAGCGGTGTTTTTATTACCCGACTGCGCGACGCAAAGGAGTGGTAATGTGTTTATCAGCCTATGTATGTATGTATGTTCCTTTGAAGCACTATACAGACCAAACGCCTGGGCCAATTTTTATGATTCACACGTCAATCGATTCCTCTTAGTCCGACGAGTGTCACTAAAGACATGACGTTAGTGAAAATTCAATATGGCGACTACTGGACGCCATATTGTGAAAATGGAAATAATGGAAGTCAACAAACTATGTCAAGTGGGATATCGTTGGATAGGTCTTTTACCATATACCATTTTTATATTTTCAAACTCAAATAAGTCCCGCCTGCTTCCAACTTTTATTTAATTTAAAATGGGCTTGTTTTTAGCATTTCAGTTTTTTTTTTACTTAAGTTTTTTTACCGCAGTCGGGTTTTTTAGTTTTTATAATTACATTTTTTTATAGTGTTTAGTTAACGATACCCACGTTTAGAGTTTCGCTAGCTAATTTAATTTAACCCCGTATAGGTACCAGCATGACAGTTAAAGAAAATAATAAATAAAAACTACAAATTATTACACGACTCCACACCACCCGCGCCGATCACCATATTGAAATTGGAACGCTCACCCATAGACAATAACGATGGTATCGATGGCCGTTTAGCATACTACATCGTTTAGTTTGGCAAAGGTATCACTAATACTGCCTCGAGCCTTTTTTGTTAAACAATTAATAATAATTGTATGCTGTTATGGAACGACTGTTTTTTTTAATGGCGCCCCGAAATATATGGAGCTGGGCTTCCGTTACTTGTAATAATTTCATTTAGTTTTAGGTATTATTTTGTTCAGCTCATCTCGCCATCTTCTACGGGGCCACCAGTACTCTCAGGAAGTACAAGTCTTGACCGCCGTCCTTCCGTCCTTGCCGCCGAGGCCCGTCGCGACGCCCCATTCCATGACCGCCCCTGACACTTGCTCAAGAGCCTGTAGCTTTACAGTTGACCCTAAATGATTCCGATCCAGTCGTCCCATGCAGGCCCTTGCTGCCCTCTCCCAGCGACGCCCTAAGCCAACGTCCGTTCCCCAAAGAGGGTTCCCTTCGCATATATATTTTATAAAGGCATCCACAGACAAGTCCGAGTCCGGTTAAGCAGAAGACAACCTTCTAGGTTGAACTGCGAGATGCCATTTCCAAAAAAAAAAAAAACCTTATCGAGTCTGTTGCTCGGTAGATGCATGGTACAATTATATACTTCGGGTAGATGTTCAGTTGATTAGTTCTCGAAAACCTATTAAGCGATCGAAAATGATGCAATTACTTTTGAAACGCAAAAAAATGTGCGTGCGCTCGAAATAAAACGACGTATGTGCCAAAACAAATTTACTCCTTTTGTAACAAAATAAGTAAATGGATTAAATTTAAAACTAACTACTTTGAGTAAACTTTGATATGATAATTCTCTGTTTTAAAGTAAATTCCATTGAATAACTCTTAAGCGTTACGCCGTAATGTCGAAAAAAGTAAAAAAAAAATAGATATAATTCTGCAATTTTATTTGTATCGAGAAAAAATATTTGAATTGTGTATTCCTTTTACATGATACTAGACCAAAGAGTCAAAAAACATATACCAAAATATTAAATCCCTATTCCACATACTTAACAAGTTACACGAAGTAGAAAAACCAATTTTTTTTCAATATATCACCTTTAATGATAAATGATTTTATTTCCGTAAGTAGCTCTCGAATTAACTAGGAGCCTGTATTTATTAATTTATCATTTGTTTATTACTAAGTATTAAAAAATTTAAACCAGAATGAATGAAAAACGAAGAAATTAAAAAATAAATAATATTAAATAACGTATTACATTATACTTCAACAATTAGGAACTTCCTTGAGGAAGGCTTTCGCAGGATCGCCAAAAAATCAGCAAGAGTTAGGTTTCCTCCCGCTGAGCAGGACGTAGAGGTAGTGGTTAAAGTGTCATTTGTATAAGCTTCACATCTGGCTCCTTCGTAACTGCCAACACATTGACAAAATGGCTCATTCTCCTCATTTAGAGAACAGTCGCCGTTGTTCAGACAATATCCATGACACGCGTAGACTGCACATCTGTCCCCGGAATAGCCGGCATCACATCTGAAATAATGAAAATGTGAAACAGTGAAATATCATTTAGGGGGATCCGTCACGGCAGCCCGCGGAATTCAAAATTAATTAGTAGGTTTTTTAAATTGCGGCTATGTTGATAAAACCATTCTTCTTCTTCTCAGCGTGTCGATAGCAATCTAAATTTTCTCGGACCAGAATTCGGCTAAAACCATTGTTCATAAAGGAAGATGGCCAGATCGTACCTGACGACGAGGCGGTGGCGTCCCGATATGCAATATAATATACATACTTAATTGAAAAAATCCGTTATTTTTTAAGGTCTAAAAAAAAAACATGACAAATATCTCTATAAGAAGCCAGAAACAATAGATCATTTTTTTTTCTTATGCTGGGGCCATACTATCGCGATAACGCGAAGATTTGCGCGATAAGTTGATGCTCATTGGCTGGACCTACGATGTCAGCCAATAAGAAACATCTTATCGCGATTTTCCCGTATAGTGTGGCCCCGGCATTATATTATGTAATTTACCTGCATTCAGGAAGTCCCTCATCATTGAAACTGCAGTTGCCTTGCAAACAATAGTTCTCACAGACTGAGACATTCTTCTCCTCACCGGTGTGACCTTCGCATCTTGCACCTTCGTAACTACCAACGCATTGACAGACTGGCTCTTGCTCCTCGTTCAGAGAACAGTCGCCGTCGTTCAGACAATATCCATGACACGCGTAGACTGCACATCTGTCCCCGGAATAGCCGGCATCACATCTGAAATAATGAAAATGTGAAACAGTGAAAGGGGTTTGAAGATTTTTGTATGGAGGGTGGCCCTAAGGTCGGCCGCCATTTTTATTTTTTTTCAGAATCGCGGTACACAACAAAAGTTATATATTTAGATGGAGGACACTTATACCTACAAACAAAAATGTAATATAACATAATATCCTAAAGCGTCAGGTTTCGGAGTTATTCACCAAAATATAAGTCGAAAACAACAAGGATTTTTGAAGTGTAAACTTCTTTAGCGGCGTTGCACACTTTTTGTAATGGGGAAAAAATGTTAAACTCGCGTCAGGACATCGCGTCAGGACACGTGACCGTCAGGAGAGATTTACCCCCCCCCCCCCCCCTCTTTCTACAACGGCGCCAACCGAAGTGAACCAAGTGAAGACACGATAATGGATGGATGGATGGACGGACGGTGACGGTGACGGTGACGGTGACGGTGACGGTGTGACGGTGATGACGGTGACGGTGACGGTGACGGTGTGACGGTGACGGTGACGGTGACGGTGACGGTGACGGTGACGGTGACGGTGTGACGGTGATGACGGTGACGGTGACGGTGACGGTGTGACGGTGACGGTGACGGTGACGGTGACGGTGACGGTGACGGTGACGGTGACGGTGACGGTGACGGTGACGGTGACGGTGACGGTGACGGTGACGGTGACGGTGACGGTGACGGTGACGGTGACGGTGACGGTGACGGTGACGGTGACGGTGACGGTGACGGTGACGGTGACGGTGACGGTGACGGTGACGGTGACGGTGACGGTGACGGTGACGGTGACGGTGACGGTGACGGTGACGGTGACGGTGACGGTGACGGTGACGGTGACGGTGACGGGGACGGGGACGGGGACGGTGACGGTGACGGTGACGGTGACGGTGACGGTGACGGTGACGGGGACGGGGAGGGTGACGGTTATGGTGGACGTGGATGTGGATGGATGGATGGACAGCTGATGGCTCGACCGTCTGTGTAGTAGCCACACTGCTGTGTATTCGTAAAATTCGTGTATATAAAATGTTTAAAATATGGAAATTGAACAAAGTGCATCGATTAATGAAAAAAGTGACGCAGAAATAGTGAAAAAAAAATTAGTTATATTAATTCAATTCATAATTGATTTATTTCAACGTTAATATTCAAGTTTTCACTTCTACCGGCACTCCCGGAGTGCAACCCGTCTTTTTTATATTCACACAATCACTGTCTGTTCCAAGGTTGCCTGAAAGAGATCGCAGAAAGCGATAAGGCCGCCCATTGTATATTTCGTATTAATAATCGTGTTTTTTAGTTATATATTTTCTGGTGTACAATAAAGTATATATAAATAAACAAACTTAACAAACTTTTTATTTTTAATGTAACACATTGAGACATAATGTAAATTGTTATTGAATAAATGAAATGAAGAATAAAATGAATTGTTTACTTAGCAAGTAAGTATGTAGGTGAATTCCTGACGTGCGAGCTATAGATAACCTATGCACCTCTAAACCGTATCATAATTTGTTATCATCTTATAGCCCAGTCAAAATAGACATTCAAGGTTACATTAATTCGCATAAAGCTGAAAATTGGTATGAATGTTAGGAACACCATTACAAATAAATTGTTAAAAGTCCCCATCGATCCGACGTGTGCAAAAAAAAATATTCAAGGTCAAATGTTGCAAAAATCGGTTTTTTGCAAGTTTCTGCTAAGCGGTTAGTTTTATCATAAAAATATGTGAGACAAAATTGTTTATCATGTAATTATCTACAAAAATTGTATTTAAACTTTTTTCCTAAGAATCACCATTTCGGAGATATAGCGATGCAAAAAGTTGTGTTCTTCTTATTATGCACATTTCCGCGCCACCCGAGAGGTAGTGTACCTACTTGGCGCGTTTTTTAAAGTAGTTTCCTCAGTGGGCCTATTCCACGATCTATTGTGGTCCTGTTGAGTTAAAAGTATTGTATCAAATAAAAAATAGTACTATTGGAAATGATGAAAGCGGTGTAAGTTATGAGTAATTTGGAAAAAATATTCGTCTGATTGATAATCATCTAATGGAACTTCAAGCACTTCAAGGACATGTCTTCTTCTTCTTCCTGCTGGGTACAAGTAAATTGTTCAAAGATAAATTTATATTCAAAGAAAGTTTATATTCTTAGAATTGTATAACATGTATGTATACGCCACGAAAACTAATATTTTTACTTGTATTACGGCTCTGTAACGTGTATAAAGATAATTGACATAAGTACGTACCTATTATGAAGAACACAACTTTTTTAACTTTTTGCATCGCTATATCTCCGAAATGATGATTTTTAGGAAAAAAGTGTAAAAACAATTTTTGTAGTGCATGATAAACAATTTTGTCCCACCTATTTTTATTATAAAACTTACCGTTTGGCTGAAAAATGTGAAAAACCCATTTTTACCGACTTCACAAAAAGGAGGAGGTACTATATTCGGCTGTTTGTATGTTTTTTATTTTTATTATTTTGTATGTTTGTTCATCGAATACTCCGCCAATTGTCGATGGATTTTCAAAATTCTTTTTTTGTTCCAAAGTAGATAGTTCTGAGGTGGTCCCATTGTCACCAAGTTAGGACCTGATGATGGGATCTTAGAGAAATCGAGGGCAACCCTCAAATTTTATAGGCTCACTTATTGTTTTTCGCATATTTTATGAAGTATCTTGTTTATTTGCGTATGGTTGTCACCATTTCAGGTAGCTGGGCTGATGATGGAAGGTACAACTCCTTAACAGTAAGAAGTTACTCAAACAGGCAAGGACTGTTTTTTACCGACTTCACAAAAAGGAGGAGGTACTATGTTCGGCTGTTTGTATGTTTTTTATTATTATTATTTTGTATGTTTGTTCATCGAATACTCCGCCAATTGTCGATGGATTTTCAAAATTCTTTTTTTGTTCGAAAGTAGATAGTTCTGAGGTGGTGCCATTGTCACCAAGTTAGGATCTGATGATGGGATCTTAGAGAAATCGAGGGCAACCCTCAAATTTTATAGGCTCACTTATTGTTTTTCGCATATTTTATGAAGTATCTTGTGTATTTGCGTATGGTTGTCACCATCTCAGGTAGCTGGGCTGATGATGGAAGGTACAACTCCTTAACAGTAAGAAGTTACTCGAACAGGCAAGGACTGTTTTAGTAAATTGTTTTGATATTTGATAGGGCATTTGCCACATTTGGTCTCATAATCATCAAGTCATGACCTGATGCTGCAGTCAGGATAGTCTGCAGAGTACCTAACTCCTCGACAACTAACAGCAGATATATCGTGTTTAGGCTCATTGAAAAGGGCTCGATGTGTGGATAAACGTACTGGTAATGAGGAACACCGAAATACATAAAGACCTGATGCTGAAGCCAGGAGCATCAGAAAAAGTACCAACCTTGAAATTACAGCACCGTAGTTGTGTTTGGGCTCATTTTAAACAGGACTAAATTTTAAGTTCAATGCAATGTTGACATAAGTCTGACCTGATGCTGCAGCCAGGATTATCAGCATCTCGTCTAAAAACATCAGGTCAGGATTTGATGATGAGATCCTGGAGAAATCGAAGGAACTCTTCAAATATTATAGGCACACCTATAGCGATTTGGGTATTTTTTATAGTAACTCGTGCATTTGCTCTCGGAAAGCACTATTTGGTGAAGTGGAACTGATGATGAAGACCACAGATGGCCACCGGAACCACTCAATAATATCTAAGTATTTCACGGGTTGCGATTCGATTACTTTAATATGGTTGCTAAGCAATTTATGCTCATCACAATGTGAATGGTGATATGGAGCTGATGGTGGACCTGGAGAACTCCTCAACAATGAACTTCCCTGCATCGGGAAAAGCAATATTTTGTTTGTAAAAGGCGATGATCACTAGGCTATTGTAACTTAGATAAATTATAAGCAGACCCACTAAAAAGCGTGAAATAAAAACTTTTTAAGAAAAAAAAAACCGACTTCCAAAAAAACACTACAAAGTGAAAAATAACTTTAATTTCGGAAGTCGGTGGCAAAAAACTAAAATACAGATCCAAAGACACCGACTTCCGAAATTAAAGTTATTTTTCACTTTGTAGTGTTTTTTTGGAAGTCGGTTTTTTTTTTCTTAAAAAGTTTTTATAGTAAATTGTTTTGATGTTTGATAGGGCATTTGTCACATTTGGTCTCATGATCATCAAGTCTCTCTGCAGTCAGGATAGTCTGCAGAGTACCTAACTCCTCGACAACTAACAGCAGATACCTATATCGTGTTTAGGCTCATTGAAAAGGGCTCGATGTGTGGATAAACGTACTGTTAATGAGGAACACCGAAGTACATAGAGACCTGATGCTGAAGCCAGGAGCATCAGAAAAAGTACCAACCTTGAAATTACAGCACCGTAGTCGTGTTTGGGCTCATTTTAAACAGGACTAAATTTTAAGTTCAATGCAATGTTGACATGTGTCTGGCCTGATGCTGCAGCCAGGATTATCAGCTTCTAGTCTAAAAACATCAGGTCAGGATTTGATGATGGAATCCTGGAGAAATCGAAGGAACTCTTCAAATATTATAGGCACACCTATAGCGATTTGGGTATTTTTTATAGTAACTCGTGCACTTGCTCTCGGAAAGCACCATTTGGTGAAGTGGAAGTGTGTTGCCCAAATTCAGTCTTGGTCTTGCAGTCTTGGTCTTGTTCTTGCGTTTTTGCAAGACCAAGACCAAGAACAAGACCGCGTATTTTTAGCAAGACCAAGACCAAGACTGACCGTGCAAGACTTGAGCAAGAACAAGACATAGCCTGCAAGACTCTTGCGTCTTGCAGCTAGGACTTAGCGCTATTTCACTGAGTAGTTAGGTGTAACAGTTCGGTGTATAGGTAGGTACGCTTAGGAATTCTATGAGACGCAAAAAACTGTATCAAAGAATATGAAAAACTGGACCTATGCGCATTACGACTAATACCATAAACATAGCGAATAAAAAAGTATCTATTAAAATCAAACTGAGTGCATGCATAGTTATGTTTTAACCATCGGCACTTTGATAATGCGGCATCAAAGGTTTTGTACTTACTTCTCAAAGAAATTTGCCGCTTTTCGGAAGTACATGGTTATGATACACGCGCCGGCGGCTTCTTTTGAAATCTAAAACAATCGTTGCCGCCACGCCGAAATCATAACATTTGACACTATTTGATTGCCGCCATAGGGCGTAGGTATACTCATGCAAAATAATTTCCTAGTAGAGTACCTACAGGTGTTCCAAAGAATAAATAAGTTTCAGAGTGCTTAGAATGAAAATGAATACATTATACTGATCACGCAAGTAGTATTATGATTAGGATAAAATGGTAAGGATACGTAGTAGATGTCATATTAATTCATTCTAGTAAGTATATATTATAATATTGATTACTTATATGGTTTTAAACTAATTACTTAGGTACTATTATTGTACATTTAGTCATTATATTTCTTAAGTTTTTACAAGAAAAAATAGCAAAAAAGTGTTCAAATATCACCCGTTTAATAAATATTGTAGCCACTTTTAAATATACTTGAAACGTGTAAAAAAATTCTACAAAACTAATAAAATAATATAAAAAGCGTAGGTACTTACCTACTAATAAAATAAAAAGCCTGCGATAAGAGTTTTGTATTACTTACCAGCCCGAATATCTCTGAGAGAGATGATGAGAGTAAGTATTTACTAGCTGTGCCCGCGACTTCGTCCACGAGGAATAGTAACTTTGGAGGTATAGTGACGTTCAGGACTTATTTATTTATTTTAAAACTTCTGTCATCAAACATACAAACGAACTCTTCAGCTTTATAATATTAGTATAGATGTACGCCAAAACATTCACTTATATGTAAAGAATAGTGATTGGCACTAATTCTATTTTATTCACGCGTCGCGTCTGTACAAGTAGGTAACATTTAGTGTGTGTTAATGTGTTTGTACGCCGCACGCGGCATTGTTTGATTTGCGGCGGCATCCTTTTCATAGAGCCGGCACGTGGCGAGGCGGCGCGGTAGAAAGCAAGGAAACGTACTATAAATAAAGGAATTATTTTAATTCCAGTCATTCATAGCTCACAATGTTCCAATTCTAATACGTTTTTCTAAGATTTAAAGTAAACTTTAATAAATAGTAATAGACTAATAGGTAATTGCAAGACTTGCAAGACTCTTGCTGCAAGACCAAGACCAAGACCAAGACTGGGAGCGCAAGACCAAGACCAAGACCAAGACCAGGTGTATTGGCGCAAGACCAAGACCAAGACTGGCTAAGTCTCGTCTTGTTCTTGCATTTGGGCAACACTAATGTGGAACTGATGATGAAGACCACAGATGGCCACCGGAACTACTCAATAATATCTAAGTATTTCACGGGTTGCGATTCGATTATTTTAATATGGTTACTGAGCAATTTATGCTCGTCACAGTGTGAATGGTGATATGGAGCTGATGGTGGACCTGGAGAACACCTCAACAATTAACTTCCCTGCATCGGGAAAAGCAATATTTTGTTTGTAAAAGGCGATGATCACTAGGCTATTGTAACTTAGATAAATTATAAGCAGACCCACTAAAAAGCGTGAAATAAAAACTTTTTAAGAAAAAAAAACCGACTTCCAAAAAAACACTACAAAGTGAAAAATAACTAATTTCGGAAGTCGGTGGCAAAAAACTAAAATACAGATCCAAAGACACCGACTTCCGAAATTAGTTATTTTTCACTTTGTAGTGTTTTTTTGGAAGTCGGTTTTTTTTTCTTATTGCAACATTTGATCTTGAATTTTTTTTTTTTTGCACAGGTCGGATCGATGGGGACTTTTGACAATTTATTTGTAATGGTGTTCCTAACATTTATACCAATTTTCAGCTTTATGCGTACCCCTATTTTTGAAGCTAACTTGACCGGACTATTACAACGATGACCCAGTCACGGATCAAACAATGATGTTATCGGCCGCAAATACCAATTAGTATTTCATAGCTTTTCTAAAAAAAAAAAACTATGAAAAGTACCCTGTTACCTTTATGGTTATTTATAACCTAAAATATATCGTATCCTTAGAAACATCTCAATTAATTTTTTATTTTTTTTATGTAATGATACTGTAATACAGAGGTGTTACTTAATTATAAACTCGCCAAACTTTTACGTTTGATGGCGAGAGGCGCTCTTTTTAACCGACTTCTAAATAGGAGGAGGTTCTCATTAACCGACTTCTAAAAAGGAGGAGGTTCTCAATTTGGATGTTTGTATTTTTTTTTAATATTTGTTCGCGCATAACTCCGTCACTTGCCAACCGATTTGAAAAAATTTTTTTTCGTTGGAGAGGGTATACTTCGCAAATGGTCCCATGAAGCGGTTTTTGAAAAATCAACAAAAATCTAAAAATTTATCTACATTGTCTACATTAACGATCTTTTCGTTTACTTTTTTGTGGGTAGGTACAACTAAAAAGTGAAAAATAAAAACTATTTTACAAAAAAAAAACAACCGACTTCAAAAAAAAACACTACAAAGTGATAAATAAATAACTTTCATTTCGGAAGTCGGTGTCAAAAAACGAAAATGCGGAACCAACGACACCGACTTCCGAAATTAAAGTTATTTATCACTTTGTAGTGTTTTTTTTTGAAGTCGGTTGTTTTGAAGAGAAAACTTCTTTAGCGGCGTTGCACACTTTTTGTAATGGGTAAAAAATGTTAAAGTCGCGTCAGGGCATCGTGTCAGGACACGTGACCGTCAGGAGAGATTCCCCCCCCCCTCTCTTTCTACGGCGGCGCCAACCGAAGTGAATCAAGTGAGACACGATAATGGATGGATGGATGGATGGATATGATGTGATGTGATGTGATGGTGATGGTGATGGTGAAGGTGACGGTGACGGTGACGGTGACAGTGACGGTGACGGTGACGGTGACGGTGACGGTGACGGATGGACAGCTGATGGCTCGACCGTCTGTGTAGTAGCCACACTGCTGTGTATTCGTAAAATTCGTGTATATAAAGTGTTTAAAATATGGAAATTGAACAAAGTGCATCGATTAATGAAAAAAGTGACGCAGAAATAGTGAAAATAAATTAGTTATATTAATTCAATTAATAATAGATTTATTTAAACGTTAATATTCAAGTTTTCACTTCTGCTGGCACTCCCGGAGTGCAACCCGTCTTTTTTTTTTTTACATAACAATGCACCACCTTACTACATATCTACTACTTAAAATTATATTATAACTTTTTCAATAGTGGTAGTCACTCTGAGATATTTGTTTAACTTGAAATAATATTAATTTAAAGTTCCAACAACGCAACGACTTCCGTACGCGGTCGCCACTCCTGAACCTTTCGGCTCCTTCAGCCATCTGTTCTGCAAGCAATGTGCCGCCGGCGCCGGAAGACGTAGCGTTGGAAGGCCTCCTACGAGGTGCGGTCACAGCCCAAGATGTTAGGGGGGGTCACCACGGGTGCCGAGGGGAATATCTTTAGGGAGGTACATCTCCTCGTTGGTGGTTGCAAGCGTTACTGCTGAGCATGAGGTCCTGGGATCGATTCCCACGTCGGGCAAAGTGTTATTAGGTTTTTTCATCAGAAACTACATACACCTCCAGCTCCACATTACTTAGCATGCTGTTCAGGGACACAGCTTTTTTACATGGGGGTACCTAATGATGCTGCTACATTGGTCGCGACCCTCCTACAGAAGAGAAGTAAGGCCACCAGTACTCTCAGGAAGTACAAGTCTTGACCGCCGTCCATCCGTACTTGCCGCCGAGGCCCGTCGCGACGCCCCATTCCATGACCACCCCGACACTTGCTCGAGAACCTGTAGCTTTACAGTTGACCCTAAATGATTCGGATCCTGTCGTCCCATGCAGGCCCTTGCTGCCCTCTCCCAGCAACGCCCTAAGCCGACGTCCGTTCCCCAAAGGGGGTGCCCTTAGCATATATATTTTACTAGCTGCGCCCCGCGGTTTCACCCGCGTAAATGTCGATCCCTTGGGAATATCGGGATAAAAAGT
This sequence comes from Amphipoea lucens, assembly GCA_947508005.1. Taxonomy (NCBI): domain Eukaryota; kingdom Metazoa; phylum Arthropoda; class Insecta; order Lepidoptera; family Noctuidae; genus Amphipoea; species Amphipoea lucens. Next base: position 10,750,668 of record OX382382.1, read on the forward strand.
AGCCTATGTCCTTTCCCGGGACTCAAACTATCTCTATACCAAATTTCATCTAAATCGGTTCAGCGGTTTGAGCGTGAAGAAGTAACAAACATATAAACACACACACACACACTCACAAACTTTCGCCTTTATAATATTAGTGTGATAAAGGCATCCACAGGCAAGTCCGAGTCCGTTTAAGCAAAAGACAACCTTCTAGGTTGAACTGCGAGCTGCCATTCGCAAAAAAAACCTTATCGAGTCTGTTGCTCGCTAGATGTTCAGTTGATTAGTTCTCGAAAACCTACTAAGCGAGCGAAAATGATGCAATTACTTTTGAAACGCAAAATAATGTGCGTGCGCTCGAAATAAAACGACGCATGTGCCAAAACAAATTTACTCCTTTTGTAACAAAATAAGTAAATAAATTAAATTTAAAACTAAGTACTTTGAGTAAACTTTGATATGATAATTCTCTATGTTTTAAAGTAAATTCCACTGAATAACTCTTAAGCGTTACGCCGTGATGTCGAAAAAAGTAAAAAAATAGATATAACTCTGCAATTTTTTTGTACCGAGAAAAAATCATTGAATTGTGTATTCCTTTTACATGATACTAAACCAAAGAGTCAAAAAACATATACCAAAATATTAAATCCCTATTCCACTGTGCAGTGGTAGACCGGGAAATTTAAATTTTTTTGGGTTTTTTTACAAAATTATAGTCATTAGAATCATTAATATATCTCTTTAAGTTAGATTTCTACCACAAACACTTTTCCATAAGAGATTTGTTCTTAACGGTAGAAATCTAACTTAGAAGGATGTATTAATGATTCTAATTACTATATGAGTAATTCTGTAAATACGTACCTGTTATAGTCGGGAATCATATTTTGATCAAGATACAACCTGACACTGACCTGAAAATTGCAAAAAACGTAAGAAAAATGGAATTTCGCGGGCTACAACTACGCATTCACCTTAACAAGTTACACGAAGTAGAAAAAACAACCGACTTCAAAAAAACCAACAATTAACCCTAGTGCATTGAAGAATTGAAGACACGACTCGAAGAATTATCAAAATTCGCATAGAAATGTCGGAGATGCAGTACATTTATGCATATAACTTCGTACATAAGAATAATTACCTAATATATTATATACTAAAACCTTCCTGAAAGTATGTAGATCAGATTTGTAAAAGAATTATCAAAATCGGTTCAGTAGTTTTTGAGATAATCGCGGACATACAAACATACATACATACATACGGGTCGAATACAGAACCTCCTTTTTTTTAAAGTCGGTTAAAAAACCAATTTTTTTTCAATATATCACCTTTAATGATAAATGATTTTATTTCTGTAAGTAGCTCTCTAATTTACTAGGAGCCTGTTTTTATTAATTTATCATTTGTTTATTACTAAGTTTTACAAAATTTAAACCAGAATGAATGAAAAACGAAGAAATTAAAAAATAAATAGTATTAAATAACGTATTACATTATACTTCAACAATTAGGAACTTCCTTGAGGAAGGCTTTCGCAGGATCGCCAAAAAATCAGCATGTGTTTAGGTTTCCTCCCGCTGAGCAGGACGTAGAGGTAGTGGTTAAAGTGTCATTTGTATTAGCTTCACATCTGGCTCCTTCGTAACTGCCAACACATTGACAGACTGGCTCATTCTCCTCGTTTAGGGAACAGTCGCCGTCGTTCAGACAATATCCATGACACGCGTAGACTGCACATCTGTCCCCGGAATAGCCGGCATCACATCTGAAATAATGAAAATGTGAAACAGTGAAATTTCAGTGAGGGGATCTGTCACGGCAGCCCGCGGAATTCAAAATTAATTAAAACGTGTTTTGCAAATTGCGGCTGTTGGTAAAATAATTACTAAATTATAACAATTTGGAACGTATTGGTAGCTCTCGAAAATATATTATAGAAATAAGTCTATTTTGTGAAAATATGACGATTTCCAGCAAATATAATTTCGACAGCTTTGACTTGGTTCAAAACGATTAAAATTAAGTAGGTAATTATTTTATCACTAGCTGCGCCCCGCGGTTTCACCCGCGTAAATGTCGATCCCGTCGGAATATCGGGATAAAAAGTAGCCTATATGTTAATCCAGGGTGTCAGCTACCTCCATACAAAGTTTTATCAAATTTGATCCAGCGGTTTGAGCGTGAAGAAGTAACAAACATATAAACACACACACACACACTCGCAAACTTTCGCCTTTATAATATTAGTGTGATAATTAAGTACTTCAAACGGCGCCGTGACTTGAAAGAAATTAATACTGAATTTCGAGGGTAACTTTGAACCAATAGAAGTAGTAGAATATGTTTTACCTGCATTTAGGAAGTCCCTCATCATTGATACTGCAGTTGCCTTGCATACAATAGTTCTCACAGACTGAAACATCGCACCTCTCGCCGGTGTAACCAGGTGTGCATTTGCAAACAGATTGTCCATTAACTCGTGTACCGTGTACACAAAACGGCCCATCACATTCTGGAGCAGTAATGACCAGACTCTCTAGTGCTTTGCAATCCTGTCCTTGGATTTGGTCTGCGATTTTATAATTGGCAACTATACCAACATCGATGTTTGTATCATTATGCACATTAAAGATTCTAACGACAACTGTCTCTGAAAGTTCATAGACATGCCGTACTGTACTGCGAAAGTCTACTGCGTAGAATGTTTTTTTTGAAGCAGTCAATGTATTTGATGGATGGATAAACAATGTATTAAATGCTCCAGGATAATAAACGACATGTCCTTTGTGTTCCATATTCAGTTTGGTAAAATACAGTCGATAAATAGTGTCATCAGTAGTGTTCTCCGGCTCAATCCAGTATATGGCCTGATTCTGCTGGTGAAAAGCTAAGCTGTGTGGCTCCAAATTGTGAGTTGTGACACGCAGTGAATTAATATTCTTAAAAACTTCTCTCTCGGAGCCATCTAACCGAGCTCGCTCTATCGTAGGCTGCGCCAGGTTTGTGTTGAGCCAGTAAATGTATCTGTTAACATAAAAAACCTGTTGAGATAATCATATAGTTATAGATCAACACACTAGCTCGAAAATTGGCTGTTATTGCACCACTTTTAGGTTCACAATGCGTGCTTTTTACTTTGCATTGTCGCACAAGTACGGCAAAATACGCGACTGATAACTATGTACAGACGCCAGCACATCAAGCTACCCGAAACTGTAAAATTTTCCCAATCAACTTTGACTCTTATTCTTTAGAGATAGAGTTGAAAATCTATTAAAGAAAATTGACAGATTGTAGTAGCTTGATGTGCTGGCGTCTGTACCTACTAGTCAGAGATGTGAGATTTTTTACTCCCCTCATACTCGAACCTCTAAAAATTTTTTGCTAATTTTTTTAGAATACTTCTAAGATGTGTTCGTTAACCCACGTCCTCCTTTTTTTAAGTCGGTTTAATAGAAAAGATAAAATAATCGCATTGTGAGGAGGATTCTCTCTCTAGAGCCCTGACCACCGGCAGCTTGGACCCTGTTCCTGATGATACGTAGGCTACTATTTTTTTCATATTTTTAAACAAATTTTTTTTGTGTTTTTTATTAAAATATTTTTAAACTAGCGAACTTCGTATGTACAATCTCAGAATCAATAAGAACGAATGAATGAGAAAATGAATTATCTTAATTTTTTTTCGTGAATTATCCCCATGTTTTAATACTTATTCTGCTATTCGAGGCGGAGACAAATCCATCAAATCAAAGTGAGTGATCGATCGATCAGAGTAGTCATTGATGGCTGCTCATCGAAACATATGGGCATTGATGCCGGTGTTCCTCAGGGGTCTGTTCTTTCTGCGACTTTATTTCTGCTGCACATCAACGACCTGCTTCAGCTTGGTGCATTCGGGTACGCAGATGACAGCACAGTCGCAGAAAGATACCTGTCCAGTGCAAGAGCCAGCAGAGAGGAAACAGCTACTCTTAAAGAGGCCATGGCGGAAAGAATGAATTTGACCTTAAATCTCGTTTCCCAGTGGGGTGACGACAATCTGGTCAAATTCAATGCCTTAAAAACACAGGCGTGTCTTTTCACTGCGAAAAGGAGCCAGTTCCAGTTATGCCCTGCTTTCCGAGGTGCATCTGTACTGGTTACCGAGCGCCTTCAGCTTTTGGGCATGGAGTTGACATCAGATCTCAACTTCGGCTCAACCATCGAGTCAAAAGCTCAGACCGCAGCCAAGAAGCTGGGCATCCTAAATAAGGTGAGGCGATACTTCACACCAGGACAGCTTTTGAGTTTGTTTAAAGCTCAGGTCCGTTCCTGTATGGAGTATTGCAGCCACTTGTGGGATGGCTCAGCAAAATACCAGCTTGCTGCACTTGACTCGGTGGAACGCAGAGCTAAAAAGCTTATAGGCGACGAGACGTTGGTAGCAACGCTTCCCAGCCTGGCTCATCGGCGTAATGTCGCATGCCTGACGGTCTTCTACAGACTGTACTACGGAGAGTGTGCTCAGGAGTTCCACGACCTGATCCCACCATCGCCCTTTTACCACCGGACAACCAGACGTACTGCAGCGTACCATCCGCACTTGGTTGATATCCCGATGAGTCGTACTCGGCGCTTCTCCTCCACTTTTATTATGCGCACAGCCAAAGTGTGGAACTCTCTGCCGGCATCTGTGTTCCCTCCCACATTTAACCCGTCTGCCTTCAAATCAAGAGTGAAAAGGCATCTTCTGGGCACGCTCGTTCCATCTTAGACCTCATCTATCGCTTTCCATCAGGCGTGATCGGGGTCAAGAGCGCACCAACATAGCAATAAAAAAAAAAAATGTGCATAAAAATCGGTCCAGCCGTTATTGAGTCATAAATGGTGTAATTAACCCAACTTTGTTTTGTTTATGTAAATGTAAATTAGAATATTAAAAATATGAAATAAAGAAAATAGAGTTATAAATACTTAAACATGTAGTAACTTAACAACTTAACGTACCCTTTACAGCTATCCACGACAATATCACGGGGGACCCCGTCATCCATCTTGATTAAAAGATTTCCGTTTGGGTTGGTAACAGATCCAGGTTTCAGTGAAATCCGATTGACGCTTCTTTCATTGGTATCAGTAAAGAAGACTGTGTCTGTGGCGGGATCGAAGGCGATACCATGAATGTTTCTACCGCTTCCTTCGGTAAAACATTTTATTTCTTTGCAATATAAGTCATAACCACATATAGTATCGTTGTCGGTCCGTTTGTCAACGTACAGCATCATGTTGTGCACTTCATCGTAAGCTAACGCTGTGAGGTGGTGGGACTTGAATCTTACGGTGCTTGTTATGGTATTGTTGGTGTAAAATCTTAACTCATCTCCAAAGCTTATGGCGATTTCTGAAACAAGAGAAACCATACTTAAAACCTTACTTAACTTGTTAAGTATGCGGAATAGGGGTTTAACATTTTGGTATATGTTTTTTGACTCTTTGGTCTAGTGTCATGTAACAGGAATACACGATTCAATGATTTTTTCTCGATACAAAAAAAATGCAGAATTATATATTTTTTTTTTTTACTTTTTTCGACATCACTGCGTAACGCTTTAGAGTTATCTTCCCCCAAGGGATCGGCTTGCCATATATAGTGATCGGACTGGATGGAGCACTACACTGACGACACATACACATAGTACCTATCGTCGTAAAGTCGCAAATATTAAAATAAATTAAAAAAACGTTGACGATTAGAATAAAACATGCTCCTCGTACTCACCCCAGGAATGCGCCAAGCCCACTTGCAGCACTAACAACGCCAATACACACTGCGTTCTACTCATTTTATACTTCATACTCGTAAAAACAAAATAGTTTCAATAGAATTAGATGGTACGTCCTCCCCTGCTGATCGCTCTTACAATTTTAAGACAAAACGCTGGTTCTCGACAGTTATATACCTACCCAGGTCTTTGTTTATACTGATGATAAAAATAAGAACGACTCCCTGATAAGAGATATCATAGTCATTTAATATGTTGTTTTCCTGTACCTACTCATCGCACAGATAGCTTGGTGACGCTTTAAGGTCAATCCCCACATTCCCCACTGAAAGAACAGCGGCGCGCAGCGGCCGTAAGAGCAAGTGACTTTCTTCTTTTGACTAGTGGCTACTCGTAGAAGGCTCGTGCAGCCTCGCGGCGCCGCGCTGCCCCTCCATTGCCTTCAAATGACTGTGGATAATGACCGCTGCTCTTTCAGTAGGGATTCACCCTTAGTATGCTCGATGACAATCTTTAGAGTTCGGTAGCCAAATGGCAAAAATAAAACCCTTAAAACTTCGTCATGCATGTCTCCGTCCGTCCGGATGTCACACAGTCATTTCACTCGGAGATTATATGCACTATATCGATGAAAATTGGAAAAAAGGTGTATCCTGTGCACCGCTGAACTATGGTACCTATAGTTCTTCTTCTTTTCGTGTCGATGGCACTCTTCCCCGTTGATTTTTGAAGTGAAACTTTGCAAGTATTTCGTTTGCAAGTATTTATTTGTAAACGCGATTTTGCTCCTTATTTATAGGAAGTCATTGATCAATTTCCTATGCAAGTAGTTTTACTTCCAACGGGGCTTTTGAATACGCGATTGTACTTCTTATCTGTATGAAGTTATGGATCAGTTTTCTATGCAGATAGAAAATACTTGAAAGTATCTCGCTCCGTCGTGCCTCGACGCTCGAGTACGTAGGTACTCAAATAGTTCAACGACCGCGTTTGTTTTCGCAAATGCGATCATGCTCCTTATCAGTAAGAGCACAGAATACTTAATAGTACTACGTACAGAAAGGACACTCCCTTCCTCGCCCTCATATCAGATACCGCATCTCACCCCGCACTTCGAGGTATTCGTCGCCGACTCTTTAGCAAGGGCGCTCGCGAACCGCGGCGCTGAATTGCTGATACACAATTTTGCGATTTAAAAGTTTTATTTAAGTTTTAATCACGATGGTTGGATATTGTTTATTTATTATATTGTATTTCTCGGCGAGGGGGGGCAGGAGTCCATAGCACAGGGTATCCTAGTTTGGATTCCTGACTCCCACAAGTCCTAGTACTTCCAAATGTTGTAATACCTCTATACTGTATTTGTACATACTTTGTTGGAGAAATATAAATCATTATTATTGTGATGCTTTTCCGAATTCGTATTTACATAAACTGTTTGTAAGATTTCACATTTTTATAACATGCGAATTAATAACCGATTATTTACAGATAAGTCATTTAAACTAAACTATTTTAGTGTTTTTATTTCATTACGAACCCGACTATAAAGGGTTATTGGAAAAACACCAACAACCTCTTAAGAGGTCATATTATGAACAACTTTTATTACAGGACCAATAATAAAATCGCGAAAAAAAAATCAGCTTTTCCCTACATTTATGTTCGTATAACTCGTCAAAATGTAGGGAACAGCTGATTTTTTTTTCGCGATTTCGTTATTGGTCCCAAAGTAAAAGTTGTTCATAATGATGAGTACAATGACCTCTTAAGAGGTTGTTGGTGTTTTTCCAATAACCCTGTATAAATAAATAATTGAACTACATGGTCACTTCATAATAATGCACACGTTCGGGCAGCGCCGCCGCCGACGTCGTTCGGGAAACTGAAACGATTTATCCACAGTCGTTTGGCCCATGAACCGTTGGTCAACATTATCTTTAACCCATGAACGTTTCTTCCAAAGAACTTTTCACTCATGAACGTTTCGCCAACATAACTCTACGTCAGTGAATGCTTAACCAACAGAACGTTTTGACCAATAACTTTTCACCCAAAGGACAAGGCCAACAGACACCGGGAAAGGTGAAAGTCGACGGAGCCCCGCTTCGCGGGTCCCCTATTCCTGTGAAAAGGGCTTAAAGTAACCTAACCTTTTTTTTTTTTTTAACGTGGAGAAATGCTCATGCATTCTGCACTACCACGGGGAGATAGTGCAGTTATGTGGGACTCCAACCCACTAAAACTCCCCGACACAAATTGCTTTCCGCGCCATTTTTTTTACGCTACTAGAATCACGCACACATTTGCACGTATACAAACGTCATTTGTTTATGTATTAGTAATAAGTAATTATTTTGCGAGCGTTGTATGGAGTGTCCGAGGTGTGGTAAGAGTCTACGGAACAATTTCGTATGCAAGTATTTTTACTTTAATGGTTTGTAAAAGTATTTATTTGTAAACGCGATTGTGCTCCTTATTTATAGGAATTCACGGATCAATTTCCTATGCAAGTACTTTTTACTTCCAAAAGGGCATTTGTTTGGTTACGCGATTGTACTTCTTATTTGTATGAAATTATGGATCAATTTTCGATGCAGATCGAAAATACTTGAAAGTATCTCGAGTCCTGATTTTAGGCCCTGGTTTCTTAAGGTGGACGTACTTGAAAGCCCTGGTACTCGATTTTGCAAGTACGACCCATGTCTACGGGCTACGGGCGAGGCGAACGGGAGTTGAGTGGGGGATATAAGCAAGAGAAAGCAGTGCGCGTGCACATTTTCTTTCTCTCTTCCTCTCATAGCCAAATACGTTTGAAGTTTCACTTCAGTCGTTTGGTCATAAGCACACTCGGTTTTTTTTTTAATATAACTATTTTGAGCCCAGGAGGTAGTCACGTTGATTGCGGCAACAGTGGCATTTTTTAGGACATCCATGGTGCAGGTGAACGGGTAATCACCCTCAGCCTCATCAGAAACCTTGGCACTGCACACTGCACTTTCATCCTGTCAACAAGAAGAGCTCTTAATTCCTGTCCTTGTCGACGGCAGCAGCCACCCTCAACCCGGCGCTGTACCACATTCGAAGCACTGGAGCATAATGCAGCGCCACCCCGACTCTTATCCGCTGAACGGATTTGGATATGGCATTCGGATAGATCATGACATCATCAATATCTGCCTAGCCTTTTCTCAACTATGTTGGGGTCAGCTTCCAGTCTAACCGAATGTAGCTGAATACCAGTATTTTACGCGGAGCGACTGCCTGTCTGACCTCCATGAACCTGTTACTGGGTTACACTATATGACTACACCCCTTGGTAAGACTGGTTGTCAGACTCTCGGGCTTCTGACGACCCGATCCCTATCCGACCCGATCTGTGGTCAAAGATCAACGAATGACAGCCGGGACCAACAGCTTAACGTGCTTTCCGAGGCACGAAAGGGTCTCGGTATGTAAAGATGGTCACCCATCCACGGACCGACCGCTGCAAGTGTATACTAGCGACCCGCCCCTGCTTTGCACGGGTCCAATGGTGGCATGCCAAAACTTCGAGATTAGCTAAATCTAAAGTTAAATATTACACATAAAATTTCCGGAATAAATTCTCTAACATGAGGTTTTCATTGCAGTTCGTTGAAATCTTTTTTTAAAAATAATATGAAAAAAAAAATCGACGAACTACAAAGAGAACCTCCTCCTTTTTTGAAGTCGGTTAAAACTTGGGTACCTAGTTTGACTCATGTCTGGATCGCTGCAAGACAATAACAATATCGCAATCAGTGTTAAGAGGTGCATAGGTTATCCTAGCCCGCGCATCGGGAAACCCAATTTAATTTTAAACGTAAGTAAGTAGTTTTATTAATTACTAACTGCGCCCTTCGGTTTCATCCGCATAAGTTTTGATCCCGTGGGAATATCGGGATAAAAATTAAAAAATCCTGGTTGTAAACTATGCTATCTGTGTGCTAATTTTCATCCAAATCCGTTCAGATCCTCACAAACTTTCGCGTTTATAATATTAGTAGGACTAGTTTCTGCCCGCGACTTCCCGTGAATTTCCTTGTAAACAAAATACATACATAAACTAAATCCTATGAGGGAAAGAATTCCGAAGAGGTAAAATTTGCGAGTTTGTATGTAGGGGAACTATATGCAAACTCGCAAAGGACATCATCCACGCTTCGTACATTTGTGGTAGAAATTCGACACTTGCTCGAGCCAGCCTGCGCCGCTGAGCCTGTAGCTTTTTTTTTTCATAATAATCTTTTTATTGATGAATATGAGACAACCATACAGAGTAACTTAATATTAAAACCTAGTGTACACAAATATAGTTTAAAGTTATTTTGACAAGAAAGACAGGTCAACAGTTTGAGAATGTGAAATGACTGATTCACCCTATCCCCTCGTACTAGTATAAAACTGTATCACGAGCGGATAGTCTTCCTCAACCTTAGATCAACAGATTCTCTCAAGGTTCCAGTTACAAGTCACATAGTTAAGCAGATTGATTACATACCGTATAGGCAGTAAATATTTATATTAATTAAGTTACATGATTGGAATTGTCTGTTGTTTTGTGTTTGGGTATGGGTGTAGATATATGTATATGTGTATATGTTTTATGTATGTTTCTGTAAGTGTACAGTTGTGTGCTTTACTATTTATGTGCCTTGCTTACACCAATTTTCTTAGTAGATTTTCAGTGCTGTTGTAGTCTAGTGTTTTCAAATATTCATCCCCAGTTTTTTTTGCATGTTTGTCTATCAAGATTCTTTAGTTGTAGGTCTTTACTGACTTTGTTGTAAAGGCTAGGACCGAGATAATTGTGAAATTTTTGTGCAAAAGATGTACTATATTTGGGTATGTTATAAACTATATCTAATCGTCGCCTTTTTCCAAAGTGCGGTTTTACTTTATGTTGTGCCATGATCTCTAGTTTGACAAATAATTTTCGTACCGTGAGGACATCCAATTCTGAGTAAAGTAGGTGTGTCGGATAAGTGTACTTTTTGCGAGCAATAACTTTAAGTACCATGCGTTGGGCTCTTTCGACAAACAACATGGTGGTTTTTGAAGTTCCTCCCCATACATTTAAGCCGTATATCAGTATAGACTGACATAGTGCTAAATATATTTTTATTAGTAGCTTAATATCACATGTATTTTTCTAATAGTTTTAAAAATATTAATTAACTTTCTTGCGCGATTACTTACTTTCATGACGTGTTCTTTCCAGTTTAAGTTTTGTGTCTACTATCACACCGAGATATCTTATGGAATTAGTTCTGGTGATTGGATTACAATGACAGGTACTTGGATTGTTGCAATTGTGAGTTTGTATAATTATTGAGTTAGGAGAAGGTTGGGTTCTGCCGTTAATTGAGAATGTAATAAATTTAGTTTTGTCAAGATTAAGTGTTAACAAATGATTGTCCAGCCATGAGGTTACTAAAGCAAAACCTTCATTTGCTGCTTCGGTTACACCTTTCCACGTGTTGGAGCTGAACAATAATACTGTGTCATCTGCAAATGTTATTATTTGACCATTTTTTAACCTTTCGTATGCCGGAACGTAGATCCACGCGAGACACAATGGCTTTTTAATTGTGTCTGTAATTACGGCATTCAACCGGTTAAAAGCAAATTGCAGAGGTCATTAATATATACTAAAAACAGCGTAGGACCCATTACACTGCCTTGAGGTACTCCGAAGGTAACGTTTTCCTCGTGGCTTACACTGTTATCAATTTTTTTTTTTTTTAAAGTTGACTAAATGATTCCATCGTCCCATGCAGGCCCTTGCTGCCCCCCCCTCCCAGCGACGCACTAAGCCAACGTCCGTTCCCCAAAGGGGGTGCTCTTAGCGCATATAATTTATAAAGGCATCCACAGGCAAGTCCGGTTAAGCAGAAGACAACCTCCTAGGTTAAACTGCGAGATGCCATTCCCAAAAAAAAACCTTATCGAGTATGTTGCTCGGTAGATGTTCAGTTGATTAGTTCTCGAAAACCTACTAAGCGAGCGAAAATGATGCAATTACTTTTGAAACGCAAAAAAAGAGTGATGGCTATAATGTGCGTGCGCTCGAAATAAAACGACGTATGTGCCAAAACAAATTTACTCCTTTTGTAACAAAATAAGTAAATGAATTAAATTTAAACCCAAGTACTTTGGGTAAACTTTGATATGATAATTCTTTATGTTTTAAAGCAAATTCAAAGGTAAGTTTAATCATAAAAGTAGGTAAGACAAAATTATTCATCATGCAATTATCTACAAAAATTGTTTTTACCCTTTTTTCTTAAGAATCACCATTTCGGAGATATAGCGATGCAAAAAATGTGTTCTTCTTATTATGCACGTTTCCGCACCACCCGTGAGGTGGTGTAATTGGGGTATTTTGTTACCGTGGCTTCCTCGGTAGACCTATTCCACGATCTATTGTGATCCTGTAGAGTTTAAATAATGTATCTAATAAAAAATAGTAGGTAAAATTTAGAAATGATGAAAGCGGTGTAAGTTATGAGTAATTTGGCCGGTGGAGCAGACGAGTCCTGGAGTGGAGACCGCGTACCGGCAAGCGTAGTGTGGGACGCCCGCCCCCCAGCTAGATGGACGGACGACCTAAAGAAGGTGGCTGGGGTAGACTAGATGCGGAAGGCGGAGGATCGGGTGCTGTGGCGCAGTCTGGGAGAGGCCTATGTCCAGCAGTGGACTGCGATAGGCTGAGTTGATTGTTTGATTTGATTGATTCGTCCGATTGATAATCATCTAATGGAACTTCTAACATACTGTCTTCTTCTTCGTCTCCTTGCTGAGTACAAGTAAATTGTTCAAAGATATATTCAAAGAAAGTTTATATTCTTAGATTTGTATAATATGTATGTACTCGTATACGCCATGAAAACTAATATTTCAGTTGTATTACGGCTCTGTATCGTATATAAAAGTAATTGACACACATATGTATTATGAAGGAAACAACTTTTCCAATTTTTTGCATCACTATATCTCCGAAATGGTGATTCTTAGGAAAAAATTGTAAAACAATTTTTAAGGTAATTGCACGATGAACAATTTTGTCTTACCTACTTTTATGATAAAACTTACCGTTTAGCTGAAAAATGCGAAAAATCGATTTTTGCAACATTTAACCTTGAATTTTGTTTTTGCACACGTCGGATTGATGGGGACTTTTGACAATCTACTCAATACTCAATTCATTATTGCATTCCACAATGTAGGCTTCAACAGTCTTACATTTGCTAAGTTACAACGTGGATAAACATTTTGAAAGCGCTATGCCGAGGATCCGAAGACATATGGACCTGCAAAGCGCAACTATAGCCATCACATTGATCCAAGAGGGACATTCGCAGCGTTCTGTAGCTTTACAGCTTGACTTTTCAAGGCGAGCGATCCAGAATACTTGGAATCGATTTCAAGAGACTGGGAGTGTAACCAGAAGACGGTTATCTGGCAGGAATCGAGCAACCACCTCGCAGGAAGACCGCTACATACGTTTGACTGCGCGAAGAGAGCGCGTCGTCACCGCCCGCGCCTTACAAAATCGCTTACGCCAGGCGATCGGTACCCGCGTGAGTGACCAAATGATTAGAAATCGGTTACATGAAGACCAGCAGTTTTCTAGGAGACGCGTACTGCAGATTCCATTGACTAGTGTACACTGTGCAAACCGATTATCATTCGCAAGGCTGCACCTGGACTGTGACATAAGTGAATGGAGCTCAGTATTGTTCACTGATCAGTGTAAAGTGAAATTTTTTAGTGATGATCGTCATATTAGAGTATGGAGACGAGAAGGTGAGCGATTTTCGGATGTTTGTATCCATGAAAGTCACAGATTTGGGGGTCCCAATGTCATCGTATGGGGAGGAATCTCTCTATCAGGTCGAACCGAACCCGGTAATACTCAGCGGAGGCACGGTAACGGCTGTGCGATAAATTGAGGTGATAGTAAGACCTCATGTGATGCCATTTGCACAAAGAATTGGTGCAAGATTCACATTAATGCACGACAATGCCCGCGCTCATACAGCTAGAGCCACTAGAGAAGCCCTAGACGATGCTGGTATACGTGTCATGCCGTGGCCTACCAACAGTCCGGACCTTAACCCCATCGAACACATGTGGGATTTGTTAAAAAGAAGTGTCCGGGACACAAATCAACCCTTACATAATGAACGACAGCTCATTAACGTGCTAAAGTCAAGCTGCGAACAAATTTCAGAAAAGACAGTGCGACATCTGGTGGAGAGTGTGCCATCCCGGCTTCAAGAACATGTTCGAAAAAGAGGAGGACACACACGATACTAAAGAAGTGCAAAAAAGATAAAAAAGCTTTCGACATTTTTGTTTTAACCTCTTTTTTCATTAAATGTATTTTTTTGCTGTAATTGCATTTTTTACAAACACACTAATCAGATGTTCTTTTATCTATCAATAAATTTAATTTTAAGGTTTTTGCATTAAAAATTAGCTAGCTAATTCAATTTAATTATTTATCTACCCTCAAACCCAATACAATTATTAGAATACACAAAATACATGGTGGCTCTTATTTTGTTTTGAGTAGTATATATTCGGGTAACATATTGTAATTTTTTATTGACATAACTAGAGGGCTGGTTGAGTGTATTTTTAAGCGGGATGTTGGTATGTTGAGTCGTGTTTTGTGTCGGAGTGTGTATCTTGTTTGTATGTCTTCTCGTTTAGTGTAAAAGTCTTTGTGTTTGTGAGCGAACTTGCATATTTCAAGTATATACATATAAACAGGGCAGAGTTAAGATATTTAGATTTACGAAATGGGGTTTGCAGCTATCTATTTGTTGTATATTTACTAAGATACGGATAAATTTCTTTTGAACGGTGAACAGTGCAAGTGCGTCTGTGCCAGGGGGGGCACACTTAGCACTGTCATCAATTTTCATAGACGACAGCGACATCTGCAGTTTGGTGGGTTAAAAAAACTTGGCAGCCATCTTGTCTTGTTTGTCAAATAAATGTCATTGTCACCGGCCGGCCATCCGCCATTTTCATTGTCAACTCCGGCTTTCCCGACGTTGATGCGCTTTCCGAAATCCCGAGTTTATCTCAGCTAATTCTGTTAAAATTGTTAATTGTTACTGTTATTTGTTTTGTTAAGTTTTGTTTTTATTTCATAACTAGCTTCTGCCCGCGACTTCGTACGCGGATCTTCTTGCCTATGCCAGCGACAACGGGGTCGTAAAAATCGAAGATCTGAAACGTCTGATGTCGAATTCTAAGAGTCCATGGACTGGAAAACAACGGGATGCGCGAGACGATTCGAGACGTTCTAGATCTTTCATTTTTGTAAGTCAACAGGAAATGCACATTAGACTAAACAACTTTTGCTAAGACGTCATTCCTATATATGTTATAGTGTCGCTGGGCTTTGGAGTTCCAGAACAGGTGTTCAAGATCTTCACGAAATATATTTAGAGAAACTTGGGGTCATTTTCAGGCAATAATGAACCAATAAGGTGGTAAACTTGGCCTTGCACTTTGAATGTTGGCATAAATGGGCCTTCTGAAATCGGTTTCGCACCAAAAGATGTCATTTGAAAGGCATTATTGTACGAACGGATGTTGTCCAAGAAATGTTTTGACTGTGGATGGTCACAGATTAGCAGTGATCTTAATATTTCTGAAGGATTTTGTAATATTTCAATATATACTTTCTCACCTGAGCAAAACATACCGATTGTTTCTTTTTGCCATTTAACAGCTTCACAAAAAGTACAATTTTCAACCATATCTCCGATGGCGGAAGATATGGTTGTCAATCATAGGAGTATACGTAAATGCACTCCATTCCTTATCAAACTAAGGAAGGTCGCCATGCCCTACGGCTATATCTTGAGACACGTCCGATTCTTCAGATGATATCGACATTCTGTTCAGAGAATGTCGAAGTCGATCAGAATTCAAACGTTCGTTGCGCTCTTCTTCTGTCTCTTCATGCCGTACTTCAGCAATTCTTTCTTTCTCACTTTCTAACTGATTATGAATATTTTGTTGTTTGCGTGTTCGGGACAATGTATGATACTCTTGATCAGCAGTTAGTCGCGCATCACGTTCATCACTCGTTTCAAAAGACCTGTTAGTAGATGTGCGAATACGCTGAGAACTCAAGCGTGATTCTGTATCGCTAAACGTTTCCGATTCGCGAGACAATGCATGTCGCTCACGATCAGCGGACAGTCGCGCATCACGTTCCGCACTTGTCTCTAGAGACCTAAAGTAGATGCGTAGATACGCTGAGAACTCAAACGCAATTCTCTATCCGTGAACGTCTCTGACTCGCGAGGCAATGCATGACGTTCACGATCAGCGGTCAGTCGCGCATCATATTTTTCACTGGTCTCTAGAGACCTGGATGTAGATGCGTAAATACGCTGAGAATGCAAGCGTGCTTCGCGATCCGAAGAGGTTTCCACGGAGCGAGTTGCAACCTGATGTTCTCGAACAGCATCAAGTCTCTCCTGACGCTCTTCGGTAGATTCTTGGGATCTTAATATGATCCTTAATCTTTTAGCTCATTTGGAACATTGGGAAAGATTTGACCTCTTTCTAGGCATGGTTATAGTTTTATTGTGAAGATACCTGATCAATTAAAATCTAAGTGACTGCTCCCCTGCGTTACCGGGTAGGCTACCGTGTCACGAAGATAAATGGAAAAGGAAATTAAACACTCAAATAACATAAGCCCGAAGGCATATTTATTCGATAAAATAAAAAACTTTTTAACATAAAAACAACCGACTTCCAAAAAAAACACTACAAAGTGAAAAATAACTTTAATTTGGGAAGTCGGTGTCTTTGGTTTTGTATTTATGTTTTTTGCCACCGACTTCCGAAATTAACAACAGTAGCAATTTGTATGAGGAGGCTTTAAGTAAAGTTAGGGACCTAGAAGATGAATTAATTCATGCTAATAGTCGCATCTTCCAGTTAGAAAAAGAAAAAAAATGTAATCAGGTTGAGGAAACAAACCATTTATATAATGAATTATTAAATATTAATTGTAACCCTCATTCCATAATAACTATTGACCTTACTGAAGATTCCTTGCTAAAACAGAATTATAGTTATAAAGTTAGTCATAACAAAATGAATAAATATGCAAGAACGAATAGAATAATTAAAAAATGTAATCAATTTAGGAAACAACACAAACACTTTTCCAAAAATATTCCACTGAGGAAAGAACGTGTTGATCTAATTAATAAATTAAAGAATTATCAAATCAAATTAGAAGACAGCAAAAAAATATATGAATTTGATACACAGCGCTTACAGTCTGACATACAGGTACTTGAGGGCAGACTTAGTTCCCTTTACATTAAATATATGGGTTCTCAGAACCAAATTAAAGAACATATTCTTGCTGCTAATGAGTTAGTTATGTGTCAGTGTACTTGTCAGAAGGTTTCAAACCCTGTTGCTGTCCAGCCTGAGGCAACGGAGGACCCGTCCCAGACTGAGTGTTTGTCTCAAGACTGTATCCTTAACCAAGATGTATCTGATATAGTACAGGATCTATCTCCAGTGGTACAGCTTGAGGTTAGTAGTTGTCCATCTTTCAGTAGTCATGATTGTTATGATTCAGTTATGTTCTCAGATAGTATAGGAAGAGGTTTAGGTAAATTAATTAGTAACAACCTGAGTTATTCTACTCAAAACAATTGTATGCCAGGGTCAACCTACAAAGAAATAAGGGCATCAGTAACAGGAAATGTTTTTAATCCTAAAACCAACATTACTGCATTTGTAGGTAACAGTTCTAAGGTCAAAAAATATGAAATAACTGACTGTGTAACTGAGTTGTTAAAGTTAAATTGTAATAAAATAATATTGTGTGCTTTCCCATATTTTCAAAAATTGACAAACAGACAAAACAATTATATTCATATGCTTAATAAGCATATGCACTTTTTAGTTAGTCATTACAGTGATAAGCTTGTCTATTTTGACACCAACAATTTTATAGAAAGTTTAAAGGTGACTAGGGGTACTGTGTATCTGCCTGTTAGTTTTAGACACATAATAGCAAGACTATTAGCTTTTTATATAAACACAGACATAAGTATTATGTCGAAGTCTTGTATTATTAACACCACAACAGTTAGTAATAATACTAATAATAAGGTGGTTTGTCTAAATGAATGTAGCTTAAATGCTATAAATATTTATACAAATTGTACGAAGGAGGTTCCATTTCCCTCACGCACTATGAGCTCACTGCCTGGTGATGACATTGAAGTCTTAGGATTAACTCCGGATAATCATTTAAACTAGTTTGTAAGACAACAGAAGGTACCAGTAATAATATTGTAATACCTAACATCAACAAGGTATCTTCTTGCTCTAAAATAAGTAAATATCAAAAAGGAGATCAGCAGAATGCCTTGAAATTATTTCATCAAAATATTCAAGGCATTTCTTCCAAATTATTAGAAATTGAAATGTTTTTAGAAAAAACAAAGTTTGATATTGTTTGTTTTACTGAACATTGGTTAAAGGATTTCCAAATGTTAATTAATTATGAGAATTATAGTGTGGGCAGTTGTTTTAACCGTAAATCTATGCTGCGTGGAGGTTCTCTAATCTTGATAAAACATTGTTTAAAATCCAAGCAACGAAATGACATAGTGGATTTATCAATTGAACATTGCATCGAACTGTCTTGTGTTGAGCTAGATAAGTATGTTGTAGTGTGCGTTTACAGACCCCCTAATTATCAGAACTTTTCTGTATTTGAGTCAATAATGGAAGATGTCCTTGCGAAACTGGCATCTATTAACAAAACTGCAATTATTTGTGGTGATTTTAATATTAATATTTTGGAAAATAATTCAAATAGCTGTAGATTATTAAGCCTTTTCAAATCGTTCAATTTATCTAATGTTTTTACAGAACCGACTAGAGTAACTCCAACTTCTGCAACTTGTATCGATAATGTCTTTTGCGATTGTGATTATTTAGATAAAGCCATCGTAAATTATCTGCCGTCTGATCATAGTGGACAAACGGTAACTTTTAACTTTAAAAGACCTTTGCAAAAAGTGCAAATACAATTTAGACCAATAACAACTGGTAAACTAAAAATATTCAATAGTACCCTAAAAAATAAGGTAAATGATCTGGGCCATGATATGGATGATGCAAATAAATTGTACGAGGATTTCTTTTCAGTAGTTCAGACTCAATTCAATAAAACTTTTGAAAAGAAAACAAAAAACATTTGCCCTAATTTTATATTTAGCGACTGGGCAACTAGAGGTATTAGGATAAGTAGGGAAAGACTGTTCGAGCTGTATGGCCTTAAGCCTTACATTAATACTGTTACTTTCAGCAAGTATGTTGCTACATATTCCAAAATTTTTAGAAATACTTGCAAAATAGCTAAAGCTCGGTACATTAGCAACAAAATCAAATCGGCAGAAAATAGAATAAAAACGGTTTGGAAAATTATAAATAACGAAACTAGTAGTAATAAAAAACGAAACACTGATTACACGTTGGAGACTTCACGTAGTGCCATAAGCTCTAACTTAGAAGTAGCTCAAGAATTTGTAAATTTCTTTACTAATATACCATCAAAAACGACGGAAGCCTTAAATTCCTCACCCGACGTATCAATTGATTTATTAAGAGCGAACGTTCAAGCCTGCCCGGTTGAATTTCAATTTAAACATATTAACGCTGTAGTAGTAATAAAAGCTTTTAAGCAAATTAAGATCAAATTGACCGAAGGTCTTTGGGAATGTCCATTAAAGTGTGTATCTCCATAATTGACACTATTGCGCCTTACTTAGCCTTATTATTTAATTCTTGTGTAGATCAAGGAGTCTTCCCCGATCTAATGAAATATAGTAAGGTAATACCACTTTACAAATCCGGGGACAGTAAAGACACCAATAATTATAGACCCGTATCCGTGTTGCCGGTTTTCAGCAAGGTGTTTGAAAAGATAATGCTTAATCAGATGCTCAATCATTTTAACACGAATAAAATCCTTCACGATCAACAGTATGGTTTTACCAAAGGACGTTGTACGACAGACGCCGGTGTAACCTTATTAAAACACATTTTTAGCGCGTGGGAAGAGGCTCAAGACGCCATAGGGATCTTTTGTGACCTCTCCAAGGCATTTGATTGCGTCGATCACGAAACCTTGCTTTTGAAACTTGAGCATTACGGACTTGGAAAACTTGCGCTCAGTTTAGTTAGTTCTTATTTAAATGATAGACAACAGCAAGTTCAAATAAATGGTGTCAATTCACATGGTTTAACAGTAAAAATGGGTGTGCCACAAGGCTCGATTTTGGGTCCTTTCCTCTTTTTAGTGTATACTAATGTGTGTGTGTGTGTGTGTGTGTGTGTATGTGTGTGTGTGTCTACTCCATTTATTAAAAAACCAACCACAAATGGTGTTATTTGCTGATGACACTTCTTTAATTTTTAAGGTAAATAGACGTGCTATAAATTTTGACGACGTAAATAACGCCCTACTGCAGGTCCAAAATTGGTTCACTGCTAATAATTTAGTATTAAATGGAAAAAAAACTAAGTGCATAAGATTATCTTTACTAAATGTCAATGGTAGTGATTGCGAGATAATATTGAATCAAGAG
This sequence comes from Amphipoea lucens, assembly GCA_947508005.1. Taxonomy (NCBI): domain Eukaryota; kingdom Metazoa; phylum Arthropoda; class Insecta; order Lepidoptera; family Noctuidae; genus Amphipoea; species Amphipoea lucens. Next base: position 10,771,114 of record OX382382.1, read on the forward strand.
AAACTAGAATTCGTCGATACAACTGTTTTCCTAGGGATCACGCTCGACTCAAGGCTACAATGGGGTCCTCATTTAACATCTCTTGCAGGATGGCTAAGTTCAGCTGCTTATGCTGTCAGAAAAATCCGTCAGTTTACTGATGTAGATACCGCGAGACTGGTCTATTTTAGTTACTTTCATAGTATCATGTCTTACGGTATTTTACTTTGGGGACGGGCTGCAGACATCGATTCTATTTTTATTCTGCAGAAAAGAGCCATCAGAGCCATATATAATCTTCGCAGGCGCGATTCTCTAAGGGAACGGTTTAAGGAAATTAACATCATGACGGTACCTTGTCAATATATCTATGAAAACATCATGTATGTAAGGAAAAATTTACATCTTTTTAGTAAAAAAGGTGAGAGACATAATTATAGTACTTGAAATAGGGACCTATTAGTTTAACCAGGTTTCAGACTAGCTAAAGTAGACTCATCTTTTATGCGGTACTGTTTAAAATGTTATAATAAAATACCTCCCCACATTCTTCAACTGAATGAGACAAAATTCAAGTCTTGTATTAAACGCACACTATGCAGGCAGGCATATTATAAGTTAGGGGATTACATCGCGGATAAAAATGCCTGGCTCAATGCTGGTCCTGCTCCACAACCACAACTAATTGATTAACACTTGAAAATGCTGTTGGAGCTGCTGAAGATTGTAAGTCTATCTTTGCATTGTATAAATTCAATCTCCTAGTATTGTATAATTGCATAACACATGTGTGAGTACTATGTACGCACTATAAAGCTACCATTTACTGGGTACGTCTTTCATTGACTTGAATGTGCTCTGGCGGCTGAGAGTATGTCATGCTCACTCAAATGTCTCGCTGATGGTGGCGCATGTGTTGGATCATTTAGCTCCCTTCAAAATGGTTGAGCTGAATGGTGCTGATGCATGCGTCATGTTCGTGAACGGGCGCTGTCAGTAGGGACTGGTCATCTCTTTGCTGCCATGGCTTATTTTAATTTATTATTTGAATTGTTGTTTTTTCTCTTCTTTTCATTATGGACGCTTTTAACGTTCTGCATCGTTCTCACATGTATAATTTTTAACATGAATGATGTAACCAAGACTTTGTAACCACATTATTTTGATTTAAAAGAGCGTCCATGGAGTTTCTTGCCCGTTCTTCTCCATAGGTACCAACGCTTTCGAATGGGCAACTAGCTTCATTTTTTCTGACTGACTGACTTCTTGACAATTCAAAAGTGCCTGTAAATGGTTTAATTGAAATAAATGCTTTGAGTTTGAGTTTGAAAGTTATTTTTCACTTTGCACTGTTTTTTTTAGTCGGTTGTTTTTTTGTTAAAAAGTTTTTATTTCACGCTTTTTAGTGGGTCTGCTTATAATTTATCGAAGTTACAATAGCCTAGTGTCAACTTGCTCATCGCCTTTTACAAAATATTGCTTTTCCCGATGCAGGGAATTTAATTGTTGAGGAGTTCTCCTGGTTCGCCATCAGCTCCATATCACCATTCACATCGTGGCGAGCATAAATTGCTTAGCAACCATATTAAAGTAATCGAATTGCAACCCGTGAAATACTTAGATATTATTGAGTAGTTCCGGTGGCCATCTGTGGTCTTCATCATCAGTTCCACTTCAACAAATGGTGCTTTCCAAGAGCAAATGCTCGAGTTACTATAAAAAATACCCAAATTGCTATAGGTGTGCCTATAACATTTGAAGAGTTCCTTCGATTTCTCCAGGATCCAATCATCAGATCCTGACTTGGTGACTATGGGACCACTTCAGAAGTATCTCCTTTTGAACAAAAAAAGAATTTTGAAAATCGGTCGACAATAGGTGGAGTAATCGCGTAACAAACACACAAAAAAAAACATACCGTCGAATTGAGAACCTCCTCCTTTTTTGAAGTTGGTTAAAAAAATAAATGGGAATTTTGGCCAGTAGAGTCAAATTTTCAATGATATACCATCGTCATCGAAAATCAGTCGATAAACTGCTACCGGCTTCACCGCGTGGAGGTACTCCCAGCTTACGTTATTTTATAATTATACAGTAAAATTAGTGATAGCTTTGATTTCCACATCAGATGTTTCTGATCTTAGATCTTTATAAGTCAATAGGAAATGCCCATCAGACCGACCAACTTTTGCTGAGACGTCATTCCTATATGTGTTATGGTGTAGCTGGGGTCTTAGAGTTCCACATCAGGTGTTCCAGATCTTCAAATTTATTCTCTCTGTAGAAAATGCTTATCACGCGGAACAATTTTTGCTATGGTACCATTTTTGTACCTATCTCTTATAGTTTAGCTGGTCTGTTGCAGTTCTGCATCAGGTGTTCAAGTTTCCAAGATAAATTATAGCCTATATGTTGCCCAGACATAATACCTATACAACAAAACAAAATCATCCAAATCCATCCAGTAGTTCCGAAGATTAGCGTGTATAAACAAACAGACACACAGACAGATTTTTTTTTTTGGATTCGTGCCCTATTACTGTTTCTAAACCCCCCTCAATTTTTTTTTTAAATATATTCAATGTACAGACACAGTTTTTTTACTGTTTTATTATATGTATAGATATTGTTATCACTGTTTTTCGTTGGTTATTTTTGTTGTTTTGTTAACATGAGTGAACTCCGAAGAAGATAATTATTGTATTTTTGGCTGTGATGCTTTAGGTAAGTGTTTATTACAGTACCGTAACATATTACCTTTAAAATATAAGCAAGAAAAAGTTTTGTTATTTTCCAAAATTTCATTTTATTTATCCATATTCAGATAATCATGAATTTCGTTCCATTTTCAGTTACATACGGTGTACCCCTCCACCGGTTCCCAAACCCTGACAACCGCCCTGATTTGTTCGCTGCTTGGATAGCGGCTGTTGGCAGCAAGATTACAGAAAGTGACCGTACAAAGGTGTACAAGAACAAAAGAATATGTGATCACCATTTTGATCCCACATTCAAGACAACTGGAGGTCATCTTATTTGTTCAGCAATACCAACAGCTAATTTGAAACGTAAGTAGAATTAAATTAGCTCAGTATTTGCAAGAAAATAACATTTATTACAATACCAAATTAATTCAGATTAGCAATTGATTGGTCATACTCGTCAAATAAGTAACTTATAAAGTACTCTGAAAAGATCTATTATTTTCGCATTTGAACCAAATCCCTGTAAGACTACTGAGCTGTACAAGTGAGTTGTCAAGTGTGTTGTCGGGGTCACCAGTATAGAGGTATGAGGAACAGGGTGTAAAGTTCACTCAACCTCCATAGAAAAGGGAGGATCCTCCAACCAGACGGGTGTTGTGTCTGGCGGGCAACTGCCCAATGAGTCATGTCGGGCTGTTGTATATATGCTAATTGCGCTGTAAACTCTGCTTGCGCGATGCAGGATTTGCGTGACGTCAGTATGACGCGTTGTTCGCATGTGGCGTTGTAGATACCGATACACTTTGATTGTGACTCCGGTCTTACAGACTAGGTTTTTGAAGTTTAAACTATATTGATAGGCGCAGTAGGTCCTGAATGTATTAACCGGTCAAGCGGGGCGGCTCGCCGATCGTCGACGAAACAATAGAAAATCAATTGTGTTTCATTAGCAAAGCTTGACAGATTAATAATTAATGGAAAATTAAATCTGAAGATTATTTCAATGTATGTATGCGAAACCATCCAACCAACTGGTGATAATATTGCAATGTTATGTTACAGGTGTTCAGCAAACAATCAGTACCTTTGTGGAGACAGACCATAGCTACTGTCAGCCTAGAAGAGAATCTGGTCACGCCAGACCTATGATTGATATCACCAACCTACCTGGTGCATCCAGATCTGGACCTTCAACTGCTGTTGATTCTACAGAATTCTCAGCGCCGTCTGGATCTAGCCATGCTCGCACACCATTGATGAAATTTGATGAAGGTACTTTGTTTTTTTTTATCACTATTATTATAATGTGAATTGGTGTGATGTTTGTGTGGCCTAGCATGGTCAGAAAAAGCACAAGATAGAGAAGTTTAAAAGGCAACAAGGGAAGGGAGGCCTTTGCTCAGCACTGGGACATACCATAACCTACAAAAAAACTACAAACTTTTTATAGATTAACTTACTCACACACACACACACGTATTATCGTCGCTAATGTAAGTGACATAATATATTCGAAGCATTGTTATTGCGTTAATATTGTTTTAATAATAAATATTTTAACAGATACGCCACTTCGTGAGAACTTTATTTTTATTTTGTTCGGAATACCTACATGATCAGATATCAGATTCGACTTGGAAATGTATCAAATTACTATAGTTAGTTCGGCTTAGTCCAAAATGTCAGATACGTCAGTTAGTTATATAGATTAGCGACGATTTTTCATAGAATTCAGCAAACCTTTAGTCTCTTGTGTGAGCAATTTTATCTAATATACCTGAACATCTTAAGTATGTATGTTTTTAAATTTTAAATTTAATCTTTCAGGTAAAACTTTCGAGTATCTTCAGAAAAAGGCTGAAATGCAGTGTGCCATAAAAGCAAGACAAATGAAAAATGAAGTAAGGAGATTGCGTCAAAAAGTTAAAACTTTAAAGTTGCGCATTAAGCAAGATAGAATCACAAGTGCTAATAGGGATTTTGAAAAATTATCTCGTAACATGTCTGAGTCAGCTAAATTGTTTACTCGAATGCAATGCATAGAAGGACGGAAGAAAAAGAAGGGGCATAGATTTACCCAAGAAGAAAAAATTTTATCGCTTTCAATTTTTAAGAAAAGCCCTAAAGCCTATAAGTTAATGTGCAAACATTTTACGTTACCGTCTAAAAAAGTCCTGAAGTCATTGCTTGCTCAAGTAAAATTGACTCCCAGGCATAAATGAAATTGTTTTTAAAGAATTAAAGTCCACAGTGTCGAAAATGTTGCAGCAAGATCGTCTGTGTACGTTAGTATTTGATGATATGTCCATAGCTCCCCAAATCCATTACAATGTATACACAGACGATCTTGTGGGTTTTGAAAACTATGGGAACTATAAGACGCAAAATTTTGCCAATCATGTTTTGGTGTTCATGGTCAAAGGGGTAAGGAAAAATTATAAACAACCAGTAGCTTACTACTTTACGCAAACCTTAAAAACATCAAAACTTAAAGAAATTTTAGTAGACGTTATAGCCAACGTACAAGCTACTGGTTTAAAGATAATCGCAACTGTATGCGACCAAAGCTCGGCAAATGTAAGCACAATAAATAGCTTAATCTCCGAAGCCAAAACTGCATATTTCCAAGCAGGAAAAGAATGGCGAAAAGACATAATTAATATTAACAATCATGAAATAATCCCGCTGTTTGATGTTCCCCATTTGATAAAAGGCATTAGAAATAATTTACACGTTAAACGCCGAGCAAAAAACGGTAGTTAGCCATTTGGGCCACTGGGGACACCGGTGGGCCATCCTATATAGAACTGTTCGGGCCACGGAGGACACCCGTGACCGGAGCGAGGTGTTCACATCAAACGTTGATTACAAGCCATGGGGCATAAATATTGAATAAAAACGGTAAAGATGTGACCCGCGTGGCCCTGTGCAACGACCAAAACAGCTTGGTTTTTAGGGTTCCGTAGCCAAATGGCTAAAAACGGAACCCTTATGGATTCGTCATGTCTGTCTGTCTGTCTGTCTGTCTGTCTGTCTGTCTGTCTGTCCGTCCGTCCGTATGTCACAGCCACTTTTTTCCGAAACTATAAGAACTATACTGTTGAAACTTGGTAAGTAGATGTATTCTGTGAACCGCAGTAAGATTTTCACACGAAAATAGAAAAAAAACAATAAATTTTGGGGTTCCCCATACTTACAACTGAAACTCCAAAAATTTTTTTTCATCAAACCTGTACGTGTGGGGTATCTATGGATAGGTCTTCAAAAATGATATTGAGGTTTCTAATATCATTTTTTTCTGAACTGAATAGTTTGCGCGAGAGACACTTCCAAAGTGGTAAAATGTGTGTCCCCCCCCCTCTAACTTCTAAAATAAGAGAATGATAAAATTAAAAAAATATATATAATGTACATTACCATGTAAACTTCCACCGAAAATTGGTTTGAACGAGATCTAGTAAGTAGTTTTTTTTTAATACGTCATAAATCGAAAACCGCAATTTACCTTTCACAAAGTTACAATGAACTACAAGAACTTTTATATTATGTTACTTGCTGCTACGGAACCCTTCATGGGCGAGTCCGACTCGCACTTGGCCGGTTTTTTAATATTTAGAAAAGATTAAAAATTATACCGAATTTCTTTGGAGATGTTAGGGGTGCTCTAAAACAGAATAAAACATGTATAATTTTTATTGTGTTTATTTATGTATAAAAATGTTTAACAATTAAATGACCTAAAAAATATTAAAATAGATAATAAAATACATATTATTAGTGAAGTTTATTGAAACAGGGCAAGCAAAGTGATGGTTTGGAGGGACATTGTTCGCAATAAGTGATCACTTTTTGTGACTTATTTTTAGCAATCTTGCTACCCATGGTTGAAGCTATCTCTTTATAGCACTGTCGGCAAGTTCTTCTAGCTGCTCTTACCATTCCATCTCTTTTTGATAAAACATGTTTTATTTTTCTCGGTCTTACTAGGACTTCAGGTTCTTGTAGTTTCTGACATAGATGCTCCAATAACTGTTTTCTGAAATCTACGATTTGAATGCTTTTTTTTGTTACATTTTTATACAACGTCAAAGCATTAGCGATAGCGGTATTTAAAAGAAGATCTATCGCCAGTTTCTTGTACCATTTAACCGACTTACGCAAAGGTGTAGAATAGGCAGCCATTTGGTCCGACAAATCAACGGCCCCTTTTGCTCTATTATTAGGTCCTTACATATGAAATTGGCGTTTTTCGTACTGGCCACTTTAATCACGAATTTCTCCTCTTTGGTAAGGAATTCCAAATTCAAATTTGTACAGCTATTTACTCATGTATTTGTGCTTCGATGACCGTCATTCATTTGTTTTTTTTCTTCTGTTTTTTCTGTTTGCGTCACTCATTTTACAAAATGGAAAATTTAAAATATCGCATTATTTACGAGTACGAGTTCCGCCGTGGCACTAGTGCTGCGGAAACGACTCGAAGGGTGAATGATGTGTATGGCGGTCATGTTGCAAAAGAAAACACAGTTCGTTTTTGGTTCCAACGTTTTCGTTCTGGAAATTTCGACCTGCAGAACAAGCCCCGTGGACGGCCTGAGACCCAAGTTGATAATGGAGAATTGAAGGCTATTGTGGAAGCGGACCCATCGCAAACCACGTCCGAGTTAGCTGCAGGCTTCGATGTTAGTGATAAAACTGTTTTAATTCACTTGAAGCAAATTGGGAAGATTAAAAAGCTTGAAAGGTGGGTACCTCACGAATTGACTGAAGCAAACCGGCAAACGCGCGTCGACTGCTGCGTTACATTACTGAAATTGGAATGTCTTAGACATCCTCCGTACTCCCCGGACCTTGCTCCAACAGATTACCATTTTTTTCGCAATTTGGATAACTTTTTGCAAGGGAAAAAATTCAACTCCGATGGGGCAGTCCAAATCGCCTTCAAAGATTTTATTGATTCCCGTCCGACTGGTTTTTTTAGTAAAGGGATCAATGAACTACCTATAAGATGGCAAAAGTGCATTGAAAACAATGGTTCATACTTTGATTAATTAAATATATTATATTAAAAAATATTCGACTTTTTGTTCCTTCCATACAAAACGCCAATTTCATATGTAAGGACCTAATATAATCACATATAATTTTGGGTTTTGAAACTATTTTTCCACGTTTTGTTACTGTATGGAATCCCGTAGAGTGCTTCGTCGACAAAACAAGAACTTCCCTCTTGTCTCGCCACTTCATGACAGTTATACCATCTGTGCTTTCCTTTGCTATATATGCCCCCTTTTTGAGCTTAGTGGAAATAACTCTCTTTGGTAGATGTTTCCTGTTTTTTCTTAGCGTGCCTACTAAGTGGGTTTCCTTCTCTAAGAGTTTTCGAGCCAAATCTAAACTGGTGTACCAGTTATCTGTATAGAGTTATCGTTATCACTTTCTTCACTATCTGACATTATAACACAACGACGACGTCGCTTATGCAGTGATGGTCGGGCTATCAGTTCGTCATCAGAACTGAGCTGGAAGCTATTGTTTAGAAAATTTATTTCTACATTTTCAAGTTCTGTTAAGTCTTCTTGGGATAAATCAAAGTCTTCAAAGTAATAATCCATTATAACCACAGCAATTTTACGCAAATTCGCCAAAAAGAGAAAAACAAAACATCGGAACAACTATCGTATACGTGTTCTATCATCACTGTACACACTAAGTGCGGCTAGTGGGAATAACTCACCTCGCGCGAGAAAGATGCGCGGACGCGCGGGGTGCGCCGCGCGGTGACCCCGCGGCCCCCGCAGACGTAATATCGAGATTTTATATCACCAGGCCACGGGGGTCACCGGTGACCGATCACAAGTTTCCTTAAGAAAATATCACGAAAAATTGTTTAAATCAAATTAAATATGCAAATTTAATCATTTTTTATTATTTTGTGTCGATATTAACTTTAGCGAAAAATTATGGAATTGATGATTTCCACTAAGCCTGAACGGGTTTGCTTGAATCGCCCACCGGTGGGCCGCGTGGCGTTCAACGTGTTAAATAAAGAAATGCATTATATGCACGAAAATGTGGTAAAAATAGTAAAATGGGAATACTTTCAGCGGGTTTTTGAAGCCGACAAGTCGCATGGAGAGTTGCGTATGCTGCCCAACTTGATCAATGAACATATCGATCCCGGCAAAATAAAAAAAATGAGGGTGAAAAATGCGGCTCAAGTATTGAGTTACAGTATGGCAGTTGCTACGGACAATGTAGTTGTAAGAGGAGATTGTCCCTCAGAATGTCGGGATCTAATACCATTTTTATTATTGACTAGCTGCGCCCCGCGGTTTCACCCGCGTAAGTTTCGATCCCGTAGGAATATCGGGATAAAAACTATCCTATGTCCTTTCCCGGGACTCAAACTATCTCTATACCAAATTTCATCGAAATCGGTTCAGTAGTTTAGGCGTGAAGAAAAGACAGACAGACAGACAGAGTTACTTTCTCATTTATAATATTATATAATATATAATATATATAATATATAATATAATAATATATAATATATATATAATATATATAATATAGTTTGGATTGACAAATTATTTGATTCATTCAATGCGTCATCTTTTACGCCGCCAAATGGTAAAATATACAGAGCTGCTGTAAAGCGAAACTCTCCTCATCACATGTTATGGCAGGATGCATTAAAAATGTTAAAAACCGCCAAATTTATGGTGAAAAAAAGTGATGAGGAGAAAATTGAAAAGTCTGTACCAAATTTAAATAACTTGATTCGAACAATCGAAGGTTTCAAATCAATTTGGCAATTATTATCAAAAAAATATTCCTTTGACACAATGCTGACACGGAATTTTAACCAAGACCCACTCGAAAATTTCTTTGGAAGTGTTCGAAGTTTAGGTGCTCGAAATATTATGCCAAACTGCGTGGGATTTGAGGGAGCATTTAAAACTTTGTTATTAAATAATTTCAGCACAAACCATTCTGTGAATTCCAATTGTGAAGAGGATTCGAATAAGTGTCTACAATCCCTCTCCTTTTTCCTCAATAATGAAAAAAAATCGATTGCTCCCTTACAATCCCAAAATATTGTAATTGATCAGCCTCTGAACGTTATGCAAAATACTAGAAACATTTCTGATTCAGGGGCTGATCAAAGAACTTATGTCTGTGGGTGGGCCTTGACGAAGTGTCTGCAAAAAGTCGTCAAAGGTTGTAAAAATTGTAAAAGCAAGCTACTAGGCAATTCAGACAATGAAATGTACAGGTACACACGTGTCAGAGAATATTGCAAAAATAAGAAGTGGCTTTGCTATCCCTCCGATTGCCCAGTAGCTTGTTTTCAGGAAATACAAGAAGTAACTGTTGCATTTTTAAATAATGATTGCCACAAAAAGAACATCAAAGAAAGAATAAAAACCTTCATTGATTTATTCACCAATTTTAGTTTTATGGATTGTGAAATGCATCGAGACAAATTAAAAAAATGTTTTATTGACACATCCATAAATATAATTATTTATAGTTGGTGCAGGTCTATCAATAGAATATTAGAAGGCAAAATCACTTACGAAGGTGAGGATATTACCAAAAAAGCTGCTCAATCATATTATGATAAGCATAAAACATGTAAATATTAATTTGTTTAATGTAAATAAAAGGACATTCTTAACTTCATACGTGTTTTTTTTATATTGATCGAAACCCTGATTGTGACCCTAAACATTATAATAAAGACTACTCATAGTAAGTATGCATACCTATAGGTAGGTGTTTTTATTAGAGCCTTAGTTCAACCACCAAACTCAAGGTGGCAGCACTTTCCATACATGCAAATTTTACCACAGAGTTGTTACTCTTTCCCTCTATAGTTACTTTACTCTTTGGTCTGTGCTGTATCCCCACATTATTATGCCATAGCTAAGCCAAGCATAAGCATAGGCGTAGTATGTAACGAGGGCAGTCTGCAAATTTGTGGTTTTTTTAACTTCACGAAAAGCGTATAAAAAAAAAAACCGAGAGTGCTTATGACCACACGACTGAAGTGAAACTTCAAACGTATTTGGCTATGAGAGGAAGAGAGAAAGAAAATGTGCGCGCGCACTGCTTTCTCTTGCTTGTATCCCCCACTCAACACCCGTTCGCCTCGCCCGTAGCCCGTAGAAATGGGTCGTACTTGCAAAATCGAGTACCAGGGCTCCCAAGTACGTCCACTTTAAGAAACCAGGGCCTAAAAGCAGGGCTCGAGATACTTTCAAGTATTTTCTATCTGCATCGAAAATTGATCCATAACTTCATACAAATAAGAAGTACAATCGCGTAATCAAACAAAAGCCCTGTTGGAAGTAAAAAGTACTTGCATAGGAAATTGACCCGTGAATTCCTATAAATAAGGAGCACAATCGCGTTTACAAATAAATACTTTTACAAACCATTAAAGTAAAAATACTTGCATACGAAATTGTTCCGTAGACTCTTACCACACCTCGGACACTCCATACAACGCTCGCAAAATAATTACCTATTACTACTACATAAACAAATGACGTTTGTATACGTACAAATGTGTGCGTGAAATCTAGTAGCGTAAAAAAAATGGCGCGGAAAGCAATTTGTGTCGGGGAACCGAACGACGACGGCGCGGCGGCGGCGCTGCCCGAACGTGTGCATTATTATGAAGTGACCATGTAGTTCAATTGTTTATTTATATAGTCGGGTTCGTAATGAAATAAAAAACACTAAAATAGTTTAGTTTAAATGACTTATCTGTAAATAATCGGTTATTACAAACAGTTTATGTAAAAAGCATCACAATATCCAACCATCGTGATTAAAACTCAAATAAAACTTTTAAATCGCATAATTGTGTGTTCGTGTCAGCAATACAGCGCTGCGGTTCGCGAGCGCCCTTGCTAAAGAGTCGGCGACGAATACCTCGAAGTGCGGGGTGAGGTGCGGTATCTGATATGAGGGCGAGGAAGGGAGTGTCCTTTCTGTACGTAGTACTATTAAGTATTTTGTGCTCTTACTGATAAGGAGCATGATCGCATTTGCGAAAACAAACGCGGTTGTTGAACTATTTGAGTACCTACGTACTCGAGCGCTGAGGCACGACGGAGCGAGATACTTTCAAGTATTTTCTATCTGCATAGAAAATTGATCCATAACTTCATACAGATAAGAAGTACAATCGCGTATTCAAAAGCCCCGTTGGAAGTAAAACTACTTGCATAGGAAATTGATCAATGACTTCCTATAAATAAGGAACAAAATCGCGTTTACAAATAAATACTTGCAAACCATTAAAGTAAAAAGTACTTGCATACGAAATTGTTCCGTAGACTCTTACTGATAAGGAGAATGATCGCATTTGGGAAAACTAACGCGGTTGAGTACCTACGTATTTGAGCGAGTAGCCGTATAAGATACGTCTTACGTCACGCGTTCGCCAGCTTACTCTCCAAGTCAAGTGTGCGTAAAGAAGTTTCACTTCAATAATTTTGACACAACAAAAATCGAATTTGACAATCGCGACTCGTCGACACGTGGTACTTATTTGCCCTACCCCGTGAATTGTTTTTTAGAGCCGCAGGCGCGGAGGGGGCGGCAGCGGCATTGGCGTGTTTTTTAAGGAATTTTTCACTTTTTGTAAGGAAAATATGAAAAATGATTACCTACATGTTGAGCTTCAGGAGTTTATGGGTTTTATAAAGGGGGTCGAAATTTTCATTATTTTTGCGATAGGACGCACCATTTTCGAGATATAAACAAAAGAAAAAAAAAGGTACAGACAGTACTGTTTTTGCACCTGAAGCCGAGGTGTTGGTGTGAATTTCTATTCATGACAACAAATTTTATTCCACACCTTTTTAATCACGATTAAAAATAGTCAGATTTAGTTCGATTTAGTTAGACAATCAAAATTTTTGGTTGAGTACCTACGTATTTGAGCGAGTAGCCGTATAAGATACTTTATATAGTCTTGCAAGTATTTTGAGTCGGTACCTGGTGTAAAAACCCGGTCGCATAAATACGTACCTTCCCTACTCGCCCGATCACACGTTTTCGTAACGCATTCGCCAGTTTACTCCCCAAGTCAAGCGCGCCTAAAGAAGTTTCACTTCAAAAAAGTTTAGATTTTATTTTTTGTACGTGTGACTTCCAATTTATATTCTTGTCTATGGTTATGCCTAATAATGTGAATTCATTAACTGTTTCTATTATATGATTATTAAAGGAAAAATATACATTAAGAGGATTTTTTTGGTGGGGATGGAAAGTTATTAGTTTTGTCTTTGCAAAGTTGATTTGAAGATTGTGTTCGTTCATCCAGGTTATTATTTTGATAAATATTTCATTAAGGGTACTGTTTAGGACTAAACAAATGGAGTATAAATGTATCTAGTCACCTTAAAACTTCTCATGACTACCATTAGTCGTTAATTAATATTCAAAGCGCGCAAAACACCTCATTTCTAATGAACCGGCAATAAATCAACGAAGTTTGCAGCAGCTCCGTATGGTAGCCATATTGTCGTTCCGAAGAATTAGGCGCGGACGCGATTCAATATGGCGGTCTGGTTCCCGTTTGTCTGTGGTTTCAAAAAAAGCTAGACTGTTGATTGTCTATGATTTTAATAGTTTTATGGCCCATCCATTTTGCAATTTCGCCCAATGACCCTGGCGTTTGTGGAGACAGGAGAACAAAGCTAGTCTGAAACTGAAAAAAATAAAAGACGGGTTGCACTCCGGGAGTGCCGGCAGAAGTGAAAACTTGAATATTAACGTTGAAATAAATCAATTGTTAATTGAATTTATATAACTCATTTTTTTTTACTAATTTCCATATTTTAAACACTATACACAGACGGTCGAGCCATCAGCTGTCCATCCATCCATCCATCCACATCCACATCCACATCCATCCATCCATCCATCCACCCATTGTCGTGTGTCACTTGGTTCACTTCGGTTGGCGCCGCCGTAGAAAGAGAGGGGAATACTTAGTAGTTAGGAGTAGTAGTTCTCCCCTGTGAAATCTCTCCTGACGGTCACGTGTCCTGACGCGAGTTTAACATTTTTTGCCCATTACAATAATTTTGAAATGTTGACAGTTATTTCATACAAAAATTGTCAAACGTCAATTTTATTTCTCGAATGAAAGATATCTGGCGATGGAAAATTAGCCCTAATTCAACTAACTATGATAGGGCTCAGAATAGGTACAGAAGTTGCTACCTCGACAGTACCGAATTCCAGGTTTTTTTTCGTTTTTAACAGACTTAAAAAAAAGGAGGAGGTTCTGAGTTCGTCGGAAACTTTTGTTTTTTTTTTTCATTTATTTTCACCGATTACTCGAAGACGGTTGGACTGATTTAGAAAACGCGGCGGACACTGGGCCCGTGTGGTGGATTACGGCCCACTCCCTCTGGAACTGAACTCTCTCTGTGTCCCAGCAGTGGGAACATTATAGGCTAATTATGCATTGTTTTTATGGAAGTCGGTTGTTTTTTTTATGTAAAAAAGTTTATTAATTTTCAATTTTTAGTGGTTCGGTTTGTAATTTATCTAAGACACTATGAACGGCTTATCACCTTTTACAAAATATTGCTTTTCCCGATGCAGGGATGTTAATTGTTGAGGAGTTCTCCTGGTACTTCAGTATCATCTCCACTTTACCATGTGCATTCAATACTGTTGAGGTAGCAAGTGAGTTTTTTTAGCAGAGAAACACGTTAATTAAGTAATATAAAGTCAGAAATACCCGTTAAAACGTTTTTAAAATAGAATGTAGCATAAAAATATGTACCTATTCTAAAACATTATATTTCTCAAAACTGCCGGTTACTGGTATAAATGTTAGGAACACCATTACAAATAAATTAATAGCAAAAAAAATTAATAGCAGAATCCGGACCGTGCGTTTTGTTCGCGGACGACATCTCCATTCTCACCCAATGTCATTACAACATAAACCTAAACCACTAATTCCCAAACGCCAAAAAAACTTGTAATGCTGTACCTACCTATAAAGGTATGAGGAATAGGGTGTAAAGTTCACTCATCCTCCATAGATAAGGGAGGATCCTCCGACCAGACGGGTGTCGGGTCTGGTGGGCAACTGCCCGACGAATGATGTCGGAACTTTTTATATATATAAAATCGGTAGTAGCGCGGTAAACTCTGCTTGCGCGATGCAGGATTTTGCGTGACATCAGTATGACGCTTGTAGCGTTGTAGATACCGCTACATACGTGCTTAGTTCTGGTACTTTATAAGCATTTACACAGATTCTTATAACGTCGTGATTTTGATCTGCACGCAAAACAACGTGTTTTTCAATTTGGTCTTGCTTTTCGTGGAAACTCCAGGGAGGGGTTCCGTCACGCACGACGCATGCGCCTACTTTGTGCTGTATAGGATTCCATCGACGATTTTCAATCACGATTAAAATATCTACTACTGCCTCGTTGGTATAGTGGTCGCAAGCGCTACTGCTGACCTTGGGGTCGGGGTTTGATTCCCGGGCCGGGTAAAATGTTATTGGGTTTTAGTAATTCAGAAACACCTTATTAATCATAAAGACACCCTTGAATACTTTTTATCCCTACTGGTAGCGATAAACGGAAAAAAAAATCCAACTAACCCAACCAGTGCGGATCAGTAGGGATATATGGAGCACAAGGTTCGATATATCCCTACCGGTAGCGATAATTGGAAAAAAAATCCAAGTATCCCTACCAGTGGGGATACATCAGTAGGGATATATGGAACAGGGGAGATTTCTCAGTAGCACACCGAAGTTTGGATCTGTGCCTGCTTGGTGGCAATAGGCTCGCCCCCTCTTACATGGGACTGAATAATAAAATTAAAATAAAAACCGGTCAAGTGCTAATCGGACTCACGCACCGAGGGTTCCGTACAAATTTTTAGATAAATGTCACTACGGATTTTTTCCTTGATTTGTGCTACACGACATTGCTTCTTGCCAAATTTCATGATTCTAGGTCAACGGGAAGTACCCTATAGTTTTTGATTCCCTTGCGAGTGTCAAAATATGCCTTTGTGCTCACTATTTCACACTGCTTCAAGGTATTGCAGCCAGCCCTGGGTGTCTTGATAACTCCACGCGTTCCTGAGATAAAAGGTCTTGACAGACAGACAGACGGACTAAGAAGTGATCTTATAAGGGTTCCGTTTTTCCTTTTGAGGTCCCGAAATAAAAAAAAAACTTTTGAACAATTTAAAATTTAATCTAACTTTCGACTCGGAAACGCTACGTTCGTTTAAGTTTCAATCATCAGCTCTCGTCAAAATCTATCGATTGTATACAAAATATTAGTGTAAAATAGTGAAAATGAATATACATATATATATATATGAATATAAAAAGAAAAATAATATCAAAAATATAATATGTCGGCCTATATGCGTCAAAAAACCAAATTCAAATGCAGAGATCGTATACGGTTGGGAAGGGCTTCTCAAGAGCAATCGAATGGTAAAAACACCATATGACCGAGCCAAGTAGTGCCAGGAACGTAAAAGAATGAATGCGGCCGAGCGCATCAACCCCGTTACGTAAACGTATTCACGTACAGACGCCAGCACATCAACCTACTACAATCTGTCAAATTTCTTTGATAGATTTTCAACTTTATCACTAAAGCATAAGGTTCAAAGTTGATTGGGAAAATCTGACAGTTTCGGGTAGGTTGATGTGCTGGCGTCTGTACAACACACGGCCGTGTCCATGACATAGTCACACCCCATTTTTTTGAAGTGAAAACTTCTTTAGCGGCGTTGAACACTTTTTGTAATGGGTAAAAAATGTTAAACTCGCGTCAGGGCATCGCGTCAGGACACGTGACCGTCAGGAGAGATTCCCCCCCCCCCCCATCTCTTTCTACGGCGGCGCCAACCGAAGTGAACCAAGTGAGACACGATAATGGATGGATGGATGGATATATGGATGGTGATGTTGATGGCGATGGCGATGGTGATGGCGATGGTGATGGCGATGGTGATGGTGATGGCGATGGCAATAGTGATGGCGATGGTGATGGCGATGGCGATGGTGATGTGATGTGATGTGATGGTGATGGTGGACGCGGACGCGGACGTGGATGGACAGCTGATGGTTTGACCGTCTGTGTAGTAGCCACACTGCTGTGTATTCGTAAAATTCGTGTATATAAAGTGTTTCAAAAAATGGAAATTGAACAAAGTGCATCGATTAATGAAAAAAGTGACGCAGAAATAGTGAAAAAAAACTTAGTTATATTAATTCAATTAATAATTGATTTATTTCAACGTTAATATTCAAGTTTTCACTTCTGTCGGCACTCCCGGAGTGCAACCCGTCTTTTTTTTTTAATAGAGCCAACGATATTTATCTTCCAAGAAAATCCAACATTAACCGTTAACATAAAATAGAGCCACTTGTCTTTAACGATATCCAGTTACACAGAAATCATAAAACTATTACTATTCAATACCACATTTAATTCGGAAGCAATCATAGACACTTTATGGCCGCTAACAGGTACCATAGACACCTGGCTGAGTATTAATATCGTCGTTTATGGTTGGCATAGTTTTATTGATGTCTTTATGATTGGGTGAGTCATAGAGAATATGATCCCGAGATTATAATTAGGTGGAATAAATAAATGTAGGTTTGTGGCCGAAAACGAAATCGAAATTCGGCCAGAGCCCTGATTCACAACCATTACGACAGGCTATCGTATCGAAAACCTGACATTTCGATAACCTGATTTGACTTCCCCCCAACAGCAAATAGCTGTTGGAAGAATAGCGGGCGTCTATTTGATTTAAACTGACAAAATTTTCGGGTTTTGGACTTGTGAACAGCATTGAGAAGACTCCTACGATAACAATGATTAATGTTCGATATGATACGGAAGCATGTCGAGTGTTTGTGAATAAGGGGGCTGATTTGATTATGATTGCACTTACTACCACAGAATAAATAGTACTACTACTGTTTCTCTCTGCATCACCAGGTTGACTGGTAGAAAATGCCTCTGTACATTTATGTGCTTGAGGTATTATATAAATAAATAATTTGCCATTTCGGCGGAAAACCGAAACGTTTTTTTATTAGTTTTTTTCGGTAAAAGTAAAAGAAATGCAGTAGGTACCCCTGTCGATGTATTTTTGACAGGCCTGATGGTCTAGTGGTTAGTGACCCTGACTGCTATGCCGGAGGTCGTGGGTTCGATTCCCACCCAGGACAAATGTTTGTGTGATGAGCACGATCATTTGTTCTGTGTCTGGGTGTAATTTATCTATAATATGTATGTATTTAGAAATATATAAGTATGTTTATCAGTTGTCTAGTACCCATAACACAAGCTCTGCTTAGCTTGGGACTAGATGACGTTGTGTGATAGTTGTGGAATATTATATTATTATTATTATATTATTAGTCAGTATAGTTAACCGTTTAAAATTAAGTCACACAAAACTTATAGACTTTTCTCACTACTTATATATATTTTTGACAGAAAATTGCCGGAAGCGAAATTCGGTCGGAATTTATTTCTGTGCCTCCTGTGATAAGTGATATAACTCGAGTTGTACCCTTTTTGTGATTTTCACATGAGCATTATCAAAAAAAAAAATACGTCTTTTTTGGTCTAACTCACGTTCTTCTATCTGCTATAGTTTCGGAGATAATTTTGTGCAAACAACAAACAACAACTATAGGGATTTTGGCAAAAAATTCGTTACAATCGATATTTGTCAAGATGTAACCCCAAAACCGGTCACTTAACACACAATTTTTCGTGCTTCGTGATTTAAATGCTATTGAATTTAACTGGTTTTTCATGAATTACTTCCAAAATTAAATATCTATCAAAAAATCTAAATTATATAGAGAAAGAAAATGTTTTGTTCTACAAAAGAGTGCACTGATGTTTTACCTAGCCCACTTAATTAACGAACTAGATTTTTTTAAATTTTGTTTTTGCTGTCCTGTATAATGACGTTTTTTGACTTGTATCACTTATCACAGGAGGCACAGAATTAAAATAATGTGACTGCTTCGTTGGTCACAGACAAACGCGAGTTCCGGAGTGAGGGACTGCATTCGGTTCCTCGGCTAGATCTAACAAAGTGTTTCCCTAATTACAGACGCCAGCACGTCAAGCTACCCGAAACTGTCAAATTTTCCCAATCAACTTGGAACCAAATGCTTTAGCGATAAAGTTGAAAATGTATTAAAGAAATTTGACAGATTGTAGTAGCTAGTAGCAGTACCCTAATTGCCTAACAGACTATCAATCTCAATCTGAATCATTTTGAAGGATATTGCTAATCCATTGCTTCATATGTTCGAAAAATGTGCCTGCTCAACAACGTAAATAACGCAATGACAAATACAAATACAAATATTTTTTATTTGTTGAACATAGGTGGGTTAGGTACAGATGTAATAATTATTAAAGAACGCTATGTCTAGCCGTCATCGGCGTACAAATATTATCTTGATACAAACATGCTGATTATAATAAATTTTCATACAATTATCACACACATATACACATATACAATTATCATACACATTATCAAAAAACTCTAATTCAAATTGTCGATACAATAATAAATAAATAAAAAAAACATTCGAATAAAATATAATAATAATAAATTGTAGTATAAATTTCAAGTTAAAAAAATCAAAAACAAAAAAAAAAGAAAATTATAAATAAATGGTAATTATAATGTGTCAGTTAGGTATTCGTTCACTGTATAATATGCTTTATCATAAAATATTTTCAGTAAAGCCTTTTTAAAATCGTGTATGTTGTTTATTTCTTTAATTCGTCTAGGGATCTTATTATAGATCCTAGGTGCCATTCCTAAAAAACTTTTTGTATAAAGAGCAGTGCTATGTGGCTTAGCACATATCTCTCTGTTGCGTCGTTTAGATCTCAATGTTTCAAACAGATGGAAGTTGGATTTGACAAATACTGCCGTCTCAAAAATGTACATACAGGGCAATGTTAAGAGTTTAAATTTTTTGATGAATGTTGTTGAACTGCCAAAATGAAATCCATTGCTACTGATAGTGTGCTACGTAATTTCACAATCCGTCTGGACTTCACAATCACAATCTGACGGAACAAAAAACACTACAAAGTGAAAAATAACTTTAATTTCGGAAGTCGGTGTCGTTGGTTCCGCGTTTTCGTTTTTTTTTTTCATGTTTTTTGATGCAGTACATTTATGCATATAACTTCGTACATAAGAATGATTACCTAATATGTTATATACTAAAACCTTCCTGGAAGTATGTACATTACATTAATGAAAGAAGGATCAAAATCGGTTCATTAGTTTTTGAGAAAATCGCGGACATACATATATACGGGTCGAATACAGAACCTCCTTTTTTGAAGTCGGTTTAAAAAGCATAAGGAACAAAAACCCGAATTGTCGAACAACGGATGTTCAAAATCTATTTTTAAATTAAACTGAATTTGCGCTAGACAACAAGGAAAATGGCGCTAAAAACTTTAAAACAATACGTTAACCAGTCTGGTTCTAAACCAGCACAGAATTCTAATGTCCCAACACAATAGCAGCTTCATAAGAACGCAATAAAAAAACCTAATAATTTAATTAAGTACCATTAAAGAATCTATATCCTCATACCGTAAAATCAATTCTCGAAAATCGATTTCTAATCGGTAATCGGGATATTTGTATGCAATCGATTGGTGGGATGTGGCTCTCAACATTTTTGTTTTAGACTTACTTTATCATGAATTCAAGACCTACCTTACATTATTAATGGGGTTGGAAAGACAAAGAATACTGAGCTGAGGGCACTGTCTTATAGTAAGACCAATAAAGTACTTTTTCACTTCTCATGCTCTAAAAGTTCGTCTTTAGGTATGTTGTGCTTAGGCGACATAAAATCGCTTTTTATGTTCTAGTGCATAAAGTAATTTTTTTTTTGTAAGACTAAGGTAATCAGGCCCAATAGCCACACGCACAATAAAACTTCGCAGATTAAAGTCGTGATTTATTTCATTTTCTTTAATTTATACTACTTCAGTGTTTTCTATAGTTAATTTAATAAAATCAGGTAAAATAGTTGTCATTTATTAACTATTTAAAAACGCAAAGAAACGTTTTTATGACTTACTAACTAATGCATAAACGAGCTATTTTACCCCTCGACTTAACTATCCACCCTCGCCTGCGGCTCGGGTGGATATAAACGTCTCAGGGTAATATAGCTTCTTTTATGCATTAGTTGTACAATCTGCTATTATATACCTGCTCTATGCTTTTTATATACCTGCTCGGAAAGTATAACTATTACTTTTTAAAAATGAGGCAGAAAGTACGTCATTACTGTTGTGCTGTATACAAAGCGGGTCGAAAAAGTGTATGGAAATCTATTGTTAACGTGCTGTGCTTTTTTATTATTTAGTTAGGGCAACTCAGTAGCTAACCTAATGAAATATAGTATAATGCCAAAAGACAAAAAGTTTTTATCACTAAGCGCAAAATGATACTGGCCACATACTTTTGCTGATCATTCAAACCAATATTAATCTCCTTGGCAAAAGTATTACATTTTAATAACTGTAGGTAAGTGCTTGGCCAGACTGGCAACGCGGGGCGAGGAGCGACGCGGGTGCGGGAGCGGTGCGGGTGCGGGAACGCGCGCGATCTGCCAGTCCCGCACCCTAATTGCGTAACACACTATCAATCGGAATCAGAATCATTTCGAAGCCAATTGCTAATCCATTGCTTCATAAGTTCGAAAAAATTGTCTGCTCAACACGTAAATAACGCAATGAATGTTGTTGAACTGTCAAAATGAAACCGATTCCGATTGATAAAGTGTTACGCAATTGCCCCGCCGGAGTCAAGCGCGGCTTCGTGCTGAGTGTTTTCATGTCCAGTGTTTGTCAAATTATAATATGGATGACGATTGACGACTAATTTTTACTAGAAAAAAAGCTCGAACTTGTTTGAGAATGCAAAAGAAGATAAAAAATCTGCTGTTTAGTACAAAAGTTCAATACCTACTTGACCAAAATGTATGAAACAGCTGATTTTTTTTTTTCGTGATTTCAGAGTTGGTCCCATAGTGAAAGTTGTTCATATTCATGGGTAGAACACCCTGTAAAAATTTGGAAGGTGATAAAAAAATCTCAACTCCTGAGAAAAAATGGCGAAACAAACTCAGACATAATCTGATCATACGATCGTCAGGATCGACGGACAGCGCCAATAATTGAGCTACTCCAGTTTAGAACCGAAAACGATAAATTAGGCAGTTCACCATAACTTTGGCACACACAGAACACAATCAATCAACCTCTAATGCATAACAATTTTGCATACAATCGTTTTGGAACGTATTCGGTGCGCAATCGACTCACAATATGTATATAGCACATACTAATTCCATGGCTCATAATTGTCGGCCATATAGGTTTCATTCGCGCCAATTCGTGCCCGCCGCCATTGTGACCAATTTGTAACAATGGCAGCAATTACTTTAATATTAATTAATTAATGACGACATTTAATTGTTTGACAATGATATTATGTTTAAAAGTATGTTGGGATAGTTTTATTGTTTTTCGCTAATGGGTTTGACTAGAATTGTCGCTTAACTGAGAGAATAGCACTGCTGGCCTTAGTAGGTGGGTGACGTGTGCGAAAATGAAGGACGTAAGTATGCCTGCCTGAGGCGAGCGCGAGGGGACGAAACCATCCATACCTACTAATATTATAAACTCGAAAGTAACTTTGTCTGTCTGTCGGTCTGTCTGTCTGTATGTCTGTATGTTACCTTTTCACGCCTAAACCGCTAAACCGATTTAGATGAAATTTGGTATAGAGATAGTTTGAATCCCAGGAAAGGACATAGGGTACTTTTTATTCCGATATTCTCACGGGATCGAGACTTATGCGGGTGAAACCGCGGGGCGCAGCTAGTACTATTGTTATAATATAATCTGTAACAAAACTATCTGAGGGGCAATTCTAGAAATTTTTTTTTTTCGTTTTACGATTTTTTTTGACAAGTTCATTGATTGTCGCTGAGATGAAATTGCGACTAGATTTTGAAAGTTCTAATTACTGGAGTTGGCCTTCTGGGCCAACACACATCCCTCCCACACAATCAACGAAACCGCACGAAATCAACGCGAGATTGGCGGGGATTAGATGACTTACCAAGACTGACTAAATATAGTAAAAGCTGTTTAGCCTTGTGTGTTCGGATATATAATAAAATTCCAAGTGATTTTAAAACTTTAGATCTTAGATTGTTTAAAAAAAAAACTATACAATTGGTTGAATAATAATAATTTTTACAGTACCTAAGTATAAAAGAATTTGTTAACGGGAAAAATTTTGTAATGTAACCTAGGTATATTATTTGCATGCTATGATATATGTAAGCAAAACATGTATGCTCTACAATGTATTTTAACAACCTTATATAACATGTTTTACGCAAATAAATATTGTTCTTATTCATAGACGTGGTTGCGAAGTAAGGAATCGTTAAGGGTCTAAGCAGACGGTCTGTATTTGAACTGCATACCAGCTGCAACGTCGCAGTTTGGATGTAGTTGACATAACTAGGTTTCGAAGCAGTTAAGTCAACTGCAACCAAACTGCGATCTTGCAGCTGACATGCAGTCCGTCTGTTTAGATCCTAAGTAGTCATAGTGAATTAGGGCCTTTATGTACAGGGTGGTCCAAAAGTCGTGGATCAAACGAAGTAGGGGGATAAAGGAGGTCATTTCCAATGCTTTTAAAGTGAGAAATAATTTTTGGTAACGTTACAAAATTTTTGGAAAAAAATAAATTGCTCTGAAATTTGGTACTCAGAGCCCTAATAGAACTTTGTAGTGCTGATACATTATCTAGTATTAATACAACACCGTTTGTTTTATTGTTTTATATCACATTTTTATTGAATTCGTCTAATTGTAAAAAAACTCGGTATACACAAATATTCATAACTTTTAGGGCAATTGAATTATGACCATGCTGTAGAAAGATTTTTTGTTGGAAATGACCTCCTTCATCTCCCTATTTCGTTTGATCCACGACTTTTGGACCATCCTGTATAGTCGGTTCCAAAAGTCTTTGATGAATATAATTTAAACCTACTATACATATTATAAGTACATAGTATAATAATGTGAATATAATATTGAATGTATCAGAGAACGTACCCTTGGATGCCAATTTGTAAAGCCACTTACAAAATCGAGTGTCGTTAATTTTTAAACTCAATTTTCATCGATGATTTTTCAATTACAATTTAATCATGTTAATTATGTATGTCATGTGTTATGTGTGTGTATCGATCTATTCCGAAAAAATCTCACTAGTGGAGTGAGCTGTCAACAGGACATAATCCTTAAATTTTTCCAGAATAAACCGCCTGACATGAGACCAACAGTTCCACAATCGCGTCGAGATAGAACGCATATCGAATTCCAGATACGATTGTTTTACGTCATGGCGTTACTGTAAAAGCCCCCGTCATCCTCTGCAAACTTCATCATCATCGTCAATCGTCTCCTCCCTTTTGTGCCAACCGTTCCCTGTCTGTAAAAGTCTCATCTTTCCCTGCGATCTTCTGTAGGTCGTCCACTCTCGACGTCCGCCAGGGCTGGCCGTGCCGAAAGCCAGGACCAACTTACTCGCCAAAACACCAGTGACCAGGATAATCCGTATCATTAACGATTAATGCACAGCGTTTAGCACTCTCGCTACGCTCGGACGCTTATTTCATGCCGTGCAATAATAGACTACTTATGTCACAAGTGTCGTAAACTGGTAATATGTATAACTATTAAGGGGATTGACATGACCTAAACGCAAAAAACGCAAGTTTTAGAAACACTAAAATTATATGATCGACTACAGTAAACAAAATCAGAAAAATATATGATATTCTTCAGGATATATGCTAGGAGGTATATACTAGTGTGTTGAAAACATAAGTAAAGTAAAGTAAATTTTATTTGCATAGATTGCAGATACTTGCGATTTTATATACATAAAATAAGATGTTACAATATGATATAACACAACTAATTTGATACGATAGAAAAAATCATGACGATACCTCTAAAAACTTTCTTTTTACAATAAAAACCATACTAATATGCATACAATCATTAAAATTTTTTGTCAGATACTAGCACTAGTGTTTTAATTTTTTAGTCCGAACAATAGATTTTTAACCGACTTCAAAAAAAGGAGGAGGTTCTCAATTCGACAGTATGTTTTTTTTTTTTTTTTTTGTGTGTTTGTTACGCGATTACTCCGCCAATTGTGGACCGATTTTCAAAATTCTTCTTTTGTTCAAAAGGAGATACTTCTGAAGTGGTCCCATAGTCACCAAGTCAGGATCTGATGATTGGATCCTGGAGAAATCGAAGGAACTCTTCAAATATTATAGGCACACCTATAGCGATTTGGGTATTTTTTATAGTAACTCGTGCATTTGCTCTCGTAAATCACCATTTGGCGAAGTGGAACTGATGATGAAGACCACAGATGGCCACCGGAACTACTCAATAATATCTAAGTATTTCACGGGTTGCGATTCGATTACTTTAATATGGTTGCTAAGCAATTTATGCTCGCCACGATGTGAATGGTAATATGGAGCTGATGGTGGACCAGGAGAACTCCTCAACAATTAACTTCCCTGCATCGGGAAAAGCAATATTTTGTAAAAGGCGATGAGCAAGTTGACACAGGGCTATTGTAACTTAGATAAATTATAAGCAGACCCACTAAAAAGCGTGAAATAAAAAAACTTTTTAACAAAAATACAACCGACTTCCAAAAGAAACACTAGAAAGTAAAAAATAACTTTAATTTCGGAAGTCGGTGGCAGAAAACGTAAATAAAAAACCAAAGACACCGACTTCCGAAATTAAATTTATTTTTTACTTTGTAGTGTTTCTTTTGGAAGTCGGTTGTATTTTTGTTAAATTTTTTTTGTAAATAGATAATTGCTTCATATTTTGCAATAAATTACCAGTGTTGTGTCATCGCGCTTCTCTTTCTTTTCTATGCAGTCCAAGAGTGACCGCGCTTTAGGTCATGTAGACTGTAGTCCTCTTAATTTACGTACTGACTACTTCAGTCTGTCCGAATGTGTGAAGTTATCTGATGACTAAGATATCTCTGCCACAAACTTAAGTTATTCCGAATCGCTTATGATTATGATAATAAGCGCAAATTGCGGACTGCATGTGAATGCCAATTGTTTCGTACCACAGATATAGATACACCTAGATAACGCAAGAGCACCTACTTCGCGTGCCAAAAATCGCATCAGTTTACGATCGAGAATCATAAGGCCTCATTTACGGAGACGCGGGGCGTCGCGCGTTGCGTTGAGCGGCGCGGCCCGCACTGAATTCAAATATATGGCGTTGTATGAGTGCGTTTACGGAGAAGCGATTTTAGACGCGTTTGTTTGAATTAGGGCGTTTTTTGCGGCCGAGCCCGCGGATGGCACCGACGCGTCCCACGCGGCGTTTATCGCGGCGGCGCACGCAGCGGCAATTCTCGATGAAGCTATGTCCGAGGCTTCGCCGCGGGCGCCGCGGCGGGCACCGCCACGCTTCCCGTCTCGCTTCTTTATGAACATGGTCGTATATTGCTATAAGTTTGTGTTTACGCGTGCGATGATGCGTGCCGCTTCACGCGCCGCCCCACCGTAAACAGAAAAAACGTCCGACGCGCCGCGAGACGCCACGACACACGCGACGCGAGACGCCCCGCGTCTCCGTAAATGAGGCCTAAGCCGCCACTTTCGCGCTCAGTCCTGCGTACTGCTGGCTGGGTGAGCGTGAGCGAGAGCGCGAGCTTGTGACGTCATAGTAGGTAGTCAAAAAGTGGCACGTTTAGTTTTCATACAGTTCGTGATACTTGCGTTATCTAGGTATATCTATTATATATCTGTTTTTCGTACCGTTCTAATCATTGCTAACTGATGACGTAAGATGGTCTGTTTATGACGTCACCTAGTTTGTATCTTGGCTGCCTTTTGACTGCCCCGTTGTTCTCGTGGTCGCAAGCACGACTGCCGAGCGTGGAGTCCTGGGTTCGATTCGCGGGTCGGGCAAAGTGTTCTTAGGTTTTTCCATTGGGGATTTCTTAGTAACACAGAGTTTGGAAGTTGGTGGTGGTGGATTCCCGTGCTTTGGAAAGCACGTTAAGCCCTTGGACCTGCACCTGATCTCTCTCCGGTCGTGTTGGATTGCCGTCCCATCAGTGGCGTGCATTGCATATAGGCATGTAAGCAGTGCCTACCTCGATATATCAACATAAGCCTGTCAATTACATTTTAGTGTGTGTGCTCCACAATTAAGAAACTCACTAAGTTATCATACCTAATAAAAAACAAAATCTTCATACAAACACGCGCGGCAGTAGGCAGTCGCCGGACGGACGGCCTACTCGGCTCCCGTACTATTCGCACATTGTCATTGGTCTTTACTCGTTCAAGTTAACACGACAAAATTAAAAATACGTACGTCTCACGCGTAATACCATGACGTTCGAGCTTCGCAATTTATCACCCTTAAGTAGGCATGCCTACTCAAATAACCACACTTTTGACATCACTTTTTTAGGGTTCCGTAGCCAAATGGCAAAAAACGGAACCCTTATGGATTCGTCATGTCTGTCTGTCTGTCTGTCTGTCCGTCCGTCCGTATGTCACAGCCACTTTTTTCCGAAACTATAAGAACTATACTGTTGAAACTTGATGATGTATTCTGTGAACCGCTGTAAGATTTTCACACAAAAATAGAAAAAAAAAACAATAAATTTTGGGGTTCCCCATACTTACAACTGAAACTCCAAAAATTTTTTTTCATCAAACCTGTACGTGTGGGGTATCTATGGATAGGTCTTCAAAAATGATATTGAGGTTTCTAATATCATTTTTTTCTGAACTGAATAGTTTGCGCGAGAGACACTTCCAAAGTGGTAAAATGTGTGTCCCCCCCCCTCTAACTTCTAAAATAAGAGAATGATAAAATTAAAAAAATATATATAATGTACATTACCATGTAAACTTCCACCGAAAATTGGTTTGAACGAGATCTAGTAAGTAGTTTTTTTTTAATAGGTCATAAATCGAAAACCGCAATTTACCTTTCACAAAGTTACAACGAACTACAAGAACTTTTATATTATGTTACTTGCTGCTACGGAACCCTTTATGGGCGAGTCCGACTCGCACTTGGCCGGTTTTTTTTTTCTGATTAGTGACTGCGGTTGTCTAGACTAGACCCGGCCTAGTGCCTACCTATTCTGAAAACCAATGCACGCCACTGCGTCCCATCGGATAGTGAGAGAAAGGGAAGGAAGAGTGCACCTGTGTCTGCGCACACACTTGTGCACTATAATATCTCCCGCGCCGGAGGCTGGTCTCCAGTGAGATTGGTCGCCATGACCGAAATTCGGTCTGCAGGACTTTTATTATTTATTTCTATCTTGGAAGTTTAAGGGTCCACCTCCCAACGCTCAAAGTAATCATCATCATCATTTCAGCCGAAAGACGTCCACTGCTGGACATAGGCCTCCCCCAATCACCGCCTAATGGATACAAAACGATAATCTCATCTGGAATAAGAAAGGTTTTTTTTTTTAATTTACCATGCGCATGACCTCAATCGCCCTAAGGAAGGAAGTCGCTCCATGTAAAATACTGGTTCAGCTGCATCCGGTTGGACTGGAAGTCGACCCCAACATATGTAGTTGGGAGAAGTTGTGGTAGGTAGCCCTTTCCCTATGGCCAGGTGTTCCCGGCTATTCCCGTAGCCCCCCATCCTGGGGGGCATGCGGGGCCCGCCAGCTAGGCGGTCATGCGCCGGGAGGGTTGTGGAAGTAAAGGCTGAGCCGGTTTCCCATGGCCCTCCCATCACGGCGATGCGGGAACACCGCTGAGTTTTAGTGGGTATACTGTCGGTGTTCATTCCGACAGGAGTCCCACATACCCCGTCTCGTCCCCCGCGAGCGGGGATGCGTAATGCATTTCTCAGCGAAAAAAAAAAAAAAAAGGTAGCCCTTTCCCTGGGTCGTGAATGTCATACGTAGCAGTTCTCGCGGCCCCTCATCAAAGCGAAAGAAGGTGCACAGGCGAAGTTTTTAGTGGGTGCAAGCCCTACATAACCATGCCGATTGCTAAATGCCAAACGGATACCACTCCCCGGATGGAGGGTATTCTTCTTCTTCTTCAATCGGTCCCTCATTACTGAGGATCGCGGTCACTGGACCCTTTCAAGCGGACAATCTGCCTCCATCTGCTCCGGTTCAAAGTTGCCATCACCACCGACCAAGTAAAAGAAGCTACGTCCTCGAGCAATTTTCAGCAGGTGGTAATGGAGGGTATGCGTTTGGCATTTTCTTCATCGAATAATAATAAAAAAGGTAACCCTTTCCCTGTCACATGACCCACATATCGAGCCCTGACCGTTTAGCTAACGTAAGCGATGAAAATGTGATTTTCATCGTTAAGGCGGTACCCCGACCAAAACCGCGTTTTTCTTAGTTATTCAGAGGCTATTAACTCAATAATCATGAGAAATAAACTACATCTGAAAGCACATTATTAATGTTCGATATCCTATCATCACATTGCCCGTTATTATTTGTTTTATCTCCTTTTAAAAAAAGTGACAAAAATTATTGATTGCATTCATCTTTTGCTAAAGTTGACGTTCTATTAATTTGAGGATTTCACCAATGGATAGATAATTTAAAAATCTAAATAAAACATGTTTTAATTTATTTAAAAAGATCGCTATTCTTTTATTATTAAAATAATTCCAAAATTTTTGCGAATTTTATGATAAAGAGGGGCGTGCGCAGGGTACGCTGCATCCCTTTCGTACAAGGAAGTCGTGTCGCTCTCTGTCTCTGTCGCGAATGCTCAAGGTTATTTGATCGGGGTACCGCCTTAACGATTCTTACTATACCTACAAGATGAAATTGAATAGGTGCGCCAATTCAAAACATTTAAATGTACGTGTTATAAAGAAAATTTAGAGTATGAGGACCTAAACGCAAAAAACGCAAGTTTTAGAAACAATACAAGTATATGATCGACTACAGTAAACAAAATCAGAAAAATATATGATATTCTTCAGGATATATGCTAGGTGAATAGTGTGTTGAAAACATATTACAACTAATTTGATACGATAGAATAAAATCATAAAAATACCTCTAAAAACTTTATTTTTACAATAAAAATCATACTAATACACATAAGGTCCGGCCGCGCTTTTGCCAAAGATGTAAACAACAATAGCCGCTCGAAATTGAATAAAATAGATACCTAACCAAGAAAATTTTTAATTAATTAAAATAAATGTTAAGTTAGTTAGAGCTAACTAGCTCGGAGATTTGTATATCGTTTATGATAAAAATCGCATTTTCGTAAAAATCTAGTTTACAATACAGTAACTCAGGACTCGATATTATTACGAAAAATATCAAATCAAAATCGTTTATTTGCATAAAATGTGGTACAAAAGGTGATAGTGTAATATTCTAGTGCAAAGACACATTCCGCCATGTAATGATGGCATGCAAATAATACATGAATTAGGTATTAACAACATGCAGTCACAGAATAATAACTTACAGTTAATTAAATTAGCAAAGGAACATAAATAATTTAAAAAATATTACAATGCATTTCTGAAGTGGTAGGACTGACAAGATTTTTTGTTTAGAAATTCGCCGACAGAATAAAACCTATGTGATATCAACCACTTTTTCAAAACCACACAGAACTTTTTGTAAGGTAGTTCTGTTATCCAGATAGGTAATGAGTTATATAATAGTGATGGTACAACTACAGTGACCGCTTCGCGAACAGTTAACACATATGTAAAATAGTGAGCCGAATGAATGTAGCATTATACGATTAACTGCCTCAAACGCATAAAAAATAATGATAGCACATTAAAATCAATAATTCGTAAATAAAACCATCGATATATCCGTTCAGTGGAACTATGTTCGGTGATTATCATAATATATACATTTATCGTCGCTCGCGTCTACCGGACGCCCCGTCTCTAGCGTAGCGTCAGCAAACTAATTGATGTTGCTAGGAATATTAAAATAACACTTACCTATTAGATTCTGACTGCCTTATTGGTTTAGTGATTAGGTACAATTACGGGCCATACTTACTTTTAACACTTTACATTAATTACATTTTACATTAATTACTACCACTGCTCTCAAAACGGTGAAGGAAAACATCGTGAGGAAACCGGCATGTCCTAGAACCAAAAATTCGAAGACATGTGACATCCACCAACCCGCACTGGGCCCGCGTGGTGGATTACGGCCCACTCCCTCTCACAGAGAGGAGGCCTGTGTCCCAGCAGTAGGAACGTTATAGGCTGATTATGTTATGTGTGTACGGGCCATAACCCCCTTAACTTCTTTTTAACATAGGCGTCACAGACAGCCCCCTTTGCAGGGGCTGCCTTGACGCCGAGGAATCAGCTGCCCACGTTATCCTGGAATGAAGAAATCCTCTGAACATTGAGGTCACTCCGTGAAGCCTGCGAAGCTCCCAGGAAGCTTCTGTGCTTCTGGATGGAGCTAGACCGGCTCTGTTAGCCAGAATCCCCACGCACAACGGACCAAATGGGAGTCTAAGTGCGGAAAAGGGAGCCCCATCATCATTTGGTTTAGTGGTTGCAAGGCCGCTGCTGAGCAAGAGATCCTTCGATTCCCGGATCAGGCAAAGTGCTTATTATTTTCCATCTAGAATTTCTCAGTCTGGATTTGTGCCCGGTTGATGGCAAGAAGGAATTGAGTTATCCGGAAAAGAACTGGAGTAAACATGGCTAGCAGAGTAAGCAAACAGAAGTGGTAGTGGGCTGGCCATGTTTGTCGAAGGACCGATGGCCGGTGGAGCAGACGAGTCCTGGAGTGGAGACCGCGTATCGGCAAGCTTAGTGAGGGACGCCCCCAGCTAGATGGACCGACGACCTTAAGAAGGTGGCTGGAAGGGGAAAGTGGAGGACAGGGTGTGTTACCCGCGTGGTGGATTACTGCCCATTCCCTCTCGAAGAGAGGAGGCCTGTCTCCCAGCAGTGGTAACATTATAGGCTGATTATGCTAAAGAAGAAAATAGTGTGCTCATGAATGCTTAAGTCCCAAATCAAGTGTAAGTTTTGAAAATAAAATATAATGGTACTAAAAAAATTTAATGCGTTTGTGAACAACTTCGCGTTAAGCATTATTTATAAGGTATAACACTTTATTTATTGTCAATATTAAATGGATTCGAACAACAGTCAGCAATAAAAATAAAATAAATAAATTTTCATCTTTACCTGCTGTCTGTACGTATTTCGTGAAGGAACGCGGTTTGGTCCAGCAAAATAATCAATTTACGTGTGTGAACCACTCCGAAATATTGTATTATCTGTGGTATGTGACACTTTGACGTTTGGTAACAGTTACGAGTGCTTAATTTAATTTTAATTTGGCAGGTGGCGTAATCTCAAGGCCAATATTCCCGTAATTAAATACGTTCAAAATCTAGTCGCAGTCTCATCTCGGCGACAAACAAATGTCAAAAACTTGTCAAAATGTAGGGAAATTAAAGGTATTTTTGACAGATTGAGACAGATCAGGCTGTATACGTTCTTAAAATTACGAGAATTGCCACTCTGAACTATTATTCTGTGACTCTGATCTCAGTCTCAATCTGTCAAAAATACCTTTAATTTTCACTACATTTTGAGATGAGGTTGCGACTAGATTTTGAACGTTTTTTATTACGGGAATTGACTTTCTATTCTAGTACCTAACCTACTAATTTCAAAAGTACAGACGCCAGCACATCAAGCTACCCGAAACTGTCAAATTTTCCCAATCAACTTTGAACCTTATACTTTAGCGGTAAAGTTGAAAATCTATTAAAAAATATTGACAGACTGTAGTAGCTTGATGTACTGGCGTATGTACATTTTTTCACCGCTTTTGCCCGCGTTGACGGCGGGAAGTATCCCACGAAGCGGGGCTTAGTAGATTTAGTAGCAACGGCATAAAAAGTACCATCTTTGACCTAACCCAGGTCACGGTCTATCCGTGTACCAAAGAAGAATGGCAGGACTCTATAGAGGTATGAGGAACAGGGTGTAAAGTTCACTCAACTTCCATAGAAAAGGGAGGATCCTCCGACCAGACGGGTGTTGTGTCTGGCGGGCCACTGCCCAATGATTCATGTCGGGCTGTTGTATCTATGCTAGTTGCGCGGTAAACTCTGCTTGCGCGTTGCAGGATTTGCGTGACGTCAGTATGACGCGTTGTCCGCATGTGGCGTTGTAGATACCGCTACAACTCCTTGTAATCTGGATGTCGCACTTAGATTTCGCGTACATTCGTACAAATATTCGCAAAAGAAAGATCTGTAACAAGCCCGGAGTTTGGAACTTGGTGGTGTGATACCCTCGTGTCTCGGACAATACAGCCTGAATGTTATGTTACTTAATGACTCGCCTCTTTTTTTTTGTGTTGGGAAATCATCAAATGACTCCTCCCGCTCTGGGTGGAGCGGAAAAGAGTGTCAGACTCTTATTGACTAAAACCCACCCGTGTTCCCTCCCTTTATGTTCCGGGGCAGCGGTAACCCTTTCGGACAATCCCGCTGACTAGCCTCTCAGAGACACATCCCCATTCCTTTTACAAGGATCCTAAATCTTATTGTCAGAAATAGGTATGCAGATTAGCGTACGACTTACGAGTCAGTACTCTACCATTAAAATTAAAAAAAAAAAACGTTGAGAGTTTTTTTGCTTATTTTAAACAGAGATGAAAAGTAACAATAAAATACAATTTTGTGTTGACTTTTATGTCAACACCTGTGCTTAAGACGCTGAAAGCCGCTATTGAGCTCCGATGTTTCGGTATTTTTAGCCACGCCCACAATTTCTCCGATATCCTAGCGCCATTCTTAAAGGGCGGTGATACAGCGAACTACCAAGTAAGGAACAGTGTGACGCGGTCAATAATAATTAACGAACCAATAGATGGCGCTCTTGTATATTTATTGTTCTGTGTGAAGAGCTAGAAACAAATAAGACAAGGCGATTATAAAAAACCAATGTATATTTTTGTTTTTATTTTTAATTATTTTAAGACACTTTATTTACTTACACTGAATTGAAAAACAATATAAATGTATGGAAAATAAAACCTCAAACTATATTAACAAATCATTATTGTAATAATTAGGTATATTTTTTTATTTGCTTTTTTAACCGACTTCAAAAAAAGGTGGAGGTTCTCAGTTCGTCGGTTTTTTTTTTAATGTAGGGGTCATGTTCCCCGATTACTCGAAGACGGCTAAACCGATTTCAAAAATTATTTTTTTGTTTGAAAGGGTATACTTTCCAGGTGGTCCAATCGTCATCAGGTCAGGATCTGATGATGGGGTTCTGCAGAAATCGAAGGAACTCTTCAAATATTATAGGCACAACTATAGCGACTTGGGTATTTTATATAGTAACTCGTGTATTTGCTTTCGGAAAGCACCATTTGGTAAAGTGGAACTAATATGATGAAGACCACAGATGGCTATTGGAACTACTCAATAAAAAGTATTTCACGGGTTGCGATTCGATTACTTTAATATGGTTGCTAAGCAATTTATGCTCGTCACAATGCAAATGGTGAAATGGAACTGATGGTGGAATACCAGGAGACCTCCTCAAAAATTAACGTCCCTGCATCGGGAAAAGTAATATTTTGTATAAGGCGATGAGCAAGTTGACATTAGGCTATTGTAACTTAGATACATTATAAACAGACCCACTACTATTATTCCCGATACTTTTTAGACTGGATGTACATAGGTTTTTTTACTGAGGTATCTGGAACATGTGGGTTGATCGATTGGTGCCTGAAGGACTATTTCATGCACTTTAATGTTGTCTCATATAAGCAGTTCTGTGTGAATCTCGGGTCTACTATTTCAGGGAGTAGGTGTTTTAAGTAAAATGATTTTAATTTTTGTTTCATTTTCTGTTCCCAAAATAGGTCATCTTTTTCTATTAATTTTATCTTTAATTTAACTTCTTCTCCAGCCGGACCATACTGCAAACAAGCATTTCTTACGTCTTGTAATATGGAGCTGGCCCTGAACTTGATTATACCAGTTGTGATTTGTGTTTTTTTAGGCACCCTTCTTTATCTTTTACCCAAAAATTTACTTTTTTTTTGTTGATAGCCTCATTCAAGCCCAACTTGTATGCATTGATTTGGCATTTAATTTCAATTATGGCATCTTCGCCACAAATACCATCAAGTAATTAAAAAAAACTAAAAAACCCGACTACGGTAAAAAAAGCTTAAGTTAAAAAAAAAACTGAAAAGCTATAAACAAGCCTATTTTTAATTAAATAAAAGTTGGAAGCAGGTGGGACCCATTTGAGTTTGAAAATATAAAAATGGTATGGGTCCCGCCTGCTTCCAAATTTTATTTAATTTAAAATGGGTTTGTTTATAGCTTTTCAGTTTTTTTTTACCGCAGTCGGGTTTAATTACTTTTTTTTATTTCCAGATTTTTAGTTTACAAATGTGAAAGAAGTTTATTTTTTTATTTCGTTTTTTACGTTTTGTCACTTCGAATTACTTTTAACCATATAAGTTGTATATAATTTTGAAATCACCTTTTAGAACCCTTTATTTTTATATCCCACTCGATGGTATTAGAAGAAAGAAAAATTTCGAACTCCACAATACGGCACCCCAAATCCGCCATTTTACTTTGTTTTTTATTTTCATGTAGTCAGTGACACTTGTGCCACAAAGACAAATCTAAAGACAGATAATTTATCCAAATCCGTTCATTCGTATAAGAGTTACGAGGTAACAAAGAAACGGACATACATACATACATACAGGTCAAACACATAACCCTCCTTCGCCGCAGTCGGGTAAAAACTAAAAATGATTTTTATTTAATATCTATTCAACAACGATACCCCATATTGACATAGTTTGTTGACTTTCATTTTTATCATTTTCACAATATGGCGTCCAGTAGTCGCCATATTGAATGTTTACTAACGTCATGTCTTTATTGACACTCGCCGGATTAAGAGGAATCGATTGACGTGTGAATCATAAAAATCGGCCCAGGCGTTTGGTCTGTATAGTGCTTCAAAGGAACATACATACATAGGCTGATAAACACATTACCACTCCTTTGCGTCGCGCAGTCGGGTAAAAAATAAAACATTCAAACTTGCAAGAACTTTCTTCAGCACTAAACTTACCAATTACGTCTTTAAAAAAATACCAAGTCTCACACGATGATTTATATAGAGTGGGCAAGAAACAATGGACAAAGCTACGAATATTTTCCTATAAGTCCAGTTCTAAGATAGTCATAGGTCTATGTAAATTCGATAGTGTTTATCACTGGACTTATTTGTGACTTTCTTTCTATGATCTAAGTAATAAAATTGTTATCTATATTTAGTTAGTATGCGCGTATTACAAACTTACTGGTGAAAAACAATTTTCGAAGCTTCACCTACCTACTTCTGAATTGTTCGCCAAACGTTTATTTTTACTGTAAATATTTTTTTTTTGTAGTCAATCATTACTTTCCAGTAAAGAAAATTAATAATTATTCTAAAAATATGCAAAATAAATTAAAAAAAAACAATGAAAATTTGCTAAAACTAATTTAAAAAAAAAAATTAATTTCCTAATAAGAATCAACTTGGTTTCGAACTCAAAACTCGCTATTCAGAATCTATGCGAAAAACGAAGCTTCGCCTGCTTCTGAGCTTTCCGCCAAACATCTTTTTTTTGTAAAGAAAATAATAATTATTCTAAAAATATACAAAATAAATGAATAAAAAACAATGAAAATTTCCAAAAACTAAATAAATAAAGAAAAAATATAGTTATATAAATTAAAAGAATAAAAATCAGCTTGGTTTCGAACTCGAATCTTGCTATTTCAGAAATTACGTAAATACCACTAGACCAAT
Source organism: Amphipoea lucens (assembly GCA_947508005.1). Lineage (NCBI taxonomy): Eukaryota > Metazoa > Arthropoda > Insecta > Lepidoptera > Noctuidae > Amphipoea > Amphipoea lucens. Next base: position 10,807,904 of record OX382382.1, read on the forward strand.
CGAGCATTATTGTCACAACTGAATTTACGCTACGCATTGTACAAAAAAGCCTATAAGTACTTTTATTTTATAATTTCATTTCTGTTCGTGTACCTGTTTTGTCAATATTACAATATAAAAAATTACTTTACTACTTCCATTAGATGTTTTTGTTTGTTAGTATAGAATAATAATAAATTTTTGCTGGCCTCCGACTTTTGTGTTTGTTTCCCATTTTGCACAGCAAATATTTTCGTAACTTAGAACTATATTTACTAATGTCTTTACGTGTTAATATTTTTACAACTTATTGTAGTTTTAGGGAAAAAATAAAATATGTACATATAAGTATGTTTGAAGTTGTCAATCAACAAAAAATAAAATGAACGGATAGCGGTTAGCGGGGCAAAGCGACATACGTCCGTCTAGCAGCGCGCCTAAGCGATCACTGTCGGATTGCATACATAAGAAAGAGAAGCGCGATGACGCGACACTCGTAAGTTGTTACAAACCATAAAATAATTAATTTCTTAAAAATAAGTTGAGTAATCAAAAATAAAAAACAACCAAATTTTGTATTTAAATATGATACGTTATTGTTATAAATTTTACCAACGTACGTTGATCAGTAATACAGATATTTTTGTTGGAAGGTCATTTTAAGAGGTTAGTTTACTTTTTTTTTGTATCGAGAAAACTTTTCAAAAACGTGTTTTGAATACAACAGGGTTCTCAGAAATATGTTCAAGATTAACATATATTTTTTCCGCCGTGTCAATCTGTATAGATTTGGCTAAAAAATTGTTCGAAACAAGCCTATTTGGCTCTTGTCAGCGTCTTAAGCGATAAAAAGGAAGCCATTAAAAAAAAACTATTTTTATGGTCATCATACCGAATTTAAGGGGTTGTTCACATTACCTGATGGCACCGCCGTCGTTAATTTTTTTTATTTATTGATATAAAAACTTTTTTACAAAAAAAAAAACAACCGACTTGAAAAAAAAAACACTACAAAGTGATAAATAACTTTAATTTCGGAAGTCGGTGTCGTTGGTTCCGCATTTTCGTTTTTTGACACCGACTTCCGAAATTAAAGTTATTTATCACTTTGTAGTGTTTTTTTTTTGCAGTCGGTTGTTTTTTTTTTGTAAAAAAGTTTTTATTTTTCACTTTTTAGTTGTACCTACCCCACAAAAAAGTAAACAAAAAGATCGTTAATGTAGACAATGTAGATACATTTTTAGATTTTTGTTGATTTTTCAAAAACCGCTTGTCCGATTTCGATAAAATTTTCATGGGACCATTTGGGAAGTAGGTATACCCTTTCCAACAAAAAAAGAATTTTTCAAATCGGTTTGCAAGCAACGGAGTTATGCGCGAACAAACATAAAAAAAAAACAAAAAATAAAGAATTCAAACATTCGAATTGAGAACCTCCTCCTTTTTTAGAAGTCGGTTAATAAAGTGTTTAAGGTTTTGTCCATGTGTGAAGTTTTAAATTTTCTGAAAAGAAAAGTATATTTTACTCGTTACTTATCTGCCACACAACGTGCCAATGCTGCCAGCCTTGGCACCTTTCATATTGATAGCGATGCGAATGAATTTTTTGATACCTCATGGGCCATGATTCTATCTTCTGAAATCCCCAGATTCTAGAAATAAAAATTCTACTTCTATACTAATATTAATATTATAAAGAGGTAAAATTTGTTTGTAAGTTTGTATGTAGGGGGTAATCTCTGGAACTACCAGTCGGATTTGAAAAATTCTTCTTGCATTTGATAGCCCAATTCTTGAGGAAAGCTATAGGCTATTTAACGTCACGCTATGACTCTTAGGAGCCGAGCAAAAAGAAAAAAAGTCAAAAAGAACGTTAAGTGATAGTGCGGGCGGGTGATGCGATACGACGGGGTGGCTCGGGGGAAACAAGAAGTTTCACGCGAACGAAGTCGCGGGCTGAAGCTAGTTAATAATAAAATTATAATCACCAATGAAACCTACGATTTTTAATTGCGGCCCCTGCCATGTGCGGTAGTATTATGCGTCGCGCGTCCCGTCGGCAGCATAAAGGACTCAACGCACAGCATTGCATTCGTAATGCACTTGAAATGAACGCGCCTCTAATTGATTTGTACGCGCCTATCATGTTGGTAATGCTTATCACTTTTTGTGACGTCACTTGATATGTTTTGAAGTTTGATTTTGAAATTGTTTCCATAATAGTGTGTCACATTGTGTCTGCATGAGCGGTGCTGCAGTGGGGTTAAATAAAAACTGTTTTACAAAAAAAAAAAACAACCGACTTCAAAAAAAACACTACAAACATAAACTACAAAGTGATAAATAACTTTAATTTCGGAAGTCGGTGTCGTTGATTCTGCATTTTCGTTTTTTTGACACCGACTTCCGAAATTAAAGTTATTTATCACTTTGTAGTGTTTTTTTTGAAGTCGGTTGTTTTTTTTTTTGTAAAAAAGTTTTTATTTTTCACTTTTTAGTTGTACCTACCCCACAAAAAAGTAAACAAAAAGATCGTTAATGTAGACAATGTAGATAAATTATTAGATTTTTGTTGATTTTTCAAAAACCGCTCATCCGATTTCGATAAAATTTTCATGGGACCATTTGGGAAGTATACCCTTTCTAAAAAAAAAAGAATTTTTCAAATCGGTTGGCAAACAACGGAGTTATGCGCGAACAAACACAAAAAAAAAAATACAAACATTCGAATTGAGAACCTCCTCCTTTTTTTAGAAGTCGGTTAATAAAAATAAAAGACTTAATTTTTGGTTTTCATTACACCTTAGCTCGTGGGGGAGATAGGCACTCACTCCACGTAAAATACTGGTATTCAGCTGCATCCGGTTAGACTGGAAGCCGACCCCAACATGGCTAGGAAAAGGCTTGGCAGATTTATTGATTTCGTTGATTTTTGATAGCTTCCTCGCACAACCGATCTCGCAGTTTTCGTAGTTATTTGTTTCTGTAGCACACACCATAATCAGCCAATAATATTCCCACTGCTGAAACACACAAATAAACATAGAACACACAAGTAAACATAGAAATGTAAAACACATAGTCCGCCGGTGTCGGGAGCAGGGTCCAAGCTACCGGTGGTTAGGGCTCCAGAGACAGGAACCTCCTCACAATACGAGCCGTATCGAGGAGTACTGCCTTCTGAATCAGGCCCTTGATCCAACCGCCTAACGACAGCCTCGACAGGATGTTGATCGAGGCTTTCGGCCATAAGGCCATTGGCCGACACGACAATCGGTACAATGATGGCTGTAAACCATGTGAGCCCAGACGGATTGTCTTTTTTGTTCGTGTGAACTGGAGCAGAATTCCACACAGACTTATTCCTGGTAATCTAACTAACATCAAATAAAAATGCGTATTTTCGCCAATAACTCAAGTGTCAAACTTATATCGCCACAAAAAATCAGTAGATTCAAATCTAAGCAACAAAATTGACAGCAATACGACGGGAAATCGTACAAAAACGTCTTCCCAAGACAATTCCATGAACGTACCATGGAGTGATGTGAAAATTAAATTAAATCGAGTTGCCTTTTATTTGATCGGCACAAAACTGCACTTTGTCGCGCCGACGACCGCTCGATTCCAATTAATCAATTACCATAACATAAATACGATCGCGGCGGCCATTTTAAGTGCGCCATATTGCGTTGAGCTGTCAGTTTTGGCGCGGTTTGTTTGCAGGAAATGCTTTAGTTTATTGGGAAATTGTTTTTTTTTAGGAAATATTTTCGTTTTAAGGCCAAGCCTAAGACGACCCACTGACCATGATCGAATAAGTATACTTGTAGGGAGGGAGTTTCAATCCTGAATTTGTCCTGGCACTTTATTCAGATACGCATGTAATTCCCGGAAGTTTAGGCAGAACTGAGCCCAGATTCACAACCATACGACAGGCTATCGTATCGAAAACCTGACATTTCGATAACCTGATTTGACTTCCCCTCGACAGCAAATAGCTGTTGGAAGAATAGCGGGCGTCTATTTGATTTAAACTGACAAAATTTTCGGGTTTTGGACTTGTGAACAGCGTTGAGAAGACTCCTACGATAACAATGATTAATGTTCGATACGATACAGAAGCATATCGAGTGTTTGTGAATCTCATAACTGGTGTACCTAGTGAGGTAACATAATTAATCTGGCGAAATATGGGTGTACTATATTATATAAGGTGGGTGTACCATGGAAGGCCACTCTAACGAATAAACAGTTATTATTCGTTTATTTCCTGGATAAATGAAACTAACAAATATTTAAGTAATACTTTGTTTTATTATGTAACATATAAACCACTTTTTTGAATTGCAGATTTAATCAATATTGATTAAACTTAAGTTTCTTTGAACTATTCCAAATGGCCTTGCTAGGAACAGGGCTCTTTAGAAGGCCATTATGAAAATTCAGTCATTTAACACTAAAAGTTAATAAATAGCGCTTAAATCTACAATAAAAAAAGTGGTTTATATGTTACATAATAAAACAAAGTAGGTATTACTTAAATATTTGTTAGTTTCATTTATCCAGGAAATAAACAAATAATAACTGTTTATTCGTTAGAGTGGCCTTCCATGGTACACCCACCTTATTTTAACGTCGTCGATTTCCGATATCGAAGAAGCGAGGGACCGTACTGCCAAAATAGTAGCGCGAGCGATTCGCCGCCGCGTCTGTGGTTTCCAGTTCGATGGGTGTTTGTGTTAGTAAAAGGAATTTGTCATCACATGGCAATAACTACGAAATTTTAATGATTGGCTTTCGAAGGAGCATGGCCTTCCATGGTCCACCCACCTTAGGTAGGTAGTGCTACCTATATATAGTACACCCACATTTCGCCAGATTAGTTTAAGTTCCACGTAATAGGGGGCGAGCATATTGCTATCAACCGGGCACAAACCCAGACTACGTGCTGCTACTAAGTATACAGGTTGCTTCAAGTTCAACCATTTGCTTTTGAATTTCTATTAGATTTTTCCTCTAACAAGTAACTAGAACAATTTCACATTTTCCCCAGCTCAAAGCTCAACACAAACTGGTCGTCTACTTTGTAGCAAAAACGCTCGAACCATAAACAATGAGCGCTAACTTTTTTCACGTCCAAGGCAAAGGGCATAAGGTTGTTATTCCTCAACTGTCACTTCACTGACGTTGCGTTTAACTTTGTATGTGCATCAAAGACGGATGCTATCAGGCGTACGCGTATTAAATACTAAGGAGTATGGTAGCCCTTTTTAAATGGTTTTGTTTTATTTAAACGGTTTCTGCGTTTGAATGAGGGTTTCTGAGCTTACTGTTATTGGCAAGGGATGGATTTAAAGTTTTGGATGCTCTTGAGGTGGTTTTAATGATAAATGACTTATTTTCTGTAAGTTTTATTTCTCCAAAAATTAAATATTTACATAATATAAGCTAAAATATAAACTATAATAATATGTACAATTATATGAAAAAATAAACAATCATTATAGGGCATCAAAGAATTCATCCGCATCGCTGTCAACAGGAACAGTGCCCAAAAGGCTGGCGGCATTGCCACGTTGTATGGCAATGCTAATTGTTTGGCTAAGAAATAGGCCAGCCCTCTGGTCACGTGAAGAGTCGACTAACCGCTTGGCGATATCCTGAAATACCAAGTGGGCACTCGGACCCCATGGCCCTAGTGTTTCAACCCCAAACGGCTCGAACATATAAGTCCCAATCAGGTTGCAATATTTTCGCCGTTTGAGGTTTTCTGCAACTGCAGCATCCGCCCCAGCACAGCCCACCGTGCTAGGAAGATGGGATGGCGCAAGGGTGTCGACACATGTTGCATCCCACACCAAAGGTCTGCCTAACTTCCAGGGCATTATGGTCATTCCGTCTGGCCTCTTTCCATCGTCGCGTGCCAGGCCGTTGGGTTCTAAAACAGCTGGCACCCCGGCGGTGACAAGAGCACGACGGATGATGTCATTAATGCTGGCGTGCCGTGCTATCCGGCCTGCGCTCCTACTGCAGGATAGGCCATGGTGTCCAAGGCAGTCGACAGCTTCACCGCACTGATAGCGATGCGGAGCCCCGCAAGCTGTAAATAGGTTTGTACAAACACTTTTACACGTCAATCATATTTTTTTAAAGCTAAATGAGGTCGGCGTTTCCTATCTGACTACTCTGAGAAGAAAGTCCGAACCAAACTCAGAGGTCACAGTCTCTTTTGAAGTCCAGACATAATCTTGGTCAGATCATGTGAAGACCATGAAGATTGGTGTCTGAAATGGTCTTTTGAGGAAAGAACCACACAGATTGAGCGGACCTGTCCAGTCAGTGCACGCATTTGTGCAATGCATTTGCGCAATGTTGGTAGTAGCCATGGCAGTGAGATCCGCTTCCTTGTTGCCTAGCTAATAGGTATTCATATGGGACTATTCCTCCGTTGACCTTTTATACCCTGTCTTTATCCAGCCAGACATTAAAAAAGTCACCCGGTATAAACCAGTCAATCCTCCACTTAACTATGTAGCCATATTTCGAGCCCTCACCGTCGGCATCCGATTGTTTACAACTGTGGACTTATCGCACACGACGATCGTAAAGAATGACAATAATATTAATGACTTTCTATACTTTCCTGTTAATATTTTCATAGAAGGGCTCGTGGCTTAGTGGCTACTGAATGACTGACGGAGATATAGCGGCGGTTGTTTAAATAATTCATTGTGTTGATCATTTGTTTAATTTCATCTTGTCTAGTTCTATGTAATCTAACCTAGTTTTATGTGTTATTTGTTACTAATACCTATTGACCGATTATTTGTATGTGCGGTGCAAACTGTAAATATAAATTGGTTAATATACACAAATAAATAAATTGGAGGGTCTGTTCGTAATATTAAAATAACCGCTTTTTACTAAATGCATATGGCTGTATACCCGGGACATATACCAAAATAACATTTTTTTTTAATTTTTGTCTGTCTGTCTGTTTGTTCCAGTTAATCTCTGAAACGGCTGGACCGATTTTGACGGGGCTTTCACTGGCAGATAGCTGATTTAATAAGAAGTAACTTAGGCTACTTTTATTTTAGAAAAAATAAAAAAACTTTTAGTTAGGATAGAATTTCACGCGGACGTAGTCGCGGGCAGCAGCGTCGAACCATTCGTACATAAATCTTTGACAGTTGTTCGTATGAACGCTTTAATATCTAGAACTACCAGTCTGATTTAAAAAAATCTGTTTGCGTTTGTTAATTATATCCCAATTTTTGAGGAAGGTTATTTAAAATCACGCAATGACCCTTAGGAGCCGAGCAAAAAAAGAAAGAACGCTAAGCGAAAACGAAATAAAACCGCGGGCGGGTGATGCGATGCGACGCTGTGGGTCGGGGGAACGGACGAAGTCGCGGCGAGAAGCTAGTTGACAGATAGGTAATCGAAAAATTCAACATGGCCGATTTCCCTGCTTTTAAGCCGAATCGATCAAAATGTACCTCACGCGCTCTTGTCGATTATTCACAATAGTAACCGAACGCATGATCGGCGGCTCTGTAAAGAAATTAAAAAGAAATAGGGGCATAGACAACACCGCATTGTCTATGACGGCGCCTCAAAGAAGGTCCGTTGCAACACAGAATTTCTAATGAATTTGATTAGTTTATTACTCGTGACAAGATGGACGCATTTGATTATTTGAAACAGTAATTGTTTGAATTTTAAGTAAATTGGGCGTTGCGACGAAAATATTTAATTTTTGGGCAGCTACTGAATTACCTTTTAAATAGCAGCTGGACCTACTTCAACATTCTCTTCATGTATTTTTACTGCATCGTCGAGTTGTGTCCGGTTGTGTTGACCATTTTCTATTTTGATATCTAAGTAGGTACTAAGCCGGTAGCCCGCGAAATTAAAATTTTCTTACGTTATTTGCAATTTGCAGTTCACTGTCAGCGGGGTAATTGCGTAACACACTATCAGTAGCAATGGCTTTCATTTTGACAGTTGGCCAACATTCATTGCGTCATTTACGTTGTTGAGCAGACGATTTTTTCGAACATATGGAGCAATGGATTAGCAATATCCTTCAAAATGATTTAGATGTGATTGAAAACGTGTTACGCAATTAGAGTGCTGCGTGTTGATTAAAATATTATATGATTGACGACCGTAACAAATATGACATACCACAAAACGGGGCTACTTTGACTTCCAGGGTTACTTTGACAGATGTTGGAGCTACTTTGACAGAGCGCCAAAATCGGTTTTCACGTGTGCTCAGCAAGTGTGCGTGACCTCGAGTAATATTGCGCGAGACGCGGGGTGTGGGGAACGCGTCATAGCGTTGTTGTGATCGGCCTGCTCAAAGTAGCCCCGCCTGTCAAAGTAGCCCCGTTTTACTGTACTTAATACAAATCATTATAATCATTAGAATCGGCAAAGCAATAAAACTGCTTGAATTAGAATTATTGGCCTCAAATGTCATTATTTATTAGGGTAATATGAACTTAAACTGCACTCGGGATTTATTTGCCAAAAAATTTAAACAAATATGAGTTTATGGAAAAATAACTTTAATTCATACAAAATAAAGTTCAGTTTACGCTACCACTTCAAACATTTTTATAACTTTTTCAATTGTGCTAGTCACTCTAAAATCAACTTAATTACTATTACAAATAAAGTTGATAATTGTTTAACTTGAAATAACATCAAGTTTCAATAGACTTTAGATAGTTGTTTTGATGATTTTATGATAAATGATTCTTTAAATAAATATTTGTTACGGCCGCGAATCATTTTCAGATCAACATACAACAAAAAACGTAAGAAAATTTCAATTTCGCACTGCTAACCCGACGTTGCCTGTCGGGGGAGCGGTGAATGCTTATGCGAATCCCGCACCCCCGGCCTTAGGTAGAGGTGGAACACCGCGGTAGTTTTAGCCGGTAAGAGTCCGGCATGCCCCTCTGTCACCCCCACGATGGAGGAAGTCCATGAGGATTTCCACCGCGAGAAAAAAAAAAAAGAAGGCTAACCTGACGCTTTTGTCTTTAACTAGGTACAGTCAGTGACCGCCTTTTTATTTCTCCATTCGCAGGTCTCCTGGAAATCATAGCAAATAAGCAGTACAGTACCCGGCGATAAATATTGCACATCGATCTTTGGAAAGAGACAATCGGCTAATTTCGGCTTCGTAGAGCGTTATCTCTGTCGCACGAAATACAAACAGTCCGGTATCTATTAGGAGCTGTTAAAACAATTATGATTTGCTTCTTTTGATAATTCTTTTTAATCTTTGTATAAAATACACCAATTTTTCTATAAATGATTGCTTTAGGTTGGGGTAAAATAAAAAGGTTCCCCTATTTTTCCTAAAGATGCCATAGTACAACTATAAATTATTTAAATTTGGGGGTGTTAACAACTCTAGATATATATTTTGAACTGGACGCGACCGCACTCTATCGCACTTGAACAACGACTGACAAAACGTCAGTTAACGTTACATAGGTAGTGTGCGACAGAGATAACGCACTACGAAGCCGAAATTAGCCGATTGTTTCTTTCCAAAGGTCGATGTGCAATATTTATCGCCGGGTACTGTACTTTTGTACTCAATACGTATACAGGGTCAAATTAAATTAGTTTGCGAAACTGCTAACGTGATGGGCATCGATAGATCTACATATTATACTTACTTATCAATACTTCTATACTAATATTATAAAGAGGTAAAAGTTTGTAAGTTTGTATGTAGGGGGTAATCTCTGGAACTACCAATCGGATTTGAAAAATTCTTCATGCATTTGATAGCCCAATTCTTGAGGAAGGCTATAGGCTATTTAACATCACGCTATGACCCTTAGGAGCCGAGCAAAAAGAAAAAAAGTCAAAAAGAACGTTAAGTGATAGCGCGGGCGGGTGATGCGATACGACGGGGTGGCTCGGAGGAAACAAGAAGTTTCACGCGAACGAAGTCGCGGGCTGAAGCTAGTATCTAATAAACTAAAAACAAAAAGATTTGATGTTTTTTTTGAAGCGGTCAACGACCGCTTGTAGTGTTGTTACTTGAAGTATAAATTGAACAAAAATGTTTTATTTTCTTATTTTTGAAGTGAAAACTTTTTTAGGCGAGTTGGGCATTTTTCAAGATGGGAAAAAGCCATTGAGTTCGCGCCACTGCTGCACTGTAACCGTAACCGAATAACGACACCGCTTCAGATGTGTTCGGCTGTCCTCGGGATGTAGGTAATCGGTTTTAATATAAGTGTAGCGGTATCTACAACGCCACATGCGAACAACGCGTCATACTGACGTCACGTAAATCCTGCATCTCGCAAGCAGAGTTTACCGCGCAACTAGCATAGATACAACAGCCCGACATGACTCATTGGGCAGTTGCCCGCCAGACACAAGACCCATCTGGTCGCAGGATCCTCCCTTTTCTATAGAGTATGAGTGAACTTTACACCCTGTTCCTCATACCTCTATATAAGTATATCCGATATGTCAGTGAGTGATGGCAAAGTATTCTGTTTGTGTTTTGTTTTCACTTCTGTCGGCAGGCGGTGTGCCGCTGTTTTATTTTTTTAAACTAATATTTCAATTGACTACAAATAACTGCGGTCGATATCCCACGACAAAAATTATCAAATTAATTCGTTTTTTTTTTTGTTTTATCATGTTTAGATATCGATAACCATCACGTCTGAGGAGTTTTTCTAACTAATTTAATTTGTCCCTGTTTATGCCGTATCTGTATCTATTTTAAGATGCCATCACATCAACCTAAGCGAAACTGTCAAATTTTCCCAATCAACTTTGAACCTTATCCTTCAGCAATAAAGTTGAAAATCTATTAAAGAAATTTGACAGATTGTAGTAGCTTGATGTGCTGGCGTCTGTACCTAGTCTACATAAATGTAATAAAATAAATAAATGATAAATCTCTCATTTTTTTAGTACCTACTTACAGACAAAGCTACTTACTATAAAAATACTGATCAATACTTAATGTGCCAACAAGAAAATACAGATGAGTGCCATTACAATACGATGATCATTCCCTCAATTTCCATTCTAAACACGTTTTTTCCCGGCGCCATTGTCTTTTTTAGTCATAATTTCTAAGAGATCTTTAATCCGACCGGATTTGACAAAAAAAAACTGTTACAATAACGTTTTAATATTAATTTTATTTAAAAAAAAAAGGTGGCGCCTTTGCCGCGTTATGAAAAAAATCGAACAATACGAATTATGTCAGAAAAAATATTCTGATTTGTTTGGTCTATGGTTCCGCTGTTTAGTATGCAGAAAGGATAAGAGATGGCGCCAAAAGGTATTTGAACATTGGACATGTTTCCAAAATCGTGAGAATAATGCTACGCTAGTGCTTAAATTAAAATAATAAAATATAACAAGCAAGTTTAACTGTCATGGTCGTATCCAGTGTAAGCCGATAATTACAAGACTCAAGATTTACGTAATGTCCTAATTGTAAGCGAAATATTTTGAAGCAATTTTCAAACAAATTCCTTTCCTTTCCCACATCGGGTGCATGGCGATTTTTTTCAAAACGTTGTAAAGCAATACATAAACGGTTTTTTTTTTACCTTTACATTTACTTGCAACTTACAAGTAAAAATGCAGTAAGGTACAAAACCTTAGTAACTCAATAGAGGAAGTTACGGTTAATCTTAATTACAACTAGGTATTATGTAGTAATCTTTAACCGGTCAATAAGCGGCGCGCGTCGCCTATCGGTGACGAAACAATAGAAAATCAATTGTGTCTCATTGCATTAGCGGAGCTTGACAGATTAATAATACCATCATCATCTGCCTAGCCTATCCCAACTATGTTGGGGTCGGCTTTCAGTCTAACCAGATGCAGCTGAATACCAGTATTTCACATGGAACGACTGCCTATCTGACCTCCACAACCCAGTTACTGGGTAATACGATACCTCTTATTAAGACTGGTTGTCAGACTTGCGGGCTTCTGACTACCCGTAACGACTGTCAACGATCCATGAATGACAGCCGGGACCAACGGCTTAAAGTGCTTTCCGAGGCACGGAGGGGTCTCGGTATGGTCACCCATCTACAGACCAACCGCGGCAAGCGTAGCTTAAACTGATCGATCAATCTGTGCGGCTGTTATATTTTAGCCACGGGCCCCTCTCTTCTCAGTCTTTGATAATAACAATAAGACATAATACAAGTGCAGGAATCAAAGGCTTTCATCATCTGCGATCTAATCGTAGATACCTACCTATACTCCATTTACTATAACATTAGAAAAAAAAAGAGGCTCGCAGAAGCAGGAGTACGAAACCTTCTATTTTCAAGTTAAGTTCAAACAATTTTAATAAATAATGTATGTGCTTTTTTGCAAGTAACAATGTATGGCATACAATAAAGCATATTCTATCTATCTACTCGTCACGATGCTTGGATAGGTATATGAATTGAAACAATTTTTAGTAACAATCATTTTATTAAAAACAACTTTATATAACCCGACAAAATAAAAAAAAAACACGTGTTGCCGCAACTTATGAAGGGAATAGGTAACATTTTAGATTTGGTAGAGTTATAGTGACATGAAAAACGTTCCCGGTACTGTCCGCCTCTGCTTCTTTTAGATTTTAAACATTGACACGATAATATTTTATGTAAAAACTAAATAATATTAAATGAAAGTCTTGTAATTTCAGAAGGTAGATAGGTTAAACAAGTACAATTAAATGTGACTGCTGTTATTTAAATTGATTATATTTAACTCCACATCAATCTTGACTGTAATAATATTTGTTGCACTTTTATTACAAAGTGTGCCCCTAAAAGAGCCTTTTTTAAATTCTGTCTAATGCTATAGTAAATCTATACATATAAATTCAAAGTCCTAACTGACTGACTGATATATCAACGCACAGCCTAAACCGCTGGTCCTAGAGGCATATGAGATTTGGAGGGTGTGTTCTTTGTGAAGAGTAGGTATCCACTAAGAAAGGGTTTTTCGAAATTCCACCCCTAAGAAGGTGAATGGGGGGAGGGTGAAATATCATGCGGACGAAGTCGCGGGCAGAAGCTAGTGGAGTATAAGTGAATAATTATTACGTTAGTATCCTACAACCATAAGATAAATATTATTTTCGTAAATGACTTATTTATAACTTAATCAGTCATGTTTCAGATTTCGTCGGCGGCTGTCGCGGGGAACACGACTATGAATTTTATGCATCGCCTGCTCGCTTTCCGGGGTAGTGATGTGACTGTGTGTCGATGTTGTCGGTATCGATAGTACTTAGAAGTAGCATTATTTTGTTTATTTATTTTAAATGTTCGCATAACTCGTCAAAATGTAGGAAACAGCAGCTTTTTGTTTTCGCAATTTCGTTTATGGTCCCATAGTAAAAGTTGTTCATAATTATGTGTACAATGACCCCTTAAGAGGATAACGGTGATTAAAATTTCAACCTGTATAAACAGACAAGAAAAAAAAACAGAAAAATAGGTACAAAGATGCTTATTTCTAAAGAAATTTCTTCCAGAAGGTTACAAGTAGGTCGGTACTTTATTGTACCGACCTATTTAATAACTCTTGATTCTTAATGGGCAAGTGGTTAAAGCGTAATTTGTCAACAATCGCATTTTACTTATTGTTGATGGCTATATTTGTTTAAGTTTTTCTTTTGTTTTCTCTCGCTACTTCCTAGTTAACCCAGCTTTTTCAATGCCGTGAAACTCTGTTATTGGCTTAAGTCATAATTGTCATCATCTCGCTATCACTGAGCCATGTCTGTAGACTGTAAGATGCTTTAACTTTGACACAACTGCATTGAGTGGTTCATTGATAGTGGGGTGAACATTCATAACTCATGTAATTTAATTATAAGCTGTTGAGTTTCCAAATAAATAAATAAGTAAGCGTGAGGGAAGCCCGCGAAATTAAAATTTTCTTACTATTTTTGAAATTTTCAGGTTAGTAAGTATCAGGTTGTATGTTGATCTAAGGGCTGATTTTTCAATAGACAGATAATTTTTATTCGTAGAATAAAATTGACGTCTGACACATTCAGTACGGAAGAACTGTCAAAAATTCAAAATTATTCCTCGGATAAAATTATCTGGCGTTGGAAAAAACAGCCATAAATATGATTCGCCGCTGTACCATATATTTCTATACACCGTGTTCTTCACGATATCCATAAACTTTGTCAAACGCTTCTATAGCTTTTACAAATGAAATCTAACAAAGAGAGTAGTAAGTACTTGAAAAGGCTTCGTTACAAAGATATTGTTGAAACTGACCAGTGACACACGGACTCTTTAACCTGACACTGGGGTGTCGTATTACCCAGTAACTGGGTTATGGAGGTCAGATAGGCAGTCGCTCCATGTAAAATTTTCTTTCCCTTCCAGTTTTCACGAAACCTATCCCGTTCCGTTCCGCTATCTCCTACGTGGTCATGCCTTATTAATTTTTTTTAATTATAAGCCTGTATTGTCACTCTTTCTCTTTCCAATTTTCCTTGTCCACTGCGATTAGTTTGAGTTTAATAAAAAAAATATTTTCTTACTTTAAAAAAACACTTTCTTTCTTTAAAACTATCGACAACACGTTCCCTCCCTACAGGGGGGTATCGTTTACACAAACGGGCATCTGCATAACAAATAAGACATGGAAATTGATTTAAACGCCGCGTGGATAACGCTGTGGCGTGGGGTGGATATAATGTAGAGCTATATAGCTGTGAGCTGTGAGCTGCGGTGAGCTGAGGGGGATGTGGTTGATCGTTTTGTTAAGTCGGTATCGTATTATAAGTACAGTACCCGGCGATAAATATTGCACATCGATCTTTGGAAAGAGACAATCGGCTAATTTCGGCTTCGTAGAGCGTTATCTCTGTCGCACGAAATACAAACAGTCCGGTATCTATTAGGAGCTGTTAAAACAATTATGATTTGCTTCTTTTGATAATTCTTTTTATTCTTTGTATAAAATACACCAATTTTTCTATAAATGATTGCTTTAGGTAGGGGTAAAATAAAAAGGTTCCCCTATTTTTCCTAAAGGTGCCATAGTACAACTTTAAATTATTTAAATTTGGGGGTGTTAACAACTCTAGATATATATTTTGAACTGGACGCGACCGCACTCTATCGCACTTGAACAACGACTGACAAAACGTCAGTTAACGTCACATAGGTAGTGTGCGACAGAGATAACGCACTACGAAGCCGAAATTAGCCGATTGTTTCTTTCCATAGGTCGATGTGCAATATTTATCGCCGGGTACTGTACTTTAGAGATTATTATGGATTATCCAAACGAGGTGGTATAGCTGCTCGTCGCAAGGAATTATTTGCTGTACTGCACCTTGTCATGTTACCGACATAGCTTGCAGAGTAAGCAAACTGAAGTGGCAGTGGGCTGGCCAAGTCTGTCGAAGGACTGATGGCCGGTGGAGCAGGCGAGTCCTGGAGTGGAGACCGCGTACCGGCAAGCGTAGTGTAGGACGTCCCCCAGCTAGATGGACGGACTACCTAAAGAAGGTGGCTGGGGTAGACTGGATGCGGTAGGCGGAGGACAGGGTGCTGTGGCGCAGTCTGGGAGAGGCCTATGTCCAGCAGTGGACTGCGATAGGCTGAGTTGATTGATCTTGTAAAGTTAAATAAGAATCTACAGAGTGAAATTAAATTCATGGGCATCCTTTTAAGGGGTGTACTCATCATTATGAACTACTTTTACTATGGGACTAAACCTAAAATCGCGAAAAAAAAAATCAGCTGTTCCTTGCATTTATGTTCGAGTAACTCGTCAAAATGTAGGGAAGAGCAGATGTTTTTCGCGATTTCTGGTTGCCCTTCTGCTGTCCGCGACTTCTGCTGCCCATGAATTAAATTTCACCCTGTATACAAACAGTTAGGGGATTATTTATAAACGATGATTAAGGTCAAGTGATGTTTAAACGTCAAAAAT
Organism: Amphipoea lucens; assembly: GCA_947508005.1. Taxonomy (NCBI): domain Eukaryota; kingdom Metazoa; phylum Arthropoda; class Insecta; order Lepidoptera; family Noctuidae; genus Amphipoea; species Amphipoea lucens. The sequence continues at coordinate 10,823,882 of OX382382.1, forward strand.
GTATGTTTAAATAGTCGCTAATCACTACTTAACTTGAAGCAACATTTATGTTTAATGTTAAAAAACCAGATATGATAATTTATTATTAGAAACGTCATAACATAGGTACAGAAGCCAGCACATCAAGCTACCCGAAACTGTCAAATTTTCCCAATCAACTTTGAACCTTATGCTTTAGCGATAAACTTGAAGATTTCACAGATTACAAATCTGTCAAATCTTCAAGTTTATCGCGAAAATTTGACAGTTTCTGGTAGCTTAATGTGCTGGCGTCTGTACATTCACGTCTTAATAAAATTATAAGCATTTACTACAATACAAAATAATATATAACAATAGTACTGTCAAATTATTGATTAATTAACGAATAAATCAAGTTTATTTATAAAAATAAAATAAATAATTTATTTTAGACCAAACACTTGTACCTATACATATCATAAACCTGCCAAAGTGCGTGACAGTTTTTCGGCAGGATTAGCGCTCGTCATAGTGTCTAAACACACTATGCCGAAGGTACGCGACCGAATTTCGGCATGATTACGCCTGCAATGCTATTTGAATTACTGACGACACATCATGCCGAAATTACGTTGCGTTATAGCGTACAGTAAAATCAGCCGCGGAACTTCGGTCGCGTACCTTCGGCATAGTGTGTTTAGACACTTAAACATTTGGTATTAACAATCTGATTACACATCTAAGTAGGTAAATACATACCCCCTTATTCATAATCCTATTTTATCTCTATTTTAGCTAAAATAGGTTTATAGAACGTTTGTCTTTATCTGTCACGTTGACATTTCTGTGTGTATGAAAGAGACAAACCCCATTTTAACTAAAATAGGTTTGATAAGTTTTATGAATAAGGGGGTTTAACTTTAAATGGACGGTAAGAAGATTTAACAGCAGCGCAACTAATTATTGTCGCATGTTGCGACAATTTCATTAAGCAGTTCAGTTTTTAATTTAATCTTTAGTGTTCGCGTACTCATTCCACTATTATCTATCGCGATTTATTGCAATCGACGTCTTCTCTATTCGTTGGCCGCATCCACATCAGTCAGTGTGTGTGTGTTTGTATGTTTGTTACTTCTTCACGCTCAAACCGCTGGACCATTTTGATAAAATTTTGTAAGGAGGTAGCTGACACCCTGGATTAACATATATGCTACTATTTAACCCGATATTTATTTATTTATTAAAACTTTATGCACAAGTAAAAACTGTACAAAGGCGGACTTAATGCCTTGGGCATTTTCTACCAGTCTACCTTAGGGTGATGCAGAGACAATACACAGTAGGTGCAATAACAGAAAGAAAAGATAAGAAAATATTTATAACTAAGATATAAGAATAGATATATATATTCCCACGGGATCAAAACTTATGCGGGTGAAACCGCGGGGCGTAGCTAGTCTAATATAATTACCGTTATACACAACAAAGCTCTACTGACTCCGAAAATTAAAACAGGCGTGAACATACAGTACAATAGCTAATATCATTTGACATTCAACTGTTTCACTTGACATGGGTTTTTTATAAAAAATCTCTTTTTAGGGTCCTGCACCCAAGGGGTTACAACGGGACCCTATTTAATTACTAAGGCTCCACTGTCCGCCTTATTAAATATTTTTTTATTATTTATTTGTGTAAATAATTTTACCACCACTGCTCTCAAAACGGTGAAGGAAAACATCGTGAGAAAACCAGCACGTTCTAGAACCAAAAATTCGAAGATATGTGACATCTACCAACCCGCACTGAGCCCGAGTAGTCACAGGCCTGTGTCTGAGTTATTAAGATATTCGAAGACATTATAGGCTGATCAATGCATTGTCCGTCCGTCTGTCATAGGGCTGTATCCATAGATATACTGTATCATTTGAATCGTAACAGGTAAAATACTAAAGCGCTGGAGCTCTGTCTTGCATAGGGTCGCAGCATACCTAATGCTGAGCGATAGCCGTTTTGCGTGGATGTGACGCATGTTTCCCCCAACCCTTTCTTATTTTTTTTTTCTGTGTATTATGTTCTTTATTGCGTCATGTTCACCGCAAATAAACGTATTAACTTTCTTTCTAAAATGGTCGCTATAACAAGGCATAATATAAAAATTAAATTACATTTAAATAAAAAGGGGTCTCCATACAATAAACGTGTCTTTTTACTGAAATCAGCCTACAATGTTCCCACTGTTGGGACACAGGCCTCCTATCTGTGAGGGAAGAAAGTATTTAAAAAAATGTATTGTTAAAATACAGGGTGAAATTAAATTCATGGGCATCCTTTTAAGGGGTCATTATAATCATCATTATGAACAACTTTTACTATGGGAATAAACCTAAAATCGCAAAAAAAAAAAATCTGCTGTTCCTTGCATTTGTGTTCACATAACTCGTCAAAATGTAGGGAAGAGCTGATTTTTTTTCGCGATTTCAGGTTTGGTCCCATAGTAAAAGTTATTCATAATGATGATTCAATCAAAAATCAAATCAAAATCAAAAGTCATTTATTCAAACTAGGCTGAGAATCAGCACTTTTCGAACGTCAAAATTACAAAAGACAGTCCCCCAAAACGCCCGCCCTTCGCCACTTCCTAGTGCTTTCGCTGGGGAGAAGAAGTGGCGGAACAAACTCCCCAGCAGCACAGCTGTCTGTTCAGTTAGATAATAATTAATTTTATACAATACTATGTATGCAAAGTAATTAACATTACAGGACACAGAACCTTAAATTAAATTATTTGCCATAGGTTAACTAGCCACGCCAATATACCAACAAATACAATAAACACTATACGTACTCAAGCAAAAAAAAAATTAAAAATATAACCAAAAAAAAAAAGTTACTGACCAATTAAAAGCCTCCAGGTATAAAGGGCGTGACAGCTTACATATATATGCAATGCTGGGTTCTGTTTACATAGCTGTCACTTGAAGTCACAAATGATAAACTAGGACCATCGAAGTAAAATAAATAAACAAGTTATTACTACTAATAACAACAATAAAACCATGGTCAGCAAGACGACCAGTCACCACAAGCAGCACCCGTTCACGAGCATAACGCAAAGATCAGCCATTACCCCCCTCGCCATATTTGAGGGAAGGAGGCAACCCGACCCCCGACGCTACCGCAAGCAATGACATCTAAGGGAGCATGACGACTACAATGACCCCTTAAAAGGATGCCCATGAATTTAATTTCACCCTGTATACTGTACGCACGGCTACATATTAGCAGAGCAGTGGTGGCCAAGTGGTTACGGCCGCGACTTACGAGTTGTACGTCGTAGGTTCGAGTTCGAACCCAGACAGGCGCTTTACTTTGTGTAAATTATTTCATCACCACTGCTCTCAAAACGGTGAAGGAAAACATCGTGAGGAAACCGGCATGACCTAGAACCAAAAATTCGAAGACATGTGACATCTACCAACCCACACTGGTTCCGCGTGGTGGATTACGGCCCACTCTCTCTCACTGAGAGGAAGCCTGTGTCCCAGCAGTGAGAACATTATAGGCTGATTATATATGTTATGTTACGGCTACATATCAATCAAGCTATACATTATAAACAGCACTCTAATTGCGTAACAAACTATCGATCTCAATCTGAATCATTTTGAATGATATTGCTAATCCATTGCTTCATATGTTCGAAAAATGTGTCTGCTCAACAACGTAAATAACGCAATGAATGTTGGCCAACTGTCAAAATTAAACCCATGGCTACTGATAGTGTGTTACGTAATTATCCCGCAGTATAAGGTGACTTCCGATTGTACGAAAAACATAGAATAGAATACTCTTTATTATGTACACCATATAAATTACAGACATTAAATATAGAAACATTACAATGGGTGACACAATGGGCGGTCTTATCGCTAAGAGCGACCTTTTAAAGACAACCTTTGGATGGATTAAAACCTCGCATATACAATGCGAGGTTTTAATCCATCTGGAATCGTATAGCTTGATATGTAGCTGTCCGTACGTGGTACGGAACCTTTCGCCTGTGAGTCCGACTCGCACTTGGCCGCTTTGTATATTTCACCACCCCAGTAAATAGGAACAATTAATAAGGTAACAAAAGATGAATTAAAGTGCCGACGCCCCCAAACAGTTAGCCGTTTTGTCAATTTATAAAAGGGCGTGACAGTAAAATGACGTTTTGTATGAACGAACCGGTGAGGGATGATAGAAGAGAGATTTGTAAGATTATAGCAGATCTGACCAGATGGAGCAAATGTTTGCTAAACGGTAGCACACTAACTGTAGCAATGGCTTTGATTTTGACAGTTCAACAACATCCATTGCGTTATTTACGTGGTTGAGCAGACACATTTTTCGAACATATGAAGCAATGGATTAGCAATATCCTTCAAAGTCAAAGTCAAATTGTTTATTGTGGTACACAGGTAAAATGTGGTGTTACAGTTATAATAATAATCTTTAAAATAATCTTTATTACACAAGAAAGTGGTTACAAAATAGTGTGAAGTCCCTGACTCCTGTGCTAGGTGATATACCTGTGTTACAAGAGCCAGAGAGTTAATAAAGTGAAGTACATCTATGACCCGCCTTTAGGCATACAATAATTTAAATACTTGAAACATTATAGTGGTAGTCAATAATAAGTCTTTAATTTATACATTAGTCAATAATAATAATAATCAATAATTTAAGAATAGTCGATAATTTAATGGTACTTGATATATTAGTCAGCAATTTGTTAATATTTTAATATCTATACATATAAATAATCAATCAATGCAATACTTAAATTAAAATTATTATAAATTATTAAAATGATACAGATTGTGATTGATATAGTAATAATAATATAATAATTCGTATAAATATAAAACATTGATTAGGCAGGGGTCATAGTTCTTCCATAGTTCTTGGTAACCAGTCCACTTTAGCCACCCTAACCCATAGCCCAACTTTTTATTTTTCCATATCCTGCAATAGTCCTACACCAACCGGGGGTTGTCCTTGGGTGCACTTGCATAGTGCATACAGGGATAATCGTCGGTTGGTGCCACATTTCATTAAAATTTCCTAAAAGGGCTCTGCGAGTTGGCTTCGGCCCCCAGTACGCCTTCCAAAGGACCGGGACCCCATGGTCCCGATTTATGTAAAATATAATAATAATAAGTTCTTTATTTATTTCTCCTCACAATGACAAGCTTATTCTAGGTTATACATATTATAGTGTGTAGGTAATGTGTTACACAATTAGGGTATGCAGGCTTATAAAACTGACGTTTCAAGTTAGGTAGGTATGTGATAGGTAGGCACAAGGTAAATTGCAAATAATGGATTTTGAGGCTTATGGCTAACTAAGAACAGCCGCACCAGTCCGACGATCGCGTTAAGCTACGCTTGCCGCGGTTGTTCTGTTGATGGGTGACCATCTTTACATCTCAAGACTCCTCCGTGCCTCGGAAAGCACGTCCCGGCTGTCATTCATAGATCTTTAACAGTTGTTACGACGAGTCAGAAGCCCGAAAGACTGACAATCAGTCTTGCCAAAGGGTATCGTGTTACTCAGTAACTGGGTTGTGGAGGTCAGATAGGCAGTCGCTCCACGTAAAATATTAGTGTTCAGCTGCATCCGGGGAGACTGGAAGCTGACCACAAGATAGTTGGGAAAAGGCTAGGCAGATGAAAGATGATGGTGGAGGTCACTATGTACAGTCAACAAAAGAGATAAGTGTGCAAGATCGTCGGATATAGTTAAAGTTTAGTAAGAAACCGATGGATGTTGTTTGATAAATGAGCTGTTTGTTTTTTATTCGAGAACATCCATCGGTTTCTTACTAAACTTGAACTACAGGTTGAAATTGAAAACATGCGACAAATTGAAATGGTAGATTGTACTCATCGTTAGTAGTAGATAAAGTTGTTTATAATGATGAGTACAACCTCCCATTTCAATTTGTAGCATGTTTTTCAATTTCACCCTGTATATCCGATGATCCTGCATACTTATCTCTTTTGTTGATACACACAGCAACGCATTGGAGACAAAACTAGAAACCATTCAACTATTGAATCCAGCAGACACCATACACATTTGCAGTTCCCAATCTATCCCCAAAAGATCCCTCTCAAACGCACTAACTATAACAATTACTTAATATTTCGTGAGGCTGCCAGGGGGCGTGGTTGGCGTGTGTTGGGGTGCGACACGCATCTGCACAGCTTTGTAAAGTCGTAAGTATTGACGTCTTCAAACGGTAAGTTTATAAGATTTATTCCGGTCGGAGCCCCTGAGCTGACTTTTGTAACCCCCACAGAGTAGCTGATTTACCCCCGCGGGGGTAATTACCCCCAGGTTTGGTACCACTAGCTCAGAGCCTAGTGACTTAACATCTGGTTACTTGCTTCACTTGCTTGCTAGGATTACACGGCGGCCCCAATGGGGGTGGTTTGCGTGTTGAGTCGCTAGGGTCTCGAAAAATTCGAAGACATGTGACATCTACCAATCCGCACTGGGCCCGAGTGGTGTCACGTCAGGGTAACCAGTATAGAGGCATGAGGTACAGGGTATAAAGTTCACTCATCCTTCAAAGAAAAGGGGGGATCCCCCGACCACCCGGCCTGTCCGCGCTCTTACTTCGTTTTCGCTTAACGTTCTTTCTGACTCGTTTTCTTTTTGCTCGGCTCCTAAGCGTCCTAGCATGATGTTAAATAGCCTATAGCCTTCCTCGAGAATTGGGCTATCAAAGGCAATTTCTTTTTTATCAAATACGGCTGGTAGTTTCAGAGATTACTGCGTTCAAATAAACAAATAAAAACTTCAGCTTTATTATTATCTTATCTATTCAATTAAATACCATATAAATTATATTTTTAAATATTAAAATATAAAAACATTTAAAAATATAAAAAAATTGTAGCCCACCGGTATCGGGAACAGGGTCCAAGCTACCGGCGGTCAGGGCTCCAGAGAAAGGAACCTCCTAACAATGCGGGCCGTCTCCAGAAGTTCAGCTTTCTGAATCAAGCCCTTGATCCAGCTGCCCAACGAGAGCCTCCTTAGGTGTTGGTCGAGGCTCTTGGCTATCAATCCATTGGCTGTAACGACTATCGGCACAATGATTGCTGAGTCAACATTCCACATGTCGACAACCTCGCGAGCCAAGTCAAGATAGGTTCTTGATCTTTCTCATCAACTTTATTATTATTATAGATATAAGTAGATAGATTGTCAATTATTTGTATCTTTTTTTTTTGAGGTTAACATTTTGACGTCACTAGCAGATCTTTTGACTTCCCAACAAGCAGCTGACAACTACAATTTATATCTGACTTGTTAAACTCCCGATTAAAAGCATAATGCCGCATAATGTGTCATTGTTATTGTTATTGAGCTCACTCCCTGCGCCCGCGCTGGTGCTACGCCCCCAGATTAGCGACACATACAGCTATTAACTGCACATCTGTCGCCAATGTTGCTATTATACCACCTATTAATAATTGTTGAAGGTTTGGGTGGTATGAATCTATAGATGAACAGTTAAGACGCAGAATGGCGATTGGGAGGTCGTGGGTTCAATCGCCTTTCGTTGCGCAATACAGGGTGTTACGGAAAGGGTATATCAATACAGACGGGTTGAAGAGTGTATCTGGTCTAGAATCTCTGTACAAAATTTCAGCTCAAAAGCAGTAACTTTGAAAATGCTTAATATTTTTTTTATTTCTATACCTAGTTTATTAAATTGAAATCATAACAAACGTGTCACCGCACTACGGGGGTCATTATCCATTATCTGTAGTGTCTGTGCACCTAGTACACGCACATCACACCGCCGCGCGCCAGTGCAGCGCCGTGATGTCGAAATAAAAAAACCAACCATAAGCTTTAACCCTTTTGATTTTTAACATTTATTTCCCATAGATAAATGAAGAAGAAAGTTCAAAGTAAATTAATTCCTAAGTTGATGTTGATAGCATAGAATGTTGCCTAATACCTATACAGGTGGCGGGACCTCGACGCGTAAACTGTAACCATAAATTCAGCACATGATTCTAGAACTGGTGTAGACATTTTTTTTTTAGTCTATTTTGTGTCCCACTGCTGGGCAAAGGCCTCCCCTTTTTTCTTCCAAACCTCCCTGTCTTGTGCGATCACTGGCCATGTTGGCCCTGCGAATGATATTAGATCGTCACGCCACCTTCGTCTTGGTCTACCTCGACGGCGATGTCCTGCCTCAGGCGTCCAGTGAGTGACGATCTTTACCCATCTCTCCGGGTGCATTCGTGAGACGTGTCCGGCCCATTCCCACTTCAGCCTGGCTGTTTTTTCTCTTACATCCGCTACTTGAGTTATGGAGCGCAGCGTGGTGTTTTTAACTCGGTCTGTACGCTTAACACCTAACATGCTGCGCTTTATTGCCCGTTATCAAAAAAAATAAACAACTGCCGTTTCATAGAAAAGTGCGATACCTACGCGGCTAAAATGCATGGAACAGCAAGTTTTTTTTTTTTTAATTACCGACAAAAAAAAATTAAATGCAGGGGAGATTCATGAGGGAGAGAGCCTCACGTCCCAGCCGCCGCGGGAGACGCTCCGGGCGTCGGGAGCCGCGTGACGATTCCCGACCACCGTAGGCGCGGGCCTGCGGACGGAGTGTAATGGGTAGCTCACCGTCCGATCAGGACCAGGCCCGTACCGGACGGCGCGTACGTGTTCCACGCGCGCCTCAAAGAGATGTCAGCAAAAAGGAAGGGGCCTGCCAGGGCCGAAGCCTGCCGGGGGTGCGGGATTGTCCGAAAGGGTTACCGCTACCCCGGAACATAAAGGGCTAAAGGAAGGAACACGGATGGGTTTTAGTCACTAAGAGTCTGACACTCTCCCTTCCGCTCCACCCAGAGCGGGAGGGGTCATTTGATGCTTTCCCATCCATAAAAAAGGAGAGATTCATGTATAGGGACCTACTGAATTCATTGGAAACAGGTTGCGCATCGATAAATCTCATGTAAAGTAGCCCCCTTATTAATAAACGTTGTATAGCGTCTGTATAGTTACACAACGCTTTGTCTTCTTCTTTCGAAAGTCAAATTACTGACGACTGAAAGAGAGGAATCGATGTGTAACTATTCATCTGATATATTATAATACGTTCATTAGTAAGGGGGTAGGTATTTAGACATTCTATAGAACTAACATAAGTTGTGCAATTGCCATAAATAAATCACAAATCTATTGTCAATGTCAAAGGGCTATCGCATAGTCTGCCGATGACAATATTGGAAACACGATTGACTCTAAATCAACGTAAAATAAACCTTAGTTGCTGGTTACAAAGTTTAATTTTGGTAGACGGAAAAAACTAGGGACTAGATCTTACTTGATTTCAAACAAACTGAACTATAGAACGAGTCGAATAGGGTTCAGAATTGAATGTCGTGTCCGGGATAGATTTTATCAGATCGAATTGTGAACATAATGGGTCTGTTTCGTATGTAAATGTAGCGCTTCAATAAGGTTGAATTTGGATCGCAGGTGTTGTCTAAATATAGAAATATTTGCTAGACACGCCCCCTGCGGTACCAATATAGAGGGTGTTTCCAAAATTGGTGTATTTTTAGAGATTTCCCATTTTGTTTTATAGTTTTTGTATGGATAAAAAAGTTATGACTTTTTTTCTAAGCTAGTCTGATTTCTGCAAAGTCACTTATGGAGAGTTTGATTCCGAAGTTAGGTCAATTTTGCGAGGGTCACGGACACTTAAGGGCCATCGATACTTACGAATTTATCTTACTGTGCAGGCAGTCTTCTTAAGATGTAGATGGAGGCTAGTAAGTAATCATAATAATTTATCCTGTTTTTTCTCGTTTAACCTTTTAACCGCCCGACTTTATATCAGTTGTCGTGCCCCCAGCGCCCGAGAAAAAAAAAAACGAAAAATAAATACCGATGAAACGAGCTGTGATGATATAATAATAATACAGATTAAACGAGATATGTTATTTGGTCGTATATATACGACTCTGGCGGAATGGGCTCGAAAATATTTGTCGGATTAATCCGACGTAGGCGGTTAAAAGATTAATGAAAATGTCAGTATCAAAAGACTGCAAAACCGCAGCCTCTCATACCCTCGTTTAAGGCAATATGATCAGCGGGGCAATTGCGTAACACTTTATCAATCGGAATCGGTTTCATTTTGACAGTTCAACAACATTCATTGCGTTATTTAGGTACGTGTTGAGTAGACAAATTTTTCGAACTTATGAAGCAATGGATTAGCAATTGGCTTCGAAATGATTCTGATTCCGTGATGGTCTCTTGTCCGATTGCTAAGCGTTGATTTCTCTCACAAAATTCTTCTTTACTTTGTGCTTTCAGTACCTAATTTGTAAAATAAGTAGGTCTTTGGTCAACTGGACCCACTCGAACTGGAACCGCGGGTCCAGTCGACCAAGTCAAATTTTGAATTGGTCGACTGGACCCGCTGTCAAATTTCATCATTAGTACAGTTAAGGAGTAAAGCCGAATCTTTTAGTTTTATTTCTATGACTTAAAATATACATAATATTATTCAATTAGGTACACTTAATTTTTATTAACTTATTTTTACTTACTTACTGTCTGCAATGAGCTAAAACAACGTTACAGGATTTTGAGATGCCGTAGTGAGGTCCGGAAGATATCAATCACTAATATATAATAGAATTTTATTCCTCTTTATAATATTAGTGCAGAAAAAAAAAATTATAGCCTATTTTATTCTGTGATATGTAGCTTTCTAATATACCTCGCGATATACCTAAGACCTATTAAACGTTTTCATTTATCTTTTTCATTTTTGCAGTGCAGAGCAGAGGTGGTCATAGATTCGAACCCAGATAGACACATTAGGGCTCGTACACATAGCGATCCGTTTTACAGGTCCGTTATTTGGTGGCGTATGTAGTTGTATGAGCGAGTTCACACACAAAACAGTATTCCGGATTAAAATAATCATGTCAGGGCTCGTACACATAGCGATTCGTTTTACAGGTCCGTTATTTGGTGGCGTATGTAGTTTTATGAGCGAGTGCACACACAAAACAGTATTCCGGATTCAGTTAATCATGTCACTCCGGCCAATTCTGATCCGTTAAAACGGATCTAGGAAAAACGGACCTATATGTGTATGAGCCCTTACTTTGTGTACAGACGCCAGCACAACAAGCTACTACAATCTGTCAAATTTCTTTAATAGATTTTCAACTTTATCGCTAAATCGTAAGGTTCAAAATTGATTGGGAAAATTTGACAATTTCGGGTAGCTTGATGTGCTGGTGTCTGTACATTTATTTCATCACTACAACTGATCTGGTGTGGCTTCGAGTCCGCCCCCTCTAAAAAAGGTGAAGGAAAACATTGCATGGAAACTAGCATGTCCGTGAACCAAAAATTTGAAGACAAGTGACATCTATTAACCCGCACTGGGTAGATTATACGGCCCACTCCCTCTCACGGAAGCCTGTGTCATAGTGTCCCAGCAGTGGGAACATTATAGGCTGATTGTGCTAATTCATTTTAGCAATGAACTGGCTTTTTGGGGATCCAGGTACTGAGGTCCTTTTAACCTTTCTCAGCTTTACACAAGGCCAATTCTCGTAAAAACGTTGAAAATCTAGTCGCAGTCTCATCTCGGCGACAAACAAATGTCAAAAAACTTGTCAAAATGTAGGGAAATTTGAGGCATTTTTGACAGATTAAGACTGAGATCAAACTGTAAACGTTCTTAAAATTACGAGAATTGCCCCTCAGAGTGTGAACGTTCTTAAAATTACGAGAATTGCCCCTCAGACTGTGAACGTTCTTAAAATTACGAGAATTGCCGCTCAGAGTGTGAACGTTCTTAAAATTACGAGAATTGCCCCTCAGACTGTGAACGTTCTTAAAATTACGAGAATTGCCCCTCAGAGTGTGAACGTTCTTAAAATTACGAGAATTACCCCTCTGATGTAATGGGGTAGGTAAATAAAATCACAGAATCTTGATCACACATTCTTTAATATTGATAATAATTTGACATTATAGGCATTGCTTTTATATTTTAAATATTATACATGTTAAATTACAGTTACAGTTATATCTACTTGGTTCCTGGAGCTTTACTTTCGGTATTGAACTGACTACGACCAACGTAATACAAACAGTAACAATATGGGTTTCATTTGACAGTTAAACAACATTCATTGCGTTATTTACGTTGTTGAGCAGACAACTCTTTCGAACACACGAAGCAATGGATTAGCAATATCCTTCAAAATGATCCAGAGTGTGTTACACGCGTAATTAGTGTGCTGTATGATAGTCGACTGGCCTGACTGAAATAATAGGTACTTGCCCAACAGCGGCTTTGACTTTAATTCCTGTAAGCTATTTTAAAGACTGCTGGATAAGACGTAAGACGATTTTGGTCTAGTTCATTTAAAATAATGGACATCAGATTGACGTAAGCTGCTTTTTTGTTTTAGATTGATGGAGAGCCTAGCCGTCTCATTACAAAACGAGTTCTAACGAGTCCAAGCCCAAACCTTTGAGCCAGTTATTGTAGATATTTTGAACTTTATCCCGACAAACGTATAGTTCTTAATACAAAATTGACAACTTAGACTCGGATTTGACGCCAGTTTTTGTAATTAGAACATTAACTTTCGCGAAAAAAAGTTCGAAATTAAAAAAAAGCTCTATGGTTTAAACCTAGGTCTAAAGATAAATCCAGTTTCGTAATAAGACCGATTGAGTTCTGCATTGAAAATAGTACCTACTTACTACAGTGAAAAAAAGTCATTTGGTATTTTTGGTTTGATGTAAAACAGAGGAAATATCTAAGTTGCAATCCTAAGCTAGCAAGCTCCAAAGAAACCATGGTCCATAAACAAAAATATCCAACCGAAAATTAGCTCGGTCGGCCATTTTGAAAATGTCTCATATTCACTTGACTCATTGGCGCCATTCTTCCAGGCATAGACACGTCAAACATAGTGCTGCGACCGTTCACAATCGGTTCGCGATCTAGTCGATTATTCGAATCGATTTTCGTTGCACTTAAAAAAGCTGATGTTTGTGATTGTAAAAGACTCCCAGGTAAGGGCTGTTGTCGTTCTAGCCTATATTGTAGATTCTGCTTCTCCATTTGGTGATGTTGAGTTCGGATCGCGAATCGGTTGACGTGGACCGGTATTGGGACGACTATTTTCGTGCCGGATCCGTTTTTGCTTGAGTGACTGCCGGATGCTAGGCCGGCTTTTACACGTTTCCATTTCGCGCGACGATTTTGGAACCATATTTTTACCTGCGGAAGAAAGTTTGATTTGTAGTGATTGAAGTAGTTGTCTTGCTTAATATCTATTTATTTTTTTTTTTCTATTATCTTTCCCTGTTTAAATACTCATTCGTCAATTTCTTTACGACAGGGTAGAGAAGTTTTAAACATTGGTTAAAAGGCAGCAAGCAGTTATCAAAAAGTCTTTTAAAATTACTTAAGAGGGCGCCGACCATAGTCGACCGCACAGAGGCGCCCTCATCGTTTTTTAGGTTATTTCTTTTATTTTAGAATGAAAATGCAGAAAATAAGCACGTTAAGTTGTGCTCCACAAGATTGTACGTTATTATTATTGCAAACGGTTATAATCATTAAAACGGATAAAAGTAGCCACTTTTATCCGTTTTAATGATTATAATAAAACTAAACAATGTAAAACTACCGTTTGCAACAATATTAACGTACAATCTTGTGGAGCACAACTTAACGTGCTTATTTTCTGCATTTTCATTCTAAAATAAAAGAAATAACCTAAAAAACGATGACGGCGCCTCTGTGCGGTCGACTATGGTCGGCGCCTTCTTAAGTATTATGTAGGAATGATTGTAACCATAGATGTTATTAATTGTATCGACTTTAACGCATAGGTACATATAAAATGCTTCATTGAATAGTTCGATATTGAGATAGACTCATGATAGCACAAGTTTAAACCTTAATGATTTTTGGTTGCTATTTAATATGAATTATCCTGTATTCTTTTGTATAAATGATAGATAAATAAAAAAAATCGACATGTTTAGGAGGTTTATGAAATGACCGTCATTTGTTGTTATTGCATGGAATGTTACTTTTCAGTGTTCGTTCCAATCCAGTGAATAATTGTAATACCAATATTTTGGGAATTTACGAAGACAAACGCCTGGTTTCAAGAGCAGTGGTGGCACTGTGGTAACGGCCCCAACTTTCGAGTTGTAGGTTATGGGTTCGAACCCAGACAAATGCTTTACTTTGTGTAATTTATTTCATCACCATTGCTCTCAAAACGGTTAGAAAATCATCGTGAGAAAACCGGCATGTCCCAGAACCAAAAATTCGAAGGTATGTGACATCTACCAACCCGCACTGGGGCCACGTGGTGGATTACGGCCCATTCCCTCTCGAGAGGCCTGTGTCGCAACAGTGGGAACATAATGCGATGATGTATTTCCCGGTTTCACTAACCCTGGAAAACAGTTAAATGGACGCCTACATTTTATTGAGCGTTGAAAATTGAACAGTGCGCTTTTATTGAAGCATCATTTTGGCGTCATCAAGGGTAAGTGAAAACGACAGTATAGTACCCGGTGATAAATATTGCACATCGACCTTTGGAAAGAGACAATCGGCTAATTTCGGCTTCGTAGAGCGTTATCTCTGTCGCACACTACCTATGTGACGTTTTGTCAGTCCTTGTTCAAGTGCGATAGAGTGCGGTCGCGTCCAGTTCAAAATATATATTTAGAGTTGTTAACTGGGGGTGTTAATTTAAATAGTACTATGGCATCTTTAGGAAAAAGAGGGAAACCTTAACGAGGTCAGTCACGCGAAATTATCATTTATAGAAAAATACAAAGAATAAAAAGAATTATCAAAAGAGGCAAATCATAATTGACAACATTTCAAACCTGATACGACCTTAAGACAAAAATACTATTTCTTTATTTTCGTATCCTGAGTTCAAATATATTTTTATTTTATTTTTTTATTTCTAAATTTCTGAGAAAAAAAATAAAAATCAAAAAACATGTGATGACGTCACATAAACGGCGGAATGAGGTAGTTACCTTTGCGCATTCCAATGTCTTTGATTGAAAACATTATATCAAACAAGACATGTCAATGTCACCTAAGAAGTGTAACTAGAAAACAACTAAAAAACTGAATTGAATTCAACAATATTTTTTCCTATCAACTCGAAACGCTGCTTACTGTTAATATTATCAATTTTTGATTGATATTTCGCCCATAAAATGGATCCCAATGAAAAATATACGCCAATGACGGAACCAAAACAACGACTGAGACAAGTGACATCTAACAGTTTTTTTGACGGGTCACAATAAAGCAAAGGTAATATCGCCATTCTACCGTCATCTGGCGCTTACGTCTTTTTAGAATACACCGAATTTCAAAGTTAAAATTATGAATGAAAAGTACATCATTTCGAAAAACGAAAAAATATGGGTGCCCTAGATTTGAATTTACTTTTATATAACGTAATAATACATGCAGGTTAAAAATATGAAATGTTGTCAATTGTTTTAACAGGTTCACTAATGTTTCACCAAAACTCCATTGACAAATTTTTAGTTTACAACCAACGTTTCGTATACTATTTATTTCACAAACAACTCATTCCGCAAATGTTTTATTTTATAAACACTCGCTTCACAAACATTTATTTAGCAAATGCTTCTCTTTACAAATGTTACGGATGATATTTAATCATTTATACATTTTTCATTTAATATTTAGATTCTTTTGGAAAAATAACGTTTATACAAAATATCATTTTATGATACACTAGCGACTGCATTAAAAACTGCATTAAAATCCGTTGCGTAGTTTAAAAGATCTAAGCTTACAGACAGCGGCAGTGACTTTGTTTTATACTATGTAAAGATTTTCTAAACCAGTCACAAAGTGATCATGACGGTATTCTCCATTTGGGTCAAATAAATTTCAGGCAAGTATTTTTGTCTATATAATCTAGTCGTTTCTGGCACTCGCCGGCCGCTACCGCGGCACCGCTCGCTTCGCTCGCTCGGCTCGTGCGTAGAGGGTCACAGTTTTAACCTAACCTAACCGAACCATTTTTTTTTAAATAATTAACCTAATGTAACTAGTTTGGTTCCGGGTAGCCTACTAAAAATAATCTCTTTTTTTTTCTACTATTAGCGCAAATCGTTTCTGGCACCCATATTTTGTGTAAAAGTAATTTTTTTCTATATAATCTAGTCGTTTCTGGCACTCGCCGACCGCTGCCGCGGCACCGCTCGCTTCGCTCGTTCGGCTCGTGCGTAGGGGTCACAGTTTTAACCTAACCTAACATTTTTTTTAAATAATTAACCTAATCTAACTAGTTCGGTTCCGGGTAGCCCACTAAAAATAATCTCTTTTTATCTATTAGCGCAAGTCGATGAAAGAATGAGTTTCATTTTTAGGAAATTGCGTAATGATAAGTCAATATGTAAAACGTTTTTATTCCAAACGTTGTTTTATGAGATAAAATGAATGTAAAATGAATTGCTTGTTAAATAACACGTTATTAAACAAAAGTTTATCTGGTGATTATTTTGTAAAGTGAATTATTTGGCAAACTTGTTGTTGTATAATGATGAAATGACAAATCATGTTTTTGCCAAGCGTTGTTTGTCAAGTAAAAATTTGTAAATTAATTTTTGGTGAACTGACAGGGCACCGTTTTAACAGCTCCTAATAGATACCGGACTGTTTGTATTTCGTGCGACAGAGATAACGCTCTACGAAGCCGAAATTAGCTGATTGTCTCTTTCCAAAGGTCGATGTGCAATATTTATCGCCGGGTACTGTATGTAATGGCATAGAAAAGCAGTATCGTTTACCTGTACTTCACTGAGCTTCAAAGCTGAAGCGATCTGCGACCTCTCAGTGAGACTCAAGTACTTCTTGGCATGAAACTCTCTCTCCAGCTCGAGCAGCTGTTCCGATGTGAAGGCGGTTCTTCTTCTGCGCGCCTTGCTCTCTCGTGCTGTGTCCGTGCTTGAATCTTCTGGGTCGGGTTCTGAGTCGTTACCTGGAGAAGGAGAAGAGGTTTGTGAATAAGGAAATTCATTCCATTCATTCATTCTATTCATTCATTCCATTCATTCATTCCATTCATTCATTCCATTCATTCATTCCATTCATTCATTCCATTCATTCATTCCATTCATTCATTCCATTCATTCATTCCATTCATTCATTCCATTCATTCATTCCATTCATTCATTCCATTCATTCATTCCATTCATTCATTCCATTCATTCATTCCATTCATTCATTCCATTCATTCATTCCATTCATTCATTCCATTCATTCATTCCATTCATTCATTCCATTCATTCATTCCATTCATTCATTCCATTCATTCATTCCATTCATTCATTCCATTTCCGAACTGTGTCCAAATAAACATTTTTCTTTCTTTATTTCATTCTGTTGTCTTGATGTTGGCCTGATTTTCAAAGGCGCAACAGCGTTGGTTCGTTCAGGGGAAGAGTTACATTTTCATAAGAAGAATTGTCAGTGAAGTGACCTGAAGTTTGAATTTGTGCTCGGTTAATCTCGATGGCAATCTGAATGTACTCGGCCCAGAATTCGGCCACTTGTTTGGCGCCATCACTAGCGTCCATCAGTTCCTGTAACGTGCAGCTGACAGGACACGCAGGGCACGATATTAAGTGTCCCATCGTTTGTGGAACAGCACCACATTTACACTCCAAGGCCCCTATTCGGACAGATAATATGACTAGTATGCCTGCGACTTTGGCCGCGTGAAATCTCTTGTACACACGGCTACACATCAAGCTATACATGACCAGTATAAGCTGGCTTCTGATTGTAAGAAAAAAATGCGAGGTCAACTAAAACTGGAAATATAGCTTGATGCGTAACTGTGTGTACCCTCGACCCACCGCTTTGCTTCGAATAGGCCTCCCAGGTTTTTCTTTATAACGTTGTATCGCTTTAAATACTGTTTTCCTTAACTAATGTAACTTTGTGTCAATTATGTAAAGACGCCAGCACATCAAGCTACCCGAAACTGTCAAATTTTCCCAATCAACTTTGAACCTTATGTTTTAACTAGCTGCGCCCCGCGGTTTCACCCGCGTAAGTTTCGATCCCGTGGGAATATCGGGATAAAAACTATCCTATGTCCTTTCCCGGGACTCAAACTATCTCTATACCAAATTTCATCGAAATCGGTTCAGTAGTTTAGGCGTGAAGAAAAGACAGACAGACAGACAGAGTTACTTTCGCATTTATAATATTAGTTTGGATGATAAAGTTGAAAATCTATTAAATCAATTTTACATATTGTAGTACTTGATGTGCTGGCGTCTGTACTTTACCTGGCGTGTTTGTTCCTCTAGACATTCCCTGCCTTGTAGCTAAGTAATTATAGCTGTAATTTTGTGAGCTAAACTTGTTACTGTAGGTAGTTGTTATCATTGATATTTTTGTTGCTAGTCATGTTGTGCGTCACGCTTTGGGTGATAATCAGGTCGAAACCTATAATGTGAACCTAGTGATATAAGTACTGTGATTGTAACCTGTTGCAGTTGCCTTGTGAATAAATACATTTATAAAGATTATCTAGCAAGGATGATAGTCAAAGGTTTCAATGTTGTTAAACTTGCAATATTTCACTCTGTTGAAATATGCTAAATCCACGATAAACCTTAACGGCCGAAATTAATATCGAATCCATGAGCCAAGATATAAATCGATCGTCGATATATACCAATCTATGGATCGATCTCCAACCCGCGTCCTAATATCGAAAAATGACGATCCTGCTATCGCTCAATCCGCAGATATCTTGAAATCCTTTCCTTCTTCGTCATTCCGTTTTAAGAAAAATTTATAAAAATGGACATGGTTCGTTTGTTTGTAATAAAAAAAGCTAAGCATAAACAGGTTTTATAATTTTATTTTATGGATGTTTAATACATATATTTACCGAACGACGTAACAATTCTATTAATACGAAAAAAATTGTAATAAATTCAATACGTATTAGGTAAAAAGGAATGTCACGACACGACACGGCTAAAGCCAGGACGCGTTTTATTGTCTATGGCGTGGTGCCCGAGGAATAGCAGCGTTGCCAATTTGTAAGAATTTTCCCAAACTTCAGGAAAACTCAACACCATTAGGTATTTTGTGGGGAGATCATAACATACATGTGAATATTTGATAGGTAATAATATTGTTCATTTTTGGTATAGAATGAAATATTTTTTTTTAACTATTTACACGGACGAGAGGCGTAATTTCAGTCAGCAGTAAATTTACTGCTAATTTTGATAGCCTAAACCTAAAGGTAAACTCCTCATCATCCAGACTTTGCATGTAGTTCACCCTTTTAATTCTCTGCGCAGAAGCACGTTGACGTCTCATTTCTTCACCAGCGTCACTATCGGTATTATCCCAATCCGATAATTTAGCCAGAATTTCCATATCACTATCACTGGAGAATATTGACAGTGCCATTTTTCAAATGAAATCCGTGAAGTCAATCTTATATCCAAGGAAATTCTAAGATTAAGATTTGGATTGTTTACACCGATCAAAACAAACGTCAAATTCAACGGATAGGTTATTGACACACTCAAACTGTCATTTTTGAACAGAGGTCAATCTGTAATCTGTGATCCGTCCTCTCAAAGATAGATTGGTTGAAAAGATTGCAATTGCAATCCGCGGATCGTTTTTTGCTACACTTTTTTACAAATCTGGATTGAATTTTCGATCTTTAATCTAGAGATATTGGATTAGATTGGTTATTAATTTCGGCCGTTAGTAATACACAGTATTATATCGAAGCCATAATTTTAAGAATCAATGACCGAGAAAAAAGCGAAAAGCTATTATAAAATAATACGTCAGTATCTGTCAGCAGAACTATTAGTCATTGGTCGCCCCATTTCCCGCGCTTTCTTTAGTAATGGCGGCGCGGC
The DNA here is from genome assembly GCA_947508005.1 of Amphipoea lucens. Lineage (NCBI taxonomy): Eukaryota > Metazoa > Arthropoda > Insecta > Lepidoptera > Noctuidae > Amphipoea > Amphipoea lucens. Next base: position 10,843,917 of record OX382382.1, read on the forward strand.
GGGAACTTTATGGTCGCTCGTTTAGTCGATTTTATTCGTGTGTCGTTTAGTTTCGGGCGATTATGAATTTTTATACAGTATTTAGGTAAAGATTGAAGGTTTTTTTAAACAAATTATTTGTAACATCATCTATAGGTAAGGTACTACAAAGCCTGACACGACAAACGGAAACTGCTCATGATTTACAAAATAAATAATACATCATCATCTGTTGGCAAATAAATTGATATATCCCAGTTACTGAGTAATACCATACCCCATGGTAAGACTGATTGTCAGACTTTCGGGCTTCTGACTACCCGTAACGACTACTAATGATAGCCAGGGCCAACGGCTTAACGTACTTTCCAAGGCACGGAGGGATCTCGACATCATGTCATCATCGTCATGTTACCTTTTCACGCCTAAACCACTGAACCGATTTAGATGAAATTTGGTATAGAGATAGTTTGAGTCCCGGGAAAGGACATAGGATAGTTTTTATCCAGATATTCTCACGGGATGGAAACTTATGCGGGTGAAACTGCGGGGCGCAGCTAGTTATTTATGGTTTGACAGAACCTAACGACGGCCTTACAGATGGGAAGGTTTTTCGGCGCTCTTCAAGTTAATTGAAATATTCCGAAAAATACTTTTAACCAAACTGTAACCGTATTTTTTTTAAACTGTTTTATAAGAACAACACTTTGAAATGTAACAGATACAATAATGTTACAGAATCAAAGTGTAAACTTTTATATGTGTTAATATGTGTAACAGAAATAAGCATTTGTAGGTATAATTGCACGGTACCGCAAAAACGCGCGGCGAACAGACAGACGCGGCGATGGTAAAATAGCCTCAATCCAGTCGGGATTGCGTCTATTTTGGCAACGCCGCGTTTACTGGTTACACTACTTATTAACACTATTTATAGCGGTTACAGATATATTACTGTTACACTTTCAAAAGTGTTTTGGGTTAACACATTGAAATACACATATAAAAGGGTTACATATTATTTGATTCTGTTATCAATTCAATATGTAACACTTATTTTTTTCACTCACTTTTTTTTTATTAAAATCGTTTACTTTTACCATGTTTGTAAATATGTATGTGAGCACCATGTATCTATCAGATAATTCATTTATATGTCATGGTTTCGTTTTTAATTCTTTTACCTATTGTGGTATAGTAATTTTATTTTAGGTGCATCGTCCTCACATATTTGGAATAAATTCTATTTTAATGTAAATTTTGGAGTTCAAAAGTGCCTTTTATGTGCCTATTTGAAATAAATGCTTTGACTTTATTCTGTAACCTTTATGAAGGTATTATAAGTCCCTGCTTTTAACTAAATCTTTTGATTTTCCAAAAAAAAAAAAAACTCGCAACTCAACAATACTAAAAATACGTTCCTAAACGCCGTCAAATCATGTTTTTCGTCCGTGTCAATCTCTCCCTAAGTTTTTGCGAAGTCATAACCCCGGGGCCGAATGGACGATAAAAAGCGACGACCGAAAGCCGAGAGCCGAGTCAGCGCCACGCCCCGTGGTGGACAAATGTAATGATTAGATTGCTGGGGTGAGGAACTGAAGAGCCAGGGTGAGTTGGTCTTGACGTGGTTTGTAAGATTTTGTGAGGAATTTGTTAAGAATATAAAAGGAGAAACTGACTGACTGACATAATTATCAACGCACAGCCGAAACTACTGGGTCTAGGAATGTGAAATTTTGCACACAGCTTCCTTTTATAATGTAGGGGAGCACTAAGAAGGGGTTTTTGGAAATTCAACCTTTGAGGGGATGAAAAGGGGGGATTTTGTTTGTATGAAAAATCTTATTCCTTGAGTTAATGAACTTGAAACTTGACACGAATCCTAACTATCCTAACTAATATTATAAATGCGAAAGTAACTCTGTCTGTCTGTCTGTCTTTTCTTCACGCCTAAACCGCTGAACCGATTTAGATGAAATTTGGTATAGAGATAGTTTGAGTCCCGGGAAAGGACATAGGATACTTTTTATCCCGATATTCCCACGGGATCGAGACTTGCGCGGGTGAAACCGCGGGGCGCAGCTAGTACTTATATAAGCAAATTATGAAGTTTGGCATTTTTTATTTTCTAAACTACTCCCTAAAGAGGGAGTCGCGGGCAAAGTGCTAGTATTACATATGAGATTTAAAAAAATAACAGCCTGTTTTAATTTCCAGTTAAAACTTATACGGTGGATAATTTTATACTAAACACAAAAGATAGAAAGAGGGACCCCGTTTTAGGTTGTCTTTACGTTTATGTTTTATAAGTATACTAGCTGCGCCACGCGGTTTCGCCCGCATAAGTTTCGATCCCGTGGGAATATCGGGATAAAAACTATCCTATGTCCTTTCCCGGGACTCAAACTATCACTATACCAAATTTCATCTAAATCGGTTCAGTGGTTTAGGCGTGAAAAGGTAACATACAGACAGACAGACAGAGTTACTTTCGAATTTATAATATCAACCGGTCAAGCGGCGTGGTTCGCCGATCGGCGACGAAACAATAGAAAATCAATTGTGTCTCATTAGCGGAGCTTGACAGATTAAGTATTGATGGGGATGATCTTCTAGGAACTTTCCCCAGAGAAAAAAATAAGGAGGAAAACCTGTGCTTAACCGCAAGAATAAAATGTATGATCATAAGAGATGAATCACTTAAAAATCATGTTAAAAACAAAGAAAAACTATTATGTAGTGAACAATGGTCAATTGCTAATAAAACAACTTTATGCACCAGGTAACTGTTTCTACGGGCCCCATTTTTGTTTGGATTGCTGCCATACTTAGAAGTACTTTTCTAGAAAACATCATAAAGAAGATACAACGCAGAAGACATAATAGGTGCCTTTAAAAAAAAATAGTAAAATAACTTGCACTTTGAAAAAAATAAACGAATAATAAAAGTTAATTTTGAAATAATTATTAGCTATGAATTCGCGTTAATAAAACAATAAATCAATTAGGACTTGAACTCTTAATTCGGAGTTGAACAAAGATATGACCAGAAAGAGTAACCGTTGGTTGAAGGCAGGTTATATCTGTCTCCGTATATGAACATCGTTTATATTTAAACTATCTCGCAAGGAGTACTGCAAAATTGTGAACTGCAACAAAGCATTTATATTTTAACGCATTATTTTTCGATGGGTTATAATTGAAAATTTAATTAATTATTTATTTAATTTGTCCTGTCCCAGTGCAGAGGTCATCCGTGATGTAGGTATATGTATAGTTTTCTATATTGGTGTCATCTAACGCAGCTTTCAAATTTCCGCAAAGTAGACCGATGATCTTGTCCCAGGAATACACCGAATGAGGGAGGCATGAATACTTGAGGGAGGCTAATGTCTAGAAGAAGATGATTTTCGGCTTATTGATGACTAGCAGCGCCCCGTGGTTTCACCCGCATAAGTGTCGATCCCGGTGGGAATATCGGAATAAAAACTCCCCTATGTCCTTTCCCGGGACTCAAACTATCTCTATACCAAATTTGATCTAAATCGGTTCAGCAGTTTAAGCGTGAAGGGGTAACAGACACACTTTCGCAATTATAATATTAGTATGGATGATAGTGATGACGATTAGGTACATGTCCAAGATCAATTATATTGATAATTCGATTAAGAATTCGCTGGAAAGATTCACTTTCTTGAAGATTATTTCGTAACTACGTAAGGAACACACCGCGACGATAATGCTTGCGTCTGCAATTTTTTTGCAAAACGCAATATTTCTTTCCATACATTTTCCTCTTGGTATGCTATCCGCGTAAACCCACGTCGTCTGCTTCTACAAAACTGACGCAACCATTGACTTTTTCTAAGAAACGGGTAATAAGTTCTAAAATCTCAATAAAATATCTATTACGATACTAAATACGTGCTAGCCAACACGTAGTCACTTCTTAAATACCGACCGCACCAACAGTTTCCATGAAAACAACGATAAAGGATCCCTTTAGCAAATAAATATATTTATTCCTTACGACCGAACACCGATTGACAGTTATCGAGAGCGCCAAATGAATTGTAAACTCCGCCATCTTTAATTTGCCGTCAAAAAAGAACGATTTGAACGGGGAATAGACAACACAACTGCATAAGCAAACTTTGTAGACGCATAAAGTCCCCGCGCGATCGCGTTTCGAATTTTAAATTATATTGTTCGAGCGGCGAGTTAAATCGATTGTGAAGTTGAATGCATTTTAGTCGAATCAGATGTATCGATTACGTTAAACAGTCCGTTCAAAATGGCGGTCACGTATTATTTCAGTTTAAATTTTCACTCTGTCACTTTGGCAGTTTTCCTCGAATGAATGATGAATTGGGAATCAGTGTGGCGTAAAACTGTTGATATATTTGTTTACTTGGTTATTTTAGCGTTCATACTGTACCTAAGTTACATTGTTGGGCAATTTTATTGTCTGAGGGCTTTCAAGATGCTGGATGCATATTGTGGTAAACATTCTCGCACAATAAGTTTCATTTACAACGATAATAACAGATCAACGATAATAACAGATCAATTATTGCTTAAGCTCCATAACTAAGGAGCTAAGTTAGTTAGTTACCTAAATAACTTGTTTGATTAAATACGATGAATGACAAAAAAAAAAAAAGTTTATTTCTCACCAGCCTAACAACACTCAGTCGTCATTTTTGCACCTTTCTGTATCAATGACTATAGCTTCTGCCCGCGTCAAAGGTCAATGAGTAATTTAGTATGTGGCTCGTACCCAAAACAAAAATGACACGACTGTTGGGCTCTTAGATTCAAAGATACATATTAGTACCCTATTTCAGCCGATTAAGGAAATTTCACTGGGTGTTGGGTTAGGAATATTTATAAAAGTGCATTTGTCGATAAAAATGTGTATAATATTATATAAAGTACTTATCTATAACCGTTCTCCGAATACACTGTATGATAAAAATTAAAATGCTGTTAGTTAGGAAGCGCTTCAGCACGGCGCGGCGGCTGGTCCTATTTGACAAATATTTGTTTTAAAATGTTCGTAATAATTCGATCCAGGTTTTTACGGGAAGAAAACATTTTAAAGGTACCGGATTTTTTTCGGGAGAATTGAAGTCTGAAACTGCATTTGGGAATTTTGTATGATTTTTTTTTTATTTGTGAGCTGGAATCCTTTAAAAAAGATTGGTCCGTGGCAGCTCTGAGCCCTGATTCACAACCATACGACAGGCTATCGTATCGAAAACCTGACATTTCGATAACCTGATTTGACTTGCCCTCAACAGCAAACATCTGTTGGAAGAATAGCGGGCGTCTATTTGATTTAAACTGGCAAAATATTCGGGTTTTGGACTTGTGAACAGCGTTTAGAAGACTCCTACGATAACAATGATTAATGTTCGATACGATACGGAAGCGTATCGAGTGTTTGTGAATAGCTATGCTGGACAGAGAGAGGTGGAATGTGACAATGTCTGCGGGTCTGCTAGTCACACTAATCACACTAATATTATAAAGGCGAAAGTTTGTAAGTGTGTGTGTGTGCGTGGGTGTGTGTTTAAGTATATGTTTGTTACTTTTTCACGCTCAAACGGCTGGACCAATTTTGATAAAATTTTGCATAGACGTAGCTGACACCCTGGATTAAAATAAGGGCTACTTTTTATCCCGATATTCCCACGGGATCGACATTTACGCGGGTGAAACCGCGGGGCGCAGCTAGTAATTAATAATAACAAATAGTGGCTCGCTGCTTTATTTCTTTTCCTAGCACAATAATGTATAAAACAATTTCTTTCTTTTGTTATATAGACAACATAAACAAATGCACTAACACAATACATTGGAAACCCGCTTGCGTCGGATAACATGCAAGCTTTGCACATTGCACACATCAATGGCGTCGGTCCCGGTTAAATTGAAAAATTAAATAGATGAAATTATACAAATCGTTAGGATGTGAGAGGCTGGTTTTAACCATCTAACTCATAGGCTCTCAACCTTGTTTTGCCCACCGCCCACTTTGAGTTTTTTTTTTCTACAGCTCCTCAATTTTTTTTTAGCTTACCGTTGGTCGCAAATCTGAAACAACTATTGCCACGATTATATTTAAACGTGTAATATTATGTAGTCGTAAGATAGGATATATAATTTTCTCTGGGTCTTCTACTGCCCCCTGAAAGTGTGAAACGCCCTCGCCCACGTTGAGAACCTATGATTTAACTCATAGATTTAACTCTTCTTGACCTCGTGTTTTACCCTTCCTACGTTCGGGTTAATTAAGAAAATCAGGCTTATTACTTCTTTCCTTTCCATTCCACACCTACTCAGTTCCATATCGAGACCCCTCCGTGCCTTGAAAAACACATTAAGTCATTGGTTTCGGCTGCAATTCGTATATCTTTGACAGTCGTTACGCCAACAAGTCTGAGAACCAGAAACCAGACTTACCAAGGGGTATCGTATTACCCAGTAACTGGGTTGTTCAGATAGACAATCGTTCCATGTTAAAAACTGATATTTAGCTGCATCCGCCGACCCTAACATATTGGGAAAAGGCCAGGCACATTGAGTTAGTTGCAAAGTCCAAATTAATTAGTCTAAAATGATCATCTAGTTAAGCGATTCCCATTTGATAAGTCGCGGCCCGGTACACCAGGTCGCAGCATTCTCGTCTTGTTTTAAAATAATACTATCGATCAATGGAAGAATATTTTCCTCCAATAGATAGCAACAAAGCATGGATACGAAACCCGTTTACATTCAACTTAGACTCCGAAATCAATGCATAAAATTTAAATAACTCGGTCAAGAACCTTTTTGATTGATAAAGTAACTTGACTGACATTGACATGATTGCATTAACGAAAAAAAAGCAACAATGGATAAATAATTTACTTTTGCAAGCACTATGTAAATAGATTTAACTAAAGCATTTGACTGCATTGGTAATGTTCTTGTCTTCAATAAATAAGTTTAAAAACAAGTGACTGACAATTTAGCAGGAATAGGTTGATAGTAACATCGAATTAAATTATGGGAATGCCTCAAGGCAGAGTTTTGGGACCTGTTTTTTTTTTATAATACGGTACCTAGTTACTTTGAGATTATTTTTTACTGTGCATTATCCCGTTATAAAAGGCCCTTAGACCATTCGTGTTTTTTTTTTAATTCTTAGGTAGTCGCTTGAGATAAATCATGAGGTAGCGATGACCCCTTTTCGGAGAAAGAAAATACATACATTTATTTGACACAGACTGGAAGCACTAATTATATTTAGAGAATGTGGCATGTGACGATCGATGCCGAACTTCCGTCATAACGTTTCATTTGAAAACACAGTAGAAAAAAAATCGTTTTGTCAACAAAAATCATCAAAAAAAAAGAAAAAGTGACAGATGTCACCTGAACAATTCGCGCCAAAAGCTAAATAGTTCAGATGCGTTCCGATACGCGTCAATTTCACGCTACAGATGCGTTCGAGTGGCGTGAAATAATCTTTGTAATGTCAAGCAGCCATTTCTAATTGGTTTATTTGTTGATTTTCTACGTTTAGGGGAATGTATGTGAACTGTTTCGAGTGCCTATGAATTGTGGGGACGAGAATTGTTAGCAAAGGGCATTCGTTTCAGCCAATTTGGTTTCGAAATTGTGATAAGCAAGCTGGGATCATTTTGTATCATCTGGATAATGATTCATATGACACTCAGTTCTCCGGCAATTTTTATTATTGGTAAATATTTTATCATTGATTGATAGGCCTATTTGTTAATATAGTATTTTTATCACACGAAGCGACACGCGCTTCACTTGTGGTGAAAAAAGAATTTAGTATATAACGCTAATAGTATATGTATACTAAATATATGTGTCAAAACGAAGTGATAAGTAATGAGTTTGTAAGTTTGTTTCGCATTTACCTACTCCGCAGTTTCCGTAGACCATGACTGCACGAGACACTTGCAGTAGACAGCGAAATTCAAGTCTTCTTACGTTTTTTGCAATTTGCAGGTCAATGTCAGGTTGTATCTTGATCAAAATATGATTCGCGACTATAATAGATATGTATTTACAGAATTATAGTCATTAGAATCATTAATAAATCTCTTTAAGTTAGATTTCTACCATAATCACATTTCCATACGAGATTTTGTTCTTATGGTAGAAATCTAACTTAGAAAGATGTATTAATGATTCTAATGATTATAATTCTGTAAATACGTACCTACCTGTTATAGTCGCGAATCATAATTGATCAAGTTACAACCTGACACTGACCTGAAAATTTCTAAAAACGTAGGAAAAACATTGAATTTCGCGGGCTACAACTGCGCATTCCAAGTAATCCTACTGAATGACTAGCTATGTCATGAACTCTTGACATTTTAGGATTATACGAACTAAACAAGTTGTATTACTGATTCTAATGAGAACAACTCTGTAAATACATATTGTTTACGGTGCGAATCATATTTTAATCAACGTAAAACTTAATACTGACCAGCAAATTGCAAAAAACGTAAGAAAACTTGAATTTCGAATGAAAAAAAACATTGTGAAGAATCAGACGAATAATATCTAAGGTGTGTTGGTAATAGCCGAATTGCCGCGAAGAGAAGGGCTATTTGTCATATTCCACTTGACATATCGCCGGGAAACGGGTCCAAATCTATTAGGTGGAACATTTTGTAGAATTATTTCAGAGCATTTCGGGGTATCTAAGTTCAAAGAGTGTTCTAAATTGTCAGCAAGTTTCAGAAACCTTTTTTCTAAATCACACTATCACACTAATATTATAAAGGCGAAAGTTTGTGAGTGTGTGCGTATGTTTATATGTTTATTACTTCTTCACGCTCAAACGGCTGGACCACTTTTGATAAAATTTTGTATGGAGGTAGCTGACACCCTGGATTAACATATAGGCTACTTTTTATCCTGATATTCCCACGGGATCGAAACTTATGCGGGTGAAACTGCGGGGTGCAGCTAGTTATGAATAAATTAGTGTTCTTTTATGCGGCTCGTCTTTGATGGGAACTAGTGTACAGACGCCAGCACATCAACCTACTACAATCTGTCAAATTTCTTTAATAGATTTTCAACTTTATCACTAAAGAATAAGGTTCAAAGTTGATTGGGAAAATGTGATAGTTTCGGGTAAGTTGATGTGCGGGCGTCTGTACATTGAAACTTTGCGATCTTACAAAAAATCTCTCATGTTAGAAGACTAGGAGTTTGAAATATTTTAAGCTATACAGGATGAAATTGAAAACTTGCGACAACTCGAAGTAGGAGGTTCAGTAACTGTGCTCCCCGAACCAACAACACTCCCACTGCTAGAGCAATCAAGTTATTGACTTTCTAAAATATATTCCTGCCTGAGGCAGATTTATTTTTTGATTCTCAATAGAAAATCGCAAAACATGTGTTCATATTTACTTAAATATGAAAAAATAAGTGTTTAGTTTCTAATTTTATTTTATGTATGAGGTTGTTTTTTGTTTACAAATTTTATGTTTATTTATTTATTAATCACAAAATCCACAGCTCCTTGAAATTTTCTCTTAAGATGCTCATGCTTTATGCTAGTCTTACAGCCAATTACGGATTTACAATTTAATAACTATACATACATGCAACAGAAACAAAAATACGGAATGACGTGAGCTGCTAGTACCATCTGAGCATTGCTAAGTGTACGGTGTGAGTGAGTGTGTAGGAGTAACGTGTGCATGTGGAGTTGCGAATGGGTGTGTGAATATGTTATAGTGGTATGTGGTGATTGTTTGTGTACCTTCTATACAATTCAATTTAGTTTTGATTTGTCAATTCATCACATACTGACGTTATCAATTGTTTCCTGAATATAGCTTTTTTGGTATTAAATATATCAAGATCTTTTGTTAAAATTACCTACTTAGCATCCTACCAATGTTACTCAGTTTTTTATTGTATCTATTTGTTTTTTAGTCTAAGAAGTTTTAATTAAAAAAATTTAATGTTATTTTGTAGAATTAGGTAGCATAGATAGGTATAAGCGATTTGGTGTAAACTGTTACCCCCTTATTCATAAAACTTATCAAACCTATTTTAGTTAAAATGGGGTTTGTCTCTTTCTTACACACAGAAATGACAACGTGACAGTTAAAGACAAACGTTCTATAAACCTATTTTAGCAAAAATAGAGATAAAATAGGTTTATGAATAACAGGGTTAGCTTATATCTGATGAATAAATAAATGAAGATGAAAATAAATTGTCATTTCCAGTCGACTTCCAGTGTAACCGGAGGCAGCTGAATACCAATCTTCGGAATACACGCTTTGCAACAATAGCTCCGCTTTATTATTTTAATCTTTCCCTTACTTAATCTAGTTAATCCATCCTAACTCACACACAAGTTTTCATCACTTATACCTAATCTATACTGGGTACATTACCAGTCGACAGCAATGCTGATGAATTTTTCGACGCTATATTTTAGTTTGTGTATAGTTTTAGTTAAGTTAGGTTTTATTATTATTATTAGAAGCCTGTATTGTCCCACTGCAGGGCAAAGGCCTCCCTTCATTCTTTCCATTTTTCCCGGTCTACTGCGATTGTGGGCCAATCCTTTAAGAACGAGTCCAGCTCATACCGCCATCTCTTTCTGGGCCTGCAGCGCAGTCGTTTCCTGCCATTGGGGATCCACTGAGTGGTGGCTTTTGCATATTGCTGCTCCAACATGCGACAGATAAGTATGGCCAGCCCAGTTCCACTTTAATCCAGCAGCTGTGCGGCCAGCGTCCGCTATTTGTGTTTTGGAACGAAGTATAGAGTTTGTCAGTGAGTTTGAAGTTAGGTTTTAATTTTGTTATTTTTGTTAATTAAGGATATGTGTATATATCTATACTAATAATAACAAATTTTACTAGCATAGCTATAAGTATCTATAGGTACTAACACAATATGGACTTGTATTACAATTATTGTGCTGGTCTGAAATAAATATTTTCAATTTCAAAAATAAAGCAGAAGTATTTGTTTGAACGCGTTAATCTCCGGAACTACCGGTCAGATTTGAAAAATTCTTTGAATGTTTATAGGCTACTTAAAATCACGCTGGGACCGCTAGAAGATGAGAAAAACAAAAAAAAAAGTCCGAAAACGAAGATTTAGGGCGATGCGATGCGACGGGGTGGGTCGGAGGAACAAGCACGCGGACGAAGACGCGGGCAGATGCTAGTTCTTATATATGTGTCTATTGCTTGTATATATTGCAGTATACTGCGAGAAATAATTTATCATTTTGATCTGCAGGTAATTGCGTAACACTAGTAATTATTCCCTTACTAATAAACGTTGTATAGCGTCTGTATAGTTACCTACACAAGGCTTTGTCTTCTTCTTTCGAAAGTCAAATTACCTACTTACGACTGCAAGAGAGAAATCGGTGTGTCGATATTCATCTGTTTTATAATACTTACGTTTATTAGTAAGGGATTTCGCTTCATTTTGACAGTTCAACAAGATTCTTTTACGTTGTTGAGCCGACAAATTTTTCGAACATATGGAGCAATGAATTAGCAATATCCTTCAAAATGATTCGGATTGTGATTGATAACATGTTTCGCTATTAGAGTGGTGTGCTAACTGTTAGATCGTGTGTCAATGTTTATAATTTTGGTTGCTCATTAATTTGGTTAGTGGATCATATTCATTTATACTCCATTTACTATAGCATTAGACAGAAGTTAAAAAAGGCTCTTATAGGGGCACACGTTGTAATAAAAGTACAACAAACATTATTACAGTCAAGATTGATGGGGAATTAAATATAATCAATTTAAATAACAGCAGTCACACTTAAATGTACTTATTTAACCTATCTACCTTCTGAAATTACAAGGCTTTCATTTAATATTATTTAGTTTTTACATAAAATATTGTTGTGTCAATGTTTAAAATCTAAAAGAAACAGGGGCGGACAGTACCGAGAACGTTTTTCATGTCACTATAACTCTACTAAATCTAAAATGTTACCTATTCCATTCATGAGTTGAGCACCACGTGTTTTTTTTTTATTTTTTCGATTTATATAAAGTTTTTTTTTTAATAAACTGATTGTTACTAAAAATTGTTTCATTTCATGTACCTATCCAAGCATCTTGACGAGTAGATAGATAGAATATGCTTTATTGTATGCCATACATTGTTACTTAAAAAAAAGACCATACATTATTTATTAAAATTGTTTGAAATTAACATAAAAATAGAAGGTTTCGTACTCCTGCTTCTGCGAGCCTCTTTTTTCTAATGTTATACTTAATAAATGGAGTAAGTATAGGTAAGTAAAGTTTGTTGAATTGTCATCTACTTAACATGACGTAACCTGTCAGATTTCAATAATAATTTGGGTATACGGTTGAGCGGTTCTGCTGGAGAGTTTGTTGCGCCACTTCTTCCCAGCGAAAGCACTAGGAAGTGGTGAAGAGCGGGCATACCTATTGGGCGACTAATTGTCTTAAGTAATTTTAACGTTCGAAAAGTGCGGATTCTCAGCCTAATTTTAATAAATGACTTTTGTTATTTTTTTTACTTAATGGTCTTTGCAATCTGATTGTCACAAGGACTAGGCCGTTTATATTTTTTCAAGCCGTGTGCTCGATGATTTTTCCCACTGGCAAGAATGCAAAACTCCATACACACATTCACCCCATAGGTATATCATCCCATTATGTTTTTAAAAGAATTTGGATGCTTGGCACACATATAGGTAGTTTATTAGGTATAGGTAACCAGTGGCGGATTTACATATTTGCCGCCAGTAGGCTATTCAAATTTTGCCGCCCCTGCCGACCTCTACAATAATGTCCCGTGTCTTTTGTATACTGCTTCGCCTTTTCTTTAAAATACTTAAAATGTTCTCGTTCATCAGCTACGAAAAACTTGCAAAGAGATTTGTAAAGATTCGCAACTATGATAGCCTGAATTTGAGCATTCACTTTGTTTATTCTTTCCAAAAAAACTTGTTAGGTATATAAATATTAATCTTTTTAATTTCAGTAAGACATTTTAAAAAAATGTTAGCCCCAAAGGAGATGGCTAAAAAAAAACCCAGAATCGCCAGAAACTTCATATATGCCATTTTTATAGGCATAATATGTACAACAAAAATATATAATAATATACTGCAAAAACGACGTGGTATACTAGATATACAGGGTGAATTTTTCAAGTGGGCGTGGATGGCCAAAACCGAAACTATGAGGACTAGCGAAAAGTACTCAAAGGAGTCGCGGGCTCGATTTTGATGAAAACTAAAACTGCATGATTGGATTTTTGAAAAATCAATATTTCTAGCCAGGAATCGAACCTGTTGATTTTGAAAAAAAAAAACACTGTATTATTACACCATTTGATAGTGTCGCTAATAAGGATCGAATTCTGGGAAGTAATGACATACGTCAAACTAAAACAAAGAGCTCTTTTATAACAAAAAAAAAAAAAATCACCCTGTATAAAGATTATTAATAATAAAACGTATTAAAAGATGAAGGGTACATTTTTTATATTATTTTAATATATTATCGTAATTATACTAAAGAGATTGTGATAAAATAAAAGTCGAGTAATCAATGTAAGTATGAATAACATAAACACACAAAGTACTTATAATAATAACTTTTATACTCTATAGTTTAGGAGGCTGATTTTTTGAAACCGTACTGGGTTTACTATAGTGAACCCATTTTTATACATTTCGTTGCTGGCGATTCTGGGTTTTTTGTCTATGAACTTTTAGCCAAGTCCTTTGCCGCCCCTAAAATCTGCCGCCCTAGGCTCCAGCCTACTCAGCCTGTTGGTAAATCCGCCACAGGGTATAACCTAGGCTGGATTAACACATAGGATATATACCTACTTTTTATCGCGGTAATACCTAAGTTTCCTTGGAAGCCGCGGGCAAAATCTAGTTTAAAAAATGCATGAATTTTATAAATATTGAGTTCGAGTTTGACAGATAGAGTGCCAAGAAACTTTACAAACCTTGATTAGTTTCTTCTCCGCCGTCACTTTCCGCTTCACTCCCCACACTGACAGGACTTTCCCTCTTCTCCTCCTCTCTCTCTCTGTTCTCTTTCACAGGAGCTGCTCCAGACCCTAGCACCCTTGACAACCACGGCTCAGGATATCCTAATAAAAACGGGAAGCCATTTTGTTGTAAAAACGGCGCGTAATATCGCATCTGATTCAATCCGTCCAATCTTTCATTTTCATCCTCTTCCGAATTGCGAGAACTTTCCGATATATTATTTTCTATATCGATTTCGGGTGATTTTCGGTCTCCGATTATCGATTCGATCGAAAATGGTTTTGGGACTTTCTTCTGGGTTTTCGTCTCGCTTAGTTCTATTTTTGATTCCATTTTTATCACACACTTTTTTTTTTCAGTCACTTTTGTTTTAAAAATCACTAAGAAAGTCTTTTTTTAATACTTCGTTACGTAACGTTCCATTTTTAAATAGATTAACTCGATCGAGTCTAATTTTCTTGTTCTTGTCAGGTTTTTAATTTGTCACTGTCCTGCAGAATACTTTATTTAAAAAAAAAACTGTACTTAGCACACCGAAGTTCAATATTTTATTATCTTAATACTGAATATAACTAAATATATCACTCATATTACATTGGCAAAAAATACTGTTAAATTTTATTAAAATTAATATCAAAATCCTATTTTAAAACTTAAACTTTAAAATTTAAACAATACTAAATGTAAACGGAGTGTCCATACGTCTTCACTCCGCGAGTCTCGCGCGTAAACTCTCTCGCGGCTCGCCACGCCTACATACGGGGTGTAGTCAAAACGTTATTTTATTTTATTAGTACTAACCACTGGACGAGGGAATTTAAGCTTTATTGCTAGCGTCATAATACTTCTGTCATTATCTTCCAACTACATTCCTAACGAGCCTATTATTAACGACCACAAAACCCAAAACCACCTCTACCGCATTCACATTAAAGATCACTTTTGTTAAGCACCGATAAAGTTAGGAATCAACCAATTACCATTGCAATTTAAACTCTATTTCCTCGGCCTAA
The DNA here is from genome assembly GCA_947508005.1 of Amphipoea lucens. NCBI lineage: Eukaryota > Metazoa > Arthropoda > Insecta > Lepidoptera > Noctuidae > Amphipoea > Amphipoea lucens. The sequence goes on from OX382382.1 coordinate 10,858,998, forward strand.
AGTTCAAAAACAAAAAGCCTTATATAAAAATACGACCTTGTGGTTCTGCCAAACAAATGATTAAGAACACTTTTGTGTGAGGCGCGAAAGGGATAGGTAGTTCCTTTTTGACAGGTTAGAGGGAGATAGTGGTAGTGATATTTGTGGAGGCAGTGTGCAGTGGTAATTGGTGGTGATCACAATGTTTTGCTGGTGTCAGCACGGGGTATAAAATTCATCGTTTTGTGCCCCGTTTGGTGGTGGATAGATTACTTACGATTTTGACGATTTTCATTTTAATAGAATGGATTTTGTTTAAAATGTTTTTCCAGCAGTGGTGGCGAGTGGTAATGGTCCCGAGTTGCGAGTTTTTAGGTCGTGGGTTCGAGCCCAAACAGGCGCTTTACTTTGTGTAAATAATTTCATCACCACTGCTCTCAAAACGGTGAAGGAAAACATCGTGAGGAAACCGGCATGTCCTAGAACCAAAAATTTGAAAATATGTGACATCTGCCAACTCGCACTGAGCCCGCGACTCACGTAGGTACTAAACTAATAGATTATAGCCCACTCCCTCTCAAAGAGTGAGTGGGCTATAATCTATTGGCCAGAGTCCCAGCAGTGGGAACATTTATAATTACGCCTATGTTCCTTTTAGGCCGTTTTATACGAAAATATTGCTCAGCGTCAGAGTGTAGGTATGTTGATATTATAAGTTTTATCATAAAATTATGAACGGCCGTCGGACAAAAGTCACTTAGATAAGTAGAGCTAAATTGTGATTGGTAGTTTTCTTATCATTTCGTTTCTTCTTGTTGGTAGTTTTCATTCATTGGTAGTTTTCTTATCATCATTAGATTTATTTATAATGCGATTGATATAGATTGTAGTTAGGTAGCTATTTTATTTGCCTCACATAAGAGAATCTTCTTTAGCTCTTGCGATTGCGCAAGATTCGTTAATCACCAGCCAGTGTTCACAAAACTTTTAGGTACACGCCAATAATATTTTTTCAACTAGCTGAGGTCGCCGTTTCCTGTCTCAGTCTAACTACTGGATACTTCTTAGGACATAAGATACTTTTTATTGCGGTATTCCGACGGATTGAGACTTATGCAGGTGATATCGTGGGGCGCAGCTACTTAGTATAAATAATAAACGGCTTATGTTTAACTTATCACCAGATAAAGTAAAATATAACATCAAAAAATACTTTTTACTGCCAAAAATAGTAAATGATCACCAAAATTAATTTGTATTCTCATTTGCTCGCTCTTGCATCCTATGTCGACGGAGCCCCGCCTCGCGGGGCTAAACTGTTCTTACTAAACTTCAACTATATCCGACGAACCTGCATACTTATCTCTTTTGTTGACTGTACTTGACTCTCTTAATAAAATAATTTAAACACATTCACGCCTTTAATCCCCCAGTGTAGGTATAAGCAGTAGCACTTAATTCAACGTCTATCACTGTCAGGAACTATTTGCGTATCTACATCTCTGCTTATGCCTCAAGGGAATGTAACCACGCAATCGGTACCGCAAGTTATGTCAGCGGGGAATTGGTTTATTGTGATTCTTAGAGTCGAATAGCCGAATACTTAGTTATTACAATGACGCGACGCGACGCTGAGAACGCGACGAACGCGATCAACTCAACGGCGGCGTACCCTGTTTGTGGCCCGGCGTACTTGTTTTGAGAGCGACCAGACGCGACACCACGAACTACATATGAACTTTCCGTCTGTTCCCGTTGTCCCCATTCGGAACTCAATAAAAATAATTAAAATGTATTCCTGTTGTCTCAATTGACGGTTTACTGTTGTAAAATCACGTAGGACATTTGTCGCGTGTAGCATCGCGTCGCATTACGTCGCGTCGTGTTGCGTCGCGTCGCGTCGTATTCGTCGCTCACGCAGGACACCGCGTAAGGGATGCTAAAATATTATGTTATAAAAATAAGCTAACTAACGAGGTCTAAGGGCCGGTTGTTTCAAACAGTTTGGTTAACATAAGATAGGTAGGTACATAGGTACGTCAAATAATAACGATTACGTACTCGTTATTATTTGACCAACTGTAAAGCCATAATTTTGTACAGACGCCAGCACAACAAACTACTCGAAACTGTCAAATTTCTTTAATAGATTTTCAACTTTATCGCTAAAGCATAAGGTTCGAAGTTGATTGGGAAACGAAATACGTTGTTAGGTGTACAGAAACAGACATAGGATATCTTTCATCCCGAAAAAAAGTAGGAAAACAACAATAATGTTATTATGATAAATAGATGGCGCCACGTGTCTTTCGAATCATGATTTAATTATATTAGAACCTCGAAACTTACGCGAGTGAAACCGCGGGGCGCAGCTAGTTACTTATAATTTTTCAGAAATACTTCCGAACCACATCTGGCACAGTTTTTTGAGCGCAGTTTCTACCTACTCGTTGCTATTAAAATGTTACTATACCCGTTCTTTCCAATCCACTCTCCTACATCTAAAGCCAGCACGGCCACTTGGCTGGCACGGTGGTCATTAGCGAGCAATTTGTCCCCTCCCCCCACCACTTCACCACCCCCTCTAAATTGATTGTGGCTATTTGGTACACCGCTGATGTATACAAGATAATTTACGATTTGTGTGGGTAGTTTGATGGGTACTTATGTCACCGAAGAAATTGCTTCGATTTTGTCGTATTTTGGTGATGGATGAGAATGAGAAAGGATGTGTGGTTTGGACTGTATCAAAAATGAGATAAATCGGTGGTTTTGTTAGGAACTTTAATGATGATCTCCATCCAAAATGTACTCAATCTATCTTCTATAAGTATAGGTCGGGTTAGTTAGGTACCTACCCGAAACTGTCACATTTTCCCAATCAACTTTGAACCTTTTTGCTTTAGTGATAAAGTTGAAAATGTATTAAAGAAATTTGACAGATTGTAGTAGGTTGATGTGCTGGCGTCTGTACATCATTTATAACTCAAGAACGGCTGGACCGATTTTTATTATAATCTTTGATTTGTTGGATTTGTCTCCGCCCCAAATAACAGAATAACTATTGAAACATGGGAAAAAATTACGAAAAAAAAAATTATGAAGATAAGTTATTTTCTCATACATTTTGTATGGAACAGCTTTTTGATGATATCTCAAAAAATGATATGTTTTTTTCGTATTTTTCTCATTCTGGCTCTATTTTGTGGAAACAGTCCTTATGCATTTTTCAAACGCTCTCACGATAAAAAATCCTATAAATATGTACCTACCTTTTTTTTTCTCGCGTTGGAAGTCCTCATGGACTTCCTCTATCGTGGGGGTGACTCTTACCTGCTAAAATCACCGCGATGTTCCACCTCTACCTATGGCCGGAGGTGCGGGATTCGCATAAGCATTCACCGCTCCCGCAAATATGTACCTACCTACTTACCTTGTAATGACCACCTTCGTAATATTACTGTTTTCTTCATTATTCAGCCCCTCCAAATCATTTTCGACCATCAAAAACTTCCGAGTCAACTCTCGTATAAAGTTCTCACAAATAAAATTACACCTAAGCTTTAAATTAGCTTCCAAAATAACTTCACGAACTGAATGCATTATTGCAACGACTATAAATTTTATAACAATAGCTCATTCACTCATATCGGTCCATTAACGGCCGATGTTGGACTTAAGGCCATCGATCACTTAGGACATAAGGATTCTAATGCCGATAATATGGATCGTGAGGGAAATCATTTATTAACAGTTGGTATTGGACTTCGGACATAAGGATTGTAATGCCGATATTAAAGGTCGTGAGGGAAATCATTTATTGGGATTTGATCGTAAAGAGAGGTACCTATAGTGACTCATTTTGAGTACTAACTGACGATGTAGGTAGTTAAGACTCTGTCTGCTATATAGCCGGAAGATAGGTACCAGTCATACTACTACAAACAATAAATGAGCTGCATGGTGCTGATCCACGCATCTTGTTCGTGAACGGGCATCGTCCGTTGAGACTGGTCATCTCTTAACTGCCATGGCTTATTTTTAATATTATAAGTACATTTTCCTCATATATAGCAGCAACAAGAACAATACCTATACCCAGGATTTTATATCTATATCGTCGACCGTAGGTTCAATTGAGGTAAGGGACAAAATACGATTTTTCAGGACAGGCCGACAAAGTTTTTTTTTAGACGTTATTATGGGGCTGATTCGAAATTTGGATCCAAAAACCATTAGGGTAAGGGACATTTTCTTAAGCTAGAATTTTTTCATATTCACCATTCGATAGAGCGAAAAATTCTGAACAAAACTGTATACCTACTCAACTCATTTTGGGTATTTTGTCCCTTACCTCAATTGAACCTACGGTCGACGATATCTAATATCTTAATTTAAAAGAGTGTCCTTGGAGTTTCTTGCCAGTTCGTCTCCATAGAAATCTACGTTTTGAAATGGGCAACTATGTAGCTTCATCTTTCTGACTGACCGACTCCTTGACCATTCAAAAGTGTCTGTAAATTAGCTTTCAAAACGATGAAGGAAAACAAAAAAAGGAAACCGGCATGTCCTAGAACCAAAAATTCGAAGACATGTTACATCTACCAAACCGCACTGAGCTCGCGTGGAGGATTAGGTACAGCCCATTCCCTTTCACAGAGAGGAGGCCTGTGTCCCAGCAGTGGGAACATTATAGGCTGATATATATTTAGAACTACCTATAGATAGTTCGATGGCATCACATGGTCCTTTATTGTCTTCATAGGTCACCATTGTGTTTTGTTATTGTATTTGCATTCACGTAAGTCGGGTCTTTACCATGATAATTAATTGCGATTAGTCATGTGCTGTGCCTATTGTAATGTTTTTAATAGTTGCATAGATCCTTATTTAGCTCCAAAGATACCGTGATTGATTTTATAATAAGGCTAGCTGTTGACCGCGGCTTCGCCCGCGTGGTTGTCGGAGATTATTTCACGGGAATGTGCTACGGGGACAAAACGGCATTGCCACGTTGTACGGCAATGCTAATTCTTTGGCCAAGAAATAGGCCAGCCCTCTGGCCACGTGAAGAGTCGTCTAACCGCTTGGCGATATCTCGAGATTAGAGATTCTCAAGTGGAGATTGTTGCAAAGACTAGGAAGATATCAGAAGCTGCCTGTATCTGCCTATCTATTAAGATCATCGAAGCATCAATAAATATTTTCACAAAGTCAAAATCAACTCCAAATCCCAAAGCATAGCTGCAACTAATTCCCAAAATAAACTATCTCCAGGGACCCCATAACCCTAACGATTCCCAAATTGACATTCGCGTGCTCGCACCAAAATCAACCTCTAATCGAATAAGCGACATCTACCTAACGTGTAATCCAAACAAATCACACTTCCAAACATTAATACGAAACGGGAACGCGCCATTACCGCGCCCCCGACATAAATCCACGATAATATAATAAACTTATTCATAACAAACTTAATATCGCAATAAAATTAAATATTAAAACACGCTGTGTAGTGCTCAACGATCCACGCAAATTGCTTTCTGTATACAACCATCTCTTTCTTATCCCCATACAAAAGAGAGAGATAGATAGATATCTGTCGGTTCGTCGCTGCAGTTGTTCTGTAAGTAATGAGGCCCGTCACGCCCCGCAATCAAATGCCGGCGCGGCGCCATGATTGGTCGTTTAACAGGGTTCGAAGTTTCAAACGCTTTTTTTTTCTCTGTAATTTTCGTTCATTATCTGTGGACTATGTGTAAATGACGCGTTCAGCCGACGGTAATTTTTTAATCTCGTTAGCGAGTTTACGATTCATTAAATTATTTTGTAATTTGTTTATTGTGGGTAATTTAATTTTGGATAGTTAGTTTTTTTTGTTTGTTTGTCTAGGCGTAATTTGGGCTGTTAAAAATGTGGTAATAACATGTTTTTTTTTTCATAGTTTGTAGTTCTAGGTAAGTAGGTAGGTACTACCTTCAACTAGGTACTTACTAATGACGACCATTATGTGTGTACTTACCTACCAGTGATTACCGAATACCTACATGTTTTCATTAATTTTTTCATTCATTAATTATTCCCTTTATTGGCTTAGGACATAGAATATACATATATTAGTACTAACGCTTAGGAACAGAGGGGTTGAACGACATTTGGTCAAGTCTGATATAGGATACCTATACCTACCTACTTGTTCTTAAATGTTGTTGTTTCTTGGTAAATGTTATTACTTATTACTTTTTTCATCATCATCTGCCGAGCCTTTCGGCTTCCAGTCTAACCGGATGCAGCTGAGTACTTACCTAGGTACCTGACCTCCACAACCCAGTTACTGGGTAATACTATATCCTTTGATAAGACTATTTATTAGACTTTCATTAAGTACCTATTACTTTTCTCTTTGAAAGTCTCATTTCAAAATGTCAAAGTCTCATTTCAAGTGTCATTTTTAAATGTAGTTTTTATTTCTGCAATCGTCAAAAGGACTCAAATCCCGAAAAGGTTTAATTTAGCTCTTTCGAGTTCAATACCTAATTATTTTTCTTCATTTAGATAGGTAGGCACTTATAGTACTTAGGATTGTTTCTTTAGAATAGGTACTAGGTACTTTAGAATTCTTAAACTGCTTTAAAAACAAGACCTTTTAGAAAAACCAGCTGACCTAAGTCTCGGTGAATCATGCAGCACTGGTTTTTCTATACCGGCAACCTTTTTGCCCGAATAGATTTTTCCTTTCCATACAAAAACTCTCCCCAACAAAATCACTAGCACCAATAAATTACATATTCAAAACATCACAGAAAATATGAATTGCAAATCCTTACCTACAGCAAACACTTTTACATCCCTACGGATATTCGATAAAATTATAATAAACCATTTCGTTACGCGAATCCGAATGTCATCTCACATCACTATTTGAGTGCACTTAAAAACCGTTACTAATGTCACATTTTGATTGCAAACCTATTTTACATGTAAATTGAATCAAATTGAACCTTAACGCTAATGAAATAAGTTTTATAAGACGGGAAAATTATATTTGTATTTTATTGGCGGAATATAAAAGTCGGTGTTATATTTTATTTGTGAGGCAGAGGAAATTGAATTTTATGGCCAATAGAATTACGCTGCATTTTCCAGCTAAATACAGTTGACATTTTACTGGTGCAGAACCAAAATAAAGATGCACTTTATGAATTGGTTGTAGAATTTTATGGCTTAAAAAATAGAGCACATAATTGATTGACTATAATTGTAGCTATAGTACGAGTTATTTTTGTAATAGCGATGCGAATTCGCGCGCTTTTCCCTCGAAAATGGCGGTCTTTTGACATTTTTGACAGTTGCTAAAGGGAAGTCATATTTGTGATGAAATCAGTTATTCCTAGAGGGGTACGAAGAGCCTACTTAATTCAAGTACTTACTATATACAGAACTTACTAAGATGCAGAATCACATGCGAATCAGAATTCTAGGAATTCTATAACCATAGCGTACCAGTTCTATGGTAACAGCATTCTTGACTGAAAAAAAAGACGGGTTGCACTCCGGGAGTGCCGGCAGAAGTGAAAACTTGAATATTAACGTTGAAATAAATCAATTATGAATTGAATTAATACTTATAACTAATTTTTTTTTTCACTATTTCTGCGTCACTTTTTTCATTAATCGATGCACTTTGTTCAATTTCCATATTTTAAACACTTTATATACTTACACGAATTTTACGAATACACAGCAGTGTGGCTACTACACAGACGGTCGAGCCATCAGCTGTCCATCCATCCATCCACATCCACGTCCACCATCACCGTCACCGTTACCGTTACCGTCACCGTCACCGTCACCGTCACCGTCCCCGTCCACGTCACCGTCCCCGTCACCGTCACCGTCACCGTCACCGTCACCGTCACTGTCACCGTCACCGTCACCGTCACCGTCACCGTCACCGTCACCGTCACCGTCACCGTCACCCGTCACCGTTACCGTCACCGTCACCGTCACCGTCACCGTCACCGTCACCGTCACCGTCACCGTCACCGTCACCGTCACCGTCACCGTAACCGTCGCCGTCACCGTCACCGTCATCGACACCGTCACCGTCACCAACACCGTTACCGTCACCGTCACCGTCACCGTCACCGTCACCGTCACCGTCACCGTCACCGTCACCGTCACCGTCACCGTCACCGTCACCGTCACCGTCACCGTCACCGTCACCGTCACCGTCACCGTCACCGTCACCGTCACCGTCACCGTCACCGTCAGCGTCACCGTCACCGTCACCGTCACCGTCACCGACACCGTCACCGTCACCGACACCGTCACCGTCACCGTCACCGTCCGTCCGTCCGTCCGTCCGTCCGTCCATCCATCCATCCATCCATTATCGTGTCTCACTTGGTTCACTTCGGTTGGCGCCGCCGTAGAAAGAGGGGGGGGGGGGATCTCTCCTGACGGTCACGTGTCCTGACGCGATGTCCTGACGCGAGTTTAACATTTTTTCCCCATTACAAAAAGTGTGCAACGCCGCTAAAGAAGTTTACACTTCAAAAAAAATTAAAATTAGACTGTTTATGTAATGTTTAAAACTTTTTAACAAAAAAATTAAACCTCCGAAAAAACTGAAAAGCAAAAAATAAAAACCTTTTTTATTTTACCTTAATAAATAAGTTCTTAAACTAATGCAAGTATACCTAACTAATTTTGAGTCGGCGCCAAACAAGCAACTTAATATCGTTGCGAGTGGTCGTGCGGAGAGCGCATTTTTTGTTTGGAATGTTAATATTTAGCGCTGGAGATTTCACGTTGCATTATTAATTTGATTTGGCTATTTCTATAAATTTAAGGTAATTTAGTGATCTTTGTTCATTGATTGTTTGGCGCCGACTCAAAATTTTTTAGGTATACTTGCATTAGTTTAAGAACTTATTTATTAAGGTAAAATAAAAAAGGTTTTTATTTTTTGCTTTTCAGTTTTTTCGGAGGTTTAATTTTTTTGTTAAAAAGTTTTTATTTTATAATTTTTTGAGGCTATAATTTACTTATTACTGCATGCTTAATTTTTTATTACTTTTAAAATGGCTACCTACCTTACTTTAGATATTAACTGTTATATAATCCTACTTTAACTATTATTTTTTGTATAGTAAAAAACTTAAAAAAAACAGGCTTTATATACCAACATAGATAGGCCTTTAATTTTAATTGTAATACACAGCTCAGCATTAAAATCTGTGAATGAACAACAAATCACCCCTATTTTCCCACCCTTAGGGTAGGAATTTTTTTTCCAAATTTACTTGGGACCAACTTCGAGGTATGTTCTATCCATTAAAAAAAGAATTATCAAAATCGGACTAATCTGTAAAAAGTTATGCGTGGTCATACATTACAATCAGTGAGTGAACTATCAATCATCCCCTGTTTTCCTACCCTTAGGGTTGGATTTTTTTTCCCAAATTTATATGGGACCACCTTCGGGGTATATTCTTTCTAATCAAAAAAGAATTATCAAAATCGGACTGCTCTGTAAAAAGTTATGCGTGATCATACATAAAAAAAAAAAAAAAAAAATATACGCGTCGAATTGATAACCTCCTCCGTTTTTTCGTCGGTTAAAAATAGGAATTATGTAGGTACGACTTATCTCGAATTATCTCGACACCCAGAAACTATGGAACAAGTTTTTGCACAAATTGCCTTATTATGGCGGAGGAAGTATCAGTCGCCACAGCCTTCAGGATGCTATTGCGACTGCCTCTTATTCTGCTCAGGAGTGAGGCCGTTTTTTTTGTGGATAATGTCATGAAATCCATCGGTATGGGATACCGCGAACATTTCTCAGGCACTGCAAAAACGAGGCAGTCGCAACAGCATCATAAAAACATTATTATATTGGTTTAGGTAACCCATAACTTGAATTTAAGGTAAACAGGTTAAAAATAAGCTAATTACGATATACTTATCAACAACTTCGTTAACTAGACAGGTACCTACTTCAAACTAATTATATCTAATTGCCTATTAAGAGATGCAGCGACGCAGACTCCACTTATACCCTAACTAATTAGATGAGCTACTCTAATGCCGCGATCCCACGGCCCGTTAAGAGCCTATACTACCTCAAATGGCTTAGCGTGATCCTCCGCTATGTCGAAAATACTGCACCATTAATTTTGAAATAAATATATGGTAAAGTTGAGGATTAATGCTAAGTCTTATGTTAGACGAAAACACGATTCCATAAAATTTTCTCGATAGAAAATAAATTCAAAGTTACCTCTAACCCGAACAATAAACCGCTGCTATTCAAAAAATACTTCAAATTAGATCATGCAACTTTGCACACTAACTGAACTTACTTTAAAGCAGGTCTTATGTTATTTACTTTTTTATAATTACCATTATTTTCACTGTAAAAAGCAAATACCTAAACTATTGGCGCTGCCTGCCGCCCAGCACCGCACTCTGTCTCGCTCTCACTCAGTCAGCGAGCAGTAGGTATCGTATGAGCGAGATAAAGAGTGAATTTTAGCTGAGGTAGTATAGGCTCTTAACTGACGAGCCGCGCCAAGCGTTGCTACGCCTCGCGCCTGTCGAGGCCTATCTTGGCCCGTGCCGGGCATTCCTACCGCGTGTGTTGGCCTAGTGCGGCCAAGGCCGCTTTTCCAACGTCATGTGATACGGAGCGCATGGCTGCGTGTGCAGCCGCTGTAGTTTTATTCAGTTGGTCAACATTTGATAAACAAAGCATAAAGAAAGGCGCCCTCACAGGCCGCGACAGGCGCCCCCACGCTGCGTCACGCCCCTTTGAAATTACCGTCTCCCGACGGATCGGACAGGCAACGACAGGCCACTGCAGGCCTCCTCGGATGCGATGGTTTCTACGGCCTGGGGGCTGGCCTGGCTCGGCTTGGCCTGTTAAAAAGTGGCCAGTGGGACCGCGGCAGAAGCTGCATCACGGCGCTGCTAAATAAAAAAAAAAACTAAATAAAACAGTATGTTAACTTCAGTCCTTTGGTTACCAACTTACCTACTATAACTTGCCTTTATAGAATAGTATGCTCTTAAAATGCTTATAAAGAGTGTTTCATTTTGAAACAAGGTAAGTTTAAAAGAAAAACACTCGTAATCTGCTCCTTAGGTATACATTTGGTGCACTGGCACAGTTACAGGCAAGTTTGGTAGGTAGGTAAATAAACCTACAATAGCATTTTGATTAGGTAAAACATTTATTTAGGCATCCTCAGTCAAAAAAAAATGCAACGCTTCTTCTTCGTGTCGATGGCAAAAATAGCACGGACGTATAAATATCGTTCTTGTTTGGGCCAAAATTCAGTGCATCGCTGTTCTTGACCGACGCAACCACAGATATAGATATACCTAGATAACGCAAGAGCACCTACTTCGCGTGCCAAAAATCGCACCAGTTTACGATCGAAAATCATAAGCCGCCACTTTCGCGCTCAGACCTGCGTACTGCTGGCTGGGTGAGCGTGAGCGAGAGAGCGCGAGCTTGTGACGTCATAGTAGGTAGTCAAAAAGTGGCACGCTTAGTTTTCATACAGTTCGTGATACTTGCGTTATCTAGGTATATCTACGAGTATATCTGTGGACGCAACCAACTTAGTAGCTAATGGTTCGCCATAAGTACGTGCATGAAAGTTTTGAGCATTCTGTATAAAATGTTTTGTACAAAATATGAAAAGCTAAACTGATCATAACAGTTTATTGATTTATACATGGCCGTCTCGCCACTTACGTCCGAGTACGACTGTACGAGCGGAATCCCCCAACAAACCACAATACACGAAGGGGGATGGGGGACCGTCGTCGGGAATATTTTAGTAAAGGTAGATCCACATTATAGTGAAACGTGCATAGAGAGTTTATTTGACACTACCATCTGCCCCGCGATTTCACCCGCTTAAGTCTCGATCCCGTTGGCATACCGGGTTAAAAAAGTATCCTATGTCCTAAACCAGGTTATGGTCTACCCATGTGTCAAATTTCATGCGAATCCGTTCAGCCGTTTTAGCGTGAAAGCGAAACAAAAAATCAAATCTTTTCTCTTTATAATATTAGTTTAAATGACAAAGGTAATCGAATCGGATACTAATTATTTACTTATATACTTACGTATTTAAAGTTACGTGCTGTCTTTATTTAGACACGCCTTTTCCAGTATAAATATTACTAACTTGGTTTATGGCAATATTTAACAAACAATAATTTAATTAGGTACTCAATATAAACTAAACAAAATAGACTTTTTTTGTAATCGACCGCATCGCAGCTGTCGACAGGAAAAATGCCCAAAAGGCTGGCACGTTATAAGTATAGCGATGCTGATTCTTTGTCCAAAAATAACCCAGGTCTCTTGTCTCGTGAAGAGTCGAACAACCGCTTGGCGATGTCTCGAAAAACCAATTGGGCGACGACGTAAAAAACGGCGTTGCGTTAAGACGCCGCACAGCCGCACTGCACGTGGCATTAGACGACGCAACGAAACAGCGTGGAGCCCGGCCCTTACACAAGAAGTTAGACCGTTTATTACAAACATCTTTTTGATAACGTTCTCCAAATGGGAAAGATGTCCATGTCCGGAAAATATGAATGGATGAACATCACAACAGTCTGTCAACTACTGAAGACTTCATCATTATCATTTCAGCCGAAACACGTCCACTGCTGGACATAGGCCTCCCCCAAGCACCTCCGCTTCGACCGGCTTTATGCTTCTTGCATCCAACGGGTTCCTGCGGCCTTCACAAGGTCTTCGGTCCACCTTGCGGAAGGCCTTCCAACGCTACGTCTTCCGGTACGTTGTCCCCACTCCAGAACCTTTCGGCCCCATTGGCCATCTGTTCTGCGAGCAATGTGCCCTGCCCACTGCCACTTAAGTTTGGCAATTCTTCGGGCTATGTCGGTTACCTTGGTTCTCTTGCTGATCTCTTCATTTCTGATTCGATCACGTAGGGAAACTTCAAGCATATCCCTCTCCATTGCCCTTTGGATGACTTTTAGCCTTCTAATAAGGCCCATTGTGAGCGACCATAGATATGAGCGACTGAAGACTTAGAGTGGTCTAATAGAAGAATAATTTATATATACTGGTTGAACCTGGATTTTAACACAACCATAACCTTCAGGTTCAGGTGCGCACACTTCAAAATTAAAGTAGAGCATAAACTTACGATATACTAAATATAAAATACATAGTAGCATAGATAACATATTAACTCAAACCTGTTTTCCGCAAACTCGAAACCACAACATAATCTGTGGCATGTAATTTGGCGCGCTGTCACGATGACAGCTCGGCGGAAGGGGCGTGGCTTCCGGCCGCGTTCCGTTTTACTTAACGCACGCTCGCAAAATGACACGACCCATTAAAATCGACCAGTGTTACTTGAACTACCCTCCGATTTGCTTTGATCTTAAATGTTGACAATCTTTGAGATTCAAGTGGTTGGGGAAGTGGGTATTTTGAATTGTTATCTGATACATTTTGGGTATATTTTTATGGTTGATTTCTTGTTGGATTTGTAAGGGATATTGAGAGGATTTTAAGTATTTTCGAATTATTTGATAGATTCTTCATAGTCGGTTGACTATTTAGAGGGTTTACCACTTTAAAATTTAATTTAGCTTAGGTCTCACTTACGTACGTGGTATAAATGGACGGTGAATGGCTCCTATGCCGTGCTGTCGGATTTTCAACCTACGGTGCCGGGCCGAGCGTAGAAAATCCAACAGCGCGCTTTTATTTAGGCCTTCCTTTAGGTGTTGATAAAATTGTTAAGGAACTAATATCATAAAGAGGTAAAATTTGTTTGTATATAGGGGTAATCTCTGGAATGGCTATTTAACATCACGCTATGACCCTTAGGAGCCGTGCAAAAAGAAAAAAAGTCAGAAAGAACGCTAAGCAATAACGAAGTGATAAAGCGGGCAGGTGATGCGATGCGACGCGACGGGGTGGGTCGGGGAACAAGAAATTTCACGCAGAGGAACTCGTGGACAGAACCTTGTTATGAAATAAACCGTTTATTGCAGTGACCATTGTCTACATGTGTCAGACTTTGTTAGAGCCAGTCTACACGGCGCGTTGCGTCAGCGTTGCGTCGACGCAGCACTGCCGTTGCGTTGTTTTACATACAAATAACCATAGTGTACACATGGTGCGCTGCGTCGTCGCTACGCACACATGACGGGCAGCAGCCCCTGAGACGAAGCGGGAGGGGTGTAATTACCTGCGACGCCGGAACGTCACCGCCGTAGAAATGTAAAAAACAGATCTATAGTCACCGCTCAGTTGCATTGATAAAGAGGAGACACGCGGAACTGAAACCGAAACTGCGTCAACTGAACGTTACGACTGCGTCCTAGTAACGCTGCGTTGACGCAGCTCCCGTGTGGCCGGCAATGCGTTAAATTTCATGCGTTGCGACGACGCAACGTACCGTGTGGACTGGCACTTAGGTACTCTTGAGCCGGAGAGAAATTTATGTTGCCAAAAACCCAAAAACCATAAAACTCCTATCCATAAGATACTCGAATGGCCTAGTAATTACATTACAGAGGCCAAATGACATTCGTTCCGCATCCTTGCATTATCTGACAAAAGAAACGAATGCCTCTAATATTTCCTTCAATCATCATACTAACCGAAATAAAGCACCATTAAGGGTGGTCTCCTATAAATAATCTTTAACAATATGTCGAGAGCTCCCTTCAAACTGGCCATCTCCACTAATGGGATAATTAATAATGTCAAGATTTATCGCGTGGAACGGAACGACGCGACGCCATTTTGACGACAGACAAAAAATAATTGAAATATTTTGAAGATGTGTTTACAAATTATTGGCGATGCGGTTGAGAGGGTTTTACGGTAATTTAATTTAGCACTGCGACGTGTGAAACTAAATTCTTAATTAATGTTTCCTAGTCAATGTGTTTGCAGGGAAATTATTATTTTGAATGCCTACTTGCCTACTAATAAAAATACATAACTAATCTGCATTCGCGATTTGTTTGCCAAAAATGTAAACAAATAGGAAAACCCAATAACACATTACCCGACCCGGGGATCGAACCAACGACCATGCGACATGCGACCTTTAGACCAACGAGAGAGTCCGTAACTAACACCGGCGGAGTAATTGTAATTGCGTACCTACACCAGTGGCGTGCATTGCATATAGGCATATAAGTAGTGCCTACCTCGATATATCAACATAAGCCTGTCAATTATATTTTAGTGTGTGTGCCCCACAATATTAAGAAACTCACTAAATTATTTTCATTTTGAACTTAGTTCCTGCCAGGGGTCCCCCGACCACATGTTTATTTTTCTGATTAGTGACCGCGTCTGCCTAGACTAGACCCGGCCTAGTGCCTACCTATTCTGAAAACCAATGCACGCCACTAACCTACACACTAACAGCAGCAATGGCTTTCATTTCAACAGTTCAACAACATCCATTGCGTTATTTACGTTGTTGAGCAGACAAATTTTTCGAACATATGAAGCGATGGATTAGCAATATCCTTCAAAATGATTCAGATTGTGTTTGATAGTGTGTTACGCAAAAACCATAATAAACACTCATACTTACAAACCTTACAAAAGTAATCCTGGGTCCGCTCAATCTGTGTGGTTCTTTCCTCAAAAGACCATTTCAGACACCAATCTACATAGTCTTCACATGATCTGACCAAGATTTTGTCTGGACTTTAAAAGAGGATGACATATCAAAATTTTCAGTTTTTATATAATTTGAATGTATTTATTTTGAAAAATTCTTTGAGTCTCAAAGAATGTGCGCAATTTGGATGGAGTAGTGGAACTATATGCTGCATATAATGACGCTACCTGTGTGAGCGTGCGCGTTCCATCGCCGCCCGTTCGATGTCCACCGCGCACAGGATGGATGAAAACAGCACATGATGTAATTTCTTGCTCCGTTGGTGTAATTGCTGTATGGCGTTCCAGTAGGAGGATAAATAATAAATAACAGAGCTTTAAGTGACCTTTAAGTGACCTTTGAGTTCGTTTCGGACTTTCTTTTCAGAGTAGTCAGATAGGAAACGCCGACCTCATCTAGCTTAAAAAAAATATGATTGACGTGTAAAAGTGTTTGTACAAACCTACTTACAGAAAATACAGGCTTATTTAAAGAAAAAATCTTTTGTATGAAACAGCAGATTTTTTTTTCGTGATTTCAGAGTTGGTCCCATTGTGAAAGTTGTTCATATTCATGGGTAGAACACCCTGTAAAAATTTGGATGGTGATAAAAAAATAAGCCTAAATCATTTATCATTTAATACTTACTATACTTACCAATTCAGATCTCATATTATAAATTCGAAAGTAACTCTGTCTGTCTGTTACCTTTTCACGCCTAAACCACTGAACCGATTTCGATAAAATTTGGCAAAGAGATAGATTGCATCCCAGGGAAGGACATAGGCTACTTTTTGTCTCAGAAATATCCCTAAAGAGGGGATTCAGGGGATGAAAATTTGTATGGGAAACCTGTTATTTCTTAAGTTAGGGATATGATTTAAAGGGTGTGTTCTTTGTGAAAAGTAGGTATCTACTAAGAAAGGGTTTTCCGACATCCCATCCCTAAGAGGATGAATGGGGGTGCCGGGTGGGTGAAATTCCATGCGGACGAAGTCGCGGGAAGAAGCTAATCTATACTAATATTATAAAGAGGTATTATTATTATTTTTATATATTTGTATTGTAAGTTAGTTAGTCATTTATCTTAGTATCTAGTGTATATAGTTAGTTTCTAAAAGAATTAATACAAATAAATGAGTCATTTCAAGGATAAAGAGGTAAAAGTGTATAAGTTTGTATGTAGGGGGTAATCTCTGGAACTACCAGTCGGATTTGAAAAATTCTTCTTGCATTTGATAGCCCAATTCTTGAGGAAGGCTATAGGCTATTTAACGTCACGCTATGACCCTTAGGACCCGAGCAAAAGCGCTATGGGGAAACGAAGTGATAGAGCAGGAGACGCGGGCAAGTGATGCAACACGACGAGATGGGTCGTGGGAATAAGAAATTTCACGTGAAGGAAGTCGCGGGCAGAAGCTAGTATATTATAAAATTCATAAAACAAGCAAACGTCCATCCAAAAAGTAAACAAAAAAAGGTATAATGAAGCTAATGGCTACCTCGTAACAGTGGGGTGTACCTACGTGCCAATTACTGGCAAGCACAAATTGTAGCAAATTATCGAATTAATATTGATCAGTTATTATGGAGGCAATGTTTGGGCCAATGTGTGGACAAAGGTTTGAAGTGACGTTCACTTAAATAAATGATAAATGATTTATTTCTGTAAGTAGGTTTGTACAAACACTTTTACACGTCAATCATATTTTTTTAAAGCTAGATGAGGTCGGTGTTTCCTATCTGACTACTCTGAGAAGAATGGCCGAAACAAACTCAGAGGTCACAATCTCTTTTAAAGTCCAGACAAAATCTTGGTCAGATCATGTCTCTCATCATGTCACTTATTCATTTTTACTGTGTGGATGGCCATAAGAGTAGGGGAAGACCAAAGAAACGATGGATGGACTGTGTGAATGATTATAGGTATGGTTAGAAAGGGATTATCGAGGTAACGACTAAAAACAAACGGAAAACAATAAAATTACTTATAGAGGTATGAGGAACAGGGTGTAAAGTTCACTCATAGTCTATAGAAAAGTGAGGATCCTCCGACCAGACGGGTGTTGTGTCTGGCGGGCAACTGGCCAATGAGTCATGTCGGGCTGGTGTATCTATGCTAGTTGCGCGGTAAACTCTGCTTGCGAGATGCAGGATTTTGCGTGACATCAGTGTGATGCGTTGTTCGCATGTGGCGTTTTGTAGGTACCGCTACAAAATCACTGCGTAGCCTTTTCCAACTATGTTGGGGTCAGCTTCTAGTCTAGCCGGATGCAGCTAAGTACCAGTATTTTACATAAAGCGACTGTCTATCTAACCTCCAAATCTCAGTTACTTGGTAACACGATTTGAGTGATTGGGACATTTGGGACGACTTGACGAAAATCAAAATAATTTTCGTCAAGTCGTCACGACGAGTTGACGAATCACTCGCACGATTTTCCCCTGGTAAGACTGGTTGTCAGGCTTTTGGGCTTCTGACCCTTAGCGACTGTCAAAGACAACAAAAAAAAAACATTGGCCCAATAATATTCAGCAAACATACAGAGCGAAATTGAATTCATGGGCATCCTTTTTTAAGGGGTCATTGTAATCATCATTATGAACAACTTTTACTATGAGGCTAAACCTGAAATCGTGAAAAAAAATCAGCTCTTCCCGACATTTTGACGAGTTATGTGAACATAAATGGAAGGAACAGCTGATTTTTTTTCGCGATTTTAGGTTTAGCCCCATAGTAAAAGTTGTTCATAATGACGATTACAATGACCCTTTAAAAGGATGGCCGTGAATTCAATTTCACTCTGTATATTGACGGCCAACATTCACTGTCCAGAGTTCCACACGGCAACTATCGTACCTCATAAAAACATTGGCACAAATATTCGGTAAACATTGGCGGCCAACACCACTGTTCAAAGTTCCACGTGGTTAATATCGTGTGGAGGTCCTCGTAAAACTATAATTGATGGGTGCTCATGGCTCATGGCTTAATACGTGTTATTTGTGGCACAAACGGTGGGGTTCTGTTTGTTTTGTCATATATGCTATGGGAATCGGTAGAAGTGGCATTAGAGTAGAGATATTTTCAATACTTAGGTATATTATACATGGTGAAATTTTAATCACCGTTTTCCTCTTAAGGGGTCATTGTACTCATCATTATGAACAACTTTTACTATGCGACCAAACATGCAATCGCGAAAAAAAAATCAGCTGTTCCCTACATTTTGACGAGTTATGCGAACATAAATGTAGGGAACATTTTTTTTTTACGATTTCAGGTTTGGTATAGTAAAAGTTGTTCATAAAGGAAAACGGTGATTAAAACTTCACGGTGTATACTAGCTCTGCCCGCGGCTCCGCCCGCGTGGAGGTCAGAAATTATCCCACGGAAACGTATTACCGGAATAAAAAGTATCCTTTGTGTTAATCCAGGTTATAATAAATTATCTGTGTGCCAAATTTCATCCAAATCCTATTAAAAGCATAATACTAATGATTTAAATAATAGCATGAATTCAAGCAATTTTTTTTCTGGATGAATGGTACCTTGTAAACCTGAAATCGCGAAAAAAAAAGTCAGCTGTTTCCTACATTTATATTCGCGTACTCGTCAAAATGTAGGGAACAGCTGATTTTTAATAGCAATAATTTCAGGTTTGGTCCCATAGTAAAAATTGTTCATAATGATGAGTACAATCTCCCATTTCGATTTGTCGCATGTTTTCAATTTCACCCTGTATTGGCAAAGTTGTACCTTCATAACTCTGTGCGCTCATTTGTGTAATCAATTTATAATTTGATAATGAACGGGTGTGAGCTACGCTTAAGCATCGATTCATTGACAGTCACGCCATTATCATATTAAAATTTGAAATTAGATTTTATTTTCTAATTCTAAGGAAAACATTGTGAAAAATCCTGGACTTTTGGTAGGTACCTAATATGAGTTCTTTTAATTTATTTTTATTGCTGAATGGGCCCGCTCTTGACCTCGATCACGCCTGATGGAAAGCGATTCTATATCCTTCCCCACAACTCAATCTATCACCATACCAAATTTCATCTAAATCGGTTCAGCGGTTATTGATTCCCCGTATAAACTTCCACCCCATCTTCACCCCCTTAAAGGATGATTTCTGGGATAAAAACTATCCTATGTCCTTTCCCGGAACTCGAACTATCTCTATGTTACCGATAGAATACGTAATACCTACGTTAATACGCGCATTAACTAGGTTATCTGCAAATTACCGGGTACAATCCGTTAAAGTGTGAAAGATTTTACCGGCCAAACCCGATTTTAGGGTGAATAGTTTTGCCTAGGCCAAACCAGTTCTCATTCGCTCGCTCTTGCATCCTATGTCGATGGAGCCCCGCTTCGCGAGCAATCTGCGATCCCCCACACGGGCCCAGTGCGGGTTCAAAACTTTCAAAACTCAAAGCATTTATTTCAATTAAACCATGTACAGGCACTTTTGAATTATCAAAATTAAATAATCGGTCAGTTAGTCAGAAAGTTGAAGCTAGTTGCCCATTCCAAAACGTAGATCTCTATGGAGAAGAACGGGCAAGAAACTCAATGGACACTCTTTTAAATCAAGATATTACAAAATCCAGGGTACATTATTCTTGTTGCTTCTATATGTGAGAACAATGAAAAAAAAAACACACAAATGAAGAAACAATTCAAAAAATAGTGAAAAATAACTTTATTTCGGAAGTCGGTGTCTTTGGATCTGTATTTTAGTTTTTTGCCACCGACTTCCGAAATAAAGTTATTTTTCACTTTGTAGTGTTTTTTTGGAAGTCGGTTTTTTTTTTCTTAAAAAGTTTTTATTTCACGCTTTTTAGTGGGTCTGCTTATAATTTATCTAAGTTACAATAGCCTAGTGATTATCGCCTTTTACAAACAAAATATTGCTTTTCCCGATGCAGGGAAGTTAATTGTTGAGGAGTTCTCCAGGTCCACCATCAGCTCCATATCACCATTCACATTGTGACGAGCATAAATTGCTTAGTAATGAATATTAAAGTAATCGAATCGCAACCCGTGAAATACTTAGATATTATTGAGTACTTCCGATGGCCATCTGTGGTCTTCATCATCAGTTCCACTTCACCAAATAGTGCTTTCCGAGAGCAAATGCACGAGTTACTATAAAAAATACCCAAATCGCTATAGGTGTGCCTATAATATTTGAAGAGTTCCTTCGATTTCTCCAGGATCCCATCATCAAATCTTGACCTGATGCTTTTAGACTAGATGCTGATAATCTTGGCTGCAGCATCAGGCCAGACTTATGTCAACATTACATTGAACTTAAAATTTAGTCCTGTTTAAAATGAGCCCAAACACGACTACGGTGCTGTAATTTCAAGGTTGGTACTTTTTCTGATGCTCCTGGCTTCAGCATCAGGTGTTTATGTACTTCGGTGTTCTTCATTAACAGTACGTTTATCCACACATCGAGCCCTTTTCAATGAGCCTAAACACGATATATCTGCTGTTAGTTGTCGAGGAGTTAGGTACTCTGCAGACTATCCTGACTGCAGCATCAGATCATGACTTGATGATCATGAGACCAAATGTGGCAAATGCCCTATCAAACATCAAAACAATTTACTAAAACAGTCCTTTCCTGTTCGAGTAACTTCTTACTGTTAAGGAGTTGTACCTTCCATCATCAGCCCAGCTACCTGAGATGGTGACAACCATACGCAAATACACAAGATACTTCATAAAACATGCGAAAAACAATAAGTGAGCCTATAAAATTTGAGGGTTGCCCTCGATTTCTCTAAGATCCCATCATCAGATATTAAAATGGTGACAATGGGACCACACGGGAAGCACCAGCTTTCAAATAAAAAAAGAATCATGAAAATCGGTTCACCCAGTCGCAAGTTATGAGGTAACAAACATAAAAAAAAAAAAAAAAAAAAAAAAAAATACAGTCGAATTGATAACCTCCTCCTTTTTTTGAAGTCGGTTAAAAATAAGCTTTGGCTTGGTTGGCGGATATACGGTTTCCTTACGATATTTTCCTTCACCGTTTTAAGAGAAGTGGTGATGAAATAATTTTTATTAAGTACACAAAGTTGCGGCTGTCTGAGTTCGAACCTACAACTCGTAAGTCGTGGAAAATCAATTGTATTAGAAATTGTGACAACTTAAATCGAGTGCAAAAAGAAACTAGGGTCAGCAATTGGTGGTGACACCCTTTTGTGTTGTTTAAATTCGATCGATCATTCAAATCATGCTTACACAATAATGTGAGGGTGAGTTCGTAAAGGGTGATTATTATGCTAATGTATTGTTGTGATCTTCCTGTACGAGTCACAATAAATACTTTTTCTTTCTTTCTTCTTTCTTTCTTTAATGGGTACTTAGTAACGCGTTTGATACTTTTAATTTAATTTTGACTATTACGACATACAAAATGGAGGGCTGCATAGAAAAGAAAGAGAAGCGCGATGACACAACGGTGGTAATTAATTGCAAAATATGAAGCATTACTTATCTATCTACAAAAAATCTATTGTTTGGACTAAAAAATTAAAACACTAGAGTTTTAGTATATGTTGCTTGTAGAATAATCTGACAAAAAATCATAATGATTGTATGTATATTAGTATAGTTTTTATTGTAAACAGAAAGTTTTTAGAGGTATCTTCATGATTTTTTTCCATTGTATCAAATTAGTTGTAATATGTTTTCAACACACTATCTACCTAACATATATCCTGAAGAATACCATATATTTTTCTGATTTTATTTACGGATAATTGCTTATCCATTGCTTCATTGCGAGCAGTGGTGGCCCAGTGGTAACGGCAGCGACTTATGAGTTGAAGGTCGTGAGTTCAAACCCAAGCACTTTTTTACTTGATGTAGGTAAATTATTTCGTCACTACCTGACCCCGCTCTCAAAACGGTGAAGGAAAACATCGTGAGGAAACCGGCATGTGCTAGAACCAAAATTTCGAAGACCTGAGACATCCACCAACCCGCACTGGGCCCTCGTGGTGAATTACGGCCCACTCCCTCTCACTGAGAGGAGGCCTGTGTCCCAGCAGTGGGCATATTATAGGCTGATTATATTTTGCTCCATATGTTTGAAAAATTTGTTTGCTCAGCAACATAAATAACGCAATGAATGTTGTTAAACTGTCAAAATGAAAGTCATTGCTACTGTCAGAGTGGTTTCGCACTACATCCGATTCGAATTCTATTCTATTAAAGATCCGATTTCAATCCGAATTAGGGATGTTCTATATTCGGACGGATAGAGTTCGGATCTAGTGCGCAACCCCTCACACAAATAGGACTATGTTCACTTCGGACCGACATTTCTCGGATTCGGATCGGACGTAGTACGAAACCGCACTTAGTGTGTTATGCAATGCAATTACCCAATCACCCCCGGGGCGAAATTCGGGTGTCAACCAAAAGCACTATTTAGAACCGCGGCGAGCTGCAACTGCCGAGAGCACGTGCAGCGGCTGGTCACCACAGCTAAGGTAACGGCTGGTACCTATCTAACCTTAGCCGATTTAACGTTCTGCATCGTTCTCACATGTACCTATAATTTTTAACATAAAAGATGTAACCAAGACTTTGTAACCATATTCAGTGGCGGATTTACCAATAGGCTGAGTAGGCTGGAGCCTAGGGCGGCAGATTTTAGGGGCGGCAGATTTTAGGGGCGGCAAATATGGGGCTAACATTTTTTTTAAATGTCTTGCTGAAATTAAAACGGTTAATATTTATATACCTACCATGTTTTTTTTTTGGAAAGAATAAACAAGCGAATGCTCAAATTCAGGCTTCTGCCGTAAAGGAGAATGGCAGAAGTTCATAGAACGCTGGCATTAAACTTTTTTAGTTTCCACAGAAATAAAAGTGGCATGGTTTGATAGGGAATATTATGAGCTTTTGTTAAAAAAATAAATAAAAAATAATAACAATGGGGTTAAAGAGAAATCTTAATTTTTGTAAAAGTGAGGTTAAGTGCATTAATGTTTGTACTTTAATAGGTTATTTTACCTCTATTACTATTTTAACGCATAAATGTTTATTGTACCTATGCATAACATATTGCTAATTATGCTTTGTAATGACTTCAAAAATGATAAATAACTACTTGTTGAAGTTTGTTTAGTTCAATGATTTACCCACTGATCATAGACCTAATGACAGTTTCAAGTGTAGATACTCGGTCAGTTTTAATTAAACTCAGTAGTCACAGAAAACTCAGGAGACTCTAGAGACTCACTTATCGGAATCTAAGCATATAATAGGAATAATAATAATCAATAATAATAAAATAATAATCTAAGCATATAGGAAACGTCGAGGTCCAAGTCTAGCAACAGTCGTTCAAAAAGGTAGGAGTCTTCGAAATCCAAAAGCAAGCCAGGTCGTTGTAAAAATCCACGTAAAACTTTGGGCGCACAAAACATTCACACCAGCACAAAATAGAAGCGAGCTATCAAAAAGTACTCTGTGGAAGCGAGCGAGCGAATGTGACTTGTGAAGTTTTGTGTGTCATCTTAGTCTATCAAAAAGTACTCTGTGGTCATCTTCTAAAGAGTCATGTTTGTTTGTTTGCCATGACAACACTGTCATATAGTATAACAAGTCCAAAAAGCCTTGTTTCCGGCTGCTCAACTTACTCATATTTAACGAGATTTAATCCCAATTCTCAATAATAAAGTTAATCTGGCTATCAATACATAAAAATAAGCGCTTTTTTTTTTAAATAGCTTTGAATTCTGTACCTTTCCAAAATTAGCAATGCCAAAAACTGCCATCTCCTTTTATCACAGTTGCCGATCTTTACAAACCTCTTTGCAAGTTTTTCGTAGCTGATGAACGAGAACATTTTAAGTATTTTGAAGAAAAGGCGAAGCAGTATACAAAAGACATGGGACCTTATTGTAGAGGTTGGTAGGGGCGGCAAAATTTGAATAGCCTACTGGCGGCAAATAGGTAAATCCGCCACTGACCATATTATTTTTATTTAAAAGAGTATCCACGGAGTTTCTTGCCCGTTCTTCTCCATGGGTACCTACGCTTTGGAATGGGCAACTAGCTTCATCTTTCTGACTGACCGACCCCTTGACAATTCAAAAGTGCCTGTAATTGGTTTAATTGAAATAAATGCTTTGAGTTTGAGTTTGCATGCAGTCGCTGCACGTGCTGCCGGCAGTTGCAGTTGGCAGCTCGGTTCCAAATAGCACCTTAATTTGTGTGAAGGTGCTCAAAGTAGCGCGAACAAAAAGGTCTCATATAACATCTGTCAACTTTGCAACAAAGCGGGAAGCCATTACCGTTACCTCTGTCACCAGCTCTCAAGCAGACAATCTATTAACAACAAAGTAATCAAAGGAGACAAGGATTATGACAAACACATACATTTCTGGTTTGTTTAAGGTGGATACTGTGGATAGTACAAACAGGTGTTGTCAGTACATTATTAGAGAAGTGGAGAAATCACATCACACTAATATTATAAAGGCGAAAATTTCTGAGTATGTGTGTTTATATGTTTGTTACTTCTTCACGCTCAAACGGCTGCACCAATTTTGATAAAATTTGACATGGAAGTAGCTGACACCCTGGATTAATACATAGGCTACTTGTTATCCCGATATTCCCACGGGATCGACACTTATGCGGGTGAAACCGCGGGGCGTAGCTAGTCACACTAATATTATAAAGGCGAAAGTTTGTGAGTATGTTTGTTACTCTTTCACGCAAAAACTACTAAACGGATTTGGATGAAATTTGGCAAACAGATAGTTTATAACCAGGATTAACACATAGTATACTTTTTATACCGATATTCAAACGGGATCGAAACTTATGCGGGTGAAACTGCGGCGCGCAACTAGTTATTATAACTTTCATTTCACGATTTTTATTGGAGTGATCAGGCGACTTGGCCGAATGAATTCATGTTTCATACGGACGAGAATAAAACCCGAGATCCAAATGCCACAACAGCAATCCTTGGCAATCGTTATTAGGGGTAATTCTCGTAATTTTTAGAACGTTTACGTCTGATCTCAGTCTCAATCTATCAAAAATGTTTTTGACATTGATTTTCTTCAGAGCGTGTCGATGGCAATCTAAATGTACACGGCCCAGAATTCGGCCACTTGTTTGGCGCCATCACTAGCGTCCATCAGTTCCTGTAACGTGCAGCTGACAGGACACGCAGGGCACGATATTAAGTGTCCCATCGTTTGTGGAACAGCACCACATTTACACTCCAAGGCGGAGTCGTCTAAAAATTTCCACCTGAACAGGTTTTCCTTTGATCATTGACGCTAAGATGAGATTGCGACTAGATTTTGAACATTTTTGATTATGGGAATTGGCCTTTAGAACGTACTACAGTGACTTTCAACAGGATTGACATAGGTATCTGTCAAATCTGTCAAATTTCTTTGATAGATTTTCAACTTTACTACAAAGTGATAAGGTTCATATTCAATTGGGAAAATTTGACAGATTGGGGTAGCTTGATTTGCTGGCCTCTGTACCTAAGGTCAGGCCGGCCAAAGATGTAAACAACAACGGCCGCTCAAACTTGAATAAAATCGATATACAAGAACATTTGTTTTAGTAATGTTTGTTTTCGTCTAGTTAGCTAGGAGATTTAGACGAAAACAAACATTATTTAGAATAAATGTTCTTGTACTTACCTATATCGATTTTATTCAATTTCGAGCGGCCATTGTTGTTTACATCTTTGGCAAGTCTAGCGCGGCCGAAACTTACGCTTTTCGGTAGCATAAGTCAATCTAATACATTTTTGATTTTTCCATCAACGAGATCCCGGATAGAATGTCAGATTAAATGAGTCCAGCTTTTTCTAAACCTTAAAAATAAACAGCTTAATAACGGACTCATCTCCCACACAAAAAAAAAAAACTCCTTGACATAATTAAAAACTCCATCAACTCACATTGTCAACAGCCCTAATTAGAAATCCTCATTCTAATAATAAACGTGGCAATTAAACAATTTGTTTTCGACGCTGGCAACACGCATCGCTTGCCGCAGTTTATTACTGTGGCAACATTTTACTTGCAAGTGTGAATTACGTTTTAAAATGTCAATGAGTCGTGAAATGGAGTGTTTTCGCGCCTTTGAATCTAAAAATGGCCGACAGCTGACAGCTGTACCGCAGACTTTGTGGTTGAGTTGAGGATGTTTTATTATTTTATGTTTAACTTTGCTAAGTATACCTGGTGATTTGGTTTTTGTTTTAGTCATGGTGGCAGAGTAATTCAGAACATAAAAGGCCTGATTTAAAAAATCTTAATCTATAATTGAAGCGTCTGTTTGTAGGTACTAATATTAAAATAACCGCTTCTTATTAAATGCATATGGATGTATACACGGTACATATACAAAAATATTTTTTTACAATTTTTGTCTGTCTGTCTGTTTGTTCCGGCTAATCTCTGTAACGGCTGGACCGATTTTGACGGGACTTTCACTGACAGATAGCTGATGTAATAAGAAGTAACTTAGGTTACTTTTATTTTAGAAAGAAATAAAATTGGGTTCCACGAGAAAAAAATCCACGCGGACGAAGTCGCGGGTAACAGTTAGTTACCTAATAAATATAAAATCCTTCAACCTATGATGGGCAAAATTATATTCCTATCCTTGTCCCCGATATTGGTTGGGGTCGGCGCAATCGCTTAAGGAGTTACGGCTACTGTAAACTATCACTTATAACTGATTTTATTTCTGTAAGTAGGTTTGTAGTACAAATAATTTAACATGTCAATTATATTTAAAAAAAAAAGCGGCCAAGGGCGAGTAGGACTCGCGCGCGAAGGGTTCCGTACCATTATCTCAAAAAACGGCAAAACAATCACGTCTATTGTATGGGAGCCCCCCTTAAATATTTATTTTATTTTTAAAGTGAATATACAACTAAATATTCTGTGAATATTTCAAGCGCCTACCTATTTCCGTTATTAATATCGAGCAAATAACGTCAAAAAAATCACGTTTGTTGTATGGGAGCCCCCCTTAAATATTTATTTTATTCTGTTTTTAGTATTTGTTGTTATAGCGACAACAGAAATACCTATGGCATTAAGTCCGCCTATGTACATTTATGAGCTTGAAGTATTAAAATACATCATACATACATACATAATCAGCCTATAACGTTCCCACTGCTGGGACACAGGCCTCCTCTCTGTGAGAGGGAGTGGGCCGTAATCCACCACGCGGGCCCAGTGCGGGTTAAAATACATCATCTGTGAAAATTTCAACTGTCTAGCTATCACGGTTCATGAGATACAGCCTGGTGACAGACAGACAGACACGGACAGTGGAATCTTGGTAATAGGGTCCCGTTTTTGTCCGTCGGGTACGGAACCCTAAAAATTAGATGAGGTCGGCGTTTCCTAACTGACTACTCTGAGAAGAAAGGCTGAGACAAACTCGGAGTCCAGACATAATCTTGGTCAGATCATGTGAAGACCATGTAGATTAATGTGCGAAATGGTCTTTTGAGGAAAGAAACTCACAAATTGAGCGGACCTGTCCAGTCAGTACACCCTCAGTGAACCATCTTCCTTCCATTTTGTTTTTGTTTATTCATCTTTCAGAAGCAGGTCCTTGTGGTACTTTTTTTTTTGGGTTGGAAATTATTAAATAACTTCTTCCGCTCTGGGCGGAGCGAGAGAGCGTGTCAGACTTTTACTGACTAAAATCCACCCGCCAATTATATCAGCATCATTATCTACGAAATCAAGATCCTAAACGGTGACACACGATTTAAAATCACTAAAAATAAATTAGCCATCGATTGTACTAAATACTCGCATCATGAAACGAACGCGCCTCGATCTGTTCGCGCCAAAACAAACGTCAAAATTCCCGCCCATTTCTATCAATCACTCTGACAGCTCGAGAATAGGGTTGACAAATAATGATCGATGGTAAAATAAATTCGCAAATGACTATTTTAATTTTCGCAAATGGCTAGTTTTAAATTACGGCTAAACTTTTATGCAGCTTTGTTAAATTCTTATGTCTTGCCAAGTCTATACTGAGGCTGAGGAGCAAGCAGGTAGAAACGAAGAAATGTACAGACGCCATCACATCAAGCAACCCGAAATTGTCAAATTTTCCCAATAAACTTTGAACCTTATTCTTTAATAGTAAAGTAGAAAATCTATTAAAGAAATTTGACAGATTGTAGTAGCTTGATGTGCTGGCGTCTCGTCTGTAGCTAATGCAACGTCGATTAGGCGCCTATTTACATTTTGTCAAAGATTCTTTATAAGTATGCTTTGAACTACTATTGAAATATCTTTGGAAACTAAAGGGTCGGACGGCATCATCATTTATAATTAACAGCTCCCACACGTCCACACTCTGCAGTCCGGCCGTCGAAAAAATGCGTTCAGGACACCTGTAAGTGCGACAATTATTCTAGCAGCTACTATAGATCAAATTTGCAAAACATGTATTCGTTTCTATGAAACTGACAGGTGGCAAGAACGCATTCTCTCGTCTGCCGCACTGTACAGCTGGAAAAACTTTTTCTTTTTTACCCGACTGCGCCAGAAGGAGGGGTATGTTTTTCGAGTGTATGTATGTATGTATATTTCTTTGGCACGCTCTGTAGCCGAAACGGCTTGATCGATTTCAGCATGCGAGGTGCAGTTAGATTCGTCTTAATTGTGAGAGTGACACTAAGTATATCAAAATTGAAAAAAAAAAAAATGGCCGATTTTTGGCGGCATATTATAGTGACAAATCGTAAAAAACACAAGAACTAAATCGTCTGCGAAATATTTCGCATTTGTAAACTAAAAAACTGGAAATAAACAAAGTAATTTAAAAAAATTAAAAAAACCAAACCAAACCAAAACCAAACCCCAATGGGTCCTGCCTGCTTCCAACTTTTATTTAATTTAAAATGGGCTTGTTTTTAGCTTTCAGTTAGTTTTAGTTTAAGGTTGCAGTCGGGTTTTTTATTTTTTTTTATTATTTTTATTTTTGTTTTATCATGTTTATATTAGAGCCAAGACTTTGAGATAATTTTCAAGTTATGGCACAACAAACTGAATGTCGTACTTAACAAAGTTCAAATTCCATTGCAATCATAAGTTTATTAGGACCTTTTTGTGACGAAATGATCACTCAAAAATAAACTTAGAATACATTGCACTAAGGTAGATAACTGATTACGTGGCGTTAGAATGTAATTATCTGAGATTATGAACACTGCTTTAGTTACATATCGATAAGAACCCATCAAGTCTGCCGAGTTTCGCTAGCTTTGACTCTGTATAGGTACTTCGATGTTTCGAACACAGCCCTTAACACCCCACAATTGCTCGTTAAGCTTTGATGGCTTCGTTAATTGTGAACGGACACAGAATTAGATCCTAATGAAACAAACTAACATTGTAAAGACATCGGATTGATTGTCCTGAATACCTCTTAATACAAGGCATTTTAATTTGAATTCTTTTAACGGAGATGACATGTGTTGGCTATTTGTGGGAATGTCTTGTTGGATTCCGTTGGGAGGATGTTTCGTTTTTGCTGTTTAGTATTGTGATTAGTTGGTGAGGGGCCCGTGGCTAAATAATAACAGCCGCACAGGTCGATCAATCAGGTTAAGCTACGCTTGCCATGGTTGGTCTGTGGATGGGTGACCATCTTTACATACCGAGACCTCGGAAAGCACGTTAAGCCGTTGGTTCCGGTTGTCATTCGTGAATCTAGGCTTTGACAGTCGTTACGGGTAGTCGGAAGCCCGAAAGTCTGATAACCAGTCTTACCAAGGGGTATCGTATTAGGGTCTCCCCACATTTATCGACGCGGAATCGGCTTAAGCCGAGTGCGTATCACCACACTACTAGACTTATCGCCGAGCTAATCGACAAACGGCTCGTTTCGCCGTCGGCCGGCGTCGCGACGCGTCGTCCGAGCCGAGCCGATGCGAATGGTATTAGTAACACCCTTATTACGTAGACATAGATGGCTTTTTTGACCGGTGTTAGCCGGTTCCACGTCGATAAATGTGGGGAGACCCTTACTCAGTAATTGGGTTGTGGAGGTCCGATAGACAGTGTCTCCATGTAAAACACTGGTATTCAGCTGCATTCGGTTAGACTGGAAGCCGACCCCAACATAGTTGGGAAGAGGCTAGGCAGATGATGAGTATGGTGATTTTAATTAGGTAGGTACTTCGAATTGGCTAAGTGCGTGCAATTATGTTTGTAATTCTTTATGCTACGGCTATATTGCAGCACTGTCGCGATAACGCGGTGTGCTAGAGAACGCGCCGAAGTGTACAGTAAAACGGGGCTACTTTGAACAGGCCGATCACAACGCTATGACGCGTTCCCCACACCCCGCGCCTCGCGTAATATTACTCGAGGTCACGCACACTTGCTGAGCACACGTGAAAACCGATTTTGGCGCTCTGTCAAAGTAGGTCCAAAATCTGTCAAAGTAACCCTGGAAGTCAAAGTAGCCCCGTTTTCACGTTATAGAGACAATGTAATAGTATTTCTATTTTTAGAAAAAAACTATAAAAAACAAAGTTATCTACTATTGCGATTGTAACTGAAACTATACTTTCTCTAAAACACAGTAGATAAATATAAAAAAGTAACTCGGAAACATCATCGTCTTTTTATTTATGGGATCCAACGATATTCATAATATTTATTATTTCATCCCTCGGTAAGGGTCTAAACAGACGGAGTGCATTTCAGCTGCAACATCGCAGTATGGATGCAGTTGACGTAACTGCTTTGAAATCTAGTTAGGTATGTCAACTGAATCCAAACTGCGACGTTGCAGCAGGCATGCAGTTCAAATGCAGTCCGTCTGTTCAGACCCTAACAATGGGGAGATACCTACCGTAATGTTTTTTTTTCGTAATTTCACTACCTACACATTTGTGTTTAGCGGTACACAAAATACCTACACATTCTTTCCAATTATCATCGATAGAGTGCAATTTTATTAATAGTCTGAGTAAAATGAATGTGCGGACGGACGGACAGACGGAGATGACGAAATTATAGGTAAGGGTTCCGTCCTTGGAATTTTGCTACTGAACGCTAAAACTTGATAGCATTTATTTCAGCGACTTCGTGTTTTAAGTCTATCTACCAAGCAATTTTTTCACCTCTAATTTAGTTTCTTTTTACAAATTAAATCTCTTTGGTTTCTTCAGCTGAGCGATAACGTCGCCCTGTAAATGAAAATCAAATCTACGACCACATCTAGGTACAATATCGACTTCAGAAACTAAAA
The DNA here is from genome assembly GCA_947508005.1 of Amphipoea lucens. Lineage (NCBI taxonomy): Eukaryota > Metazoa > Arthropoda > Insecta > Lepidoptera > Noctuidae > Amphipoea > Amphipoea lucens. The sequence goes on from OX382382.1 coordinate 10,891,011, forward strand.
TTTTATTTTGTCAGTTTTCTTTTCGAATTTTTTGTTTTGCATCTTTTTAGTAACTACTTACTTTTGAATCCCACAGCCTGTTTGTTGGATTAATATTATAATTCTCCACGAAATATGTCATGTTTTTGAGTGCGTTATTTATTCAGGAAAAATCCAACATTATTTTGCTCCGCTTGCGGCCTGAGGATCGAACTCAGGATCTCACGTTCGACAGCCGCCTTTGAGCTTTGCTAGTAGAGACTATTACAAAAACCAGGGACGCCATCTATTATCCAATAGCACTTGTATAGTTTCTGTAATGAAAAATTATGAAACGTGCAGCGCCATCTATTGTTGAGTAGCTATTTTCCAAGGTCACATGGAACGAACCATAGACAACTTCACAAATCATTCCAATCGCTTCAAGTGTTACCCGGCTTATTTATATGGTTTGATTCTCGTTAGAAAATATTGCTGCCAGTACTGTTTATAATTGGGTCGGTTAATAGCAGTTTCACGGTCACGTTCAAAACATTCGAACCATACCAATATATTTATTAGAGTAAAGTTACTTTATAAATTACATGGCTGTAATATTTGTACAAATTCGTAATTTACTAAAGAGTAGAAATAATTTTAAAGATATCTAAAATTATTCGAATATTTAAACAATTCATAGTAGTTATTGATAAGAATATGATTTCCAAACGCACTTTTGCAGCGGCAAGAAAAAAGAACAAAAATAAACACGTCAGCTGTCAAAATTTGTTGTGTCATGTCGCTGTAATATTTTTGAAACACTGTGAATTTGTCTAAAATATAAATAATTAGCACTCATAGTTTATAACTGAGCTAGAAAACTACCGCATCGGTCTCACCACCATGCATTGGTACGGGGGCAGTATCGCGGAAGCGGTAAATCTATCGAAGCAAAAAAATGCCATTTTCGTTGTATTCGTCGAAGGTAATTCTTTTTTTTTCTTTTGTATTTCGGTTTCAAGACTTGTGCGATATTGATTGATTAGGAGAAATGCAGTATTTTAGACGCTTTTGTTTGTACAAATGTAGGTCAAACCCTATGTCAAGTTTGTGAGGTTAATGACAAACATTTTGACGTCATAGAAGGAAAGAATTTCGTAATGTATTTATGTATGTTTATTATTCATAAAAAGTGTGAAAAACAATCAATCAAGCTTACCTACCGATATCTGCTGCTAATTATAAAATATGAATCACCTTTTGTATGTGCAGTTACTGAAAATCATGAATACAGAGATTTCAGTAATTTTGTATGTACATAGTTTTACATTATGTACTTATTTATCCATTCTTGTTATTCCTATTTGGGTTCATTAATAGAATACTACAATCAATGGTCCAAGGGTACAAAACTTATCAGCTATACCTATTGTGGATAATACCAAATTACCAAGTCTTTCCGGGACTTTCTGTTATCGTTTGCTTTTTTCCATGACTGTGTTTAGTGTAGTTTGTGATCTTCCTATGCGAGTCTCAATAAATACTTTTACTTTCTTTCTTTCTCCGAAGTCAACTAAAGCCATAAAATCCACACCTGTTTTGACTTTCTTACGTGTAATTAGCAGTATTTAGCCAGAGCTGAGGGGCAATTCTCTTAATTTTAAGAACGTTTACAGGCTGATCTCAGTCTCAATCTGTCAAAAATACCCACAGATATACATATACCTAGATAACGCAAGTGCACCTACTTCGCATGCCAAAAATCGCACCAGTTTACGATCGAAAATCATAAGCCGCAACTTTCGCGCTCAGTCCTGCGTACTGCTGGCTGGGTGAGCGTGAGCGAGAGAGCGCGAGCTTGTGACGTCATAGTAGGTAGTCAAAAAGTGGCACGCTTAGTTTTCATACAGTTCGTGATACTTGCGTTATCTAGGTATATCTATATCTGTGAAAATACCTCTAATTCCCCTACATTTTGACATTTGTTTGTCGCTGAGATGAGACTGCAACTAGATTTTGAATGTTTAAAATTACGAGAATTGGCCTTCTGATCACTTGGGAGGTTAATAATTGTACAATGCTGTATATGAAATGTACAACGTGATACTAACATTCACAGTCTATTCGCTCCGAAGCGGTGCAGAACCAATGCAGGAGAACGAGCTCCTTTACGTCAACTAATGCTATGTTACAACGCAGTGGCGTGCATTGCATATAATCATATAAGCAGTGCCTACCTCGATAAATCAACATAAGCCTGTCAATTACATTTTAGTGTGTGTGCCCCATCATCATCAGCCTATAATGTTCCCACTGCTGGGACACAGGCCTCCTCTCAGTGAGAGGGAGTGGGCCGTAATCCACCACGCTGGCCCAGTGCGGGTTGGTAGATGTCACATGTCTTTGAATTTTTGATTCTAGGACATGCCGGTTTCCTCACGATGTTTCCCTTCACCGTTTTGAGAGCAGTGGTGTGTGCCCCACAATAAAGAAACTCACGAAATTATCATACCTAAAAATAAACAAAATCTTCATAAAAACACGCGCTGCAGTAGGCAGTCGCCGGACGGCCTACTCGGCTCCCATACTATGTATTCGCATATTGTGATTGGTCTAGTTCAAGTTAATGCGACAAAATTAAAAATACATACGTCTCACGCGTAATACCATGACGTTCGACCTTCGCAATTATTACCCTTAAGTAGGCTTGCCTACTCAAATAACGACCCACACTTTTGACCTCACTTTTTTTTTCTGATTAGTGATTGCATTTCTCTAGACTAGACCCGGCCTAGTGCCTACCTATTCTGATAACCAATGCACGCCACTGTTACAACGATAATTTTGCTGATATTGACATATTTGCATTGTCACTCGCACTGTTTAAAAATAGTATTTATAAAAAATCCTTTCAAATAGGTACCACATAGTTTTAGTTGTTATATTCACACATCTAGATTTTCTCTTGTTATTTCACCAAACCTATACTCCATTTGTAATAAGATTAGACATTTAAATAAACCTTTTTTACAGTCCGCTTAACTGATTTTGAATTCTATTGCGTTGGTGGCATGATATATGGCAGCTGCAGTAAACAGTTGGTATTGTAACCCACTTTTTTGCTTATAATAACACCCTTATGCCTATGGTATAGAAGTCAAAATCGGTTAAACGGACTGTAAAAAAGGTTTAATTATATGTCTAATCTTGATGCAAATGGGGTGTTAGGATTAATTTGTGGATAACGATGCTGGTTGCGTGATTACTTAAGTGTTTTATAAAATATCTGTACATTAATATTAAGCATTGCGCAATTGTTTGTTATCCTGAAAAATTTAATAAAAATACAACAGCAATAATTCCCTCGTCAGCAAGTCAGCTTTGTACAGACGCCAGCACATCAAGTTACTACAATCTGTCAAATTTCTTTAATAGAACTTCAACATTATCGCTAAAGCATAAGGTTCAAGGTTGATTGGGAAAATTTGACAGTATCGGGTAGCTTGATGTGCTGGTGTCTGTACACATTATTCTGCTTCTCTTTTCTTGTCTGTTTATAAATAAGAACATATTGTCACAGTCATGTTCAATATTGGAATGTTTTTTAAGTGGGAGAATTGGCCTTCAGATATTATGTGAAAGAAGACTTTATTTATTTATTTTTGGCCGTAAATGTTCCACTGCTGGGCAAAGGTCTCCCTACTCTCTTTCCATCTATTTATGTCCAGAGCTATCAAGGACCAATATTTATCAAAGGAGTGTAGCTATAGATGGAAGGGGCCTGCCAGGGCCAAAGCCTGCTGGGGGTGCGGGATTGTCCAAAAGGGTTATCCCACACATAAAATACACACACAAAGTAGCCAAAAGCCTCATACTCAAACAATAAATGGTTGACGATTTTGTCTATTGCTTGATGTCAGGGCCAGGGACCAAGACAATACACATTACTTTATGTAGAGAGCAGTGGTGGTCTAGTGGTAACGGCCGACTTGCGAGTTGTAGGCGATCAGTTCAAATTCAAACCCAGACAGGCGCTTTACTTTGTTTAAATAATTTCATCACCACTGCTCTCAAAACGGTGAAGGAAAACATCGTGATCATCAGACCAACCGCGGCAAGCGCAGCTTAACCTGATCGATCGACCTGTGCGGCTGTTATCTATTATTTGGCCACAAGCCCCGCCATTTAATTCTTTCAAACATGCAAAGTAAACATTTACCTTATAAGTACAAATAAGAACGCGTCATAACAACAAGTTCACAACATCACAAATATACAGCGAAATCCACCTGTTAGTGAGTCAGCCTGTATGTCTCATGCTAGCTACATTGCCAACTGTACGCTCAACGGCAATAATATTGAGACACCTTGTATAAAGAAAGACAGATAGGTAGATAAATTGTTTATTATTTTTGTAAAATACTGTTAAATAATAACCAATTGCATTCGAGATATAGCCAAGCGGTTAGTCGACTCTTCACGTGACCAGAGGGCTGGCCTATTTCTTGGCCAAAGGATTAGCATTGCCATACAATGTGGCAATGCTGCCAGCCTTTTGGGCACTGTTCCTGTTTATTTATTTATTTAAGGATTACCAACGAGATAGGTACACTACAATAAATTATCTTTATAACTTATATTATTATACATTATCCTGTAATGCACACTCAATTACAGGTCAATTACAGGGCAGTTGCCAGCAATGCGGACGAATTCTTTGGTGCCCTATGATTATCTTGTTTGTTTTTTCATATAATTGTACGTATTATTATAGTTTATATGTTAGCTTACATTATGTAAATATCTATTGCATAAATATAATTTACAAAAAATTAAAAAACACGCCTGGCTTGTCAAAAACTTTAATAATGGGCACAAGGTAGTAAATAGATAATAATATTTGCTGTGTAATTAAACCGCCATTGTACCCAAAAGTGGAAAATGGAAAACCAATATTTTCAACGAAGTCTGGGGACCTGTAAAGAAATGTTCCAAGGAACCGTCCCCTAACTGCAATGACAAGATTGGTTTGTTGGTTGATGACTTTGTCTGCGTCAAACTCAAACCATTTATTTCAATTAAACCATTTACAGGCACTTTTAAATTGTCAAGAAGTCAGTCAGTCAGAAAATATGAAGCTAGTTGCCCATTCTAAAGCGTAGATACCTAACTACCTATGGAGAAGAACGGGCAAGAAACTCCATGGACACTCTTTTAAATTATATTTTTACAAAAACATTAGTTACATAGTTAATGATGAATTTAAAATTATATGTGAGAACGATGTAAAAATAAAAAGACATACGCGTTAAAAGCGTCCAGAGTACAGCAAATAGTAAAAAAAAACAACAATCCAAAAATAAAATAATCAAAAATAAGCCGAGGCAGCTAAGTGATGACCAGCCCCTACTGACGGAGAGGACAATGCCGATTTTAGTATGGAAAGTGGCGTATTTTTGTTTTTCACGGCCATCAACCAAATCTTATTTTCGTACTATCATGCGCGGTCTGAGGGGGGGGGGTCGTGGGGGTCATGACCCCCCCCAAAATCATTCAAGCTGTCGAGAGTCTGAATGATTTACTTGCCTTACCTACTAACTTATAGCTGTACTTGAGCCACGAAAACCCCGATTGGCATATTCAAAAACATTACCATCGACAGACATGGGGACTGCCGACTGAAGTAAAATTTAAAACTATGAAATGACAGTGGGTTTTTTAACGCGCCTAAAAATATTTTCCTTTAAAAAGCCTGTTATAAAAATATAGAATCTAGGATTCAAGAGCGAGCGAAGCAAACTCGGGATATTGGGCACCCCGCTCGTACGTAAGGTTGAAAGGCTTAGGTAAGTTCCAAAACCTAAACTGCTGTAAAACGAGTTTAAACTCTTCGTCATAATTCGATAAAGTAAGTTCTCCTTTAAAATTTTCAGGCTCGCTACGCTCGTTCTTGCAGTTTACATTGGTTCTTGAGCTTTTCTTCAAAAGTCGACAAAGCAAGTAATTTCTAGTCCTTTTGGAATGATCTAAAGAAAATCGAACTTATCCGAGTGTGCAAAATTTTCGAGCTCGCTTCGCTCGCTCTTGCATTTTAATTACTGATGGCTGCTTGAGCTTGTTTGCATAAGTCGACAATGTAACTCCTATTTTTACTTGAAAATATAAAACAAAACCTAATCAAACAGGCGGGTTGTTAAAATTTTCGAGCTCGCTTCGCTCGCTCTCCCCACCCTGCACAATCTACCGTTCTAATACATACGACCAATTTGGCAGCATTTAAGTAACCCCCCCCCCCCCCCCATGTAAAAGCTGCGGCCCTGAATAGCATAAGTAATGTGGAGCTGGAGATGTACATGAACTTTAACATATCACGCCTTTAATCCCCAAAGAGTTGGACAGGGGTGTACCTTTATACAGTGTGAATTTTTCAAGTGGGCGTGGATGGCCAAATCCGAAACTATGAGGAATAGCGAAAAGTACTCAAAGGAGTCGCGGGCTCGATTTTGGTGAAAACTAAAACTGCATCATTGGATTTTTGAAAAATCAATATTTCTGGCCAGGAATCGAACCTGTTGATTTTGAAAAAAAAAAACACACGCTGTATTATTACACCATTCGATAGTGTCGCTAATAAGGATCAAATTCTGGGAAGTAATGACATACGGCAAACTAAAGGAAAGAGCTCATTTTTATCAAAATACTTTTTTATTTTCTTATGCTACCTACCTATTAAACCTTAACTGATTAATTGTTCAAAATTATGACAATTGTTTTTGAATACATAGCTGGATTCGACGTCTCAAGGATTGTACTGCAATTTAAAATTTGAATTTAGAACATAATTTTGTGAAGGTGACTGCGCTACGAGTATTTCGGGTGTAAAAATATTGAGCATCATTTCGAACAAGGTATGAAAAAGGGCAGGGCACATTGCTCGCAGAACAGATGGCCGATGGGGCCGAAAGGTTCTGGAGTGGCGACCGCGTACCGGAAGGCGTAGCGTTGGAAGGCCTCCCACAAGGTGGACCGACGACCTTGTGAAGGCCGCAGGAACTCGTTGGATGCGAGAAGCACAAAACCGGTCGAAGTGGAGGTGCTTGGGGGAGGCCTATGTCCAGCAGTGGACGTCTTTCGGCTGAAATGATGATGATGATGATGATGAAAAAAGAAGCAGTTTATTAAAATTCAACATTTTCCTTAAGTTTGCCGTATGTCATTACTTCCCAGAATTTGATCCTTATTAGGGACACTATCGAATGGTGTAATAATATAGTGTGTTTTTTTTTTTCAAAATCAACAGGTTTGATTCCTGGCTAGAAATATTGAATTTTCAAAAATCCGATGATGCAGTTTTAGTTTTCATCAAAATCGAGCCCGCGACTCCTTTGAGTACTTTTCGCTATTCCTCATAGTTTAGAATTTGGTCATCCACGCCCACTTGGAAAATTCACCCTGTATAGTACTTACACCCACATTTCGCCAGTTATTAAGTGAAATGTCATAGAGGGCGAGCCTACTCCCGCCAACCGGGCACAAATCCAGACCCCAGGCTGCTTCTGAAAAATTTCTGATGGAAAAACCCTTTAACACTTTACCCGACCGACCTAGGCTAGGAATCGAACCCAGCTAGGACCTCATGCTTAGCAGTAACGCTTGCGACCACTAGACCAACGAGGAGATGTACCTCCCTTAAAATATTCCTCGGCACCTATGATGACCCCCCCCCAAAATCTTGGGCTGCGACCGCGCCTGCCTACTATACAGGATGAAATTGAATTCATGGGCATCCTTTTAAGGGGTCATTGTAATCATCATTATGAACAACTTTTACTATGGGACCAAACCTGAAAGCGCGAAAAAAATCTACTCTTCCGTACATTATGACGAGTTATATGAACATAAATGCTAGGAACAGCTCATTTTTTTTCGCGATTTTAGGTTTAGTCCCATAGTAAAAGTTGTTCATAATGATGAGTACAATGACCTCTTAAAAGGATGCCCATGAACTTAATTTCAATTAAATATATAGATTTCAACAATGAAACCGATACTGACAGAAGCTTGTCTTTGTATTTTCCTAAATGTGTGCATAATATGTTTGCTGTCAACTGTACTAGTCTGGCAATATGCCACATTGCAGCATCATTGTACGAGATTTGGCAGTTGGCACCACTGGCCGTGACAAAAAACGTTTTATTGGTTAAAGTTGCAGTTAAAAATGTTATTTGGTATATTATTAACTTTGTGTTTTTTTAACGGATTATTTTAGGTTAAAATTGGATTAGAATAGGGACAGGAATTTACAGAGAAATTAATCTGTATCGATTCTACATTATATACGAGTACTACATAGTATACACCGTGTTCTTCACGTTATCCATAAACTTTGTCAAACGCTTCTTATAGCTTTCACAAATTAATTTAATTAGAAAATAGTACATAAAAAGGCTTTGTTGCAAAGATATTTGTAATTTCATTTAATGAAATTTAATTGAGCTATGCAATAGGAAAGGGTCTACTTAGTTTTCACAAGTTTCAGCCCGCCAAATCTTATGATTGACAATATGTGTCGTTGTCAATTCGGATAAAGAGGCATGCATATTGGGTGATTTACGTCAAGGTATTTAGTTGTATGAGAATTAACAAAAATAAAAAAATAAGAATTCATTAATGTGTTCATAATGAAAAATGCTTATTACCATGGTCTGAACATCTGGTCGAAGTTTATGTATATCGTCCGGAAAACGGTGTATATTATTACATACATAAATTAACGTCCCCATGGGCTAGACAGAAGCTACAGAACGCCACCTGGCACGATCTTTAGGTACTCTCTCCTCCTTCTTTTGCTTTTTTTGATTTGTGGATGGGAAGTCATCAAATGACTCCTCCCGCTCTGGGTGGAGCGGAAGGGAGTGTCAGACTCTTACTGACTAAAACCCACCCGTGTTCCTTCCTTAGCCCTTTATGTTCCGTAGTAATAGTAGTTCGCCGGTGTCGGGAGCAGGGTCCAAGCTACCGGTGGTTAGGGCTCCAAAGACAGGAACCTCCTCACAATGCGAGCCGTGTCGAGGAGTACTGCCTTCTGAATCAGGCCCTTGATCCAACCGCCTAACGAGAGCCTCGATAGATGTTGATCGAGGCTTTCGGCCATAAGGCCATTGGCCGATACGACAGTCGGCACAATGATAGCCGAGCTCACATTCCACATGTCAACAACCTTGTGTGCTAAGTCAAGATATTTAATTTGTTTCTCTTTCTCAGCTTTCGCGAGGTTCCCGTCATGTGGAATGGTAACGGCCCCGGGTAGCGGTACCCTTTCGGACAATCCCGCTACCCTGTTTACGTTCTAAACTAGTAGTCTCAAAAATAGAACCATGTTTTGACAAACTGTAAAAAAAAAGTAATTAAAAAAATTTAAAAACACGACTGCAACCTTATACTAAAACTAACTGAAAAGCTAAAAAAAAGCCCATTTTAAATTAAATAAAAGTTGGAAGCAGGCGGGGGCCCTTTTGAGTTTGAATCTGTAATAATGGTATGGGCCCCGCCTGCTTCCAACTTTTATTTAATTTAAAATGGGCTTGTTTTTAGCTTTTCAGTTTGTTTTAGTATAAGGTTGTAGTCGGGTTTTTTAATTTTTTTAATTACTTTTTTTATTTCCAGCTTTTTAGTTTACAAATGTGAAAGATTTCGCAGACGATTTAGTTCTTGGTACGTGTTTTTTTACGATTTGTCACTTTGAATTACTTTTAACCATATAAGTTGTATATATTTTTGTAATCACCTTTTAAAACCCTTTATTTTGATACCCCACTCGATAGGTTCTGAGAAAAAAAAAATTTTGAAGGCATAATATGGCGCCAAAAATCCGCCATTTTGGTTTTTTTATTTTGATATACCCAGTGTCACTCTCACAGGAAATACGAATCTAACGACACCTCTCAAGCTAAAATCCATCGAGCCGTTCAGGCTGCAGAGCGTGCCAAACAATTATACATACTTACATACATACATACTCTCGAAAAACATAACCTTCCTTCTGGCGCAGTCGGGTAAAAACATCCCCAACCTTCTTACTGAAATTGTATTTTTTTGTATTATACTGTAGGACCTTCAATCAGTTGTTTTTTCTTTTATTATCGCCAATTTCATACGTAAGGACCTAATATAAAACACAATACTGATTATAATCTCTTAAGTTAGGTATTGCATGTCGTCATTGCCACCCACGGCTTCAAAATAACTTTGTGTGTCATTCGGAATATTGTGTCATGCATAATATTAAGTAAAATCTAGTTTAAATATAAAACAACATGTAATGCCAATAGCCATGACGGTATCTATATCTGCTAACCTAGAAAATTCTATAACAAACGTTTTTCTTCTTATTTATAACTAGCGGCCTGCAGTTTCACCCGCATAAGTATCGATCCCGTGGGAAAATCGGGATAAAAAGTAGCCTATGTAAACGGCTTTACCAATTTTGATTTGGTATTTTATCAAAATTGGTAAAGCCGTTTGTGCGTGAGAAGTAACAAACATACAAACACAGTCACAAACTTTCACCTTTATAATATTACTAGCTGCGCCCCGCGGTTTCACCCGCGTAAGTTTCGATCCCGTGGGAATATCGGGATAAAAACTATCCTATGTCCTTTCCCGGGACTCAAACTATCTCTATACCAAATTTCATCGAAATCGGTTCAGTAGTTTAGGCGTGAAGAAAAGACAGACAGACAGAGTTACTTTCGCATTTATAATATTAGTTTGGATATATATAAGTATCGATCCCGTGGGAATATCGGGATAAAAAGTAGCCTATGTAAACGGCTTTACCAATTTTGATAAAATTTGGTATTTTATCAAAATTGGTAAAGCCGTTTGTGCGTGAGAAGTAACAAACATACAAACACACTCACAAACTTTCGCCTTTATAATATTAAGTGTTATAGTAGGACTTGCTGACCCGGCGAACTTTGTACCGCCTCAGAATCCATTATTGTTGTGTTAAATTACTAGCTGAATTACATTCAGTTTTTAACCGACTTCAAAAAAAGGAGGAGGTTCTCAATTCGTCGGAATCTTTTTTTTTTTTTTATGTATGTTCCCCGATTTCTCGAAGACGCCTGGACCGATTTGAAAAATTCTTTTTTTGTTGGAAAGGGTATACTTCCCAAATGGTTACATGAAAATTTTATCGAAATCGGAAAAGCGGTTTATGAAAAATCAACAAAAATCTAAAAATTTACCTACATTTTCTACATTAACGATCTTTTCGTTTACTTTTTTGTGGGGTAGGTACAACTAAAAAGTGAAAAATAAAAACGTTTTTACAAGTCGGTTGTTTTTTTTTGTAAAAAAGTTTTTTGAAGTGAAACTTCTTTACGCACGCTTGACTTGGGGAGTAAGCTGGCGAACGCGTTACGAAAAGTGTGATCGGGTGAGGCGAACGGGAGTTGAGTGGGGGATATAAGCAAGCGAAAGCAGTGCGCGCGCACATTTTCTTTCTCTCTTCCTCTCATAGCCAAATACGTTTAAAGTATCACTTCATTCGTGTGGTCATAAGCACACTCGGTTTTTTTTATTAAATACTAGCTGCGCCCCGCGGTTTCACCCGCATAAGTTTCGATCCCGTGGGAATATCGGGATAAAAACTATCCTATGTCCTTTTCCGGGACTCAAACTATCTCTATACCAAATTTCATCTAAATCGGTTCAGTGGTTTAGACGTGAAGAGGTAACAAACATATAAACACACACACACACACTCACAAACTTTCGCCTTTATAATATTAGTGTGATACATAAATCAGCCTATAATGTTCCCACTGCTGGGCCACAGGCCTCCTCTCTGTGAGAGGGAGTGGGCCGTAATCCACCACGCGGGCCCAGTGCGGGTTGGTAGATGTCGCATGTCTTCGAATTTTTGGTTCTAGGACATGCCGGTTTCCTCACGATGTGTTCCTTCACCCATCACTTCATCATTTTTTTATTTTATTTATCACTAGCTTCTGCCCGCGACGTCGTCCGCGTGAAATGTCACCCTCTTAGGGGTGGAATTTCGAAAAATCATTTCTTAGTGCACCCCAAGACCTCATAAGGAACCTACGTGCCAAATTTGGAATCTCTAGACCCAGCGGTTTGGGCTGTGCGTTGATATGTCAATCAGTCAGTCAGGACTTTGAATTTTATATATTTAGACTAGCTTCTGCCCGCGACTTCGTCCGCGTAAAATTTCACCCTGCCCCCATTCACCCTCTTAGGGGTGGAATTCCGAAAAACCCTTTCTTAGTGGATTTTAGCGGCAAAACTCTTTTATTCAAGCCTTTTTTACTTTTTCCTCAGATGACAACGAGATGTCAGTGGAGATGGCGGCCACAATCGATGACGCTGCTGTGCTGGACCGTCTGTCCGACCAAGGCAACTTTCTCGCTGTCAAGCTGAAGAGCGGATCCGACAATTACACACACTTCGCGCAGATTTGTATCCTTTATAACGATATGACCTGAGGCACTCCTTAGGGCTCCTTATCACACTAGCGGTTTGCGAGTGGCTGCGGGGCGGGGTGGGCGCGCGGCGAATGCGTCGCGAACACGCCGCGGCTGCACAGCGAAGACGTCGTGGACGCGTGGCAAAATCGCAACGTTTTCGTCGTATGTTTTTAGCAAGTTAATGACATACAATACACTCAGTAACAATGGAAAGAAAGAAAATACATTTATTTAGCACAGACTCAAAGACACACAATACACCAGATACATATGTACATCAAATAAAAATACCATGGCGTCCACACACACACGCACAGTAACATTCGCGGCGATCTCGTTGCGCGTTCGCAACGAATTCGCTGCGCATGCGCCGCGTGTTCGTTGCGCGCCCGCTCCGCTTTGAGGACGCTCGCAATCCGCTAGTATGATAAGGCCCTTACATCCGCCTTTTGCCTCGATTACGTGCATACTATCTGCGGGCTTATTGCGTAACACATTATCAGTAGCAATGGTGTCATTTTGACAGTTCAACAACATACATTGCGTTGTTTACGTTGTTGAGCAGACACATTTTTCGAACATAAGAAGTAATGGATTAGCAATAACCTTCAAAATGATTCAGATTTAGATTAATAGTGTGTTTCGCAATTAGGGTACTGGTCTTACACGCACTCCAGTTGCACATCTATCTCTTTTGAAGAACTTTACCAATAAGATACTATAATTATGTCCTCTTAGGGCGGTCCCGGTGTTTCTCTCAAAATAAATGATATTTAAAACTAAGGTCCGGCCGCGCTAAATTTGCCAAAGATGTAAACAACAATGATGGCCGCTCGAAATTGAATAAAATCCATATACAAGAACATTTAGTTTAAGTAATGTTTGTTTTCGTCTATACTCCATGTATACAGCGCCTTTATTACTTAGTAGGTACTAAGAGTTGTTTTCGTAGTTCAAGTATTAGTACTGACGTGCTGCTGAGTGTGCATTCGATAGGACTGACTGTGTAGCTGTAGTCCTATAGATAATAGTTGTGACTTCTAATTATGTACTTTGTTAGGACAATCTGAGTGGATTGATTGATTTCGTAGAGTGGCTCACATGTATTTAGTTAATACATAATCAGCCTATAATGTTCCCACTGCTGGGACACAGGCCTCCTCTCTGTGAGAGGGACCGGGCCGTAATCTACCACGCGGGCCCAGTGCGGGTTGGTAGATGTCACATGTCTTCGAATTTTTTTTGGTTCTAGGACATGCCGGTTTCCTCACGATGTTTTCCTTCACCGTTTTGAGAGCAGTGGTGATGAAATAATTTACACAAAGTAAAGCGCCTGTCTGGGTTCGAACCTACGACCTACAACTCGTAAGTCGTGACCGTTACCACTGGGCCACCACTGCTCTCATTTAGTTAATGGTATATGGTAATAAACAAGTAGTACATGTTTACCATAATTATGTACCACCCACTTGGAGATATTAGGATCTTGAAGCCTCGCGCGTTACAGATCGGTGACGAAACAATGGAAAGTTAATTGTGTCTCATCAGCGGAGCTTGACAGATTAAATTAATGTAAGCGGTAGCGCCATATTTATGAACTAAAGAATTCCATAAAGCCGCGATCATACCAAACATATTGTCAGCCGCCGACTGTGAGCGAGCAATATACAGTTTACTACTTTTCCATACATATTCAACTTTTCGTTCACAATGAATTCTGCTGGGACACAGGCCTCCTCTTACAGAGAGAATGCCTGTGTCCCAGCAGTGGGAACATTATAGGCTAATCATGCTATAAAACACTACATTATATCCTATGCAATCATTCCCTAACTCCACAACCAGATCAATTCGTGCCAGTTCCCTCGCTGTTCTTCATAGGTCGGAATGGCACGCCACTGGAGGTGGTCTGCGCCGGCGTGCAGCCTAGTAACCTGGCAACCAGAATAGATAGGATCCTTGAAGAGCACTGTAAGTATCTTTTACATAGTAAAAATCTTATTTTTTTTATTCATTCGTTCTCGGCACTGAAACGTGGTCGCTCACAATGGGCCTTATTAGAAGGCTGAGAGTCACCCAAAGGGCAATGGAGAGGGCTATGCTTGGAGTTTCTCTGCGTGATCGAATCAGAAATGAAGAGATCCGCAGGAGAACCAAGGTAACCGACATAGCCCGAAGAATTGCCAAACTTAAGTGGCAGTGGGCAGGGCACATTGCTCATAGAACAGATGGCCGATGGGGCCGAAAGGTTCTGGAGTGGCGACCGCGTACCGGAAGACGTAGCGCGGAAAGGCCTCCCACAAGGTGGACCGACGACCTTGTGAAGGCCGCAGGAACTCGTTGGATGCGAGAAGCACAAAACCGGTCGAAGTGGAGGTGCTAGGGGGAGGCCTATGTCCAGCAGTGGACGTCTTTCGGCTTAAATGATGATGATGATGATTCGTTCTCATTCGTTCTCTCGGCATGCTGCTGGACATAGGCCTCCCCCAAGCACCGCCACTTGGACCGGTTCTGTGCTTCTCGAATCCAACGAGTTCCTGCAGCCTTCACATGGTCGTCGGCCCACCTTCATCTTTAAATTAAAAAAAAAATACTAGCCAGTTACTGTCCTATAGAGGTATGAGGAAGAGGGTGTAAAGTTCACTCATACTCTATAGAAAAGGGAGGATCCTCCGACCAGATGGGTGTTGTGTCTGGCGGGCAACTGCCCAATGATTCATGTCGGGCATCTATGCTAGTTGCGCGGTAAACTCTGCTTGCGAGATGCAGGATTTGCGTGACGTCAGTATGACGCGTTGTTCGCATGTGGCGTTATGGATACCGCTATAGTCCCACTGCACGGAAAAGGCTTCTTCTCATTCAGAGAAGGCACGAGTATTGATCACCACGCTCGCTCAAGATGGGTTGGAGATGTTAGACTTATGTTATGGTCAGTTAGTAGTAACTGACCCGGCGAATTAAATAATGTGACAAAGTTCAATAGACACGTGGCGCCATCTATTATCATAATAACGTTATTGTTGTTTTCCTCGGGAACAGCACTTTTTTTCGGGATGAAAGGTACCCTATGTCCGTTTCTGTACACCTGACAACGTATATTGCAAAATTTTAGGATGATCGGTTCAGTGGTTTAGGCGTGAAAAGGTGACAAAGAAACTTACTTTCACATTTATAATGTTAGTTAGGATAACTCCAGGTTTCCACACGATTTTTTCTATCACTGATGTCAGTGATATCCAAGCAGTGGCGTGCATTGCATATAGGCACGTAAGCAGTGCAATGTAGTTGTTAGGTATGATAATTTAGTGAGTTTCTTAATTGTGGGACACACACTAAAGTGTAATTGACGGGCTTATGTTGATATATCGAGGTAGGCACTGATTATATGCCTATATGCAATGCACGCCACTGTATCCAAGATACACTTAAAAAGTAAGCACAGACGCCAGCACATCAAGCTACCCGAAATTGTCAAATTTTCGCAATCAATTTTGAACCTTATGCTTTAGCGATAAAGTTGAAAATCTATTAAAGAAATGATGACAGATTGTAGTAGCTTGGTGTGCTGGCGTCTGTACATATCTATGAATTGAAAAATATACATTCAATTAATATAATAATATCGTTTATTTATAAAAAAGGATACATTTACACTGAATAGCTTAACAATTAAAATAGCGCACAGTTGCTAATTTGCCTGAACTAGGTTGAACCTGTGCTTCAGGCTAGAAAGCGCATAAATACTTACCCCCTTATTCATAAAACTTATCAAACCTATTTTAGTTAAAAATGGGGTTTGTCTCTTTCTTACACACAGAAATGACAACGTGACAGATAAAGACAAACGTTCTATAAACCTATTTTAGCTAAAATAGAGATAAAATAGGATTATGAATAAGGGGTTAATGTAATAAATTAACAATGAGTATAACGTAAAAACTAAATTAAAACTTAGGTACTTAACTAAAAGTAAATAAAACAGCATGTTGCAGTTCTATTTGCAGACAATAAGTAGGTCTTCTGTCTGTGCATAGTCGATGGTTAATAAATAATTAAGTATAATTTTTTTACAGCTACAGTAATTTAGTTTATAGATACAGTACCCGGCGATAAATATTGCACATCGACATTTGGAAAGAAACAATCGGCTAATTTCGGCTTCGTAGTGCGTTATCTCTGTCGCAAACTACCTATGTGACGTTAACTGACGTTTTGTCAGTCGTTGTTCAAGTGTGATAGAGTGCGGTCGCGTCCAGTTCAAAATATATAAGTATCTAGAGTTGTTAACACCCCCAAATTTAAATAATTTAAAGTTGTACTATGGCATCTTTAGGAAAAATAGGGGAACCTTTTTATTTTACCCCAACCTAAAGCAATCATTTATAGAAAAAATGGTGTATTTTATACAAAGAATAAAAAGAATTATCAAAAGAAGCAAATCATAATTGTTTTAACAGCTCCTAATAGATACCGGACTGTTTGTATTTCGTGCGACAGAGATAACGCTCTACGAAGCCGAAATTAGCCGATTGTCTCTTTCCAACGATCGATGTGCAATATTTATCGCCGGGTACTGTACTTAGTTTTCTATTTAATCTATTGTACAGGATTGATGCAATAAAAATATCATCCTCTTCCAGTCAAAGAGAAGCAGCCATCCGTGTCTTCGTCCCAGTCGCCCGGGGTGCGGGCATCCACGTCATCCACCAGCACCGCGCCGTCCAACATCGAGCCAACCAGCACCCAGCCCACCGTCATCCAGCAGAACATCCAGCAGACAGTCAGCTTCGTGACGACCGAGAAAAATGCTATGCTGGTGCAGGTGGCTACTGATGAAACGAAGGTCGACCCTGTAAAAGGTTAGTAGCACAGATATACAGGGTGTTACGGAAAGGGTATATCAATACAAACGGGTTGAAGAGTGTATCAGAGCCCTGATTCACAAACATACGACAGGCTATCGTATCGAAAACCTGACATTTCGATAACCTGATTTGACTTCCCCTCAACAGCAAATAGCTGTTGGAAGAATAGCGGGCGTCTATTTGATGTAAACTGACAAAATTTTCGGGTTTTGGACTTGTGAACAGCATTGAGAAGACTCCTACGATAACAATGATTAATGTTCGATACGATACGGAAGCATATCGAGTGTTTGTGAATAAGGGGGCTGGTCTAAAATCTCTGTATAAAATTTCAGCTCAAAAGCATTAACTTTGAAAATGCTTAATATTTTTTTATTTCGCAACGCTGTGTTATTAATTGTTATATTATTATTATCACGGTGTACATTAATAAGGGTAAAACGGTTACTGGTCGTGTAATAACAATATTTTGATAAGAATATTCTACTATGAGTACATCTGACAAAATTTTTAGATAAGATTTGACAGTCGTTATGGGTAGTCAGAAGCCCGAAAGTCTGACAACCAGTCTTACCAAGGGGTATCGTGTTATCTAGTAACTGGGTTGAGGAGGTCAGATAGGCAGTCTCTCCATGTAAATTACTGGTATTCAGCTGCATCCGGTTAGACTGGAAGCCGACCCCAACATACTTGAGAAAAGGCTAGGCAGATGATGACTTTTTGCGATAATCATCTCAAAATAAAATTTCCGTAGGGCTGTAACTTATATTTTTGTTTAAAATAAAAATGATACTATAGGAGCTCTGATAAATTCCTAGAATCCGACTTCAAGTTCCCTAAGACCGGCTCCGTACACGCGCCCGCGCCACAAACTCCGGACAACATGGTGTGCGACGGCGATGTGTGCGTGCGCCGCCCCGCGAAGCCGGACGAACCGGGGCCCAGCCAGGCCCCGACACCCAGCTTGCCCGATTCTCTGGATAATGAAAGGGTGAGTTTTAAATAAAGGGAGGGAATGTTTTTTGAAGTGAAAACTTCTTTAGCGGCGTTGCACACTTTTTGTAATGGGTAAAAAATGTTAAACTCGCGTCAGGACATCGCGTCAGGACACGTGACCGTCAGGAGAGACTACACAGGGGAGAACTACTACTCATAACTACTAAGTATCCCCCTCTCTTTCTACGGCGGTGCCAACCGAAGTGAACCAAGTGACACACGACAATGGATGGATGGATGGACAGCTGATGGCTCGACCGTCTGTGTAGTAGCCACACTGCTGTGTATTCGTAAAATTCGTGTATATAAACCCCCTTATTCATAATCCTATTTTATCTCTATTTTAGCTAAAATAGGTTTATAGAACGTTTGTCTTTATCTGTCACGTTGTCATTTCTGTGTGTAAGAAAGAGACAAACCCCATTTTAACTAAAATAGGTTTGATAAGTTTTATGAATAAGGGGGTTAGTGTTTAAAATATGGAAATTGAACAAAGTGCATCTATTAATGAAAAAAGTGACGCAGAAATAGTGAAAAAAAAAATGAGCTACTTATATTAATTCAATTAATAATTGATTTATTTCAACGTTAATATTCAAGTTTTCACTTCTGCCGGCACTCCCGGAGTGCAACCCGTCTTTTTTTTTGTTATGTGATCTTTGATTAGGTGTTATGCATTTTTTTTTTTGTAGTTGTAGTAGTTTATGTTGCATACGTGGTGTGAAAAGAAACTTTCACTTAGTAAACTAAGAAACAATGAGCAAAAGTTGTTGCTGAATTCATTAAGTGCGTTTATATTTTATGTAATGATAATAAAGGGAATTTAAATAACTAAAGAAATACCAAAAAATTATTCCACTGAGTCGTGCATTTTTTTCTAATTTAATTAAGGCCCGCCGCTGATTGCAATTTTTTGTCGACATGACTTTTTGTCACTTAGTCAAGTGCAATGAAAACTATATTGAGTGCGCTCATTATGGTGACGTGATAATACGGTGACAAATAGTTGCAGCGGCAGGCAACACCGGAGTGACGTGACTGTCACTCGCCCTGTACATTACTATGGGAGTCCGCTCACTGGTGACTTTTTGTCACTCGGCCGGCGCCGCGCGTTCGGAGTAGACGTATGCTATTTAAGAGGCCTCTTACAAAAATGCGCGTAGATGCATGATTTCCTCGTTGAAATTGAATACTATTCTTCGGTTGGTATAAATAGCAATTAATTGGTGAAGATAGTTCGTTTTCTCTTCTACAATAATAATAAAGCGATTTTTTAATTTTTTGTCTATTTATTTAGCAATAATCGTTCTCCTGATGCATGTTTAGGCAAAAACTCATGGAGAGCTGATTTAAGAGCTCTAATTTGCAGATTCTGTTGAATATGATCCATCAAAACAATTTTTTTCTTATCACAAATATCATATACTTTGATAATAATAGAATACATTTTTGTTACATGCCTTATAAACAAAGAAAAAATTACTGGACCTAATTCAATTTTCTGCTGAAAACAAGTCTGAATATCTTCGAACTTCTACATCATTTTCACATAGTATTTATACTAAAATAGTGTTCAATAATAGCTTAAACAATATCAATAAAAAAAAAACAAATATTGATACATTGATTTCAAGAGCACAAATCACGGCAACCTCGTTGAAGTCCATTACAAAAATGAACGCGATTTGTTACCCAAGGACAGATTCAGTGAGCGCATCGTGGGTGACGGCAGGTGACAGTAATAATAAATCACGGTGACAAAAAATTGCAATCAGCGGCGGGCCTAAAACTGCAAAATTACTTTTTATTTTGTCATTCGATTCAACTAACATCAAACGCATCGAACCTTCGTATTGAACCTTATTTGTTGTCGCGATGCGGTATTGTCTATTACCTAAAAATTTGTCTTTTAAGGCGCCTTAAAGGCGGTTTCGCACTACGTCCGATCCGAATCCGAGCAATAGTCCATAGTCCTATTTGTTCGGATCTAATGGGCAACCCCTCATACAAATATGACAATGGTCACTTCGGACCGGCATTTCTCGGATTCGGATCGGATGTAGTGCGAAACCGCTCTAAGTGTCTTTTCACACCCGTTATTGATATTAATTCAAATAAACTTAAAAAAAAGAGTAACTTGCAGTTACTCTTTATTCAAAGTTTTTAAGAAACCTTAATAACGAAGGTAATTTACGTAACGCAAACTGTTTATTTCACAGGGTTTTATTATTATTTCTTAGACCGCTTTCACATTTAGGTGACTTTAGTAGCGCGACATTCGCGCAACAGACGCCCGATCGTCGCCCAGTCAGAATTTCATCCAAACTATAATATTATAAATGCGAAAGTAACTCTGTCTGTCTGTCTTTTCTTCACGCCTAAACTACTGAACCGATTTCGATGAAATTTGGTATAGAGATAGTTTGAGTCCCGGGAAAGGACATAGGATAGTTTTTATCCCGATATTCCCACGGGATCGAAACTTACGCGGGTGAAACCGCGGGGCGCAGCTAGTATTATAATAAACAGAAGCGCGGCGGGCGCGGCCGCTGCGTGCGCTCAGTAGGCGATGAGCTGGAGTACTATCAAAAGCAGAAGCAACAATGTTTCCCCGTCGGAATCCATTTTTTAACCGACTTCAAAAAATGAGGTTCTGTATTCGACCCGTATGTATGTATGTTTGTATGTCCGCGATTTTCTCAAAAACTTATGAATCAATTTTGATAATTCTTTCACTAATGTGATCTACATACTTTCAGGAAGGTTTTATTAGGTAATTATTCTTATGTACGAAGTTATATGCATAAATGTACTGCATCTCCGGCATTTCTATGCGAATTTTTATGATTCTTCTAGTCGGTGTCTTCAATTCTTCAAAGCACTAGTGTTAATTGAATTTGTGTGGGGTAGGTAGAACTTAAAATGAAAATTTTTTTTCAAAAAAAACAACCGAGTTCAAAAAAAAACTTCAAAGTGATAAATAACTTTAATTTCGGAAGTCGGTGTCAAAAAACGAAAATGCGGAACCAACGACACCGACTTCCGAAATTAAAGTTATTTATAACTTTGAAGTAAGTATTTTTTTTGAAGTCGGTTTTTTTTTTAAAAGAGTTTTTATTTTAATGAAGTACGTCACACTGATAAACTGCGGCGCGGCAGCCGCGCTGCTATCGCGCGGCTGTTCTTATAATTTGAAGGCATCTGCTTCTGCCGCGCTACGATCGCGCGACTAACGTCCTAATGTGAAAGCGACCTTAGCCTTACCAGGCACTGCATGCTTAGAAAACAATCTACAGTACCCGGCGATAAATATTGCACATCGATCTTTGGAAAGAGACAATCGGCTAATTTCGGCTTCGTAGAGCGTTATCTCTGTCGCACGAAATACAAACAGTCCGGTATCTATTAGGAGCTGTTAAAACAATTATGATTTGCTTCTTTTGATAATTCTTTTTATTCTTTGTATAAAATACACCAATTTTTCTATAAATGATTGCTTTAGGTTGGGGTAAAATAAAAAGGTTCCCCTATTTTTCCTAAAGATGCCATACAACTTTAAATTATTTAAATTTGGGGGTGTTAACAACTCTAGATATATATTTGGAACTGGACGCGACCGCACTCTATCGCACTTGAACAACGACTGACAAAACGTCAGTTAACGTCACATAGGTAGTGCGCGACAGAGATAACGCACTACGAAGCCGAAATTAGCCGATTGTTTCTTTCCAAAGGTCGATGTGCAATATTTATCGCCGGGTACTGTAGTAATGTAAGACAATTCTCCGTTCCAATGACATTCCATTTATTTGGTACGAGACGACTAGCACTCCCAATTCCGTAACATACTTTCAATCAAAATTCTAAAGATTTAGAAAACAATTGCGATCCATTGCGTCATATGTTTCAAAAATTCTTCTGCTCGGCAATGTAAATGACGCAATGAATGTTGTTGAACTGTCAAAATGAGAGGCTATTGTAAGTGTGTTACGCAATTGCCCCGCTCATGCTGCAGCCAGCATTGTCACCGCTCGATGGAACTCCCTGTTGGTAACTGGTATCGTCAAAATATTTCAGCAAGATCAATAGCGTTATAAAAGCTTGTTTTTTTTTAAGTTTTTTTTCTGTTCAATTTAAAGGGTGGCTGGCCATTGATGTATACAGGGTGTTACAGAAAGGGTATATCAATACAAACGGGTTGAAGAGTGTATCTGGTCTAGAATCTCTGTACAAAATTTCAGCTCAAAAGCAGTAACTTTAAAAATGCTTAATATTTTTTTATTTCGATAGTTTATTAAATTGAAATCATAAGAAACGTGTCACCGCACTCCGAGGGTCATTATCCATTATCTGTAGTGTGTCTGTGCGCCTAGTACACGCACATCACGCCGCCGCGCGCCAGTGCAGTGCCGTGATGTCGAAATAAAAAAATATTAAGCATTTTCAAAGTTAATGCTTTTGAGCTGAAATTTTGTACAGAGATTCTAGACTAGATACACTCTTCAACCCGTTTGTATTGATATACCCTTTCTGTAACACCCTGTATAAAAAAAAATCTATTCAAAAAACAAAAGACAGACATCACGAATTTAAACTTTAACACAGAGACATAAAGCAGCTTTTTGAACGATTCGAAAAACAAAGCACAAAAACTTAACATTCGACACACGAACTGTAATTTGATAAACACCAATTTTAATTTTAAACCAACTCTTACAAAGCAGTTTTCGGAACAACATTGAAAATATTACAAAGATATCATATTCTGTCGTTATGTAGGCAGAAGCCCGAAAGTCTGACAAACAGTCTTATTATTAGCCTATGACGTCCCACTGCAGGGCAAAGGCCTTCCTTTGTTTAGACAAATTAACCCACCGCGCTTGTCTAGTGCGAGTTGGTGGGTGTACAGTGGACCGCCTGACTGGGTCCGTGGGCGCCGCCTTTGACGTGCTAGATGTTCATCAGCCGCCGCCCTGAGTAACAAGCAGTAAACAGTCTTACCGTGTTGTATTGTCTTACCTAGTAACTGAATTGTGGAGGTCAGATAGGCAGTCGCTCCATGTAAAATTATGGTATTCAGCTGCATCCGGTTAGACTGGAAGCCGACCCCAACATATTTGGGAAAAGGCTAGGCAGATGATGATGATTGAAAATAGAAACGTAACAAAAAATAAGCGTTACGCCCCCTCCATGCGACTTTCTCTTTTAGATATAGTTTTCATGGTTTCCGAGGGTGCTGAAGCCGATAGTGAGGTCAATATGAAAATCCAAGATGGCGACAACTTTATGAGAGCTTCTAAAAACTTATATCAAATGGTTCTGTATTAAAAACGCGTATTAAATACATACTCTTTCTTTTTATTATACAGGGTGTCCCTGGAAGTATGGATCAAATCAAATAGGGGCGTGCGCAAGTTCATTTCCAAACGTTTTAACAAAAAAAAAAACTAAAAAAAAGAGAAGAGAAATCGAATCGTTTAAGAAAAATCTTAACAAAAACTATCAGGGCTATCAATTTAATTTTTTTAGATAGCCCTGATAGTATATTTTTATGATTATTTTCTTTGAGCAATATGCGAAGAGATTGAAAAATAAAATAAATTGGTCATAACTTTTGAACCGTAAAAACATTCACCGACATTCTCAGGGTCAAAAAGTTTAGAAATTAATGACCTTGCCCACGCCCCTATTCGATTTGATCCATACTTCCCGGGATACCCTGTATACGAGTGTGTATGCGGCGAGAATAACTTTTTTTTTTATAATAATGGCTCCATCGTTTTAACGACGATTCTACCAAGAGTATCACGTTTATAGGAACTTCTTTCTTGACGTGATACCCCGACAGCACACATTTGTTTTTATACATCAATGACTTGGTCAAAACCGGCCACATTTTAGGAATTATTTCTCTTAATTTGCCACCATCTTGCAGGAATCTCTACTCCAAACCACAGAGAGTGTAGGCAGTGTGGAAGAAAAGATGGAACGTGCGAAGGAGTTGATAGAAGCGAGGAGAAGGGAGAAAGCTGATAAGGAGAAAGAGGTAGGGAGTCCTTATCATTAATATTTTGAGGTGATGGCGGTTGGAGATGTCATCAGCGTCGTCACCAGTCGAAAGATGGTACAGATAATGCGCTTCGGTAATCTTCGTGTTTCCGAATAAGTACGAACGTCGCGCCACAGAGTAACCCCCACAGAGGCAAAGCTTCTAAGCTTTCACAGTTAATTTACCTTTGATTTTGCATCACTGTCAAAATTAAAGTGATCTTTATCCTCGCTACAATAAGGTTCCTGTTGGGTTGCTGCTATCAGAGGTAAAAGAACTGTATCATTGTGCGTCTGTATGAAGTTTTCTCTCTGTTGGGCTAGCTACTCCGGTCGCAGATCATCATCTGTCACTCAAAAGTTTTTTGGAATTGCATAGAGTTGTTAATCTGTAATTTTGTAATCATGGTAATACAAAATAGGTAAGGACATCCATAGTTGTAACAACTCTACAGGGTGTTACGGAAAGGGTATATCAATACAAACGGGTTGAAGAGTGTATCTGGTCTAGAATCTCTGTACAAAATTTCAGCTCAAAAGCATTAACTTTGAAAATGCTTAATATTTTTTTATTTCGACATCACGGCGCTGCACTGGCGCGCGGCGGCGTGATGTGCGTGTACTATACGCACAAACACACTACAGATAATGGATAATGACCCTCGTAGTGCGGTGACACGTTTGTTATGATTTCAATTTAATAAACTATCGAAATAAAAAAATATTAAGCATTTTCAAAGTTACTGCTTTTGAGCTGAAATTTTGTACAGAGATTCTAGACCAGATACACTCTTCAACCCGTTAGTATTGATATACCCTTTCCGTAACACCCTGTATATTAGATCTCATCATCGCGCGTTCGTATTTCTGAAGATCGACGATGATTTCCGAAGCGCATACATACTTTGTTTGAGATGTCTGTGTACTGCCGGATATAAGTCCAAGCAATACTGAACATGCAGGACTTGCTTGAAGGAGAAATTGCCATATAAATGTACCACGTGGGCAGTCGGACTGGTAATTGAAAAATGCATGTTCTTATTAAGTGTGCATGTTTGTTTAAAACTAATTAGAGACGCAAAGAATGAATATATTTCATTTTGAAAATATATTTCATAGAAATCACTATTTCTTTTTTAAACGACACTTTTATAGATGGTTTAAAGACGTTACTTAATAAAAAAATAAGTTTTCAGTGGCCATGACGGAGAAAACCCAATTTAATACTACAGGTCTAACAGATTATACCTTCTCTTTTCCTCTCACAGTTGGAGAAGGAGAAAGAGATAGAGCGTCGGCAGGCAGGGAAGGGAGTCGCAGAGCTTAAGAGGTGGCAGGCGGACCAGGAGCTGAAGCAGATACAGGTAAGGCATATATAAGGTGTAAAAAAATTAACTGCAAGAACTTTAAGAGGTGCTTTAGACCATCGAACTGAACAACTTTCACTATGGGACCAACTCTGAAATCACGAAAAAAAAAATGAGCTGTTTTTTTTTATTTTTTTTTTATTTGAAATGGGCTTGCTCTTGACTCTAGCCTAGGTCAAAGGTGACAGAGACAAAGTCGACGATGGAGCGAGCTTACCCAGAAGAAGCCTGTTCACTCTCACTTTAAAGAGATTCGGGTTGTATGCGCTCGGAAAAACAGACGCAGGTAGAGAGTTCCACTCTTTTGCTGTGCGCATTATAAACGACATTTGTAAACGCTTAGTGCGAATTGGTGGAACAGCAACCAGGTAGGAATGGTAACTTGCAGTGCGCCTGGATGTCCGAAGGTAGAAGGGGGCCGGTGGAATGAGGTCGTGGAGTTCTTGGGCACACTCACCGAAGTACAGTCTGTAGAAGACCGACAGGCAGGCAACCTTGCGGCGATAAGCCAAGCTGTGAAGCTTTGCATGTTGTTGTTTCATACATTTTGGCCGAGTAGGTATTGAACTTTTGTATGAAACAGCTGATTTTTTTTCGTGATTTCGGAGTTGGTCCCATAGTGAAAGTTGTTCAGTTCGATGGTCTAAAGCACCTCTTAAAGTTCTTGCAGTTAATTTTTTTACACTTTATATATTTTTATTTATTTTTATTGCTGAATGGGCCCGCTCTTAACCTCGATCACGC
The DNA here is from genome assembly GCA_947508005.1 of Amphipoea lucens. Lineage (NCBI taxonomy): Eukaryota > Metazoa > Arthropoda > Insecta > Lepidoptera > Noctuidae > Amphipoea > Amphipoea lucens. The sequence continues at coordinate 10,917,483 of OX382382.1, forward strand.
CTGATGGAAAGCTATGGATGAGGTCTATGATGGAACGAGCGTGCCCAGAAGATGCCTAAGGCACTGGAACTCCCACGCATCGACGGAACACAGCAGGCTGCTTGACGCCGGACTGCGGTGGGAGGGTGGTCGCTAACCAGGCGGGCGTTAGCCCTACCACTGCAAGGGAAGAATTGGCCAGTCAAATAAGGTGTTGGGTGTGACTGTCCAGGATACGCCGAGCGCTCGGTTCAGTTGTGCAACTGGCGGAACAAACTGCGCTACGCGAGGAGGCTTCTTCATGCATCCCAAACCCTATTACCCGCTCGCGCTAAGTTAGCCGCTGACCATAAGCAAAACTAACATACATTGAGAAAACTGAAGAATATTAAGAGCCCATACTACCTCAGCTAAAATTCACTCTGTCTCACTCGTGGACTGAGCGAGACAGAGTACGGTGCTGGGCAGCAGGCAGCGCCAATAGTTTAGGTATTTGCTTTTAACAGTGAAAATAATGGTAATTTGAAAAAAATAAGAAGCTTAGTATCTGTTTTTCATATTATTATTATTCCTGCTACCCACAGGAGGAACGTCGCCGCGAGAAGATGGAGAACAACCTGGCGCGCCAGCGCATCCTCGAGCAGATCGCGCAGGACCGCGCCGAGCGGCGCGCGCGCGACCTGCCGCCTGCGCACGCGCAGCACTCCGTGCAGCCCACACCCAGTACGGAAAACTACTTCTACATCTTCTGTCTGTACTAATAATACAACTGAAGAGTTTTTTTTGTTTGTTTGGATGCGCTAATCTATGAAACTATCACTCGGATTTGTATTTGATAGCCCAATTCATGAGGAAGATTATAGGCTATTTAACATCACGCTATGACCCTTAGGAGCCGAGCAAAAAGAAAAAAGTTAAAAAAAACCCTAAGCGAGAATGCGGGCGATGCGATACGACGGGGTAGGGCCGAAGCCGCGAATTATTATATAAGGTGTTTCAAAATTAACTCAACAAACTTTAAGAGGTGCTTTAAACCATCGAACTGAACAACTTTCACTATGGGACCAACTCTGAAATCACGAAAAAAAATCTGCTGTTTAATACAAAAGTTCAATACCTACTTGACAAAAATGTATGAAACAACTGATTTTTATTTTTTCGTGGTTACAGACTTGGTCCCATAGTGACGGTTTCGATGGCCTAAAGCATCTCTTAAAGTTTGTTGGGTTAATTTTGAAACACCTTAAATATTCTAAATCAAATCAAAAGTCATTTATTCAAATTAGGCTGAAAATCAGCACTTTTCGAACGTAAAAATTATACAAGACAGTCCCCCAAAACGCCCGTCCCTAAGCATTCCCATGCCGATTTCGGCACCGGAGACGATTTTTGATTATGTCGGCTATGGATTATGAACGTGTGCTCCAGTAGCGTGCATTGCATATAGGCATATAAGCAGTGCCTACCTCGATATATCAACATAAGCCTGTCAATTACATTTTAGTGTGTGTGCTCCACAATTAAGAAACTCACTAAACTATCATGCCCAACAAAAAACAAAATCTTCATACAAACACGCGCGGCAGTAGGCAGTCGCCAGACGGCCTACTCGGCTCCCGTACTATTCGCACATTGTCATTGGTCTTTACTCGTTCAAATTAATACGACAAAATTAAAAATACGTACGACTTACGCGTAATACCATGACGGTCGATCTTCGCAATTTATCATCCTTAAGTAGGTAGGTATGCCTACTGAAATAACCACACTTTTGACTTCACTTTTTTTCTGATTAGTGACCGCGTTTGTCTAGACTAGACCCGGCCTAGTGCCTACCTATTATGAAAACCAATGCACGCCACTGGTGTAGTCTTATGTGGCTATCGTAGCCTGTCCTGGCTGAGAAATAACGGGCACAGTGCAGAACGTAAATCGTGTGACAATACGCCCGTAAAAATGTCACTGTATGAGGTTATCCCACCCTTGCCCTGGTTCGTCCCCAAAAACATGTTTTTGTAAGGAATTATCCCAACCCTGCAGGGCAATTGCGTAACACATTATCAATCGGAATCGGTTTCATTTTGACAGTTCAACAACATTCATTGCGTTTTTACGTGTTAAGCAGACAAATTTTTCGAACTTATGAAGCAATGGATTAGCAATTTGCTTCAAAATGATTCAGATTCCGTTTGATAGTGTGTTACGCAATTAGGGTGCTGGTTCGTCCCCAAAAAAAATGTTTAAATTTCATTAATCAGTGGTCCTTTTTCTAGCACTAGGTGACGGCGGTGGCCGGGCTCGCATTCAGTTCAAGTTACCGGACGGCACGTCGCACACGGCACACTTCGACGCTGAAGGCACACTTCGCGATGTGCAGCGATATGTCGCTGATAATTTACGAGTAAGTAACGGGATCCCTTCTTTTCGCATAATGTTCGTTTTCCTAATATACTTTGGCATATTTTTTTTGGCATACAGTTTATGTCGGCATAATTATCTTTAAGGCTAATTTGTTTTGGCATAAATTTAATTCGCATAATACTAAACGACGTTGCCCGAGGTTCGGTTTGGTTAGGTTCCTTCATACCCTGCAGACAGAAAGGGGCTCCGTCGACCTGACGTTAGAAATAAAACGAGCATGCAAAATTTATGCTTCAGAATTTTATGCTTAATCATTATTATGATTAGAGAAATTATGCTTAAAAAAATTATGCGTAAGCTGTTATGCGTAAATAATATTATGCGAAAATATAATTAGGAGAAACAAAAGTATGCCAAGTTATATTAGGTCATGAAATTTTATGCAAATGGATAGGGAACCGTAAGTAACAATGCTCAGTTACCGGACGGCACGTCGCACACGGCACATTTCGATGCGCACGGCACACTGACATGTGCAGCGATATGTCGCAGATAATCTACGGGTGACTTAATGACTCACGCCCTTAATGGATTCTAGTGAAAGCGAAGTCCAATTCAAGTAAAGCGCAGTAAAATTCGAGTAATTCGAATTGGTTTTGAGTAATTCGAAGTTGTTTTGGAGTTAATTAAAATTTCTCCTGAAGACTTAAAGTCTTCATCAGTGCGCACTGCCTGTTATGACTAAGTCCCTTTGTACACACACATGTACTGAATCCAAGGTAAAAAGTTGGGCTTCGATGCCCTGTCACCCTGTATTTATATATAATAATTAATACTTATACTAACTGTGCCCCGCGGCTTCACCCGCGATAAAAGTGTTATATAGTGCTTTTTATATTGATTCCCTTTACAAATCTCCACCCTCATTTATACACCCTTAAAGGATAATTTCGGGGATAAAACCTATTCTATATCCTTCCCCACAACTCAAACTATCTCCATACCAGATTTCATCTAAATCGGTTCAGCGGTTATTGATTCCCCATACAAACTTCCACCCCCCTTTTCACCCCCTTAAAGGATGATTTCTGGGATAAAAACTATCCTATGTCCTTCCCCGGGATGCAATCTATCTCCCTGCCTTTCATCTAAATCCGTTCCGTGGTTTAGGCATGAAAAGATAACATATAGAGTTACTTTCGAATTTATAATATTAGTATGGATAATTGTTTTCGAGGGGCCCGTGGCTAAATAATAACAGCCGCACAGGTCGATCAATCAGGTTAAGCTACGCATGCCGCGGTTGGTCTGTGGATGGATGACTATCCACGTACCTTTTGAACACCATTGTCACATATATGTGACAAACGAAATCTTACCCTGAACGCCAACGTCACAAATATATGACAAAATACACGTCGCACGGGTCGCACCATAATTATTATGAAATAAACAATTTTATTATTACTTTTGTGTGTTTTTAATTATATAATTTAAAAGTTTAAGCTTCCGTCTATATTGTTTTGCATGAAAGTAATATAAATAAACCACCAATATCGAGAAATTTGTTGTTTTAAGTGTGTGTGTGTGTGTTGTTTTGTTAAAGTGGCCTGGCGTCAGGGGTACGGCGATACGTTTATCCTCTGGCGTTCAAAAGGTTAAATACCGAGACCCCTCCGTGCCTCGGAATGCACGTTAAGCCGTTGGTCCCGGCTGTCATTCGTGGATCTTTGACAGTCGTTACGGGTCATCAGAAGCCCGAGTCTGACAACCGGCCTTACCAAGTGGTATCGTATTACCCAATAACTGGGTTGTCGAGGTCAGATAGGCAGTCGCTCCATGTAAAATACTGGTATTCAGCTGCTACCGGTTAAACTGGAAGCCGACCCCAACATAGTTGGGAAAAGGCTAGGCAGATGACGACTATAATTATTGTTTTCTTTTTCAGCTCTCAGCCTCATCTTTCGCTCTATGGACAGCATTCCCTCGTCGTGAATTAACGGAAGCCGACGCAAGTCTGCGAGGCCTACAACTAGCTCCATCAGCTGCCCTGCTAGTCCTACCACGACGCGCTGCGGCCGCCGTGGCCAGCCCTTCAGCTGTATCCAGCCTTATCAGTGAGTATCATAACTTTATAAGAATCATAGCCACAAATATAGATATACCTAGATAACGCAAGTATCACGAACTGTATGAAAACTAAGCGTGCCACTTTTTGACTACCTACTATGACGTCACAAGCTCGCGCTCTCTCGCTCACGCTCACCCAGCCAGCAGTACGCAGGACTGAGCGCGAAAGTGGCGGCTTATGATTTTCAATCGTAAACTGGTGCGATTTTTGGCACGCGAAGTAGGTGCTCTTGCGTTAGCTAGGTGTATCTATATCTGTGATCATAGCTTTCTAAGTATCATAGCCTTATAAGTATCATATCCTTATAACTATCATAGCTTTATCAGTGAGCATCATAGCGTTATTAGGGCGTATCATAGCCTTATCAATGAGAATCATAACCTTATTAGGGCGTATCATAGCTAGCCTTATCACTGAGTATCATAGCCTTATTAGCGCGTATCATAGCCTTTTATTGAGTATTTCATTTAAATAGGAACAAAAAAGAGCAACATTATCCAATATTAAAAACATCAAAAAAATTACATAAGTAATAAATATGTAGCCCACACGCTGTTCACAGATTATCAATAAATAAATAAAACTTTAAAGTCGCTAGGTAAACCGTTCATGCATGATAGTTACAATATTATAAATCCAAAAATTGTAAGTATTTTAAAACAAGTAGAATCTGTTAGGAACTTACATTAGTCTTAAGTACTCAATTGACAACATTTCATATTTTTAACCTGCATGTATTATTACGTTATATAAAAGTAAATTCAAATCAAGGGCACCCATATTTTTTCGTTTTTCGAAATTATGTACTTTTCATTCATAATTTTAACTTTGAAATTCGATGTATTCTAAAAAGACGTAAGTGCCAGATGACGTCAGGCTTACGGTAGAACGGCGATATTACCTTTAGTTTGCTTTATTGTGACCCGTCAAAAGAACTGTAAGATGTCACTTGTCTCAGTCGTTGTTTTGGTTCCGTCATTGGCGTATATTTTTCATTGGGATCCATTTTATTGGCGAAATATCAATAAAAAATTGATAATATTAACAGTAAGCAGCGTGTCGAGTTGATAGGAAAAAAATATTGTTGAATTCAATTCAGTTTTTAGTTGTTTTCTAGTTACACTTCTTAGGTGACATTGACATTGTCTTGTTTGATGTAATGTTTTCAATCAAAGACATTGGAATGCGCAAAGGTAACTACCTCATTCCGCCGTTTATTGACGTCATCACATGTTTTTTGAATTATTTTTTTTTCTCAGAAATTTAGTAATAAAAAAATAAAATAAAAATATATTTGAACTCAGGATACGAACATAAAGAAATAGTATTTTTGTTTTAAGGTCGTGTCAGGTTTGAAATGTTGTCAATTGCCTTATCAGTGAGTATCATAGCCTTATCAATATCATGGTGGATACTGATAAATAAGGATGTGTAGCGGTATCTACAACGCCACATGCGAACAACGCGTCATACTGACGTCACGCAAATCCTGCATCGCGCAAGCAGAGTTTACCGCGCAACTAGCATATATACAACGGCCCGACATGACTCATTGGGCAGTTGCCCGCCAGACACAACATCCGTCTGGTCGGAGGATCCTCCCTTTCCTATAGAGTATGAATGAACTTTACACCCTGTTCCTCATACCTCTATAGATGGATCGAGGTGGCTCTAGAAAAGGATGCCTGGAAGGATTTGGGAGAGGCCTTTGGTCAGCATGGAGACAGTGTAGGCAAACATTAATCAGGATCATATTACTTTATGATATTCTATTCTATTTTTCTCTATGGCAATGGTGCTGATGTCAGATGTGATATGATGATATTATTTTTTTTTTTTAAATACAAATGAAGGCAATAGGAATGATGTGTGTAGCCATCACACGTTAAATAAAGTCAAAGTCAAAAAGTCAAAGCATTTATTTCAAATAGGCACATAAAAGGCACTTTTGAACGTCAAAAATTATCTTAAAATAGAATTGATTCTAGTCGCCCATTCCAAAGGGTAGTTTTCGTATGAAGAAGAATGGGCAAGAAACTCCACCGTTACTCTTTTAAAATGTTTTAGGTAGGTACAATATTTTTCATGGGTACATTAATTATATAATAACATGTGAGGAAGATGCACCTAAAATAAAGTTACTATACCACAATAGGTAAAATAATTAAAAACGAAACCATGACATATTAATTAATTATCTGATAGATACATGGTGCTCACATATTTATAAACATGGTACAAGCAAAACGATTTTAATTTAAAAAAAAATACAAGTAATAAGTCAGGGTGTGAGTAATGAATGTAAAAAAGAATAAAAAAATTTGCAATTAAATTAGCAACCAGTTTGATTTTGTCTAGACTCTAGATTATCCTATGGAGCAGGACCAGCATGTTGCCAAGCGTTCTTATCTTGGTTATATCTTAAAATATATATCCCGACTTACGCGCTCCTGTTTTATTGGGTGAATTTTATTTATTTAAAATTGATGACCACTTGGCTCTACAGATTTATTAACAATAAAAAAAAAGCTTTTGAAAGACAAAATTTTCTTCTCCACAGCGTTCTTCACACAACTCTTCACCACCATAATCTTGGAACCATCCCAAAACCTCTTCATCTGGCTGCGCACGCGCCTGTTCCCGCCCCCGGCGTCCCCGCCCCGCGCCCGCGCCCCCTCCCCCGCCCCCGCCGCCCACGCGGCCCCCGCGGCCCCGCCGGCCCCGCCGGCCCCGGCCCCTGGGGCCCCGGCCGCGCGCCGGCGCGGCAACATACACCGCCTGCCCTCCGACCGCACCCCCGAAGATGATAACAACACATGGAATGGTAATTCAACTCAGCAAATGTAATCGCGACAATGTTGGAAAAATATAGTATTAGGAAAAGAATTCACTTTGTCTCTGAACGAAACTCTCTGTTTGTTGGGGAATTTAAGCTTAGTCTATGGGATGAAAAGGTGTCTGCGATGCCTTTCGTATTACAGGTAAATTTAGACGGCGAAGATTCACATTCAACACCCGGGCGCAAACTTGTTTGCTATCCACATTACTTGAGTTATTTTAATACAATAACTCGAAAATGGGCGTATTATTAGCCTTGTAAGTTTAAGCGATTTTGAAGGCAATCAGAGTTTGTATCGTTTTTAAACGAAGTGTAATTTCTTTTTTATGGGTAAGCCTAGTCCGCACTAGGGTATGATTATATAAAATTATATATTTTGTTCCTATAATGATTTATGGTTTTTTTGCGTATTTCGGACTAGAATGTGAATAAAATTGTGAATTTGGTTGTTTCTCGCGACAATTATAATTTTTTTTATAACTTTTCGGCCATTTTGAATTTTTTGGCGGGAATTTGATGCTTTTAAATGTTCTGCCCCCGGTGTTATAATTACAGTAAGTCGTGTTACTGATGTTATGACTTTTTTACAGTATTGTGATCTTTAAATCAAGTCCTGTAAGGAACATTTTTCTTCTTTTTTATATCTAAATAATCACGATTAAATTTTTTTCACTTACTGTAATTATAACAGGGGTGGCAGTGTTGCTCTAATGCGGGCATGGTTTGAACGTACTATGAGCTTTGCGCCACTCAGTGTGAGTGCAAAATGGCGCTAATTTTGCGCATTGACTTAGGAATAAGGCTGACCGCACATTGGCGATTATCGTGTAAGTGGCTGGTTGGTATGCTCGATGCAAATTGCGACTAAAAGTTGCTCGATTTCCACATAGCAGAAGCGTTCGTGACTAATCTAATGGCGTATGTATGAGACTATTCTAGAAGTAAAAGTAGTAGTACAGTGTGGGTCTTAACTACAAATCGATGTTGATTTAATAAACAAGGAACTGTTGCTTACGCGATTTATCGCTCGTGTGTAGGCAGCCTTAAGATCTGGCCGCACTGAGGTGAATCCTGCGCAGGACGCGATATTAAAGAAGTCACGCGACTATTCGTGCCCGTTTGAACACCTCCATAAAAGTTAGTTGACGTAATCGCCGCGAGCGAATTTCGTACTGCATCCTGCGCGGGATTCACTTTACTTCGGCCGGCCGATCTACTCTGTAAAAATCTTACCGTGAAAACTTATGTGAAGGGAGCTGTCAAAAGTGTTAATCCCTAGCATCTGCTAGCTTCAGGTAGAATGACAAATGCGTGCACCGACTGGACAGGTCCGCTCAATCTGTGTGGTTCTTTCCTCAAAAGACCATTTCAGACACCAATCTACATGGTCTTCACATGATCTGACCAAGATTTTCTCGGCTTATGTTTGACTTATCACCAGATAAAGTAAAATATAACATCAAAAAAACACTTTTTACTGCCAAAAATAGTAAATGATCACCAAAATTAAAACTCCATTTTATTGTAAAACACCTTAAGGAATACAAATACCTTTAAGGTAAAGGTAATGTATTCTCATTTGCTCGCTCTTGCATCTTATGTTGACTATTTCTGTGTAAAGGGTTTAAAGTAACCTAACCAAACCTAACCTCGGGGTACCCAGCTAGAACTATCGTAATTTTTGACTTCATTTTTTCGTGTTCAATATATTTTTTTGGTGATCATTATATTTAACTCCGTTTTAGTCTCTAAAGAGCCTGTGACCTCTGAGTTTGTTTCGACCTTTCTTCTCAGAGTAGTCAGATAGGAAACGCCGACCTCATCTAGCTTTAAAAAAAAAAATGATTGACGTGTAAAAGTGTTTGTACAAACCTACTTACAGAAAATAAATTATTTATCATTTATGGCAACTCACTTCACTCTAGTTTTCACAACGAGATTTTTACAGTATAGACCGACAAGTATATTTGAGTATATTCCACTCGCCCGGTACGAAAGCTATACTTTTAGCATCCATATTAACAGTCTTTGCAAATACAGGAATGCTTCATAGCATTTGGTGTAAAATAAAACTCTGGTGCTTTAGATAGTAAAAATCTCGCTTCAGGCAAGCGACTAAGTCGCAGAAAGCGATGCTAAAAGTATCAAGTGTGTCCCGGGCCTTAGGCGCGGGCCAGACAGGAGGTACGTGAGAAAAGGACAGGACGCAGACGCGTCGTCCTTTTCAAGTTTCTTCGTTATTCTTCATACAAAATATATTAAGGGGGAAGTGCTCGGATAGCCCGCGAAATTCAAATTGTCATACGTTTTATGGTACTTGCAGGCCAGTGTCAGGTTGTATATTGAAAAAAATGTGATTCGCGACCGTAACAAGTATATATTTACGGAATTGATTATGATCTTGATGATTATAATTCTGTAAAGTCATATTTTTGATGGCCTGAAACACAGGTTTAATTATTTAAACCTGTGTTTCAGGCCATCAAAAATATCTAGGTTTATACCTAGATCAGGCAACGCACTACATTACCTTCAGAGTTCTATTATTGCCTGTAATCTTATATTTGTCACAGCATAGTTTATATCCAGATTATTAGTCCTATTATAGGCCTAAATTAATATATACTACTGAACCATATGTACACTTTTTGTAAACTTATTATTTCAATAAATTTTATTAATTTTTTAATACTTTTTTTATTTAATACGGTAGCGAATTATATTTTAATTAAATTAAATAAAACTTTATTTCAGACTAGGTCCATAATTTTGTTAGTATTTTGGTGTTAGTACTTAACAGTAATGCTTAAGTAATGCATGGTTAGTTTTCAAAACAGTAATAAAATAATTAATTGAGACCTAGGACTCTCCCACCCCAGTGATCCTGAAAGGGACGGTCCACTCTGGCAGCGATCATTTTAAGAATGCTGTTGTTATTACCATGCAGGCGCTGTAGTAAGGAGGCCGCTTTCTTTCACATGATGGCATTGAAACGATCTGTGCGAGTCTCTGCGGAATCTTAATAAAAATAATTCTTTAACTTGTACAAACAGCCAAAGCTATGGAAGTGCGGAGTCTCCTAACACAGGCGTCATCATGCTTAAAAGGAGGCTCCAATCGTTAACTAACGTATACTGGTTGGTACAGAAATAAACATTTTGTATTAATTGTATTTTAATCAACAAACATACAATCTGACACTGATCTGCAAATTGGAAAAAAACATAAGAAAATTTTAATTTCGCTGCCTGTTTTGCGCATCCCCCTTAACGCGATCTGCCACAAAACATACGGAAAGGACAAGATGCGAGCGCGTCTTTTTCTCTGCGTCCCGTTCTTGTCTCACGTCCTTCCTGTCTGCGCCGCGCCTTAGATTGCCATATAGAGCAAGCAATTATAATTATAACGGTTTGAAAGGTATGATTGAAACTGCAGTCTTAAAATCTCTGCAGATTTGCGAATATCTCTGCAATCTTTACTTAAAGTTGTTGATATGATTTGCAACACTATAGGTTTTTAAATACGCTTGACTGTTATTTTAATATTAAATGTTAGTCGGTTCATATCACAATCTTTCTGAAATAGTTAATCTGTACAGTCGTTCAATGCAAGGGGAAATGGGCGTCCCGAGTTGTCATACTGCAACTTGGGACGTATAAAAAATGTTGGCGCGATCGTAGTTTGAAAAAAAAATTGTTTTATTATCTGTGCCATTTGACAGCTGTCATTGGTCTTGTCATTAACATTGAACTACTGTCACGAAATAGTTATACTGTGGTTATTATAAATGTGTACGTTAACTTTGCAACTCTGCATTCATATCACATAAGATCATATTAGAGAAGGCGCCCACGGGCAACTCAGTTGCCCAGCAACTTTTTGTCTCTGTCACTGTCTCCTCGCCCAGATTTGGACGATGCGCACACGGAAGCGACAACAACGCTACTTTTTTGTTAAGTTGAGTGGCAACTGGCTAGCCGGCAACTTTTTTGTCGCCGTGCGCGCACTTGCATTACAAACAATAGACGGGCGACAGTTGCGTCCAAACCCGCGGACAAAAATGTCTCCCAGCTGTCGCGTTGTTACATGCGCGCATTTTCATACAACCCCGTAGCCTTGATGAGAGAGGCAAATTAGTTGCGCAGACAAAAGTTGCTCGTGGGCGCCCTCCCTTAATCTGCATAAACACTTATTTCATGTGAAATACCAGTGATTAAACTTTAATATTACCTTAGATACTAATATTTGACTTAAATGGAATGTATAATCATTTCATGTCACTATAAACTGAATGTATGAATATTTTCTATGTATATATTGACCAATGTTTAAAAAAAAAATCTACAATTTCGAGTTAAAAAAAATATGTAAGTATAATTGTCAAATATGTTGGAAATTATAATGTTTTTTTTGCATTTTGTTTTCAGCTATGAAAACGGGGACGATTCTTATATTATTTATTTTACTTTTTATGTTTCGTATTGAAGATATTCAATGAAAAGTTTTGACCCGTTCTGTGTGACATTTGACCCTTGTTACTTTATACCCGTAATAGTATTAAAAAACCTAAAAAAAAATTACATATTATGGTGCGTTTTCCTATGCGGATAAGCGGAAACTGCAGAGAACGCCGTGTTAAAAATTCTGATTTTTTACATTTATTTTTCAAAATGGCGGCCATTCCTATTTATTATTCTAACGTCACATTAAATGGGTCAACGCTACAATAATTAAGTTTTCTAGATTAGTTATGAACTATTATCAAATTTTCGTTGTAATTTATATGTGAAATAAATATCTGTTAAATGTGTATATTGGTTTTATTTTATTTTGCTGTTCTGTGTTTTTATTCCTGTAGATATTATTTTTTTTTTATAATCGGCGCTCGACCCTGCAGTGTAATTGCGTTAAGATGCTCTTACACGGGCAATTTTTTGAGCAATAATTGCTTGGCAACACTAATTGATCAATCTGGATCAAATTGCTGGACGTAGTCGTGACGTCATAGTTGACGAGAATTGACTAGGATTGAGCAATTTTAGTTGCCCGTGTAAGCGCACCTTAACACTAACAGTAGCAATGGCTTTAATTTTGACAGTTCAACAACATTCATTGCGTTATTTACGTTGTTGATCAGACAAATTTTTTGAACATATGGAGCAATGGATTGGCAATATCCTTCAAAATGATTCAGATTGTGATTGTGAAAGTGTGTTACGCAATTAGGGTGCTGGTCTCCGGAACTCGATTTTGTGTGGCTACTAGCCTAGCAGCACCCCGCGGTTTCACCCGCATAAGTCTCGATCCCGTGGGAGATTTCTCTACACTTTTGACAAGTTCTCCGTAAGGGTTTTTGACATTTTTTTTGTCGCCGAGATGAGACTGCGACCAGATTTTGAACGTTTTAACCTTTTAACCGCCCGACTTTATATCAGTTGTCGTGCCCCCAGCGACCGAGAAAAAAAAAAAAACGAAAAATAAATACCGATGAAACGAGCTGTGATGATATAATAATAATACAGATTAAACGTGATGTGTTATTTGGTCGTATAGGTATATACGATTCTGGCGGAATGGGCACGAAAATATTTGTCGGATTAATCCGACGTAGGCGGTTAAAAGGTTAAATTACGAGAATTGGCCTTCAGATCAGACGCAGAACCAACGGCGACACGTGTGCACCGAAGCACGGGGGCTATCACACCGCCAAACTCCTGGCCGTCCATGAAATAGTAACGGAAAGGGTACACACAAGAGTTATTTTATTACCTATACTCCATAGGTTTAGGTAGTTAAATAAAGTTAAACAAAAAAACCACGTGACTTAGTTAACCGACTAAACGTAATACCAGTCTATTCAGTTGTCATGCCACGTAGCAGTTGTACTCTTCAATTTAGCAATGTTATAATTCGTTAATAACATTGCGAAATTGAAGAGTACAACTGTGACGTAGCATGAAACTGTATAGACTGGTATTACGTGTAGTCGGTTAACGTCACGTGGTTTTTTTTTGTTTACCTTCATTTAACTAAGTACCTAAACCTATGGAGTAGGTATATGTATTCCGCGATCTACTCTAAAGGTATGATTCCGATCTCGGCAGCACGCAGCAGTGCTGCCGCGGCAGTGCGGTCGCAGCACTACTGGTCCTCATACATTTTCTATAGGTTTATATGAGATTACCTACATTCCGAGCACGGCAGCAATGCTGCGCGACATTGCTGCGTCACATTACTGCCGTGCCGTCATACCTTTAGACACAATAAAGCATAGGATTACTAAAAGATTTCTTACATCGCCTAAAGGGGCATTTAGAGCAAAAAATTTAACAAACAGTATTTTCCTTTACATTAACCAACCAGTATATTACTTGAACACGCATTTTACTGTCACGCGGAACCGGATACCGAAACACCAGAACGGATCAGCGTCTTTACAAGCATAGTTTTAACATAAGACATGGCGCACACTGTGTGACAGCTTGGCGACTAGACGCAACGACATGCTGCACCCGATGAATTTCATATAGTTTTTTCAAAGCTCGGCACACATGCGTCGATTTGCACATTCGCAACGACAGGCTAGAAAGCACTCGCTACTCATCACAGCGACTAGACGTGAGGTACACGCGCACACCCAACGACAGTCGCATGATAGGTCAGCGTCAGTCTGCATGATAATCACCAAGGCAAGTGCAACTAGAGGCTCCATATTCACTTACAAGATGAACAACAGGCCCGTCTCGTGTTGTTCATCTTGTAAGTGAATATGTAGCCTCTACACTACGAAGACTGTCGCTGACCTGTCTCATGTGACTATAGTCGGACGTGCGCGTGCACCTTGTGGCTAATATCGAATACACCAAGAAAACGATTGCTTCCTGCACGACATCTGTCATAACGACTTGACGCAGAGCTGTCGTTTGCGCCTGCGACTAGTCGCAGGGACAAGACGCACAGTTTTCGCTGGCGCTAAAGCGAAATCAAAGAAACAGGCATTGAATTCATAATTTCTAACGACAACAGCTCACGAGTCACGAAAGAAGATTAATTATTGCGTGACGAAAATGCATTTAAATGCCAGTGTTACATATGAAAGTTTGTCGGTAATTAACGAGAAGAATAAACTAATTAGTTGCATAACTGTAGGCTTGCAACGACTTGCTTTTTACGTCGGGAAAATATAGGACCTAGCATAGATCCCTGTAGGACTCTTCCAGGGATGGAAATAGAAATAAATATTTTAGGTATAGAAAATGACATTTATGTAGGTTTGTTAAATGATAAATTAGATAAGTATGTAGGCAAGTAAGTTTTTAAAACTGTATTCCGATTAACTGTTCTATTTTTTGCTTGATGGACTCAAATGCCTTGCTATAACACGTAAGCGCGACATCGAGTTATGGCTTTTACTTTTTATTGTTTTACGGTGTCATCACAAGTTCAAGCGAAGATAAAATTATTGTTACTTACGTGCGTGCGTAACCAACCGTCTACTTTTATGTTACGCTGAATTAACCTTAGAACTGTGGTTTATTATGGTTTTTAGTATAAATGTGGTTACGCTACGGGTAGGGAATGCAATCTCGAGTAGAGATTAGCAACATTCTCACGAGAGAAAAATATAAAGAGATTAAATCTCGAAAATTGGACCGAGGTTGCATTTTTTAGTTACAGTATCGTCAACAATCTAAGAGAAGCTAGTGACATCATCATCTACATCGCATCTTTTCAGCACAAACAAAACAGTAGGAAGTGGTAGTACCTTTTTTGTTGAGTGAGAGTTTCTACCAACGCCCTAATTTTTAAAAGAAATTAGATACTTTGTAGATGTATCTTTCTCCCTTTCATGTCATAGCAAAAAAAAAAACGCTGGGGAAAGACTGGCTCGTCTTTCTGAAGATAAAAACGATCGTAAACAGTGTAATAAAGATTTATGAATTCATCAACCGGCACTTCAGGTAAATGAACTGTAGTCTCATTATCAAGATCTGCACGTAACAAGTCAATCACGCGTCGCAGTCCGTTCAAATGGATGGGTTCCGTTATTTTATATCTGTTTAACATCATTTTGGTGTCAAATCATGCATACTGTACTTACAGGTGCTAGGTGCCTAGGTATAATATTTTGGTTTCGAAAAGTAAGTAATAGACTTTTCTAGCTATGTTCTGTTCGATTAGGTAGGTAGGTCAAAAGTTGCAAAACACTTCAGTTTTTAGAATCTTAATTATTGAGCTAAATGATTAAATAACTAGCTGCGCCCCGCGGTTTCACCCGCGTAAATGTCGATCCCGTGGGAATATCGGGATAAAAAGTATCCTATGTCCTTTCCCGGGACTCAAGCTATCTCTGTACCAAATTTCACACAAATCGGTTCAGTAGTTTAGGCGTGAAGAAAAGACAGACAGACAGACAGAGTTACTTTCGCATTTATAATATTAGTTTGGAAATCGGGACAAGTAAAATTAAAAGACGAATTCCAGGGACTATCTGATTGGCTTAGTAGGTAGTCGCAAACGCGACTGTTGAGCATGGAGTTCGACCTCCAGGTTAGGTTGGCGGACTAGGGGCGTCCGTCGTCCAACCAGACAGGCCCGAGTTGGCGCTGCAGTGTTCCACGCGCGCCACCCTGGAGTGGGTGCGGCCATTATAGGAATGGGCAGTGAATGCTTATGCGAATCCCGCACCCCCGGCCATAGGTAGAGGTGGAACACCGCGGTGGTTTTAGCCGGTAAGAGTCCGGCATGCCCCTCTGTCACCCCACGATAGAGGAAGTCCATGAGGATTTCCACCGCGAGAAAAAAAAAGATTAGGTTGGAAACTGCCAACCCAGTAGCACCCAACCCAATGACGCTTCATTGGGTTATTTCTCGCTGGGCTTGCTTCGTACCTACTTGAATCTAATAACTTAACTGTCTGATTTTGGTTCACTAAGCTCCCTTGCCGACCCCTAATTTAACAAACAGCTGTCAAAGACTTCAACAGAGCAATACTCTCATAGGAACTCTACCGCGACCGACTCACACGCAACACG
Organism: Amphipoea lucens; assembly: GCA_947508005.1. Lineage (NCBI taxonomy): Eukaryota > Metazoa > Arthropoda > Insecta > Lepidoptera > Noctuidae > Amphipoea > Amphipoea lucens. The sequence continues at coordinate 10,933,828 of OX382382.1, forward strand.
TCGGCGACTCTCCGTTAATTTCCACATCTTCGTGTGTGTAGAACGTCACTTACACTTTCCTCTTTCTCGGAGTAACAAACCTTTACTAATTTAGGCAAATATTAACTCACCTTGAACAAATTTGAAGGTGAAACTTAGGTACTACAGTAGGCGGCTCGTCAGAGGTGGAACCTTGTCCTTGAGCTGACCTAGTAGCGTAGTAAGAAGTTTCAGTAGAATAAGAGCTCAGATTATAATACAGGATGGCAAGAACATCGAAGAATTTCATCGCAGGGGGGTTCAGTCAGAATGATGTACCTACAGTCAACAAAAGATATAAGTATGCAGGATCTCGAATACAATTTCATTTTATTAATAGAAACCAAACGGCTCATTTATCAAATTAAATTTCAGTCGACAACATCCATCGGTTTCTTACTAAACTTCAACTATATATCCGACGATCCTGCATACTTATCTCTTTTGTTGACTGTACCTTGAATCTATGGTACGCACGGTACACCTACACATCAAGCTATTTGTGCTAAATTTATTGAGCTCGCTCCGCTCGCTCTTGCAACCCAGGTTCTTAAATTGTCAATTCTTAAACTTTACTACCTATGTAGACAAGGGGCCGTTCATTTATTACGGAAGACAATTTCAACCAATTTCTGACCCCCTTCCCCCCTACGTAAGTAAGACTAAAAGCGCGAGTAAAATAAGACTTGAATGAACCCCCTCCCCCCCCTTTGAATCTTGCGTAAGATCAGTACCTATCTACCAAAATTGCAAAGAAAAAATAGCTAAATTTATCTAAACTTATTAATTTTGTGATCTTACGTAAAAATAATCTAGGCCCCTCCCCTCCCATGTAAGAAAAAACAAGACTTGTTCGAACCCCCTGCCCCTCAAATCGTCTTACGTAATAAATGAACAGCCCCCAAAGTAACTCATTTCTGTGTCTATGGTCAAAAGAAAATTAGCACGCCTTACCGACACGGACAAGCCAATCCATAACCGTACTGCTTGAACAGTACAATAGGTAGGTATTTGTCATAGAAACGGGTGGAATGCATCCGGCATCTCTAGACTCAGGTTTTCCGATGACCTCAGGTATCGAAGGAACTTGTAACGTTCAAAAAACTTGAAAAGATGAGGTATGCAGGAAACAAAATACCTAGTGTAGAGCTAGCTGAGAGGCGGTTTATTCTTTCTGAAACTAAAAATAGGGACATTATAAATAACATGTACGTACTTACCATTTTGCTCATAGCCACAAATTACAAAGAATGGAGGTAGGTAATGAACATTAATGTAAGTTAATAAATAAACTAAGTATGCTAAGTGCAGCTAAGAGACACTTTCGCTACTCGCAGCCTTTTCTCCTGGCGCATGTCATGATTTATTTATCTTCTTCAATGAGTAAGTAACGGAACTAGCATACAGCCAGTGGCGGATTTACCAACAGGCTGAGTAGGCTGGAGCCTAGGGCGGCAGATTTTAGGGGCTGCAAAGAATGTTCATTATTCTGTATGTAGTAGGTATCAAGGCGCCGCTTTAATACATAATTCGAGATTTTATGAGCTCAGAAATATAGATAGGTACCCAAAAACTATTTCTTGTGCAATCTTAACATCTTTGGATTATACAGGGTGTTACGGAAAGGGTATATCAATACAAACGGGTTGAAGAGTGTATCTGGTCTAGAATCTCTGTACAAAATTTCAGCTCAAAAGCATTAACTTTGAAACGCTTAATATTTTTTTATTTCGACATCACGGCGCTGCACTGGCGCGCGGCGGCGTGATGTGCGTGTACTAGGCGCACAGACACACTACAGATAATGGATAATGACCCTCGTAGTGCGGTGACACGTTTGTTATGATTTCAATTTAATAAACTATCGAAATAAAAAAAATTATTAAGCATTTTCAAAGTTACTGCTTTTGAGCTGAAATTTTGTACAGAGATTCTAGACCAGATACACTTTTCAACCCGTTTGTATTGATATACCCTTTCTGTAACACCCTGTACCTAAATATTATCTAGAAACTGACACGTTTTTGTAGTTCCGTAGGGGTGGCAAAATTTGAATAGCCTACTGGCGGTAAATGTGTAAATCCGCCACTGCATACAGCCCATCTCATTTTCGTTAATGTCTGCCTTTGACAACAAAAAAAAAACAGAAGCACTCCGGGAGTGCCGACAGAAGTGAAAACAAAACACACACAGAATTTACTTTGCCATCAGCCCATCACTCACGGACATATATGAAAATACATTGAAACCGAGTACATCCCGAGGACAGCCGAACACATCCGAATGTAGTGCGGTGTCGGTAACAGTGGCACGAATTCAATTGTTTTTTAACCGACTTTAAAAAAGGAGGTTCTGTATTCGATCCGTATGTATGTATGTTTGTATGTCCGCGATTATCTAAAAAACTACTGAACCGATTTTGATCATTCTTTCATTAGTGTGATCTACATACTTTTAGGAAGGTTTTAGTATATAATACATTAGGTAATCATTCTTATAAACGAAGTTATATGCATAAATGTACTGCATCTCCGACATTTCTATGCGAATTTTGATGATTCTTCGAGTGGTGTCTTCAATCCTTCAATGCACTAGTGTTAATTGAATTTGTGTGGGGTAGGTACAACTAAAAAGTGAAAAATAAAAACTTTTTACAAAAAAAACAACCGACTTCAAAAAAAAACTACAAAGTGAAAAATAACTTTAATTTCGGAAGTCGGTGTCAAAAAACGAAAATGCGGAACCAACGACACCGACTTCCGAAATTAAAGTTATTTTTAACCGACTTTAACACTTTGACAGCGGATCACGTACTACGTGACACACTACACTACAATAAATAAAATGCTTGGCTGTCAAAGTGTTAAAAAAGGAGGTTCTGTATTCGACCTGTATATGTTTCACTTTGTAGTGTTTTTTTTTTTGAAGTCGGTTGTTTTTTTTTTTGTAATTCCCATCTCAAAAAACTAACGCGCTTAAAGAAGTTTCCGATGCCAATCAATGTCAAAAACTTATCAAAAATATAAGGAAATTAGAGGTATTTTCACTCGAGTACGGCGAAGCAAAAAGGAAGGTTACGATTTTGACCGGTATGTATGTACTTATGTATATTCCCTCATTACTTCAAAAGTACTTATAATAATTTGACAAATGAGGTATCGTTAGAAGCGTCTTGACCGTCCGCTGGTTAAAAGTTATGTGACGTCACACTAAATTCAATATGGCGCCCTCTAGGGGACATAAAGTAATGAATTTAAACATAAATATTTTGGGATGTTGCTTTGTGGGGTATCAAATGAAAGGGCTTAATTAGCACATTTCAAAAATATAAAAATTACTGAAATATGCCCCAAAATAATTAAATAAAAAAAAGTTTAAAAACTAAAACCCGACTGCTGAAAAGGATGAAACAAGAAAGTACCTTCCCGTGGTCGCATCCATACTAATATTATAAATTCGAAAGTAACTCGTGTCTGTCTGTCGATCTGTCTGTCTGTACCTTTTCACGCCTAAGCCGATGAACCGATTTAGATGAAATTTGGTATAGAGATAGTTTGAGTCCCGGGAAAGGACATAGGACACTTTTTATCCCGATATTCCCACGGGATCGACACTTATGCGGGTGAAACCGCGGGGCGCAGGTAGTAGCTTATACGTATGTTAGTACAGCGAAAGTGGAGGCCTGTGTCCCAGCAGTGGACACTACAGGCTAAATATGCTATGCGTAGGTATGCTGGTCGGAATACTGTGATTAAACCCATTTCGCTTCGTGCATACATTAAGCCCATTAGGCCTCGCTAATAATAAAGTGGCTTACAAAGCTATCTTGTAACACATCTAGACATTATCTTCAGACATTAATCTAACCGTGAAGAACAGAAATGAAGGAAACTATAACATTTGGACTTAATTATTGTAGAGGAATGTGGGGCAAGCTAAAAATTCACCGAATATAAAAAGTAAGACGAATTTATGTTCACGACTTGATTTGATACCAACTACGAGTATTTCTGCCGGTAAGCGTGTTGTGTTCGGTTTGAAGGGCTGATGACAATCGATCTGCCTAACCTTGTCTCAACTATGTTGAGGTCGGCTGCCAGTCTAACCTATCTATATCTATAGTGTATCTGTGGAGAACGTTGTTGGTTGCACATTTGTATAACTCCTTATGTTCTATTTACTTGTAATGTGTAATTGTTTGTTCTTCCGAATAAATAAAATATAAAATAAAATAGCTGTTACTTTGCCTGGTATTTCTTTAAGTGACGAAGTTAATTTGCTGTTAACTCACACTAGATGCTGCCCGCGACTTTGCTCGCGTGACATTAAAAGGCTTTAGATTTTCTTTCTTTTTCTAAAATAAAAGTACCCTAAGTTACTCCTAAAATCAGCTGTCTTCCAGTGAAAGTCTCGTCAAATTCTTTCAAAATAGGTCCGGGCATTCGGAGATTAGATTTTTTTTTAAGATGGGAAAAAACTATTGAACTCGCGCCACTGTCACCGTAATCGACGGTGCTTCGGATGTGTTCGGATGTCCTCGGGATGTACTCGGTATTAATGTAGGTATATCCGATATGTCAGTGAGTGATGACAAAGTATTCTGTTTGTGTTTTGTTTTCACTTCTGTCGGCAGTCCCGGAGTGCCACTGTTTTTTTTATAAGTACCTACCGTAATATACTTTCATATGCATTTAACAAAAAGCTGTTATTAAAACACATAAACGTACATTAAAATCTTCAATTTTATTTATTTGTATAGATTAAATTATGTGTACATAGCCCTCTCTCTCCATTGCCCTTTAGATGACTTTATTGCCATCAACCGTGCACAATGAACCAAAAATCGTATTTATGTCTACTACAAATTTGGGTACATATTTGAATTTCGAAAATTTAAATATCTACGGTTAAAATGTCAATGTTCAAAACATCGAAAATTTAAATATCAAACGACCACAAAACCGAAAATTAAAATAACGTAAGTTTATATTGTCGAATGGTTAGATAAACCTACGTCCAATATATCTAAAATCTAATTATCGACAAACATGACATCGAAAGGCTTAAATATCGAAGTACAGATTATCTAATGATGTAAATATCGAAGTACAGAGTATCGAATGTCCTAAATATCGATATTTATTTATATGTTGTGCTACAAAAATTTGTGACAGAAACAAATCGCTGAAAAACCGACTCCACGTGGTCTTGTCTGCCCTACCCCTAGAGTGTAATTTAAGCCCGCGTAGGCGCAGAGGGGCGAGGCGGCCCGCGAGCTGAGGCGGAGGTGACTTCAACGCCCGCCGCCGCGGCTGAGCTTGCTGGGCTTGCTGCGCGGCTTGCTGGCCGGCATAGCCGGCCAGCAAGCCGAAGCTGCGGTGGTGAGCGTTAAAACCATCGACGACGATAAGTTCGCGTGGGACCGCCGGAGCCCCGCAGCGCCGGAGCCGTGACAGAAACCATGCCTGCTGCATGATGCATGCTCGCTTGCACTCTGCATGCTTAAGTAATATTATTTTCACATAATAAATAACTTAAAAAAAAAAACACATTTGTAGGCCGCGGCCGCTCTTGCATCTTATGTCGACGGAGCCCCGCTACGCGGGGCCCCTATTTCTGTGTAAAGGGTTTAAAGTAACCTAACCTAACCTAACACCGGGGTGCCCTTCGCTCTCTCTTGCATCCTGCAACCATGCCTGCCTGCAAGTTCGATATTTTAACTAGTAGGTATTTTTAACGTAAATATAATGAACTAAAGTGTATTGAATGTTGACATTTTGAACTTAGGTATAATTTATTTATTTATTTATTTATTCATAGGAGAACCAACAGCTATAACAGAAGCATAACAATATAATATGAGACATAAAGCCAATTACAGGTTCTCACGGGTAGAGACAGAAAATGTATTAGAAATCTTAGGATCACTAACAAGCACGAAAGGGAAAAAAAAAATACAAATATAAGGTATATAAGCACTATGCACTTTTAAAAAAGTCAGCGTTCAGCCGAGCACGTGCAGAATAGGTTTTAGTGGTAAATGGGTCAAATGAGAATTCTTTGCAAAGAATATTAAAGTCCTTACTCGCTCGCACCATGTATGAGTTTTGCCTGTAGTTAGAAGAGGAAAAAGGAATGGAAATCGGCGGATTAAATCTAACTGATCTCTGAGGGACATTGAAACGCAGTTTATGCAGGAGATCAGGACAGTCAATCTCGTTAGATATAATTTTTAAAAGGAAAGTGCAATCTGCTAGCCGACGACGATTTATAAGTGGCTGCAGGTGAAATTTCTTGCACAGATTTATGTAATCGTCAGAGTGGTATGGTATACGTAGCCGAAAACATAGAAACCGAATAAATCTTTTTTGTATATTCTCAATACGATTAATGTATTTGCCATAGCAGGGGTTCCAAATTTGTGACGCATATTCAAGATGACTTCTCACAAAAGAGCAATAAAGAATCTTAAGGGTTTTGGCTTTCTTGAAACAACCCGCGAGTCTCATAATAAAACCCAATGACTTCGAAGCTTTGGCCACTATTTGCTCAATGTGCACGTCAAATAAGAGTTTTGAATCATGAAAAACGCCTAGGTCGCGTACACCGTCGCATCTCTGTAATAGCTGCCCTTTAAGTTTGTAAGTTGTAGGGAGAGGGACGCGTTTTCTACTAAAGGAGATTACTGAACATTTAGCAGGGTTCAAATCAAGTTTGTTAATCAAGCAATAATCATCCAATCGTACCAGGTCAGATTGGAGAGCATCCATGTCATCATCTGATGATATTGCAGAAAATATCTTCATATCATCAGCAAAACAAAGTAAGTTTGACTTGTGGAAACACGAGTCGATGTCCCCCACATAAATGATAAAAAGCAACGGACCAATCAAGGAGCCTTGAGGAACACCACTAGGAGCTGAAACCCAGCTCGACATGTAATTACTAATAACAACAGCTTGTGATCTGTTTTCAAGGTATGAAGTAAACCAACGAAGTAGATCTCCCCTGATACCGTTGTTAAAAAGCTTTGTTATAAGGATATTGTGGTCAATTCTATCAAAAGCCTTACTGTAATCCGTGTAAACGACGTCAACCTGTGCCCCATTGTCCATTCTGTCGGTTAGAAAGTCATTGAGCAGAGCCAGGTTAGAGACAGTTGAACGGCCCTTAAGAAATCCGTGCTGAGAAGGGCTAAAAGACTGACTCAGCGCTGCATAAACTTGGTTGTAGACAACCCTCTCCAACACTTTTGCTAATATGCACAGTTTGGAAATAGGTCTGTAATTAACTATTTCGTTTTTGTGCCCTTTTTTATGCACCGGAGTTATAAAGGCAGACTTCCATATTTGGGGAACAGAACGTGAAGAGAGCGATTTTTTAAACAATAGAGATACTGGCAAGGCAATGGTTTTAGCACACCCAATCAGCAATTTAGGCGATAAGTGGTCCGGACCAGCAGATTTAAATGGATCGATTTTACTAAGTAGCTCAACTATAACATTTAGGTCAATCTCAATTGAGTGAATATCCGAGGACATATTGGAATATGTAGCAGTTTGGGGAGGACAATAATTAGTAGGCACATCATTGGTAGGATCAAGAAAAGTGGAATAAAAGTGGGAAGAAAATGCATTACAAATAGACTCGGGAGAAGAGATCGTCACATCACCATATCTGAGGAAACTGGGTATTGCATTGGACTTAGACCGCTGCTTTACAAAGCTCCAAAAGCGTTTAGGATTCTTTTCGATGGAGGCTTCCGTATCAGATAAGTAGTTGGTGTAACACTCTGTTTCAAGTTTATTAACCCGCTCACGCAGATGTTTAAAGGTCGCCTCATCTGAAAGTCTGCCATAAGTCTTAAATTTACGGAGATATTTAAACTTCTCTTTAATCAAGCGTTTAAGTGCCGGGGAGTACCAGATAGGGTATGAACTGTGGTAAACTGTCTTAGTGGGAACAAACTTATTCTGAATATCCGCTATAGTAGTATAAAAGTAGTTTACGGCGTCGTTAAGCGACATGTCAAGAAATACGTTCGTCCAGTCTATAGCAGCTATTTCACTGTTAATGGCTGCAAAGTCAGCTTTACCGAAAAGGTAACGGATAAAGGGAGCGGGAGTTAAATAGGTGTACTCAGCAAAGTTCACGTCGATACAGAGGGCTGGATGATATTTGTCAACAGGTGATAAAGGCACCAAACACTCACTTACCGAAACAATTTCATTACATAAAACTAAATCTAGAATCTTACCATTATGCATTTAATATTCCATTACATTGATTGAACCCTAAAACACGCAATTCGTCTGTTAGCATGTATTCGTCGCTACTAAGTATATTCTCAGGTAATAAAATGTTGTTATTTAATTGCCACGAAATTCCACTTAGGTTAAAATCACCAATAACTAAATAATTATCGGTTGGATTGTTTAGCACTATACTACTCAAACTATGGAGAAAATTTGATAATTGGTCGGAAAAAGAGTAACCACAGTTTTGCTTGCACAGATAGATGACACAAACATTCAATTTTAGGTAATTTCTTGTGTTAGGCTGACGTACACTTAAAGTTACCCACAAGTCTTCAGCCGAGGAGTGAAATAATGGTTGGGGAACCACAGAAATATACTTACGGACAGCCACCAAGACACCACCTCACCACCAAAAACATGGATAATAATGATTATCGATGTTTTTAATCATTAGATATTTTTATAACTCGGCATTTCAATGTTAGACATTTTATGCTTAGGTATAACAATTTTCGATATTATGATATAACCGATACTTAAATTTTCGATGTTTTGAACGTTGACATTTTACACGTAGGTATTTTAATGTTCGACATTCAAATATGTACCCACAAATTTAAATTGGAGGTCATCTAGGCTTTCTTTACAATAGTATTTTTGAAGTGTAAACTTCTTTAGCGGCGTTGCACACTTTTTTGTAATGGGTAAAAAATGTTAAACTCGCGTCAGGACCTCGCGTCAGGACACGTGACCGTCAGGAGAGACTACACAGGGGAGAACTACTACTCCTAACTACTAAGTATCCCCCTCTCTTTCTACGGCGGCGCCAACCGAAGTGAACCAAGTGACACACGACAATGGATGGATGGATGGATGGATAGAGGATGGATGGATTGATGGATGGAGGATGGATGGATGGATGGATGGATGGACAGCTGATTGCTCGACCGTCTGTGTAGTAGCCACACTGCTGTGTATTCGTAAAATTCGTGTAAGTATATAAAGTGTTTAAAATATGGAAATTGAACAAAGTGCATCTATTAATGAAAAAAGTGACGCAGAAATAGTGAAAAAAAAGAGAACTTATATTAATTCAATTAATAATTGATTTATTTCAACGTTAATATTCAAGTTTTCACTTCTGCCGGCACTCTCGGAGTGCAACCCGTCTTTTTTTTATTACAAACAGATCGGCTGTGCAATTTCAAAACCTAGCAACTGACATTTTTTTTTTATAATCGGTGTTTTTGCATATTTAACTTACTTACTTGATAATCTAGTACCTAATTCAAATATGCAAAAACCACGATTTTATTTTTAATGTCAGTTGCTAGGTTTTGAAATTGCACAGCCGAGATACCTACTTCAATTTTATTTATTTATATCGCTCATTTAGATTCACATCGAAGTAAATGTATTTTTTCACAAAAATTTGTTAAAATGACAAAGCACTTAGAAAGCGTATTTACGTTAGAAAAGCAAAGACAAAAAAAAAGTAGCAGTTACGTCGATATTTCTCTAAATGAGTTATATGTACCTACTTTACCGAGAATAACTTTTCTGGATTTAAATGCATGTGAGTTGATTCGATTATTCGAATCAACTCACATGCATTTAGATCCAGGATGCAGGAAGTGTCAATTAGCCCGACGTAATCAATTCTCGTATAATTCTTATTGAAAGTATGACCGCTTCTATTAAGTCTAGATCATACTGGTAGTGTTACCTACTGTTATGTAAAACTGAAACATTTTCGCCTTAGAAAGTGGTTACGTTTACATTAAAATATTTCATAATTATTCTTCAAAACTGACTATATTATAATGATTGACAGTTTGTGACGTAAAAGCTAAGTTAAAACAATACACGTGTCCGTCTTAGCCATTGTTAAAACAATGCTTGAAGCGAACGCGGCCCAAATAAAAAAAAAAAACTTTCTTTTTTCAAATTCTCTCATTTTCTCCCGTTTTCGTAAAATCGTTCGTTGGTTGCACATTTTAAGGCAAAATCGGACAGGACATGAATTTTAATGTGTAAAAAAGCGAAAGTTGTGACGGAATTGTTATATTTTCTTGTGCCGCAGTGTGCAGACGTCTTTAGGTGAAAGAAGAAATGGGTTACCGACCTCTTCGCGCGCTTAGTTCGGACCAAGCGTTTGGCGCGAAATGTCGCTTGACGGCTTGACATACTTTTTAATTCGCCGCGCGTGTTTTTCAACAAACTACGTTCCGAAATACATTTAATAAATAAATAATGGATTTAAAAGAAATAATAAAGTGGTTTATACCGTGTTTCCATATTTTCTTATTAAAAAAAGTGAAAATGTGCGGTCGTTTGACTTACATCTGTTTGTTTTTACTTTTTATTTCGCGACCCAGTTATGGCGCGGACGTAAACAGCCTAGTTAGTGATGATAATAATATAAATACCAAAAATGTAGTTAATTATAGTTATTTAGACAGTAAAAATAACCAAAGTTATAATTTTGATGTGAAAATGCAAAGGAATGATGGGAGAAGTCTTGACACGACTTTCGGTAAGTTAGACATTTTTTATGATATTTTATTTCTTTTTTAATATTTCCATACCTATTTATTTATGACACGCACTGGCAGGTATAAATAAAGTGCTCTAATGCCCGGGCCATACCAACGGGAAACGCCCATAATTATAGCGATAAGTTGTGGCTGCACCTACGATTAACGCCCGTCATCGTGATAATTATCGGCGTTTCCCGTTGGTGTGGCCCGGGCATAAATGATTACTTAATTACCATTCAAAAGATTAAGCATATACGCGGAACCAATATTTTTAGATAAGTACCTAATTTATATTAATTCCACGCAAAGGGTCATTCATAAAATTACATTAACATTATATTTAAACTAGGTAATTAGGCAAAGTATGCAGAAAAATATTATTATATGCCGAAAACCGTGACCGAAACTCGTTGATTACCTAATTACCCCGTGTTTTTAAAACGTGGAATGCAGGCACTGCCAGCAGATATGTTTTAAAACCAATATTTAAATTGAGAATAGCTCATGCCGAGATAAAAATATTGGCCAGTCCACAATACAATTTTTTTCTTGATCAAGAATACAATTTTTGTTCGAAAGATGAAAATTGAGCTCGTTTTCATGGCGTTGCCGGACACCCTACCCCTTACTAATAAACGTATTATATCAGATGAATAGTTACACACCGATATCTCTCTTTCAGTCGTCAGTAATTTGACTTTCGAAAGAAGACAAATCGTTGTGTAACTATCATGTAACTATACAGACGCTATACAACGTTTGTTAGTAAGGGGGTTACACTTTCCGCTACTTCATTCATTATTATATGAAACAGCTGATTCTTTTTTTTACAACCGACGATTTTCAACACGAGAGTTGTTCAGAATCATGTAAGTAGGTACCACTGAATTCAAGGTAACAGGTTGTTACTTGCTGATTGGCCATAATTTCTTTTAAACTCCCACACGTTTGCCCGCGTACTTACCTGTCGACACACGGACACACCCCACGTGTCGAAGTAGCTGAATGGACGCAATGAAGTCATTATGTTCACAACGACAATGATAATAGTTGTGTACACTTGGTGTACCGTTGACGTTTCGAGCACTTTCTCTTATGTACACTTAGTGTACATATGACGCTGAGGGATTAACACGGTATTTGGCTTGCCTGGGCCTGGCTAAGAAGAATCCTAAGATATACCTACATATTTTTGCGGGCAGCTAAGTCATTGATTGAAGACTCCTTGGAGCTATATTTTTTTCGGTTCCATAAGCATAAACAGCCTGTAATGTTCACACTATGCCATGTTCACCAACCAATAACATCGCTTCATTTTTATAGCTTGAACATGGCTTGAACTAAGTTAGCGTTGGTGTTGGTTGTTAGTTCTAGACACATCCCTCGCTACGTATCCTCGTTTATCTCTGGAGGAAAGGCAGCCTAATGATAGCTCTATCGCGGCAGAAATGACCCTTGATATCACATCGAGGTCATCAATGTATGCCTGACAAGAAAAGAGAGACGACGTCATGTTTGTAAATCGCCATTATTTGTAAAAATAAAGGCATTTGTATGTGCCATTGAACATGTGTAGGAAGCATGTTTATTGAATGAAGCACACAAAGTGTCCAATTAGAACCTAATTATCATATTTCTGCTAAAAGCCACAGTGTACAGTCACACCCCGGACACTCCATACAACGCTCGCAAAATAATTACCTACTACTACTACATTAAAAAATGACGTTTGTATACGTATGAATGTGTGCGTGAGGTACTTGTGTTTGCGAGCGCTCTTGTTAAAGAACTGCGACGAATACGCCGAAGTGCGGGGTGAGGTGCGGTAACTGATGTTAGTGCGGGGAAGGGAGTGTCCTTTCTGTACGTACCTAGTACTTTAAGGCCGGCCGCAAACGTCCGGTTTCCTGATTCGGAATTCAGTTTCGGAATTCAGATTCGGAAACCTGAATGCAAGCATTTCATACAAAATGTTCTCACGTGCTTAAATTTTCCGTCAGGGTTTCAGAACGGAAAATTTAAGTACGTGTGCGCTGGAGAGAACATTTTGTATGAAATGCGTGCATTCGGGGTCTCCGAATCTGAATTCCGAATCAGGAAACCGGACGTATGCGGCCTGCCTAAGTATCCGGTGGTACAGTCTTGGTGGTAATTTCTATGAGTTTGTTACTCAATTAGAAGGTCAATAATAATTCCCGTAATTAAAAACGTTCATAATCTTCTTTATTTTGCACCACTGACAACCCCATGTTTTTATATCCACGTAATCACTGTCCATTCCAAGGTTGCCTGGAAGAGATCGCAGAAAGCGATAAGGCCGCCCATTGTGTCTTATATTATTTACCGCGGGCTTTGAGCGCGGCGACCGAATCAAGAAATTCCGTAACGAAAATAAACCTAACACCCCCCACTCCGACCGGCACAGCGGTGCGGCGTTGAAAGCCGTGCATCGTCTAACGTCGTTTCAGTTCGGCAGACTTCGGCACGCTGCACGTTTGTGTGCGTGCGACTAGACGTATGCGTGTAGACTGTACGAAGCTCGCATAAGTTGATAAAAAATGCTATGCAATAGAACTTTACCACGGCAGTCCCCGAGTGCCACATGTATTTTTTTTGTTATGTTTTTTTCTGGTGTACAAAAAGTATATTTAAATAAATAAATAATAAACTAGTCGCAAATGTCGTAATCTCATCTCAGCGATAATTAATGTCAAAAACTCGTCAATTTAGGGAAATTAGAGGTATTTTTGACAGATTGAGACTGAGATCACACTGTGAACGTTGTTAAAATTACGAGAATTTCCTCTCAGACTTCTTTTTCTCGGATATTGGATCTACAGTGGTGGCCCATTGGCAGTGGTTACGTCCGCGACTTACGAGTTGTAGGTCGTAGGTTCGAACTTCGAACCCAGACAGGCGCTTTACTTTTTGTAAATAATTTCATTACCACTGCTCTCAAAACGGTGAAGGTAAACATCGCGAGGAAACCGGCATGTCCTAGAATCAAAAATTCAAAGACATGTGACATCTTCCAACCCGCACTGGGCCCGCGTGGTGGATGACGGCACACTCCCTCTCACAGAAAGGAGGCCTGTGTCCTAGCAGTTAACTTTCAAATTCTGCAGTACGAGAGTACTGCAGAATTTTAAAGTTAGAAATGGCGTAGCGTGCCTTGGCGGGGCCCCGTATAAAAAATTGTTTAGGGGCCCTTAGGAATGGTAAAGATTTCTCACAAAAGAAAAAAAAATGTTTACATAAAATTAAAAGAAAATAATATTTATTCATCATAATTATCTATCTGTCACTTTTTCCAAAATTTTTACAAACAATTCAAATTGAATACTTATACACTCTCCTTGCCTTTTTTCGGAAAACTGATTCATTAAATCATTTATAGCTGATTTGCTTTTTTCGACTTTTGTCATTCGTGAAATAAAAAAAAATTTGGGAAGTTTTTATTCATTTTTTGCTTGCGCATGTTGGGGGCCCCCGTGGCCCGGGGGCCCCGTATAATTGATACGGCAGATACGGCGGTAGCTACGCCCCTGAGTACTCTAGATTCAGCAGTAAGTAGTAGAAAAAATTATCGAAGCAGATGACGCAATATTGTTCAAAAACTAAGTCAAAACAAATCAATTGGATAGGCATATTCTTTAAATGTATAAGTTGATTGCAATGGAGGGCAATTTCTCCAACCGTAAACTGACTGGATTGGTTTAAGTGAGAGTTGAATCCAATTTAAATATGATTACAGATCAATAGTAGATTCTATTTTTATTCGCTTGGGGCAGGCCTAATGTTTAGCAGTGGTTGGCTGAAATTATGATGTTAAAGAATCCATCTATACTAATACGAATCTATATCACATTAATCACACTACCACATCACACTAATATTATAAAGGCGAAAGTTTGTGAGTGTGAGTGTGTTTATATGTTTGTTACTTCTTCACGCTCAAGCGGCTGGACCAATTTTGATAAAATTTTGCATGGAGGTAGCTGACGCCCTGGATTAACATATAGGCTACTTTTTATCCCGATATTCCCACGGGATCGAGATTTACGCGGGTGAAACCGCGGGGCGCAGCTAGTACCTATTAAAACAAAGTCGTGTTAGTTACACCATTTATAACTCAAGAACGGCTGGACCGATTTTATGATCTTTGATTTGTTGGATTTGTCTCCGCCCCGAATAGCAGAATAACTATTAAAACATGGAAAATATTCACGAAAAAAAGAATGAAGATAATTCATCTGCATAAAATTCAAAGTCCTGACTGACTGATATACCAACGCACAGCCTAAACCGCTGGTCCTAGAGACATGAAATTTGGAGGGTGTGTTCTTTGTGAAGAGTAGGTATCAACTAAGAAAGGGTTTTCCGAAAGTCCACCCCTAAGAGGATGAATGGGGGAGGGTGAAATTTCACGCGAACGAACTCGCGAACAGAAGCTAGTATTATAAAGAGGTATTGTAAGTTGTAAGTTTGTATGTAGGGGTAATCTCCGAAACTACCACTCGGATTTCAATCAATCAATCAATTCAGCCTATCGCAGTCCATTGCTGGACATAGGCCTCTCCCAGACTGCGCCACAGCACCCTGTCCTCCGCCTTCCGCATCCAGTCTACCCCAGCCACCTTCTTTAGGTCGTCCGTCCATCTAGCTGGGGGGCGTCCCACACTACGCTTGCCAGTACGCGGTCTCCACTCCAGGACTCGTC
Source organism: Amphipoea lucens (assembly GCA_947508005.1). NCBI lineage: Eukaryota > Metazoa > Arthropoda > Insecta > Lepidoptera > Noctuidae > Amphipoea > Amphipoea lucens. Next base: position 10,949,364 of record OX382382.1, read on the forward strand.
TGCTCCACCGGCCATCGGTCCTTCGACAGACATGGCCAGCCCACTGCCACTTCAGTTTGCTTACTCTGCATGCTATGACGGACCACTCGGATTAGAAACAATCTTATTTGCATTTGATAGCCCAATTCATGAGGAAGGTGATGAGCTGTTTAATATCACACTACGGTCCTAAGGAGCCGAGTAAAAGGAAAGAAAAGTCAGAAAGAATGCTAAGCGAAAACGAAGTAGTCCTCGTAGCACAGCCGAGCGATGGGATGCGACACGATGGGTCGGTTGCAGACAATCGTCACTACACTAGATCCATCATGGATCTGGCCAATGGATCTTCTGAGATTGAACGGAAATTTCCCGCGGTCAAAGTCGCGGGCAGAAACTAGTGAACCAAAGTTAAAAGTACCTCCAGCAAAACACACACACACACAGCACACACACTCACTCACTCGCATTCGAGAGGTTTTATTCCAAATTTAAAAAAAAAAATTTTTTTTTGTTTAAGAATCTGCGAAACTTGAGGCATCTCAGGTGCTCTGTCTTCCCAGAGACAAAGTTTTGGTACAGTTGATGGTCATAGACGGTGATGAGGGTGATGACCACCTGCCACAGTTCTTAAAAAAAAAACATGCCCATCACAAAAAATAAAAAGTTTCCGAAAACGTAACTAGATGGCGGTGGCGTCGAATTAGAAGTCGCTATGGTTTCGTTACCGCCGCTGGTATAAGATGCAGCGTAGAAAATTTTGAATTGACTGGCAAAAAGCCGGAGTCTGGATTAATAGGCTTATAATTCTATTTTTGTTAGCGAAAAGTCACATGACGTGACAAAAATCGCTTTATATAATTATGAACACGGAGTACTTTTTGTTTTGATTGATTATAACAATTTACTACAATAGATAAATTAAAATTGAGATAAATACACGGTTATACCTCATATTGTATCATCAGTCTGGTGTCTGGTCTGCCTCCAGTCTAACCGGATGCAGCTGAGTACCATACCAGGATTTTACATGGAGTGACTGCCTATCCGACCTCCACATTCCACAACCCAGTTACTGGGTAATACGAAACCCCTTGGTAAGACTGGTTGTCTGACTGCCGGGATCAACGGCTTAACGTGCTTTCCGAGGCACGGAGGGGTCTTGGTATATATGTAAAGATGATCACCCATCCACGGACCAACCGCGGCACGGAGGGATCTTGGTATTTAAAGATGGTCACCCATCCACGGACCAACCGCGGCTAGCGTAGTATTATTTAGCCACATGCATATGAATCAGAATCTTTGAACATCTCTGCAATTGCTTGCCTTACATTTTCAGGATTTATACTGTTTTTTTTTTTACTGTCTCGAAATTCAAGGTGTTCTACCTATGAATATGAACAACTTTCACTATGGGACTAACTCTGAAATCACGAAAAAAAATCAGCTGTTTAATACAAAACATGACCAAAATGTATGAAATAGCAGATTTTTTTTGTGTTGTTGTTTTTGTGTGTTAATTTGTTGTTGTTATGTTGTTTTTAACAAATAAATAAATAATAACACAACTTTAAATACCCCCACGACCCCAGTACCGTTGCATACACCTATAAGTACAATGTTTTGCGTGCGTTACATTGCGCACTACCGCAAACAGCAAATCACATCAAAAAATAAAATTCGTTTCCCAGCAATTATTTTTGTGCAATTTTACTTAGTTTGCTGAACAGAAAGCGATGATATAGCGCAAATCTATGTACAGACGCCAGCACATCAAGCTACCCGAAACTGTCAAATTTTCCTAATCAACTTTGAACCTTATACTTTAGCGATAAAGTTGAAAATCTATTAAAGAATTTTGACAGATTGTAGTAATTTGATGTGCTGGCGTCTGTACCTAACAAGCTCGCGTGATAAATAAAAATAATAGTAGTGAGAAGTGTAGAAAGCGAATATTTTTAATCTCGCTCGTTATTTAAGTACAAGTTATAAAAAACGAAACCAATTACAATTACTTTAGAACGAAGTCGTTCATTATCTTGTTTACGCTTTTACTCTCATTTAAATTGAGATTTAAAAAGTAAATCTATCTACCTATCACACTTATATTATAAAGGCGAAACTTTGTGTGTGTGTGTGTCTGTGTTGTTACTTCATCACGCTCAAATGGCTGGACCAATTTTGATAAAATTTTGTATGGAGGTAGCTGACACACTGGATTGACATATAGGCTACTTTTTATCCCGATATGCCCACGGTATCGAGACTTACGTGATGAAACAGCGGGGCACAGCTAGTAAACAATATAGGTACACAATGACAACTTTTATTTATGATTCAAATATTTACATAATTTAAAAAGGCTAAAAGTCTTAAAATAATAATATGTACAAGTACCTATACACCGTGTTCCGATCGATATACATGAACTTCGACCAGGTGTTCAGACCATGGAAATAAGCATTTTTCATTATGGACACATTAGTGAATTCTTATTTTTTGTTAATTTTCATATAAACTAAATACCTTGACGTAAATCGCCCGATATGCATGCCTCTTTATCCGTATTGGCAACGATGACGTATTTTCATTCATAAGATTTGGCGGGCTGCAACTTGTCAAAACTGAGTTAAGACCCTTTCTTACTGCATAACTCAATTTACTAAATGAAATTACAAATATCTTTGTAACGAAGCCTTTTTAAGTACTACTTCCTTTGTTAGATTTAATTTGTAAAAGCTATAGAAGCGTTTGACAAAGTTTATGGATATCGTGAAGAACACGGTATATAAAAAGGTAGGGGAAATAATCAAAGGGCATCAAAAAATTCGTCCGGATCGCTGTCAACAGGAAACGTGCCCAAAAGGCTGGCAGCATTGTCACGTTGCATGGCAATGCTGATTCTTTGGCCAAAAAATAGGCCAGCCCCGTAGAAATTAATGTCTATGGCCAGCCCTCAAGTCACGTGAAGAGTCGACCAACCGCTTGGCGACGTCTTGAAATACTAAGTGGGCACTCGGACCCCATGGCTCTAGTGTTTCAACCCCAAACGGCTCAAACATATAAGTTCCAAAGAGATTGGAGTATTTGCGCCGTTTGAGGTTTTCCGCACCTGCAGCAGCCGCCCCAGCACAGCTCACCGTGCTTAATTCTACCAACAATGTCATCTTTCACTCATCCTCATTTATCGAGAAAAACAGGTTTTGCTGAGACTTTGTTGTTTTGGTTTTGTTTTCTTATTTGTATTTGTAATGATATATACGTGATTACTAGTTTATTTATTTATTAGTATGTATTAGGTATGTTGAAACTGTGTGTACTCCCCGTCACTTTTCCCTAAGGGTTCATTAGAAAACCAGCGTCAGACAGGTCTTGGCGCAGCCGTGAGGCACACACTATTGTTGTCTGTAACATTATTTTTTTATTAATTTTGTATTTTATGTTCCACGAACTGTGTCTAAATAAACATTTTTCTTTCTTTCTTTCTTATCCATCCAAGTTTTCTATCATCACAACTCGGAACAAATGACAGAAAACAAACACGCCACATTAAGATTACCTCTAATTTTCTCTAAGCTATAACGTTTTTACGTATACTACATTAGGGTCAGTGGATCGAAGCATTTCCTAGTCATTTCACGTTTGTGGAAAGCTGGTTTTGTAGTAAACTAGCTGTGCCCGCGACTTCGTTCGCGTGCATGACGCAAAACGTTTTAATTTTTTTGCGCGGAACCCTAATTCTTTTTCTAAAATAAAAGTAGCCTAAATTACTCCGCTATCTGCCAGTGAAAGTCCCGTCAAAATCGGTCCAGCCGTTTCAGAGAGTAGCCGGAACATACAGACAGACAAAAATTGTAAAAAATGTTATTTTGGTATGTACCGTGTATACATCCATATGCATTTAGTAAAAAGCGGTTATATTAATATTACAAACAGACACTCCAATTTTATTTATTTGTAATGTAATGTAATTTGTATCGATTAGCTTCTGCCGGCGATTTCGTCCGCGTGGACGTTAAAAATTATCCTACGGGAATTTACTACCGGAATAAAATGTATTCTATGTCCTTACAAGGTCTTGGCTTTTATCCTTATGCCTTTCATCCAGTTTCATTCCGCCATTGTGGCACGAAGAGGTAACAGACAGACTATATTTCCAATCCCTAAAATCGCTTTAAAAGAGGTACAGTCAGCAAAAGAGATAAGTATGCTGGATCGTCGGATAAAGTTGAAGTTTAGTAAGAAAACGATGGATGTTGTCCATAGAATATCTATGATGTTGTCATTTTTTGTTTTCTATTAAAAAAATTGAATTTTATTTGAGAACATCCATTGGTTTCTTACTAAACTTGTTCCTAAAAGACAGATTTTTTCTAATCCAACTGGTACCTAGTTCCAGAGATTTGCGCGTTTAAACAGACAAACTCTTTAGCTTTATAATGCAGTATCTAGATAGTCCTATTGTAGTGTGCGTACATAATACCTATCGTTTTTGCTTCAAGACGCTAGGTATGAAAAATCAAGTGTTTAGCAAATACGTCTCGTCTTAATTTAGATATTGCCTTATTCAGTTCTTGTTCTTGTTCAACCTACAAAAAGTAGGTTTTGCATATTTGTCACGTGGTTGGGTATCTACAGGGTGTTACAGAAAGGGTATATCAATACAAACGGGTTGAAGAGTGTATCTGGTCTAGAATCTCTGTACAAAATTTCAGCTCAAAAGCATTAACTTTGAAAATGCTTAATATTTTTTTATTTCGACATCACGGCGCTGCACTGGCGCGCGGCGGCGTGATGTGCGTGTACTAGGCGCACAGACACACTACAGATAATGGATAATGACCCTCGTAGTGCGGTGACACGTTTATTATGATTTCAATTTAATAAACTATCGAAATAAAAAAATATTAAGCATTTTCAAAGTTAGATACTGTTTTTGAGCTGAAATTTTGTACAGAGATTCTAGACCAGATACACTCTTCAACCCGTTTGTATTGATACACCCTTTCTGTAACACCCTGTATAGATTAAGCCAGGGCCTTGCATGTTTGAAACAAAAATACTTAGACTGTCTTACGTAATTTTTACGTTCGAAAATTGCTGATTCTCAGCCTAATTAGAATGCTTTTGATTTTGAACTCCTGACGCGAGGCGCAGAAGCCATCGTCCTTGCCACTGCGACTACCGTTATACTGACTAGCCAGGTATTCGAACTTATGACCCTGAAATTGGTTGCCACCATCATGGTCAAAAACTTGCAAATATAATCACATAATATTTGTTTTCCTTTGATGTCGGTTGGGGCTCTTCACCTTGTCATATTGACGCAGTGCAACCTCTAAAATGTAGTCAAATACTTTGTTAATATTTTTAGAAACATTGACCCTTATATTTTTAATATATCTGAGGATTCTGAGTTATTATATGTTTGCTTTATGCGAAGATTACACTATTGCAAATATGTCACAAACCCCTTGGTAAGACTTTCTTTTACAACGTTTGTAAATATGTGAGCATTGCTTTATTTTTAATTGTGGTATAGTAATTGTATTCTACGAGTAGGTGCATCGTCTTCACATATTATGATTAAATAATGAATGTATTACATACAAAATATTATAAAATCTTTGAAAAGAGTAACGGTGGTTTCTTGCCCATTTTACTCACTGCTCTCAAAACGGTGAAGGAAAACATCGTGAGGAAACCGGCATGTCCTACAACCAAAAATTCGAAGACATGTGACATCTACCAATTGCCCATTTTGCTCACTGCTCTCAAAACGGTGGAGGAAAACATCGTGAGGAAACCGGTATGTCCTAGAACCAAAACTTCGAAGACATGTGACATCTACCAATTGCCCATTTTACTCACTGCTCTCAAAACGGTGGAGGAAAACATCGTGAGGAAACCGGCATGTTCTAGAACCAAAAATTCGAAGATATGCTACATCTACCAATCTTCAGTGGGACCGCGTGGTGGATTACGGCCCACTCCCTCTCACAGAAAGGAGGCTGCAGTCCCAGCAGGAACAAGGCTGATAATGCTGAGATGTCCTCATAGTTTGTTCCACAACAATAACTGACTGACAGACAACAGAAGGTCAATTCTAAATCTAGTCGCAGTCTCATCTCGGCGACAAACAAATGTTAAAACTTGTCAAAAATGTAGGGAAATTAGAGGTATTTTTGACAAGTTGAGACTGAGATCAGACTGTGAATGTTCTTAAAATTACGAGAATTGCCTCTCAGAGTTCACTTGAAGGTGTTAAATAAGTTTCCAAAGTTTGTATGGAAGCTCTAAATTTTCGTCCTTATTAAGGTGCAGCGGGGCAATCTCGACAGCGGGAAATTTCAACTAATCTTAATAACTTCCACATTTTACTTTATTTGAATAAGTGCCATCTATGACCGGATAGCTCAAAAGCAACTTCATAGTTTCTAAATAGATGGCACTGCTAGACCCAATACTGTTTGATCGGCACGGCCATTTTGTTTTCTTCTCTTTTTCTTGTTTGCACGTGCAAATTAGTGTCTCACATTTTTGCGAAAAAAAGTGGTAATTAATGTGTTTTTCGAAGATTTTCAAAGGTAAGACATTTAATTAAAGCCTATTTCATGTTTTTAGCTATTTTTTTCTGTTGTATCTTGCGTTTTAACAGCATTTTGGTGTGAGTTTGAATAACCCCACCTGGATTGTAATGGCGGCTAATTTCAACTTTTTTGCAGTTGGAATTGCCCCACCAGATTTTATATGGAAATGAACAAACACTAGTGATGTGCATGTTTCGATATGTTTTGTCGATGTAAATACTTTACAAATATTTAACTTGTAGCTATATTATTGTAATCTTTCTATTCGCAGGATCGCAACACGATTCAAATCGATGCATTTCGAGGGATTTTTCAATTTCTTACTACTTTAATTCGACCAGTACTTTTTAAGAATTCAAAGATTAGTTTTAAGTTGATTACCTACTTTTTGTTATGACTTGTTAATTTTTATATTTGTTAGATTATTAATTGCTATTTTAAAACTAAAAAAGACAGATGAATCTTGGTCCTAAATTATAAAATTGCGTAACGTTTATATGACCGATTCTAGATTTAGGACGAGGGGTGCTCTGGTTCTATTTTAAATACATATTCCTTTCTTAACATGAAGTTTTCATTTATGATTAGTGAGTAGATATAGTACCTTTAGTGGATAGCAGACCAAAATTATTTATTGGTGTATCTATCGACTTATTTTTTATTACGTTCCCATCACTATTAAGTATGGCGAGCAGTCGAAATTACCCCGCCTAAACCTTTAAAGTGTTTTTATTCAAAAATGAGCCTAGCTGCATAAATGACAAGATTCAATTTACATTACTATCCTTATAAAAAAACTCTGCATCTCACTAACATCAAGCTAAGAGCTATAGAAGAGAAATTATAATTAATAGTTGAAATTGCCCCACGGAGGGGGAATTACAACTATTTTTGCCTTTTTTGACAAAAACACATTTTTAAGCCTATCTATTGAATATTTTTCAATATGAGTTTGTAAAAATAATACACAGATAATGACTCTGGAGCGTCAATACATTACATTTTTAATAAAACTATATCATCTAATATTTTTATACCTTCAAAGTTGTGGTTTAGGTTTTACCAGTCGAGATTGCCCCGCTACACCTTACATCCCATTGAACACACGGCCTGTACTGTACATAACTAAACAAATTATGAAGAAGAACGAGTCCAATACGATCGATGGCGTAGACGGCATTAGTACTACATACCTACATATCGTGTCGACCGGTTCGAATCTGTTACAGCATGCGGCCCACGGATATCTATGATGCGGCCGGACCACTTTCTTCCCATAGGTCTTTAGATACCATGTTATGAATCATCAACAGACCAATAATTAAACTAAGATATAAAAGCGTATCTTACGTCCCGGAGTGTGTAGTCTGTTAAGAGAATTATCTAATTAGAGCGTAGTTCCGAAAATATTTAGCCTTCAAGCCCTTTTGGAAGGCCATTAGAATGTCTTTTTAACTATCAAAAATTAACTTGTAATGTGAGAATGAGAGCAGTGGTGGCCAAGTGGTAAAGCCGCGACTTACGAGTTGTAGGTCGTACGTTCGAATCCAGACAGGCGCTTTACTTTGTGTAAATTATTTCATCACCACTGCTCTCAAAACGGTGAAGGAAAACATCGTGAGGAAATCGGCATGTCCTAGAACCAAAAATTCGATACGTGACATCTGCCAACCCGCACTGGGCCCGCGTGGTGGATTACGGCCCACTCCCTCTCACTAAGAGGAAGCCTGTGTCCCAGCAGTGGGAACATTATAGGCTGATTATGTAAGTTGTAATGTGATGGCCATTGGCAATGGCGTAACTTCAGATCAGAGGGGCAGGCACCCGTATTTTTAAGAACATTCGCATCTAATCTTCTGTCGCATCTTAATCTGTCAAAAATACAATCATAATATCAATTTACTTACATTTTTGACCAGTTTTTGACATTGATTGTCGCTGAGATGAGATTGCCACTTGATTTTGAACGTTTTTTAAGTACGAGAACTGAAGGCCAATTCTCGTAATTTAAAACGTTCAAAATCTAGTCGCAGTCTCATCTCGGCGACAAACAAATGTCAAAATGTAGGAAAATTAGAGGTATTTTTGACAGATTGAGACTGAGATCAGACTGTGAACGTTCTTAAAATTACGAGAATTGCCGCTCTGGCCTTCAGAGGTCTTGGTGCAAAGAGGAAATTGGGCCTCCATCACCCATCGCCCCGGCGTGTCTTTTTTTAAGCTCGTTTAATTTACTGAACTTGGTTATGAACCAGGACTGTAAGATCGAGTGAAGCGAGCTCGAAAGTTGAGCAACCTCCCGCAGAAATGTTAGATTTTCCATCATACCACGACCACCACAGACCATGAACATTCATAGAGAATTAGGAGTTACTTTGTCGACTTATATAATTCAGTAAATTTTCTGAATGCAAAGAGTATAGGCAGGTGGAGCGAGCGGAGCGAGCTCAAAAAGTGTAGCATTTCTTCTTAACGTAGTTTAACATAGTATTTTAAAACCCTCCATGTTGGTTTGGCCACTCAGTGGAGCCCCCAAACACCGCGGGCCCTAGGTTCCCGCACCACTTTGCACCTTATTCCTTATGCCACTGGCCATTGGCCATAAGTGGGAATACTAGTTTCTCATCACAATGGCAACTTTTTAGAATAATTACCTAGAGTCTGGCAAACGAAAGTAGAGACTGAAAAAGCGCGGCAAATTTAAAAAATATCAGCATAGCAACCCTAAAATTAGTATGACATACCTGGGATAACCTAATTTGATACTTTCTAATAATTTGTTTTTGATGAAAATGGTATTATTTGAACACTACTGCTTGACTTAGAGACTTTTGAGTTAGAAAAATGCTCAACAAGATCACAACAAATCACCAACAACACGCCATCTTCACAGACCATGTAACTTGTTTTAAAAAAAAAATATTTGACATTTTGTCTAACATTGCCATATAAAAAGTCTGCAAATAATTCGAGTGTCTACTTTCGTTTGCCAGACTCTACCTATGATCAAACAAAAATCCAGCATCAAACAAAAACGAAATAAGAAAATGTTTTTTTTTTTGTTTCATGTCATTTCGGTTTCTTTTTATACACAGATCCGAACATCCTAAAGGTAATGGTTAATAAATGAAATCATATTGAAGTCATAGTACAGACGCCAGCACATCAAGCTATCAGAAACTGTCAAATTTTCCCAATCAACTTTGAACCTTGTGTTTTAGAGATAAAGTTGAAAAATCTATTAAAAAACTTTGACAGATTGTAGTAGCTTGATGTGCTGGCGTCTGTACCTATCCTATGAATTAATCACACCTTGTAACCTTGAACTAAGACTTGTTAGAGTTAAGTTTTCGAGGGTTATCTACTTAAAAACCGTTAGGATTTTTACATCCCATCAAAAAATTATAGAGCATGCATGATATGGTTAACTTGTTTAATACCATAAGCTTTGTATCTTTACCAATTCTTATGGTCATGGTTTCATGACCATGGGTGCCAGATAACATATTTCATTTCATAAAAAGTAGACATTCTCTTCGCACATCGAGTGTCATGTGTACCGATAGCAATAAAATTTATATTGTGTCTGCTAGTTTGACGCGCGACGGGTTAATGGTTGAGAAATCTGGCTGTTTGGAAGGTAGATATAAATCTGATCTTGCTTACGGTACTTTTCTGTACTTAGGTATGCTTGTTAGGGTCAATCCCTACTGAAAGACCAGCAGCCCTTATCTATAGTCATTTGAAGGCAAAGGAGGGGCAGCGCGGGGCCGCGAGGCTGCACGAGCCTTACTAAAAAGAGGAGTCACTTGCTCTTACGGCCGCTGCGCGCCGCTGCTTTTTCACTGGGGATTGACCCTTTTTTTATGGATGGGAAATCATCAAATGACCCCTCCCGCTCTGGGTGGAGCGGAAGGGAGTGTCAGACTCTTACTGACTAAAACCCATCCCCACCCATCCCTTAGCCCTTTATGTTCCGGGGTAGCGGTAACCATTTCGGACAATCCCGCACCCCCGGCAGCCTTCGGCCCTGGCAGGCCCCTTCCTTTTTGCTGACATCTCTTTGAGGCGCGCGTGGAACACGTACGCGCCGTCCGGCACAAGCCTGGTCCTGATCGGACGGTGAGCTACCCATTACTCTCCGTCCGCAGGCCCGCGCCTACGGTGGCCGGGAATCGTCACGCGGCTCCCGACGCCCGGAGCGTCTCCCGCGGTGGCTAGGACGTGAGGCTCTCTCCCTCAGGGGACCCTTAGTCGCACTTGCAAGGGCAGCTGCTGAGCGTCTGAGCAGTCTGAATTAGTGCTCCGTTATTGACAGTAGACTTCGCCCTGCGTACAGAGACTCAGCATAAAATGTACCTGCAAAGCCTCACTAACAATATAAGTACTCAACCTTTTTAAACACGCTTTTATTTTCATTTCCAGGCCGGACATTCGGTCGTCCAGTCAAAAAGATGATGCAGGCGCTTATCCCGCTAGCGTTCCAAATCGGCGCAGCGTCCACGTGGGCAGTAGTCGCCGCGCTGGTCGGAGTCAAGACGCTGATCGTCGCGCTGGTTATACTGAAGCTGCTGCTTGTGGCGGGCGCTGCTAAGGTGACATTATTTTATATTAGTTAGTGGTAAGCGTATCGTCTACGTGTGTCTATGTGGGTAGTAGTCGCCGCGCTGGTCGGAGTCAAGACGCTGATCTTCGCGCTAGTTATACTGAAGCTGCTGCTTGTGGCGGGCGCTGCTAAGGTGACATTATACTTTGTATTAGTTAGTGATAAGCGTGTTATCTACGTGTCTATGTGGGTAGTAGTCGCCGCGCTGGTCAGAGTCGAGACGCTGATCGTCACGCTGGTTATACTGAAGCTGCTACTTGTGGCAGGCGCTGCTAAGGTGACATTATACTTTGTATTAGTTAGTGATAAGCGTGTTATCTACGTGTGTCTATGTGGGCTGTAGTCACCACGCTGTTTGAAGTCAAGACGCTGATCGTCGCGCTGGTTAAACTGAAGCTGCTGCTTGTGGCGGGCGCTGCTAAGGTGACATTACTTTGTATTAGTTAGTGATAAGCGCGTTGTATATGTGAGCTGTAGTCACCACGCTGTTTGAATTCAAGACTCTGATCGTCACGCTGCTTATTCTAAAGCACTAAGGTCCGACTCTAGGATCAAACAGGACCCCACGTAGCAGATAAGTTTACGACAGCTTGAACAACCAGTCAGACATATTTTTTTTTAGTATATCTGTACAGAGTGAAATTGAATTCATGGGCATCCTTTTAAAGGGTCATTGTAATCATCATTATGAACAACTTTTACTATGGGACTAAAACTAAAATCGCGAAAAAAAATCAGCTGTTCCTTGCATTTATGTTAAAATGTAGGGAAGAGCTAATTTTTTTATGCGATTTCAGGTTTGGTCCCATAGTAAAAGTTGTTCATAATGATGAGTACAATGACCCCTTAAAAGAATGCCCATGAATTTAATTTCACCCTGTATAATTATTGTTGGTTTACTAAGTAGGTACACACTTTGGATCATACTTATTTGTAAAGTGAACCAAACTGACTAACTGATCACAAGGTCATTGCACTTGACACTGCCCCACCAGCCAAATGTACACACAAAGTCAAAGACACATCGCTGATCTAAGTTTGAACGAATTTCGCAATAGAATGGCTTTGAATTATGGTCTGGTAAGTATGTCTTCACGATGATGTGTCAACTGTCAACTTTTATGCTTTTACGTTACGTGTCACCTTTTTAGTGATCGATGCGGGTCGCACTCTAAGCCTTTGGTCTCAGCAGTCATTTGTAGATCTTTTACAGTCGTTACGGGTAGTCAGAAGCCCAAAAGTCTGACAACCAGCCTTAAAATGGGGTATTGTGTTACCCAGTAACTGGGTTGTGGAGGTCTGATATAAAAGCGGCCAAGTGCGAGTCGGACCTAGAATGAAACTCATTGCTACTGATAGTGTGTTTGGCGGTAAATTAATATACTTATTTAGTATTATTTATTTATTTATATTCAAAAACAAGTAACAAGGACTCAAAAACAAGTAACAAGGACTCAAAAACAAGTAACAAGGACTCAAAAACAAGTAACAAGGACTCAAAAACAAGTAACAAGGACTCAAAAAATGTTAGTAACAATATTTCTTAACAACTACGTTAGTAAATTTAACCTACACACTTAACCTAACACTGCAATACTGGTTAATGCAAATCCCTGCTACAAGCTCAACACCGATGTGGAAAGCTTGCAGCAGCGATTCACATTATAAGCAGTCCAGTCTGCACGCGATACACCGCAATATAATGTTGGGGCTGGCCCGCACCCGGCGCCCATTATTTACCTAATCAAATCATCACATTGTCTATGACCCACACTCCAAGGTCATTAACTGTCATTTGTCAAAATAAATAAAAACGTATTACAACATAACACACATATTTGGCACATTCTGTACCCACGAGAGAAAGTTACTTTTACAACCGGATTGAGGAAAGGGATGCAGATATGATTTTAGGACGAGTTTGAAAGAGATAGGTATAGTATCAGTATTGGATTCTATGCTTTGCTGATTTCGTGAAACAATTGGATTGATGTCAGAATGTTTTTGCAGTTAGTACAGTTGATCTTTGGTTTCCTGAGAAAATGGTGAACAGTTACTCAGTAACGGCCGACCAAATACTGAGCGTTTTTGGCACTTGAATGTCAAAATGTTGATTTCAGAGTGACTAACACTATTTAAAAAGTTTTAAAAATGTTTGAAGTTGTAGCGTAATGTGAACTTTATTGTGTGGGCATTAAAGTTATTTTTCCAAATACTTACTCATATTTGTGTAGGTATGGCTGGTTTCACAGCTGTCCGGGAGACCCGTACGGGCCGACCGTACACGGGAGACCCGTACGGGTAGTACCCGCGGTGCTCTGAAACGATGATTCAGTACGATACGGTTGCTAGCAAGAGATAGATGCGCTGTACGGGCTCAACCCGGAGCGGGTCGTGTACGGATCAAGCCGCGTCGCTGTGAAACGATGTTCTAGCGCCTAACATGTGCTCCCACTCCGGGCGCCCGTACTGACAGCCGCAGCAGTACGGGTCGCTCTGTGAAGCCAGCCTACATGTTTGGCAAATAAATCGCAAACGGTGGGTGCCTAATCCTTTGGGGAAGCTGGCCAATTCTCGTAATTTACAGCGTCCAAAATCTAGTCCCAGTCTCATGTCGGCGACAAACAAATGTCAAAAACTTGTCAAAAATGTATGGAAAATATAGAGGTATTTTTGACAGATTGAGACTGAGATCAGACTGTGAACGTACCTAAAATTACGAGAATTGCCGCTCTGATGCTTTCTACAGTGTCGTTGGATCACGCAATATGATGTTAGGTAGTCATTGGTACTTATTTCTAATATTTTGAAATGAAGGTCACACAGAATAATTCTTCCCATTTCGCAAGTTCCTTCCCATTTATTTAAATTGGCTGTTTGCATCTAAAAAAGTTTTTTACTTCTCGACAAATAACAGCTTTCATAGCAATAGAAAATGAAAGTGACATTGATATACCATTGTATATTGAGCTGACAGCCTCGGGCCCTTTGTGTTGGCAGGTATTGACAACCGGTATTCTGATAGTAACACGTGCGGATATTATAATGTACCTAACGTGAGCACGTGCCTAGCAGAGAGACGGAAGAGATCTATGGTGTATTTTGAATGGTGGTTCATGTATTTAGATTATGGGCATAACTTTTACTATGCTCTAAGTATGGACCATAATTATGGACCTACGTTTAATTAATCAATGTTTAATTATTATTGATTAATCAATGTGAGGGGCCCGTGGCTAAATAATAACAGCCGCACAGGTCGACCGATCAGGTTAAGCTACGCTTGCCGCGGTTGGTCTGTGGATGGGTGGCCATCTTTACATACCGAGACCCCTCCGTGTCTCGGGAAGCACGTTAAGCCGTTGGTCCCGGCTGTCATTCGTGGATCTTTGACAGTCGTTACGGGTAGTCAGAAGCCCGAAAGTTTAGATAACAACCAGTCTTACCAAGGGGTATCGTATTACCCAGTAACTGGGTTGTGGAGGTCAGATAGGCAGTCGCTCCATGTAAAATACTGGTATTCAGCTGCATCCGGTTAGACTGGAAGCCGACCCCAACATAGTTGGGAAAAGGCTAGGCAGATGACGGTTAATTAATCAATGTAATTTTAATGTCGACGGAGTAGGTTTCAAACTATCTCAGGTAGAACCTGGCGCAGAATCGTGGAATTTGGTGTAGGCAAAAAGAGGCCTATTGCCCAGCGGTAGACCTGTTTTTTTTTGACTCGGATGACAATTTAAATTATTGTATTAATATTTACATGCAAACAATTTGTGTTGTATGTATTGTACTAACGTTTGAGCAAATAAATGATTATCCTATGAAATGAAATAGGATTATCCAGGCCTTTGTCCAGCAGATGATGATGATTATCATTCATGTCTTCACAATATACTTATCGAGTATCTTTCCTCATTCCAGGTAGGCGCCCTCTTCGGTCAGAAGACACACGGCAGCAGCCACGGCTGGGAGCCTCCGCACCAGAAGGAGATACACCTGCATATACACAACGGAGGTCATCCCGAGGTGCATGAAGAACATGGGGCTATTTGTAAGATGATTTTCATTCTTTGACTATTGTGGTTTTCATTGGTTTACTTACATAATTAACTTTTACAATAGGTATTTAACACAACTAGCTATTTACACTAGGTACTACATTAAATGACTCTACCCCTTACTAATAAACGTATTATATCAGATGAATAGTTACACACCGATTTCTCTCTTTCAGTCGTCAGTAATTTCACTTTCGAAAGAAGAAGACAAAGCGTTGTGTAACTATACAGACGCTATACAACGTTTATTAATAAAGGGGGAAAATATAAATAAAAACAAAAGGACTGATTATTCCCGATGTCCACCACTTGTTTGGCTACCACCAGGGGACAGCAAAACAACTTTAAAAAAAAAAAAAAAAATTATTAAAAAAATAAATAAAAATTATTAAAAATTATTCTCGTTGTCCACCACTGGGGGACACTTCATAGTTTGAATAGGTCGAATTTTGAAACAAAATTTTGATTTTTTGATCGAGAAATGTATATAACTTGTTTATCTAGTGTCAGAATGGAAGCAAGCACCCATACCCCCTGTAGGGGTAACACCCGTGACCCCTGCGGCCCCTGTGGCCCCTGTGGGTCACGGTTACTACTTCGGGGCCCAACCCTATCAGACACATGCGGGGTTCAAACCTGTGGGTAATGGGTTCTTCATCGGCGCTGCCCCCACAGAAGCTACAAAAAGGATACTAAATATTAAGATCTAGAAGATTTGAGTTGTTAAGTAAGTGTGGTTACTTGAGTGACTGGAACCATTCAATCTTGTCTTTCACTTTCTGTGATATCCTGTTCTACATATAGTTTGTTCCTCTATATATTTTTCTATTCCTGCAATTTAGCCCCGTTATTCATAAACGCTGCATAAAGTTAAATAGTGATTCACGACTGCTTATTCATAATTTTTTGACGTTTAAACGTCACTTAACTTTTATCATCGTTTATAAATAAACGCCTAACCCCCTTATTAATAAACGTATTGTTACGAGCTTGGGGTTCGTGACAATAAAAACTGCCGATTTAATAACGAAAAATAGACACTTTAATTAAAAACACCAATTACAACTTTAACACACTAATTATAAAACACAATCGCACTACTGATTACTTGAAAGTCGCACTTGAAGATCGCTTCGATGTTATCGCTTGTATCGCTTATCCAATACTGAATCCCGGCTCGCAGGCTCACCGGCCTTATATAGGCCTCGGATAGTTCCAGAACCTTCTACCGTAGAAACATCTAGAATGTTCGAGTACATACCGAACCCGACCGAACAGACGTCGATAGTTCTGGAAAGTTCTATCATCGAAGTTTCTAGAAGGGACCCGAATAATTATTAGTTCTGCTACTCGATACTAGATGGCGCTAGTAGTAGCTAATGTCGCCATCAAGTGTGGCGCGTAACACTGCCCCCTCCTAAGACATGCTCGTCCCGAGCATTATCGGCCCCATAATAACGCGCCAGTCGATCCACATGGACGATCTTAGGAGTAGCTCTTGCACCTTTCTGTATCCGGTAGGTCACGTCATTGATCTTTGTCACAATCCGATACGGTCCGTCCCATTTAGCTTGAAGCTTAGGAGATTTCCCTTTGCTGCGGACTGGATTGTGCAACCACACTAGTGATCCTTCGTCGAACCCTTTATTGTTCATTTTGCGGTCATAACGGGTTTTCATCTTCTCAGACATTTGCTGGCCCGATTGTCTGACGTGCTCATAGATGTCATTCATTTTGTTCCGCAAGTCATTCGCATAATCGGTTATACTACGTGGGGCATCAGGTGGTATTCCGGTGATCAGGTCTGCAGGCAGCCGTAATTCTCTTCCAAAGTTTGCGAAAGCTGGTGTCACCGATGTACTTTCGTGAACAGCACTTCGATATGACAACAAAAACGGTTGTATGTGCTTATCCCAATCTCGTTGCCGACTTTCCACAACTTTTGCTAGGTATCTCTCCAATGTCTGATTAAATCGTTCCACCATTCCATCCGATTGTGGGTGGTAAGAAGTTGTTCTCGTTTTATGAGTGCCCATAACTCGACAAGTTTCCTGGAATATTTGGGACTCAAAATTCCTTCCTTGATCACTGTGAATCTCTAAAGGTACTCCAAAACGGCAGAAGACTTCATGAACCAGTTTATCTGCAACTGTTGAAGCTTCTTGGTTTGGAATGGCGAAGACTTCCGGCCACTTAGTAAAGTAATCCATTACAACCATGAAATACTTGTTACCACTATCACTTTCCGGAAACGGTCCCGCAACATCTAGGGCTACCCTCTCCCATGGTGCACCAACATTGTACAATTTCAATGCACGTCTACTACGAGTCTGAGGTCCCTTTACCGCTGCACAACTCGTACATTTGCGGCACCAGCCCACGACATCGTCCCGACAGTGGACCCAGTAAAACCGTTCTCGTATCTTCTGTAGGGTCCGTTTAACTCCCAGATGGCCTCCTGAACAACCATTATGGTACAGCAGTAGAACATCCGGTACTTGAGCTTTAGGGACAACCATTTGCAAATGACAGCTGTCTCCCCGAGCATTTTCCCATTTACGGCACAGGACTCCATCCTGAATCAATAAGCTGTCCCATTGGGCCCAATAGCTTTTTGTGATCGAACTCATCGCTGAGACGTCGCTCCACGTGGGCTTAGGTGCACTGGCCTCCATCCACTCGAGAATCGGCTTGAGGTCTGAATCTTCCTGTTGTGCACGTTGTAGGCTTTCCTTCCACTCGTTGCTGAGGTCTGTCTTGAGCATCCTCACAGGTACGACTTCTTTACTTTCTTGCCTAGTACAATGCTTGCAGTCTTCAGGACAAGGTCTTCTTGACAATGCATCCGCGTTGCCATGAGATTTTCCGCTGCGATGTTCGAGCACGAAGTCGTATTCCTGCAGTAGCTCAATCCATCTCGCAACTTGTCCTTCCGGATTTTTGAACTGCAATAGCCATTTCAGTGCAGCATGGTCGGTGCGTATGTGGAATTTCCGCCCCAGAAGATATTTGCTAAAATGCTGCAAAGACTTTACCACAGCAAGCAATTCCCGTCTCGTGACACAATAGTTCCTTTCCGGCTTCGACAACGACTTGCTGAAGTACGCTATCACTACCTCTTGATCACCCTTTCGTTGAGATAACACACCGCCAAGTCCTATGTCACTTGCGTCTGTGTCAACTATAAATTCCTTGCCTGCATCAGGGTACCCCAAAATAGGTGTTTTGCACAGTCGGTCCTTTAACTCCTGGAATGCGATATTGCAACTTTCATCCCAGCAGAAATGTCGCTTCTCCTCGGTTAGCTTGTGCAGGGGTTTGGCTATATCCGCAAAGTTCTTAACAAATCGCCGATAATAAGAGCACAAACCCAAAAATGCTCTGACCTGCGTCTTGTCTTTTGGAACTGGCCAATCCTTGACAGCGGCGATTTTCTCTGGATCCGTGCGGATACCTTCTTCCGACACTACATACCCCAAAAAGCTAACTTGTCGTTTGAATAGTGAACACTTCTTCGGACTTAACTTGAGGTTGGCACTCTGGATCTTCATGAGCACGCGTTCCAGGTTTTGAAGATGTTCTTCAAACGTGCGGCCTACGATGATGATGTCATCCAAGTAGACCAGACAGGCATCGCCAATTAGCCCGGTAAGTACAAGTTCCATCAACCTTTCAAACGTTGCCGGAGCATTGCACAATCCAAACGGCATAACTTTAAATTGCCAAAGACCCTTTCCTGTCGAGAACGCAGTTTTCTCCTTGTCCTTGGGATCGATTTCAACTTGCCAGTAGCCACTTTTCAGGTCCAGCGTGCTAAACCACTTTACTCCAGTAAGCATGTCCAGCGTGTCATCAATTCTTGGCAAAGGATAGCTGTCCTTCTTCGTAACGTCGTTCAGACGACGATAGTCAACACAAAACCGCATGCTGCCGTCCTTCTTTCTTACCAGCACTACAGGTGAACACCATGGACTAGATGAAGGTTCAATAACACCATCCTTCACCATTCCTTCAATCATGGTTTCCACTTCCTTTTCACGTGCTACCGGCAATCTCTTTGGCCGCTGACGGATAGGCAATTCTTCTCCTGTGTTTATTTTGTGTTGAACTAAGCCAGTCTTCCCGATGTCAGCATCGTTTGCCGAGAAAACATCGGCGTACTTGAGTAACATCTTCTTAGCCTTCACTATTTCATTTTGGGACAGAGCGCTACGGCAGTCTTCTAAAAGTGTGGACACTTTCGTTTGTGTATCCTTGCTGAGGGTCCCTGTCGATAGATATTGGCATCGACGCAACCAATCCACTTCCTCGCAAGTACCAACTAGTGTGCCTTTTTCTATAATCTGTTCCTGATCACAAAGGTTCAGCACACGTACCCCTGAGATGTCGGTGGCTCTGACCAAAGTTCGTGCCACTTTCCATGGAAGGTCATTGTCTACCCTTTCCACGAGTACACAACGATTAGTTTGCCCAGGATTCCGAGGAAGACTTACCGGCACAATCGTTTCCGATCTCGGCGGAAGAACAATCTTTTTAAGGCTGTACACATTCCCTGGTAACGCCCCTTCCATAAAAAGTTCCTCTTGTCCACATTTCAAAACACCTTGCTTGACGTCAATCTCGCAACAATTCTTCCTCATAAAGTCAAGGCCCAAGATGCAGTCGTCCATTATATCAGCCACGATGACATTATGCAGGTAGATTCTGTTGCCTAGCTTCAACTCCATCTTCTTCTCTCCATGGACGGGTATGCGCTGACCGGTAGCTGTTACCAAATTAATGCGTTCTCGGTTGTATGCGGAGTCCCCAAGGAACCGACTTATAAGTTGGGAACTGACGACCGTACGAGAGGCTCCAGTATCTATGGTCAGCTTACACGGCGTTCCGTTAACCTCGCCCTTGATGATTAAGCTGTTCCCGTCATGGGTTTGAGTGATCGAAATCCTTGGGGCTCTTTGAGCATCAGCCAGCACCCGCCCCGCAGTCCTGGCTATTACTCGTTTCCCTGCTGCTGGTGCTGGGCGGTGCTGTTAGCCGCACTACCCTCTGGAGCTCGGTCTTCTCTTTCTTCAGTTCGCTTAGGGCAACTAGATCGAAGGTGGCCTCTTTCCCCACAGCCATAGCACCTAGGGCTGTATCCTTTGTTGCGGTCGCGAACTGTAGCCGCTGCAACCTCCCTGACGCGATGGGAACGATGATCCTGCCGCACAGCTTCCACCTCCAGTGCATGGGCCAAGGCGTCCTTAAGGGTCCCGTGGTGACCGAGCCTCACAGCAGCTCTAACTTCAAGGTCACGGATGCCGTCGATAAATACCTGCACCAGGTTCCCATCAATAAGCGCAGGTACAGACTGGTATGCTTTCCGAACCAGCTTCTCAACTTCAAGGGCCCACTGCTGCAGGTTTTCATTATTGCGTTGCACGCGATCCTTGAGCTGCGCACGAAATACGTGTTCCAGGTGAGCGTCGCCATACCGAGCCTCCAATGCCTCAAGGAGCTGCTCGTAAGTCACTTCTTTTCCAAGAGCTTCCAGCACAGTTAAGGCCTGATCGCGCAGGCCTAGGGTGAGGGCAGTCATGGCCTGACTCTTATTCCACCCGTTCGCCTTCATGACAGCCTCAAACTGAATTTTGTAGGCCGACCAGGAAGAAGTTCCGTCGAACGGTGGCACTTTGAATCCCCGTAGCGAAGGTGTTGTAGCTACGGGGGCTGCGATTCCATCCTCAAGTTTAAGGTAATCCAGCGTTTTCTTCACGTCAGCCATTACGGTTTTCTTCACGTCAGCCATCACGGTGTCAACCCGATTATTCACTTGGTCGATTCGGGTTTCAGCTTCCAACAGGCGGTTGTCGTGTTGAGCAACCTTATCCTTCACCTCCTTTATGTCTTTCCCGAAGGTAGCGTGAAGTTCCTTCAGAAGGAGCATCTGCTCCTCCTGTCGGCGGGACTGCTCCTGCTGACGGCGGGCCTGTTCCTCCTTATCTTGCTGGAGCTGTTCTTCCAGCCGACGAGCCTGTTCCTCCTGTCGGCAGGCCTGTTCCTCCTGTCGGCGGGCCTGTTCCTCCTTGTCCCGCTGGAGCTGTTCTTCCAACCGACGAGCCTGTTCCTCCTGTCGGCGGGCCTGTTCTTCCTGACGGCGAGACTGCTCCTGCAGCATCATCATCAGAGCAGCAAAATCTGGTGCTGATGATGCTGGAGCAGCTGTGGACGGGCCGGCCTCCGTGATTAGTAGTTGGCCCTCCGACGTCTGTGGCGTTGCTCCACCGAATCGCCTCTGGTCCGTCTCTTGCTGGCGTTGACTCCGGGTACGGATGCCCTCCGTGTCGTCCTTCGGTAGAATCGGCATGATTTTAATCCCACTTCTGACACCAATTGTTACGAGCTTGGGGTTCGTGACAATAAAAACTGCCGATTTAATAACGAAAAATAGACACTTTAATTAAAAACACCAATTACAACTTTAACACACTAATTATAAAACACAATCGCACTACTGATTACTTGAAAGTCGCACTTGAAGATCGCTTCGATGTTATCGCTTGTATCGCTTATCCAATACTGAATCCCGGCTCGCAGGCTCACCGGCCTTATATAGGCCTCGGATAGTTCCAGAACCTTCTACCGTAGAAACATCTAGAATGTTCGAGTACATACCGAACCCGACCGAACAGACGTCGATAGTTCTGGAAAGTTCTATCATCGAAGTTTCTAGAAGGACCCGAATAATTATTAGTTCTGCTACTCGATACTAGATGGCGCTAGTAGTAGCTAATGTCGCCATCAAGTGTGGCGCGTAACAGTATTATATCGGATGAATAGGTACACACTGATTTCTCTCTTTCAGTCGTCAGTAATTAACTTTCGAAAGAAGACAAAGCGTTGTGTAACTATACAGACGCTATACAACATTTATTATAGTTCGCGCGGAACTAGTTGGCCGCGCCTTAGGTACGTGAGCGGTGGGAGTGCGGGGCGGGGGCGCATTACTCAGTACGTGCGTTGCGAACCGCCGCCTCACCCCTGTCCCCACCTCAGCGGCCAACTAGTTCCGCGTGAATTCTAGCAAGGGGGCTAGAGTTTTGTCCTAGTTCTCCACATGATAAATTCCAGTTCTTCTATTTAGTATCTGGATGTTTAACCAATCCGGACACTGAAACTGGCCCTTTTCCTTCCGTGGTTTTCATTGCTAGCACCAAAATCTTCTGTAAGCACTGAGATATTTTACTCTCCCTTTAAGTTTATTCGTCTTATTTGTATTATTCTTGACCTCTTTGTCTTTCGGTATGAGCACAAGTCACAGGTTGCAAAATTATCGCATTCTCGATCGTCTTCTATATTTAGGTACTGTCATACTTCATTCAGTCTTGCATTTCTAGTTTTTCTGTCTTTGAAACATCTTCATCGTCATCATAAATCTCCTGCTCCGAATTTTTTTGGGGTCTGCGCAACATGTATTTTCTCTATTCTACCCCCTTACCAATAAACGTATTATATCAGATGAATAGTTACACACCGATTTCTCTCTTTCAGTCGTCAATAATTTGACTTTCGAAAGAAGAAGACAAAGCGTTGTGTAACTATACAGACGCTATACAACGTTTAGTAAGGGAGCTAGTCTGAAACATCTTTGTGGAGGTTGACTTACCTAAGTACATAATGCAAACTTCTTGCATTGAATTTACTCTTAATTGGTCTATAGGACTGATTACCGCAGTAACTAAAATAATATAGTTGTAACAATCTTTGACTCTTTGACACAATAAAAAATACGATTGTGTTCCAGTGAATTTTATTTAAAACAAATATTAATTAATTAAAAATCTTCACAATCTTCAACATTTTTATTTCTTTTTATTGCTGAATGGGCCTTCTCCTGACCTCGATCACGCCTAATGGAAAGCGATGGATGAGGTCTATGATGAAACGAGCGTGGCTTGAAGATGCCTGTTCACTCTTGCTTTGAATTTGGGTTAAATGTGGAAGGGAATATAGTTCTTATATCTCCCCGTTGTTTGCATCATCACGTCCTTAGTACTCTGATTCAGATTCATCGACACATTGTTTTGACTGCCATCTTCTTCTCGCAATACTGCATGTGTCTTCTCTTTTATTGCTCGACACATAATGCGAAGTAGGTATAAGGCGCGCCGCCCACACGAGCTAGAGTCGAGGCGGCGTCGAGGCGCGGGCGCACGTTTTCTATAGGAATAAATATAGGTATGTCGCCTATACATACTTACCTATATTTATTCCTATAGAAAACGTGCGCCCGCGCCTCGACGCCGCCTCGACTCTAGCTCGTGTGGGCGACGCGCCTTAGAGAGTGCTTTACAATCGTTTCTTTTTTAAACATCTAAGTATTTCTAAAAAAAATTCCCGTCAATCAAGTGTGAAACCTGAACATATTGTAGCTTGCGAAAAAATAAATTAATTGAGTCATTTTTTTTAATACATTCGTTACACCCTTAGGAGGAACCGTATAGAAAATTGCTCTTTCATTCAAAGTAGGTACCTAGTTTAATTATAATTAATAAAAAAACTAACTATGTACTTACTTCTCCTGATCGAAGACTTAGGTAGTTACTTAAATCTATACCTATCTATGGTCTTTTATACGATCAAATGAGCATTATGAGTCGTGCACTTTTGGATTTTTATCTTTTCGTCGTGTTCTTTGAAGCCCCTTTCACGTCATGCAAAGTTATGCTTGCTCACTCACTGTTGTGAAATATTTTCTTAAAAAACTAGGTATATTATTATGTAAAGAAGATTTTTCCGTTTACATTTCAAACGCCACACAAACGCCACAAAAGGCAGAAGGCATTTGGAGTTTTGTAAACACCAACCTTTTGCATTCCTAGAAGTGGTATTTAACGGTATTGAACGTAGAAAGTGATTCTTCAAAAGCAAAAGTAGGTTTTTCGATGACGCATGACGATGCTAGTTGCTTAAATATGGGAAAAATGGAATCAGTGAAAGTTTGGATAAGATTGGGTGCGTGAAACGCTAGTTAGGTTAGTAGGTAGTGGTAATTGAAAAATGGTTAAACTTTGTTAGGTATTTCGTGTTTGCAAGTATATAACTGTGCCTTGCTTGCCATAACTTGACGCAATTACTAAATAAATGTGTTTTAAACCTGGGATAACAAGTTCTAAACAAGTTCCTGCATCCTTTATTACCATTATGTTTGTATGAGTTAAGTTGTTCATACAAATGGTCTTCTTTTATAATTATAAATTATTAAAGGCAGATTTTTTTCTAAAGAATCTCTGATCAAATAGCAAAACTTTTTAAATCCTAATGAACTGCTTGCGACATCTATGATCGAATAGAACAACTATTAAAACATTCAAGAACTGAAAAACTATTGTAGTTTTAATATTATTCACTAGATGGCGCTATAAATGCTATTTTTATTAAAACAATTTTAAACTGGCAACGAGTTATAATCGTAATAAAATTTATCGTGGAACACAAACCTTCAATTAGGAATTTTCCTGATTTCTACTAAGCACAATTTACTATTTGCAATTCTATTATGTTGTTTTTCTCGTATAGCGATAGATGGCGTTACTGTAGAGCACCTTGACTCTTTTTACTTTAACTCAGCTACTCATTAACAGATAGCGTTCTAACCAATTTCAATTTTTTACAGCCGGTTGGAACAGAGATGGCACACCAGCAGCTTCGGCCACAGATAATAAGAACATCAACTTGGTTATTAACCCTTATGCAGCAGTCGCAGGTCCTCAAACTATCAGCACGCCTTACGGAAACTATGTGAGGGTTGATAATACTGCTTTGTCTTCGTTATCCAGTTTAAGCACGTAAAATAATTTGTATTAATTATAATACCTTATTTTGACCTCTATTACGAGTCGGAGAACACAGTAAACAATTGATAGAACAGTATTACCTATTACCTAGTATTGGATTGGTCATTGACCAATCATTTTGTCTGTTTGCTTAACCTAGTTGACTGCTAGCATTTCCTCATTTTTAGTTGAGGCCATGTTTAGCAGTTGTCTATGTTGGGACAAACAGCTATTTAAATACCAGCCTATCGTTGTCCCACTGCTGGACAAACGCCTCTTCTTATACAAAGAAGGCATGAGCATTGATCACCACGCTTGCAAGACGGTTTGGCGATTTCAAACTTATATTAACTAAGTACAGACGCCAGCACATCAACCTACCCGAAACTGTCAAAAATTCCCTATCAACTTTGAACCTTATGCAGTACTTTAAGTATTCTGTGCTTATGCTTCAGTGATAAAGTTGAAAATCTATCAAAGAAATTTGACAGATTGTAGTAGGTTGATGTGCTGGCGTCTGTACAAGTCCAGCGGGGTAACGGCGCGGCGTAACACACTATCAGTAGCAATGGCTTTAATTTTGACAGTTCAACAACATTCATTGCGTTATTTACGTTGTTGAGCAGATAAACTTTTCGAATATATGAAGCAATGGATTAGCAATATCCTTCAAAATGATTCAGATCGTGATTTATAGTGTGTATTACGCTATTAGGGTCCTGGTTTCCTCATGACACGATGTTTTTCTTCACCGATGTTTGGAATATCCAAGATTAACTCTGAAAGTATTTTAAAGTTTTATTTTATTTTAAAGTTATCTGCTAATAATAGATTTTGTGCTATTTCCAACCCAGGAATCAAAACGGTCGGCATCGTTGTCCATTTTGATTATAAAGCCCAACTGCCGCCCGTCATATTCTTAGATCGATTCCTTGAAAGCGCAGTTTTTTTTTCAGTTTTGTTAAATTCCTAGTATTTGGAGTGGGATCTCCCAGAATTTGGCTGGAAATAGACACGCCTTTGGACTTAAAATATTATAGAACTAAATATACGGAAAGGGTATATCAATACAAACGGGTTGAAGAGTGTATCTAGTCTAGAATCTCTGTACAAAATTTCAGCTCAAAAGCAGTAACTTTGAAAATGCTTAATATTTTTTTATTTCGATAGTTTATTAAATTGAAATCATAACAAACGTGTCACCGCACTACGAGGGTCAATATCCATTATCTGTAGTGTGTCTGTGCGCCTAGTACACGCATATCACACCGCCGCGCGCCAGTGCAGCGCCGTGATGTCGAAAATTGACTTTGAATTTTGATTGTTGGACAAAGTGATAAGATTTAATGTAGAAACCTTCTATACCTACTTTAACATATGAATGTGTTACTACCTAATTATATTTAGTGAGTGATTGCGCGTAAGAATTGCCTGAACAGGGTTTGTTTACACTTTTGTTTGATACTTTTGGAATAGACCATACTTAAAGAGAGCAGTGGTGGCCCAGTGGTAAAAGCCGCGACTTACGAGTTGTAGGTCGTAGGTTCGAAGTTTCGAACTAAGACAAGCACTTTACTTTGTGTAAATTATTTCATCACTACTGCTCTCAAAACGGTGAAGGAATCGTGAGGAAGCCGGCATATCCTAGAACTAAAAATTTGAAGACATGTGACATCTGCCAACCCGCATTGGGCCCGCGTGGTGGATTACGGCCCACCCCCTCTCACAGAGCGGAGGCCTGTGTCCCAGCAGTGGGAACATTATAGGCTGATTATGTTATTATTACTTATGTATAATTATTGCTAAATTATTAGTAGGTTTTAAGTAATTTCTATTGTCAATCGTTAATGCTTGATTTTAGAAATACTTTTGTTTCTTTTTGCTTTAAAAGCTTTGTCAGCTTTTTGGCTTCGAGTATGTTACCAAGAAATACTAGTTAATTTAAGAACGTATTAGACAATAAAACTAATATCAAATAGAAGTAATATTTATTTATTAAATTGTATTTTAAGGCTTACCTATTATAATTGTTTAAGTGTAGATACCGAATAAATAATTTCAATTTTGTTTTTATTTTTTTATTGGTTACTAAGTATTTATTTATATTATCAAGGGGTATCCAGTAATTGCAAGGTTGTGGAGGTCATATAAGCAGTCGGTCCATGTAAAATAAAAAAACCGGCCAAGTGCGAGTCGGACTCGCCCATGAAGGGTTCCGTAGCAGCAAGTAACATAATATAATATAAAAGTTCTTGTAGTTCGTTGTAACTTTGCGGTTTTCGATTTATGACGTATTAAAAAAAAAACTACTTACTAGATCTCGTTCAAACCAATTTTCGGTGGAAGTTTACATGGTAATGTACATTATATATATTTTTTTAATTTTATCATTCTCTTATTTTAGAAGTTAGAGGGGGAGGGACACACATTTTACCACTTTGGAAGTGTCTCTCGCGCAAACTATTCAGTTTAGAAAAAAATGATATTAGAAACCTCAATATCATTTTTGAAGACCTATCCATAGATACCCCACACGTACAGGTTTGATGAAAAAAAAATTTTGGAGTTTCAGTTGTAAGTATGGGGAACCCCAAAATTTATTGTTTTTTTTTCTATTTTTGTGTGAAAATCTTACTGCGGTTCACAGAATACATCTACTTACCAAGTTTCAACAGTATAGTTCTTATAGTTTCGGAAAAAAGTGGCTGTGACATACGGACGGATGGACAGACAGACAGACAGACAGACATGACGAATCCATAAGGGTTCCGTTTTTTGCTGTTTGGCTACGGAACCCTAAAAAAGCACGTTAACCCGTTGCTCGGGCTGCCATTCGTGGATCTTTGACAGTCGTTACGGGTAGTCAGAAGCCCGAAACTCTGACAGTCTTAACAAGGGGTATCGTATTACTCAGTAACTGGGTTGTAGAAGTCAGATAGGCAGTCGCTCCATGTGAAATACTGGTATTCAGTTGAATCCGGTTAGACTGGACGCCGACCCCAACACAGTTGGGAAAAGGCTACACAGATGATGATGAGATTTCTGTACTCACATCACACAAAAATAATTGCTGGGAAACGACTTTTATTTTTACTGTAAAAAGTTGATGTTTGAACACACGCAAAACATTGTGCTTATGGGTGCATGCATCGGTACAGGGGTCGTGAGGGTATTTCAAGTTGTGTTATAACATTAAAAACTTGTTTTCGTAAAAAAAACTTCAGTAAAAGTCGCCGCTGCTGCAGCTGCTGAGCTGAGACCCTCAAGCGGCGCAAATACTGTAACCTTATGGGCAACTACAGCTTTGAGCCGCTTGGGGTCGAAACGCTCGGGTCATGGGGCCCGAGCGCGCGTCTCCTTTTTAAGGAAATTTCTCGCCGGCTGGTCGATACTTCACATGACCAGAGAGCTGGGTCGTTCTTTGGCCAAAGAATTAGCATTGCCATTCAACGTGGCAATGCTGCCAGTCTTCTGGGTTTCACGTTTCCGGATGACAGCGATGCGGACGAATACTTCGACGCCTAAGTGTCCTTTGTTTTTTATTTTTATATATTTGTATTGTAAGTTAGTTAATCAGTAAAAGTTGTAATTTCGGCGTTCAGTATCTCCGTAACCAGATGGTTCCCAGGTATTGTTCAGTACAACAATATGATTATGACGGGTAGTACTGTGATGCATGAAGAAGCCTCCTCGTGTAGCGCAGTTTGTCCCGCCAGTTACTCAACTGAACGCTTGCGCTCGGCGCATCCTGGGCAGTCACTCCCAACACCTTATTTGACTGGCCAATTCTTCCCTAGCGGTGGTAGGGCTAATGCCCGCCTGGTTTGCGACCACCCTCCCACCGGAGTCCGGCGTCAAGCAGCCTGCTGTGTTTCGTTGATGCGTGTGAGTTCCATTGCCTTAGGCATCTTCTGGGCACGCTCGTTCCATCATAGACCTCATCCATCGCTTTCCATCAGGCGTGATCGAGGTCAAGAGCGGGCCCATTCAGCAATTAAAAAAAAAGTACTAGCAGACACATTGGTCGAACATTTTTTGAAGCAATGGATTATCAATATCCTTCAAAATCATTCAGATTGAGATTGACCGTGTGTTATAGGGTGCTGATTCCATTCGTCAAGAACCAACCTACACTTGGATGGCAAGCTAACCAGGCGCTTACTACGACTTGACAGGAAACGCCTGCGCCTGGTGACGGGGACCATCACGGGACACTGCTCGCTGAACAAACACTTTCACACTATAGGCATAACGGACAGTCCCCTGTGCAGGGCTTGCGTGGAGGCTGATGAGACCGTTGCGCATGTGCTCTTTGAGTGCACAGGCGTCACCCAGATTAGATCAGAGACCCTCGGGACACCCAAATAATACACAGATATTCTCAACAGACCAGGAGACCTAGTCAGCTTCTGGAGGGAGGTGGGCTGGTTGGAATCCACCACCGACGGCTGCCATGGCCACGCACAATGGTCCATTTGAAGGACTAAGTGCGGAAACCAAACCCCTAACATAGAACATAGAACCAACCTACACTTCTGCTTACCTCAGACAACGTTTATGACTTAAGCTTTGCATCAGTGATTCTCAAACTGTTCGCTTTAAAGAGGATTGCTATTGTTAAGTTCGGAGGTCTCCAGCCAGGTGCCCGACGATGGAGAAGACGTCATCGTCATCACAGCCGAAACTCCGAAAGACGTCTACTGCTGTATAACGGCATTGCGGAGAATGACAACAATGAATATAATAAATAAAAACCGACTTCCAAAAAAACACTACAAAGTGAAAAATAACTTTAATTTCGGAAGTCGGTGTCTTTGGATCTGTATTTTAGTTTTTTGCCACCGACTTCCGAAATTAAAGTTATTTTTCACTTTGTAGTGTTTTTTTGGAAGTCGGTTTTTTTTTTTCTTAAAAAGTTTTTATTTCACGCTTTTTAGTGGGTCTGCTTATAATTTATCTAAGTTACAAATCCCATCATCAAATCCTGACCTGATGTTTTTAGACTAGATGCTGATAATCCTGGCTGCAGCATCAGGCCAGACTTATGTCAACATTGCATTGAACTTAAAATTTAGCCCTGTTTAAAATGAGCCCAAACACGACTACGGTGCTGTAATTTCAAGGTTGGTACTTTTCTGATGCTCCTGGCTTCAGCATCAGGTCTTCATGTACATCGGTGTTCCTCATTAGCAGTTCGTTTATCCACACATCGAGCCCTTTTCAATGAGCCTAAACACGATATATCTGCTGTTAGTTGTCGAGAAGTTAGGTACTCTGCAGATTATCCTGACTGCAGCATCAGATCATGACTTGATGATCATGAGACCAAATGTGGCAAATGCCCTATCAAACATCAAAACAATTTACTAAAACAGTCCTTGCCTGTTCGAGTAACTTCTTACTGTTAAGGAGTTGTACCTTCCATCATCAGCCCAGCTGGGCTGATGATGGAAGGTACAACTACAACACAACAGGTAGCTACCTGAGATGGTGACAACCATACGCAAATACACATGATACTTCATAAAATATGCGAAAAACAATAAGTGAGCCTATAAAATTTGAGGGTTGCCCTCGATTTCTCTAAGATCCCATCATCAGATCCTAACTTGGTGACAGTGGGACCACCTCAGAACTATCTACTTTGGAACAAAACAAGAATTTTGAAAATCCGTCGACAATTGGCGGAGTATTCGATGAACAAACATACAAAAAAAAAAAAAAAAACATACAAACAGCCGAACATAGTACCTCCTCTTTTTTGTGAAGTCGGTAATAGTAGATTGTACAACTAAGGCATAAAAGAAGCTATTTTACCCCGAGACGTTTATATCCACGCGAGCCGCAGGCGAGGGTGGATAGTTAAGTCTAGGGGTAAAATGGCTCGTTTATGCCTGAGTTATACACTCTGCTTTTCACTTCGATTGCGAGAAAATGAAACAGGCATAAAGTATACAGTACATAATTAATCAAAAATGTTGCAAAGCATAGCTAATTCCCGCCACCACAGATAATACCGCCACGAAACTTTTTAAAAGTTTTTTTTTTTTAATTTCAACATTTGTCATTCGACCTGGGTACTTCATACTGCCAAGTCATAAAAACGTTTCTTTGCTTTTTTAAATAATAAATGACACCTATTTTACCTGATTTTATTAAATTAACGATAGAAAACACGGAAGTGGTATAAATTAAAGCAAATGATATTTTATCACGACTTTAATCTGCGAAGTTTTATTGTGCGTGTGGCTGTTGAACCTGATTACCTTAGTCTCAGAAAAAAAAATTACTTTATGCACTAGAACATAAAAAGCGATTTTATGTCGCCTAAGCACAACTTAAAGACGAACTTTTAGAGCATGAGAAGTGAAAAAATAGTTTATTTGCACCTTCAAGTAGGTACTACACTACATAATTATGGTTCTCAATACAAATAGGTTGACGGTTGACAGGGGAGAATGGAAGAAGAAAACGTGTTGCGCCGACCCCAAGTAACATGGGATAAGGGCAGGAAGAAGAAGAATACAAATAGGCCCAAGGTAAGGGTCTAAAAAGACGGACTGCATTTGGACTACGAGTACATACCAGCTACAACATCGCAGTTTGGATGCAGTAGACATAACTAGGTTTCGAAGCAATCACTGCGATGTTGCAACTGAAATGCAGTTCGTCTGTTTAGACCCTAATCAACTCAGCCTATCGCAGTCCACTGCTGGACATAGGCCTCTCCCAGACTGCGCCACAGCACCCTGTCCTCCGCCTTCCGCATCCAGTCTACCCTAGCCACCTTCTTTAGGTCGTCCGTCCATCTAGCTGAGGGGCGTCCCACACTACGCTTGCCGGTACGCGGTCTCCACTCCAGGACTCGTCTGCTCCACCGGCCATCAGTCCTTCGACAGACATGGCCAGCCCACTGCCACTTCAATTTGCAGGGTTTAGACCCTAAGTGGAGTTGTTTGTAGAGTTTACAATATCACTGATTCCTGAATATCTATTTCATTTAGCTTGGACCACAAATCATGAAATGCGTTTGGCGTTACATGAGTCAGTGTAGTATATCAAATCTGCTTAAATTAAATGATATAGTTTATTCTGTAACTAGGATAACGGAATCATTTTTATTAAGTCATATTTAAAAACAAAAACAAGCTCGATAAGGTTTTCTATCTGACTACTCTGAGAAGAAAGGCCGAAACAAACTCAGAGGTCCACAGATATAGATATACCTAGATAACGCAAGTATCACGAACTGTATGAAAACTAAACGTGCCACTTTTTGACTACCTACTATGACGTCACAAGCTCGCGCTCTCTCGCTCACGCTCACCCAGCCAGCAGTACGCAGGACTGAGCGCGAAAGTGGCGGCTTATGATTTTCGATCGTAAACTGGTGTGATTTTTGGCACGCGAAGTAGGTGCTCTTGCGTTATCTAGGTGTATCTATATCTGTGTCACAGTCTCTTTTAAAGTCCAGACATAATCTTGGTCAGATTATATGAAGACCATGTAGGTAGATTGATGTCTGAATAATTAGTGACCATGTAGATTGATGTCTGAAATGGTCGTTTGAGGAAAGTACCACACAGATTTGAGTGGACCAGTCCAGTCCGTGCAAGAATTTGTCAGTAATCGTGTAGCTGAACTCAAAACTCGGGATCAACAGGAATCTCCAGGTAGATAAGTAAGTATTCTTTATTACAGTATAGTTTCTATTTATAACTACCAGAAAAGCTCGCCTCGCTGACGTTTGAGCACCTCTGCATTAGAATCTATCGGCGACTCGCTACCCTTGACATGACGTAACCTTGCAGACTTGTTCCAGCGATCAAAATGTTAGACTTCACTTCTAACCAGTATATTTCCACTTTTGTATGTTTATTTATGACTGGCTGTGGCTTATGGCAACCTGTAAGGAATTTATTTTGAATACAGGATGTTACGGAAAGGGTATATCAATACAAACGGGTTGAAGAGTGTATCTGGTCTAGAATCTCTGTACAAAATTTCAGCTTAAAAGCATTAACTTTGAAAATGCTTAATATTTTTTTATTTCGACATCACGGCGCTGCACTGGCGCGCGGCGGCGTGATGTGCTTGTACTAGGCGCACAGACACACTACAGATAATGGATAATGACCCTCGTAGTGCGGTGACACGTTTGTTATGATTTCAATTTAATAAACTATCAAAATAAAAAAATATTAAGCATTTTCAAAGTTACTGCTTTTGAGCTGAAATTTTGTACAGAGATTCTAGACCAGATACACTCTTCAACCCGTTTGTATTGATATACCCTTTCCGTAACATCATGTACTTGTAATATAATAAATAAGTAAAATTGTTTTTACAAAAGTGCTATAATTAGTATTGTTTGAAGAAAGTAAGTTGGTTTATTTATTTAAACTTTTCGTTCGCACACAAAAAAGGTACAAAGGCGGTCTTCATGCCTGAGGCATTATACCAGTCAACCAAGAGTGGTGAATTTATTTATTTATACTCACGCTGGAACGCCATACGGTAATTACACCAACGGAGTAAAAAATCACTTCATCTACTGCTTTCCATCCATGCTGTGCGCGGTGGACATCGATCAAGACATTTCTCCATAACCCCATCACTCCTTCCATAAATTGCACACATTAATTGCTAAGAGATTAGATGGCAGGTGCTTTCGTTGAGAGGAAAAATGAATTACCTACTTGTTAGTTCAAGTTAGTAACGGGAGTGGTACGGAATACGAGGAAAAAAACGTCTGTTTAGAAAAGTCGATTTATGGCGACCGTTGTCGAAACTATCGTGGCATACATAGCATAGACTGGATAATTTCAGGTGTTTTTCTGTAGTAATTGAAGTCAGTTAAAAAGGATTACTAGCATGTCGTCAGGAACGCAAGTGGTCAAATACGCATTTCGCCAGAAATCGCATGTTGACAGAAACGCATTTGGTCAGATTTGCACCACGTCAGAGACGCAGCTCCACAAACACGCATATATACTTTAGTTTATGCACGCAACTCACAGATATAGATATACCTAGATAACGCAAGTATCACGAACTGTATGAAAACTAAGCGTGCCACCTTTTGACTACCTACTATGACGTCACAAGCTCGCGCTCTCTCGCTCACGCTCACCCAGCCAGCAGTACGCAGGACTGAGCGCGAAAGTGGCGGCTTATGATTTTCGAACGTAAACTGGTGCGATTTTTGGCACGCGAAGTAGGTGCTCTTGCGTTATCTAGGTGTATCTATATTTGTGACGCAACTAGACAGATGCGCGTCTCGACAGATATAATACGCGCCACGAAAGATGAGGCTTGAGAAGCTCAGTAGTAGGGAGTTTGCGCAGGTAAGTCGTGTACGAAATAGCTACCCATAATGTTATCTATTCAAGGATTTATCGATGACATTTAGATAAATATTCTTAACAATATTATAATATTTATTACGAAATAATAACGTTTAAGATAAAAGTCAAGTCTCATCTTTCGTGGCGCGTACTATACGCAACTCGACAGTCAATTAATAAAAGGATTTAAACGCTTGTAGTCAAACAAAGTAATCTATTTCGTATTTTATCATTAAAAAACTTAATATGATTAAGGAAACAAATGTATTAGTCATTCTCTGTCTACGGTATTAGTGCATTTTTAACCGACTTCAAAAAAAGGAGGAGGTTCTCAATTCGTCGCAATCTTTTTTTTTTATGTATGTTCCCCGATTTCTCGAAGACGCCTGGACCGATTTGAAAAATTCTTTTTTTGTTGGAAAGGGTATACTTCCCAAATGGTTACATGAAAATTTTAACGAAATCGGACAAGCGGTTTTTGAAAAATCAACAAAAATCTAAAAATTTACCTACATTCTCTACATTAACGATCTTTTCGTTTACTTTTTTGTGGCGTAGGTACAACTAAAAAGTGAAAAATAAAAAAAAATTTAAAAAAAAAACAACCGACTTAAAAAAAAAACACTACAAAGTGATAAATAACTTTAATTTCGGAAGTCGGTGTCAAAAAAACGAAAATGCGGAACCAACGACACCGACTTCCGAAATTAAAGTTATTTATCACTTTGTAGTGTTTTTTTTTTAAGTCGTTGTTTTTTTTTGTAAAAAAGTTTTAACATGCTTAATTTCCAAAATGGCTTTGGGATGGGGGTGCCTCAAATGTCATGTGCCTAGTGACCCTGAATCTCTAAGTCCCGGCCTAGAAATACTTACAGGTAGTCGAAAAATAAATTCAACAGTTTAAGAATTAATAAAAGAGGAATTAAGTAATCCATTAGTCATAGTGACTTAATTTGTAATATATCTGCATAAAAGTGTCACAATTGTAACATTTCTTAGAACCCATGAGCTCACAGATGACGCCATTTTAAATGTAATCTTTGAACATTTCGTTAATGCTGATGACTGCACGGTTTCACCCACTCACCGTGTTGGTATGCGTACCTACTTCAGCATTTTGTGGGTTAGAGAGCCCTAGTCATCTTTGTCCAAAAGTCCTCATAAACAGCGGGGCAATTTATTGCATAACACATATCAATCAGAATCGGTTTCATTTTGACAGTTCAACAACATTCATTGCGTTATTTACGTGTTGAGCAGACAATTTCGACCTTACAAAGCAATGGATTAGCAATTTGCTTCAAAATGATTCAGATTCCGATTGATACGAGTAGTGTGTTACGCAATTAGGGTACTGTTACTGCCATTGAATCGACAAGTGAAATCCATAACGAGTATACAATTAGTTAGTTATAATATGTCAAGCCCTCGATAATATGAGAGCAGCGCTGGCCTAGTGGTAACAGCGCGACTTACATACGAGTCGCAGGTCGTGGGTTCGAACCCAGACAGTCACTTCACTTTGTGTAAATTATTTCATCACCACTGCTCTCAAAACGGTGAAGGAAAACATCGTGGAGGAAACCGACATGTCCTAGAACCTGAAATTCGAAGACATGTGACATCCGCTATCCCGCACTGGGCCCGCGTGGTGGATTTTGGCACACTCTCTCTCACAGATAGGAGGCCTTAGTCCCAGCAGTGGGAACATTATAGGCTGATGATTATGTTGAACCCATCGTACCACTCCATACTATACAGGGTGAAATTAAATTCATGGGCATCTTTTTAAGGGGTCATTGTACTCAACATTATGAACAACTTTTACTATGGGACTAAATCTAAAATCTCGAAAAAAATCAGCTGTTCCTTGCATTTAATGTTCACATAACTCGTCAAAATGTAGGGAAGAGCCGTTTTTTTTTCGCGATTTCAGGTTTCATCCATCGTCATAAGGCTATTTTATTAAATAAAATAGCCTTTATGTGTGTAACTTGAGAACTAGTCACAGTCAATACACACCCACTCGAGTTGTCTTAAAATGTTGCAACGTCTTCCAAATAAGTGGAGACGCCATTTGGTTTTAGTATTCATTGTCAAATTGTTGGTTCATTATCTAACATCCATATATGTTAGCTGGTATTGTGTGTGTATCGTTATTTGTAAGGCAAATATCACTAGTTACATTATCTGTAGGTAAGACTTTTGTTTTGAAACTGTATAGTTTGAAATGACGTTCAAAAGTGCCTTTTATGTGCCTATTTGAAATAAATGCTTTGACTTTGACTTTTAGGCAGGCAGGCAGGCTGAAAACGAGTTGCCAAGCAACGAGCAGCGTGTGTGTAGTTCCGAATTTCCGATAGTTTTGTCGCTGGGCTATCAGCGAGTGTCCGAGTGCGACGGGCGATTGCTCGCGATCCGCACTCTAGCTAGAAATGACCGCCAAGCGAGCACCGCTGAGCGATTTAGAAGAAAAATTATAAGTTTTTAATTTTTTGTTACTTTTTCTTTGCAATTTTGGGAGATACTGATCTTACGTAAGATTAAAAAGGGGGAGGGGGTTCATCTAAGTCCTATCTTTTCTTACGTAGAGGGTCAGAAAGTGGTCTAAATTGTCTTACGTAATAAATAAACAGCCCATTTCAGTCTAAGTTTTCAAGGTGAAATTTTTATAGAATTAATCGTCTCACTGTAAACAAAATAGTTACCGCCGCGTATTCAGAATATTTGCAACATTAGAGGCGTCTCCGAAAAGCTAAAATGTATCACGCCACATACTATTCAAACTGGGAATCAGTCGATCTATCTGCAATGGTGGCCAATCTCAACCACGAACAAGACGACCCCTGGCCGTCCTCTGACCTTGGCCGCTTGCTGTAGACCTTCTTCGCCGATGCAGCGGCCATCTCCTTGGCACGGCGGCTCCCTGAGCCTCCCGTGCTCGCGTCTCCAGGTGCGGCGTCGGACTCCGACCCCGCATCACTCCTCACCTCTTCTCGATTTTGTTTAAAAGCCTGCGACGCGGGAGATATAATAGTGCACAATTGTGTGCGCAGACACAGGTGCACTCCCTCTTCCCTCACTCTCATAGTCCGATGGGACGACAATCTGGCACGACCGGGGAGAGATCAGTCGTAGGACCAACGGCTTAACACGGGGGCCGCGGGGGTATCACACCGCCAACTTCCGCCAACTTCCAAACTCCGAACTGTTACTAAGACATTCCTTATGGAAAAACCCAATAACGCTTTGCCCGACCTAGGTATCGAACCCACGGTGCGGGATTGACCGAAAGGGTTACCGCTATCCCGGAACATAAAGGGCTAAGGAAGGAACACGGATGGGTTTTAGTCAGTAAGAGTCTGACACTACCTTCCGCTCCACCCAGAGCGGTGTGACGTTGCAAAATTAAATAGTAGCGACATCTGTCGTGGAATAGCGTACATCATGGTGGTTTACGAGACGCAAGGTGGCGTTGGTGTTTTGTGTTTAATAAATTAATTACAGTTCATCAGTTAATTAAATCAAATAAACAAACATACATAATTCACCATATTTTTAATTAAAAAACAATGTCAAATGTATTAAAGATAAAAATCGATAATAATCTTATATAGTCTGTGGAAGATTATTCGAGAAACTGTCAGATTGGTTTGGAAAAAAACGTTGTTCCGTGTCCGGTCTTTTACGACCAAGAACACGAGCCTGGGGGCTGTTTGAGAGAGACTTTATATCCTGAGAGGAACGGGATGTGCCCAAATAACCCGATGGGGTTTTAATATAAATTTGACTAGAAGCAGAATCCTGTGAGTATTCAACCATTTGCTTTATTCTTGCTGGATAGCCTATAGCCCAGGTCTCTTGCATGTGTGTTCTGACACGAGGACGTTGTTACAGGTCTGGCTTGTTATGCTAGCCTTCTTTTGATTGGTGCTATGCGCAGCTAAATTGATGCCTGGATGTTGCGCCGTTGTGTGATGATTTGGAATTCATCAGAGCGCAGGCGGCTTTAAGGTTATCCCTTGCGGTGTGGTCATCCGACGTTCAGGAAGGCCTTACTTAGCCGATTCACGGTTATGAGGGAAGTTCGTCACTCCAGGTAACGAAAGCGTCACCATCTCGTCCGTAGGCCGCGTTCGCGTGTGCTCACAGGTTTATCCTGTGAGCGAAGCCAAGGACCGACGATCCGTCAACTGATTGGTATGAACTGAATGTGGTCAACTGAGAGACTCCAACTGATTGAAATCAACTGATTGAGATCAAAACTGAGAGTTTATTGTGTAAGATTGTAATTTAACCTATGAGAGAGTTCGGCCTTTTGCAAAAAAACTAGGTGTTAAGACCAGTTGTTGTAAAGATATTGTGTCTCGGGTTTGCTTAGTATATTAGTTATTTTTCCCTTATGAGCACAGTTCAATTAGGTCGACACATGTACGATGAGCTAGGTTATTGATCTATTCCCTCACGGACTCGCCAAAGCGACTCTGAGAAACTGCTATTGTCTCATGCAGGTGTTCACCTATACCACTAGGTACGGAGACTAGTTGTGTGGGTGAATGCCATAGTAGCAGGGAAAGAGGCATTATTTTAGTGGCTCGCCACTTTGTTTGTATGTGTGCCTTAATTTTGTATTAATTCCAATAAACTTGTATTGTGTAAGAAGGTACTTGTTTAATTGAATCTTTCCCTAGCAGAATATACCCTATAAATTTACTTTAGCACGGTGGTGAGTAGTATAGTTCAAATAGAAACCATCATCAGCTTGTTTCCAATAATTAATTTCTGTAAACTACGCACGGGCCGGGTTACAGCGGGAGGGGTCATTTGATGATTACCCATCTATAAAAATTAAAAAAAATGGTATCGAACCCAGGGCCCCCACGCTCAGCAGTCGCGCTTGCGACCACAAGACCAACGGGCAGTCACGGTGACAGTAATACCTTCACAAAGAGCCTTAAGCTTATCTATCTTCGTGACATATTGGCGCCACATTAAATGTCAGCCTTCACATCTAAAATATTGTTATTTTAAACCTGCAACTGATTGTCAAACGACTGGTTGTCAAGCAACTAGTTGAGCAACCGACAACCACACGTGCTGAGAACATGTTGCCAACGAATTAATTTAAATAAAACAAAGTCGGGTTAGTTACACCATTTATAATATAAACTAGCAGCGCCCCGCGGTTTCACCCGCGTAAGTTTCGATCCCTTGGGAATATCGGGATAAAAACTGTCCTATGGCCTTTCCCGGGAATCAAACTATCAAACATCGAAATTGGTTCAGCGGTTTAGGCGTGAAAAGGTAACATACAGACAGACAGGCAGACAGACAGAGTTACTTTCGAATTTATAATATTAATATTATATAGTATATTATAGTATGGATGGTGTAACTAACACGACTTTGTTTTACCGATTTTTATGATCTTTGATTTGTTTGACTTGTCTCCGCCCTGTTTGGCAGAATAACTATTAAACATGGGAAAAATTCACGAAAAATATTAAGATGATTCATTTTGCATGTAACGGCCTTTTGATGTTATCTCGAGAACGAATAGACAGACATCGATAAAAAAAAATTTCTTTCGTCGAGAAGTTTCCTCGCTGATACATCCAAACTAATATTATAAATGCGAAAGTAACTCTGTCTGTCTGTCTGTCTTTTCTTCACGCCTAAACTACTGAACCGATTTACATGAAATTTGGTATAGAGATAGTTTGAGTCCCGGGGAAGGACATAGGATACTTTTTATCCCGATATTCCCACGGGATCGAAACTTATGCGGGTGAAACCGCGGGGCGCAGCTAGTTTTTTTATAAAATTAAGTATTTTAATAAAAAACCGGCCAGGTGCGAGTCGGACTCGCGCACCGAGGGTTCCGTACAAACCTGTTTAAAATATTTTTATTATAATTATTATGTAACAAAAAATTTACGGTTATCGCAATTTTTCCTTTATCTGTGCTATAAGACGTTGCTTCGTACCAAATTTCAAGATTCTGAGTTCACGGAAAGTACCCTGTAGGTTTTGATTCCCTTGCGAGTGTCGAAAATTTGCGGCATAAACGGCTGTATCTTTTGATTGCGTTGGCTTAGAAGTTTGATTTTTTCACAGCTCCAAGGGACAGAAGACCTGAGTATTTGATATAAATTCCAGCTTGATACTTTCACGCGTTTCTGAGAAAAAGGGTCTTGACAGACAGACAGACGGTCGGACAACTAAGTGATCCTATAAGGGTTCCGTTTTTCCTTTCGAGGTACGGAACCCTAAAAACTGAATTTAATTCAGCTAATAAGTTAACAAAACATTTGTTGATTCTGAGGTGGTATGAAGTTAGCCGGCTCAGCTAGTATTTATATACTACAAGCTTTTGCCGCGTCTTACGAGTTGTAGGTCCCAGGTTCGAACCCAAGCAGACACTACTTTGTGTAAATTATTTCATCACCACTGCCCTCAAAACGGCGAAGTAAAACATCGTGAGGAAACCGCCATGTCCTAGAACCAAAAATTCGAAGACATGTGACTTCCGCCAACCCGCACTGGGCCCGCGTGGTGGTTGCGGCCCACTCCCACACAGAGAGGAGGCCGGCGTCCCAGCAGTGGGAACACTGACGACATTGGCGTGTAATAGGGGGCGATTCATATGCCAGTTGATTCTTTGATATGTTCTCATACCCTAGAGTTATGGGATATGAAAAAAAAACACCTTGTGTATTCGACATACTACAAAAACTTTACCTTAGCAACAAACGCCATAAAAATACAACATTTTACACTTAAAAACAGGTAAATAATTTGACTTTTAAATATTATTAGGTAGTCAACGTGTGTTCCAAGGGCGTCAAGATGTGACGTCACAGCATTACTCGCCCGCGCAGCTTGATTCTATTCAGATTTAGAAGATTTCAAAATTGAATTGAATGTTAAAAAATATTAGTTGAAAGATCTTGAGGCTTATTTAAAGGTTAATTATGTATTAATTTTAGATAAACTAGCAACGCGCCTTGACGTCGCACGGTTTTTACAGCTTGACATATACTTAATATCATGATTTCTGTATGATATTATGTAAGTTTAAGGCTGGCCCCGCATATGTCCGGTTTTCTGATTCAGAATTCAGATTCGGAGACCCCGAATGCACGCATTTCATACAAAATCTTCTTTTTAGCGCACACGTTCTTATATTTTCCTTTCGGAAACCCTGACGGTTGAATTCCAACTTACAGATATATTTTTATTTTCTTAAATCTATTACATTTTTATAAGTACATTATTATTGGAGCAGTGGTGGCCCAGTGGTATCGGCCGCGACTTACGAGTTGTAGGTCGTAGGTTCGAACCCAGACAGGCGCTTTACTTTGTGTAAATTATTTCATCACCACTGCTCTCAAAACGGTGAAGGAAAACATCGTGAGGAAACCGGCATGTCCTAGAACCAAAAATTCAAAGACATGTGACATCTACCAACCCGCACTGGGCCCGCATGGTGGATTACGGCCCACTCCCTCTCACAGAGAGGAGGCCTGTGTCCCAGCAGTGGGAACATTATAGGCTGATGATGATGATGATGATGAAGTACATTAATGTGGGTGTGTTGAGTGTGCGGAGTATGTGATGTGTCAGGGTTGTTTCCGAATCAGGAAACCGGGCGTATGCGACCGGCAAATACGGGATCAAAATTTTAACCAGTGCAAGGACAGTAACCATGGATTCAGGACATGTTTCTAGACGTAGCAGAGAAAGGCTTCGGCCGCTGTCAAAAAAAAATCTGCTGTTTCATAGAAAAAATTCAATACCTACGCGATCAAAATGTATGGAATTGCAATTTTTTTTTCAATACCGTTTTCTAAGTCCATGGTAACAAAGGGGCAATTCTCGTAATTTTTTAAGAACGTTCACAGTCTGATCTCAGTCTCAATCTGTCAAAAATACCTCTAATTTCCCTATTGATTTTCGCCGAAATGAGACTACAACTAGATTTTGAACATCCTATATTACGAGAATTGGCCTTCAGATTGCACGTCGGTGTCACTGCCACCCTGTACGTTTCAGGCAGAAATTAAATATGTACAGGGTTATTTGAAAAACACCAACAACCTCTTAAGAGGTCATTGTACTCATCATTATAAACAACTTTTACTATGGGACCAAACCTGAAATCGCGAAACAAAAATCAGCTGTTCCCTACATTTATGTTCGTAGAACTCGTCAAAATGTATGGAACAGCTGATTTTTTTTCGCGATTTCAGGTTTGGTCCCATAGTAAAAGTTGTTCATAATGATGAGTACAATGACCTCTTAAGAGGTTGTTGGTGTTTTTCAAATAACCCTGTATAAACACATACGTACATAACATACATACATAAGAGGGTTCGTGGCTAAATAATAGCAGCCGCACAGGCCGATCGATCAAGTTAAGCTACGCTTGCCGCGGTTGGTACAGACCAACCGCAAACCCACCACAGGCACCCATTCATGGGATGGGTGATCATCTTTACTTACCGAGACCCCTCCGTGCATAGAGTAAGTAATGTTCATTATATGTAAGAAGAGACGGGAGTCCCATAGAAAAATATGAAAAACGTCGCTTGTATGAAACTTGTACTAAAACTGAATACCAACATATCAAAAACTAGCTGCGCCCCGCGGTTTCACCCGCGTAACTTTCGATCCCGTGGGAATATCGGGATAAAAACTATCCTATGTCCTTTCCCGGGACTCAAACTATCTCTATACCAAATTTCATCGAAATCGGTTTAGTAGTTTAGGCGTGAAGAAAAGACAGACAGACAGACAGAGTTACTTTCGCATTTATAATATTAGTTTGGATGACACAGACTATGCACAGACTGCACATGTAAAAGCGAGAGGGAACTATATTTTCTATCACCAAAATTTATATTTGTCATCAAGTTGTATCACCTAATAAATAGATCTATCGCCACGAAATATTTGTATCACCTAATAAATAGATCTATCGCCACGAAATATTTTCGTTCTCAGATAGCGGGGCTCCGTCGACATAGGATGCAAGAACGAGCGAAGGGCACCCCGAGGTTCGGTTTGGTTAGGTTACTTTAAACCCTTTACACAGAAATAGGGGCCCCGCGAAGCGGGGCTCCGTCGACATAGGATGCAAGAGCGAGCGAAGGGCACCCCGAGGTTCGGTTTGGTTAGGTCACTTGCATTGTTTGGTGACTACATTTTGGTGACAGATCTACTATTTGGAGGACAAACCCTATTATTTAAGAAACACAAAACTAATTAAATTGGTGATAGCTTAAATGATACCCAAAGCGAGACAGCGATAGCCGCCATTATGTTTAGTACACGTTTCATAGCTTCTTTTTTTATTAGACAGTTGCGTCAAACTGCCTCCGTGCCTCGGAAAACACGTTAAGCCATTGGTCCCGGCTGTCATTCGTAGATCTTTGACAGTCGTTACGGGTAGTCAGAAGCCCGAAAGTCTGACAGCCAGTCTTACCAAGGAGTATCGCATTAGCCATGGCAGTAGCTGGGTTGTGGAGGTCAGGTAGGCAGTTGCTCCATGTAAAATACCGGTATTCAGCTGCTTCCGGTTAGACTGGAAGTCGACCCCAACATAGTTGGGAAAAGGCTAGGCAGATGATGAAACACATACATACATACGCATAAACTACATATTACTCAGATATTCCACCTAACGACAACAGAAGCGCCACCTAACGACATTTTCAAGGAACTATCTGTGGAATATTTATACTCACCATATTTTCCTTTGATATTTCCTAGAACTTATAGTATGATAATTGATGATGACGATGTTTATGTGTATGCTAGAAATTACAACTTTTTTTTTTTTTTTAATACAACTATCACACAACGCCATCTAGTCCCAAGCTAAACAGAGCTTGTGTTATGGGTACTAGACAACTGATAAACATACTTATATATTTCTAAATACATACATTTATAGATAAATTACACACATCAAATATAACTATATGGTATGACCAAGGTGATTGATGTCTGCCTGAATTGATTGATTGAGCTATACAGGGTGTCCCTAGAAGTATGGATCAAATCGAATAGGGGCGTGGGCTAGATCATTTCCAAACTTTTTAACCCTGATAATATCAGTGAATTTTTTTACGGTTCAAAAGTTATGACC
The DNA here is from genome assembly GCA_947508005.1 of Amphipoea lucens. Classification (NCBI taxonomy): domain Eukaryota; kingdom Metazoa; phylum Arthropoda; class Insecta; order Lepidoptera; family Noctuidae; genus Amphipoea; species Amphipoea lucens. The sequence continues at coordinate 10,993,912 of OX382382.1, forward strand.
GATTTTTATATTTTTTCAATCACTTCGCACAGTGCTCAAAGAAAATAATCATAAAAAAATACTATCAGGGCTAACTAAAAAAAAAATTTTAAAGATTTTTTTAAAACGATTCGATTTCTCTTCTCTTTTTTTTTTAGTTTTTTTTTTTTGCTAAAACGTTTGGAAATGACCTTGCCCACGCCCCTATTCGATTTGACCCATACTTCCGGGGACACACCCTGTATAATCTTAATTTACTTAAAAATACACTAACTATACCCAGCAATAGCATAGCTTTCTACAGTATTTTTATCTCACGAAGCGACGCGCGCTTTACTTGTGGCAACCAAGTGTATAAACATGCTGTGAATGTGTGCGTGAAGCAGAGTAGCGTCAGCATAGTAGCAATATAACACACACACACATACACACACTTCTGACTTCGCCATTCGTCTCGGACGGTACCGAGATCTCCTGCACTTACACACACATTCGCAGCGTGTTTTTACACTTGGTAAACACGAGTGTTTTTCCGAGCGCTTACAACCCGAATCTCTTCAAAGTGAGAGTGAACAGGCTTATTCTGGGTAAGCTCGCTCCATCGTCGACTTTGTCTCTGTCACCTTTGACCTAGGCTAGAGTCAAGAGCAAGCCCATTTCAAATAAAAAAAAAAGTAAAGCGCGCTTCGTTTCGTGAGATCAGTGAAATAATTTTTGAAATCGACCGAGTAGTTTCAAAGATTACCTCCTACATAGAAAATAACAAATTTTATCTCTTTATGATACAAGTATAGATTTGCCAGATATATTTATTTATTTAACCATTTATGTACACACATTATAAACAGACAAGAAAAAACAGAACAGAAAAATAGGTACAAAGGTGATGCTTACATAACATACATAATCAGCCTATAAATGTTCCCACTGCTGGGACACAGGCCTCCTCTCTGTGAGAGGGAGTGGGCCGTAATCCACCACGCGGGCCCAGTGCGGGTTGGTAGATGTCTCATGTCTTCGAATTTTTGGTTCTAGGACATGCCGGTTTCCTCACGATGTTTTCCTTCACCATTTTTGAGAGCAGTGGTGATGAAATAATTAATTAATTATTAATAATTAATTATTAAAGGTGATGCTTATTTCATAAGAAATCTCTTTCAGCATACCAGCGATAGGACAAGAAATAGAGAGATGTAGACAGACACACATACACTTGTTACACAGACATATGTTAGATTCAAATACTTTAGTTGATAAAGACAAAGTATTTGCAATTACCCCGCTGCAAAACAGTTCCATTGTTAATACCCTGTAAGCATACAAACAAAAAAACACAAACACACACAAATTATAGGTAGGGTAGGTACAGTCAACAAAAGAGATAAGTATGTAGGATCGTCGGATATAGTTGAAGTTTAGTAAGAAACCGATGGATGTTGTCGACTGAAATATAATTTGATAAATGAGCTGTTTTTTTTTCTATTAATAAAATTAAATTTTATTCGAGAACATCCATCGGTTTCTTACTAAACTTCAACTATATCCGACGATCCTGCATACTTATCTCTTTGGTTGACTGTACACAAAAACTACACGGATTTGAAATATCTTCATCTCCGACATCAATTCTTCTGTCTTCTTCTTAATCTTCTTAAATCTTCTGATCCATCGCAGAAACGAAGGGATAAAACGTAACCTCTATCAGGCTATGTCTGAACGTCTCTTAGATACAGACAAAGCCAAGGAGAGGCTAGGTCAAGATCCCTGTCACGAGAAGAGGCGGAGATCAGGCGGTGCCGATGTTGAGAGCTTCCTTCCTTCCTTAGTGAGGCGGAGATTGAGAAGAGGCTGGTCTTAAGCTCTTCATGCGATCTTTTATGATGAAACAAGGGACCAAAATGATACCTTGGTAATTGGTAGCTGGGTAGGTGTTTTTAACCGACTTCAAAAAAGGAGGTTCTGTATTCGACCCGTATGTATATATGCGCGATTTTCTCAAAAACTAATGAACCGATTTTGATAATTCTTTCATTAATGTGATCTACATACTTTCAGAAAGGTTTTAATTATAAAATACATTCGTTAATTATTCATACATATGCACGAAGTTATATGCACAAATGTACTACATCTCAGGCATTTCTATGCGAATTTTCATGATTCTTCTAGTCGGTGTCTTCAATTCTTCAATGCACTAGTATTCATTTAATTTGTGTAGGGTAAGTACAACTAGAAAGTTAAAAATAAAAACTTTTTACAAAAAAAAACAACCGACTTAAAAAAAAAAAACACTACAAAGTGAAAAATGACTTTAATTTCGGAAGTCGGTGTCAAAAAACGAAAATGCGGAACCAACGACAGCGACTTCCGAAATAAAAGTTAATTTTCACTTTGTAGTTAGGGTCTAAAATGCTGAACTATATACACTATGGAAACTACTCTTACATATGCAATAAATTATAAGTTACTACATACTTGTTATCGCCTTTTCTGACGATATACGAAAAAGGTACGAAATCAATCGCGAAAAAAAATCTGCTGTTTTCGCATAATTCGTCAAAATTTAGGGAACACCTGATTTTTTTGCATTTATTAAAAACTAGCTGCGCCCCGCGGTTTCACCCGCGTAAATGTCAATCCCGTGGGAATATCGGGATAAAAAATAGCCTATATATCCAGGGCATCAGCTACCTCCATACAAAATTTTATCAAAATTGGTCTAGCCGTTTGAGCGTGAAGATGTAACATATAAACACACACACACACACTCACAAACTTTCGCATTTATAATATTAGTGTGACAGTAGTTAGTTTCGAAATTTATTAAAAATAAGGAGCTATTTTTAATAAATTTCGAAACTAGATATTACGACTTACGTCACTTAATTTAAAAACAAATTATATATTTTTAGAATGAATACCACACATTATATATTACGTAAGATAAAAAAATGGATGTGAACATCTCTTAATAAATCTAATTTTAGCACTTTGCTACAGTAATAATTTGAGACTAGATTTAAAACTAGTTTTCAAAATATGATTGACGTGTAAAAGTGTCTGCAAACCTACTCACAGAAATAAAATCCTTTATCATTTAAAAGCTCAATCTAACTTTAACAATATGGGCTTTTGTATGTCTAGCCCGCGACTTCATCCGCGCCTAAAGAAGTTTTCACTTAAAAAAAAAACAATGGCCGATTGCTATAATTTACGGACCGTTATTGTATCTTTACCAATAATTAATAAAAGATTTCATAGCTTAGCATAGTAGACCCTTCTATATGGAAGTATGTACCTATCACAGGTGCTTAAAAAAATATTTGTATGCCCAGTTTTGCAATAAAAAATGCTACCATTGGTAATCCAAATGATTCGTTTTTGTTTACATAGAACCAAGCATTTTAAAACAAAAACAAAATAATATTTTTTAGCGATAATTTAGCGCGCGTTGATATCTTTTGAACTACAGAATCACCGCTTCGGATGTGTTTGGCTGTCCTCGGGATGTACTCGGTTTAAATGTATTTCCGATATGTCAGTGAGTGATGGCAAAGTATTCTGTTTGTGTTTTCTTTATTTATGACGATTCAAAAAATACACACGTAATTGTTCAAGTTTTCACTTCTGTCGGCACTCCAGGAGTGCCACTTTTTGAAGTGAAACTTCTTTACGCACGCTTGACTTGGGGAGTAAGCTGGCGAACGCGTGACGTAAGCGTTACGAAAAGTGTGATCGGGCAAGGCGAACGGAAGTTGAGTGGGGGAAATAATTCTTTCTCTCTTCCTCTTATAGCCAAATACGTTTGAAGTTTCACTTCAGTCGTGTGGTCATAAGCACACTCGGTTTTTTTTACTATTATTTGCTGTTTATTTCGTATTGATTTTATTAGTTCACATTTCACTGACACTGTGTAGCGTTATAGGCACTTCAATTTACTGCTGCCTAGCCCACGCCGTATAGAGGCTTAATAATTATATAATTATACTAAGATGAAACCAACAAAGGAGCAGAAGGCCAATTCCCGTAATTAAAAACGTTCAAAATCTAGTCTCAATCTCATCTCAGCGACAATCAATGTCAAAAACTTGTCAAAAAATGTAGGGAAATTAGAGGTTTTTTTTGACAGATTGAGACTGAGATCAGACTGTGAACGTTCTTAAAATAAAATTACGAGAATAGCCCCTCAGTAGTGGCCAAGTGGTAGCGGCCACGACTTACGAGTTGTAGGTCATAGGTTCGAAGCCAGACAGGCGCTTTATTACTTTATGTTAATTATTTCATCACCAGAACTCTCAGTGAAGGGAAACATCGTAAGGAAACCGGCATGTCCTAGAACAAAAAAAAATTGAAGACATGACATCCACCAATCCGCACTGGGCCCGCGTGGTTCCTCTCACAAAGAGGAGGCCTGTGTCCCAGCAATGGGAATATTATAGGCTGATTATACCATGCTCTAAGTTATACAATTAGTATCTATACATATAAAATTCAAAGTCCTGACTGACTGACTGATATATCAACGCACAGCCTAAACCGCTGGTCCTAGAGACATGAAATTTGAAGGGTATGTTCTTTGTGAAGAGTAGGTATCCACTAAGAAAGGGGTTTTCGAAATTCCACCTCTAAGAGGGTGAATGGGGGGAGGGTGAAATTTCATGCGGACGAAGTCGCGGGCAGAAGCTAGTTTACAATAAATTGCCTAATGCTACCAAACAATTTAAAAATCTTAACTTCATGACATTTAAAAAGAAATTAATTAACTTCCTATTGCATAAGTGTTACAACTCAACAAATGAGTTCCTAAATGAAAAATTTGATTCAAAATTTAAATTAGACGACGACTTAACTAATACGACTTCGGCTAATAATTGAATGTAATTTTATTTCTATGACATTTTATTTATTCCAAAAATTTAATATTTACATAATATAAGCTAACATATAACACATTCAACGTGGCAATGCTGCCAGCCTTTTGGGCACTGTTCCTGTTGACAGCGATGCAGACGAATTCTTTGATGCCCTATGATTTTTTTTCATATAATTGTACATATTATTATAGTTTACATTGTATTGAATAATTTTTAACATTGTATTTAATCATTCTTGACATTATAATTAATAAATAACCCTTGACATTGTATTTGATAGTAGTTAACGTTCTCCTTATCCTCGACATTGTATGGTTTAATTTCGAAATTGTTTAAGAGGGCGCCGACCATAGTCGACCGCACAGTGGCGCCCTCATCGTTTTTTAGGTTATTTCTTTTATTATAGAATGAAAATGCAGAAAATAAGCACGTTAAGTTGTGCTCCACAAGATTGTACGTTAATATTGTTGCAAACTGTAGTTTTACATTGTTTAGTTTTATTATAATCATTAAAACGGATAATAGTGGCCACTTTTAGTGGGCACTCGGACCCCATGGCCCGAGTGCCCAACAAATGATTACATGAGACAGTTAAAAATACGTCGAAGACATTTGTAGGTGACACAAATGTTTGTTCTGTCTGAGAATCGAATACGCTAGAATAGCGTAAAAACCAATAACTAGACTCCTACGGTAAAACCTTTGCAATATGGTAGCTGCGAAGTCAGTAAATAAATTACAAAATGAGTACTCGTGAGCCGTTTGAACACATTATTAGATACACACACACTGCACACATACACTTGTAGAGATAAACCATTTAAAAAAAATGAACGCCCCTCCACTGTTTGTTGCAAACGCATTTCAAATGTTTGTATAGAAATTTTAGTGGAGGGGCGTGCATTTTTAGAATGGTTTATCTCTACCAACAGTTTCTTCACTATAATATTCAGTTGTGTATAGCGAGCTTGTTTGTTTTTCCCGGTTTTTCTTGAACCCAATTCACACTTTCATACTACGTAATCCTTCTATCCTACTTCTTACTAATATCCTACTTCCTAGCCTATCCTACTATCCTATCCTACTTCCTAGCCTATCCTACTATCCTTTCCTACTAATATCCTACTTCCTAGCCTATCCTACTATCCTATCCTACTTCCTAGCCTATCCTACTATCCTATCCTACTAATCCTACTAATATTATAAACGCGAAAGTTTGTGAGGATGGATGGATGTTTGTTGCTCTGTCACGCAAAAACTACTGAACGGATTTCAATGAAATTTGGCACACAGATAGTTTATAGCCGAGATTAACACATAGAATACTTTTTATCCCGATATTTCCACGGGATCGAAGCTTATGTGGGTGAAACCGCGGGGCGCTGCTAGTATTATAAATGCGAAAGTAAGTCTGTCTTTTACGTGTTCATGTCTAAACCACAGAACCAATCCTTATGAAAGACTAGCTGCGCCCCGCGGTTTTACCTGCGTAAATCCTGAACCTCTGGGAATCCGGAATAAAAATGATTATATGTCCTAATCATTGGCTGTCATTCATGGATCTTTGTCAGTTGTAACGGGTTGTCAGAAGCCTAAAAGTCTGACAACCAGTCTTACCAAGGGGTATCGTATTACCCAGTAACTGGGTTGTGGAGGTCAGATAGGCAGTCGCTCCATGTAAAATACTGGTATTCAGCTGCAACCGGTTAGACTGGAAGCTGACCCCAACATAGTTGGAAAAGGCTAGGCAGATGATGATGACGATATGTCCTAATCCAGGTCATGGTCTACCCATGTGCCAAATTTTATCCTAATATGATACTTATAGTTAGGCACACATATACAGGGTGAAAATAAATTCATGGGCATTCTTTTAAGGGGTCATTGTACTCATCATTATGAACAACTTTTACTATGGGACTAAATCTAAAATCGCGAAAAAAAATCAGCTGTTCCTTGCATTTATGTTCACATAACTAGTCAAAATGTAGGGAAGAGCTGATTTGTTTTAATACTGAGCGCTGTGTTCTTAGTAAATCTATTTTAATGGGACCCTGTATATTTAAAATAACTTCATCACCGCTGCTCTCAAAACAGTGAAAGAAAACATCGTGAGAAAACCGGCATGTCCTAGAACCAAAAGTTCGAAAACATGTGACATCCACCAACTCGCACTGGGCCCGCGTGGTAGATTACAGCCCACTCTCTCTCACAGAGATGAGACCTGTGTCTCAGCAATGGTAACATTATAGGCTGATTATATCCATACTAATATTACAAATTCGAAAGTAACTCTGTCGATCTGTCTGTACGATACCTTTTCACGCCTAAACCGCTGAACCGATTTAGATGAAATTTGGTATAGAGATAGTTTGAGTCCCGGGAAAGGACATAGGGTACTTTTTATCCCGATATTCCTACGGGATCGAGACTTATGCGGGTGAAACCGCGGGGCGCTGCTAGTAATAAATATAAATGTTATGTTATGACGATGACAAGCTTGTGGAAATATTGTATCTCTTTAAAATGCAAGCTTACTTAGTCAAAAACCAAATAAGGAACGCTAACCTCGAAGATAAAAAAAACCCAGTGTCATCTATTACCGAGGCACTTAAAACCAGTATAAAAGTCTAATAAAACATAATAATTAAATCAATTCAAAGATTCGCCTGTCCCTGATTCTGCCTGATTATCATACATTAATAATAACCATTTTAAGTTGACATTTCCACCAGCCGGTTTTCCCCTCAAGGCCCCCAGTTTCTATGGCGAGAGGGGGGCAGGGCATGTCTAGAGGAACTGGTCGGTAGTGTGATAGCAACAATTCAAGGTTTTCTAGTATTTTTCCATGCAAACCGCGTTTTTTTTCTTCACATTCTAAGTATTATTCTTGATTTCTTGAATAGTAGTTTTATCTTGTGTTCATTTTGTTTTATAGTGGGAATGTAGGAGAAGTCGCTTTTTATATACTTTGAGAAATATTTAAGAATGAACATCAAAAGTTACGAATGTATTATTATGTACCTACAAACGGGGTGAATAGGGATGCAGGGGTGAATCGGGACGAAACTTTAAAATGGATTTTAACGTTTAAATAATCTAGTTTGTTGCCAACAAGGGTTTAATCGTTTATATTATAATACAGTAAACACATTAGAGTCCTTTTTGGCAATGAACTGTATTATATTAACGTTTTTAAAGTTTCGTCCCGATTCACCCCTGCATCCCTATTCGCCCCGTTTGACGGTATTTATTATCTACACACAAAACACTTAGCATAATCAGCTTATAATTTTAATTTTTACACAGGCCTCCTCTCTGTGAGAGGGAGTGGGCCATAATCCTTCACGCGGGCGCAGTAGATGTCACATGTCTTCGATTTTTTGTTCTCGTACATTCCGGTTTCCTCAAGATTTTTTGCTTCACCGTTTTGAGAGCAGCGGTGATGAAATAAATTATACAAAGTAAACCGCCTGGCTGGGTTCGAACCCACGTAAGTCGAGGGTGCTGTTACCACTGGGCCACCATAGCTCTCGTTAGATTGTAGACTAGATTAAATTAACACTTCTAGACTGAAGTAATACCTGTCCTGGGATTGGCTCGCCATATTTGAATCGAGGTCAGGTTTGCACTGACGACCTTACGTCTATAACTCTGACTTTAAACTTTGAGTGAGATATTGTAAGCTGCGTCTAACTGCATATTTTATCTGTCAGTCTACTTTGGCCCTTATAACACAGCTTTGTACCCCAAAGGGGTTAGCAGAAGAGTATGATTACGTCCACGATTTGTCAGATGCCCGAATCATCCATGAGCAGAACCGGGCGAAAGTTCAGTATCCGGACTGCCAAGTATTTTTTTATAAATTTCAATACTTAACGATGAACAGTGGTTGCCTAGTGGTTTAGGCCCTGACTTACGAGTTGTAGGTCGTAGGTTCGAACCCAGACAGGCGGTTTACTTTGTGTAATTTATTTCATCACCACTGCTCTCAAAACGGTGAAGGAAAACATCGTGAGGAAACCGGCATGTCCTAGAACCCAAAAATTCGAATACATGTGACGTGTGTGACATTCGAATACATGTGTGTGGGTTGGTAGATACCAACCCGCACTGGGCCCGCATGGTGGATTAGGCCCCACGTCTCACAGAGAGGAGGCCTGTGTCCCAGCAGTGGGAACATTATAGGTTGATTATGCTACAATCTAAAATTGGTCTTCACCTCCGAAACTACTTATCCTATTTCAAAAATTCTAAAGCTAAATTAGTGCCAAATGCCATAGGATATTTTTTGTGGTATAGTGGGCTTCTTTGCAAGCGGAGTAGCGAGCAGCAGCTAGCCCCTCGTGTAGGTACCTAAACTCTTTCCGAGTTTAAGTGAATCAAGTTTTTCATTAGTCGTTATGTTTTTGGGATGAAAGTTTTATTTAACTGAAGAAGTTGCCTGTGAGCTGATGATATTAAATAGATATTATTAAACATAGCTTAAAAACCATCCAGGGTAAAGGGTAGTTCTTCAGGGACAAAATTATCGATGTCTGTGGGTATATTTCTGTAACCAACTAACAAAACGGCATGTAAATTTTTTTTTGTACAGTTTAGCATTATGCCTTACTAGGACAAATTATATTTTTTAAATACTTGCTGTCTAGGTACAAAATAAAAATATTTGAAGTGTGTTCTTCTGATTCATATAACGCGTCCGTTTGCCATTTTCCGGTACAAAATGGTCGATGTCGCATTTTCCCTTTGATACATCAATATAAATTATAATTATATCGAAAGGAAATGAGTTGTCCTCTTACAAAAAAAATGTGTATTGGTTATAACTACGTTATTTTGTTTATAAATAAGTAAATAAGGAGTGTCCGGCGTATAATACTGATTAATGTGGCGTAAGCTTCACTTGACCGTACTTGGTCAGGTAATAATAATGAGAGTCTGGCTTCCCGCGCGGGGGGAAGCCAGTCGTGCAACGGACGAGCTAGAAGGTGGACCTGCGGCTGGTTGGCTTAGATCCCGGTGTTACGAAGGAAAATATCTGATTCACCTGTGTTTGGTTCAGGTGGCATTATGATTACAATGCCTACTTTATAAAATTTATTTTATTGTTTTAAAACTTCAATCAGTGTTTCGTGTGATGCTTTTAGGTTATGGAATCGTGTAGGAAAAAGGACAATAATGAAGTCTGTATGTATGATGAGTTATGCATGATTGTAGGCAAAAATCTGATTCAACTGTGCCTGATTCGTATGGTCAAATCCCCCATATGACTAATGAAATAAATTCGATTTCCCCTTTCCAGCACGAAAGGAGTGCTTTTGTTGCATTATAATGTCCAATGTTTGACCGTGTACAAGTCAGTAGTTCTAGTCTTATTTATTATCATTTATTTAGCTATAACCTTTTGAATAATTAAAAAGTGACAGGAGTGTAAAACTGTTCTAAATATGACACTTTTGATATGTCTTAGTCTTAGTTAAGAATAAATAATTATTGTTTAGAATTATCAATCAAAACTAACGGTGTATTTATTACTTTTTATTTCTGTTTCTGATTCATCTGGGCACAAAATATTCGAACGTCGATATCTTGATAACTACTTTATAAAAACGAGCCCCTCATACAAACATATGTTCTTTGGTATGTCTATTTTCATATGAGCATGTGTTACAGAGCTGAAAGTGAAATTAAATTTTGGCCATATGGATCAGTCGAAGAATCAAATTTCGAAGAACTACCCTAAACCAGCTTTCGAACAATATAAACCGTATTGAAATCGACTCATCCGTTAGCTCCCCTAACAGATAAGTCGATTTCAACACGGTTGGCGCAAAGATGGCGTAGACAGACAGACAGAAAAAGGGATTCAACTTTTTGGAGGCAATTTTTAATGTGGCAATATACTCAAAATAAAAAAAATACTTACCATAAAAAAAAATTGTCCACAAAAATAAAACGTTCAAGAATCGATTTCAAGTTTTCAACAAAATCGTTATAAATAACTCGATACCTAAGATTCGAATCCGGATTGTCTATGACATCATAAGCCACGTTGGAAGATCATCTCAAAGTCACTTTAGTCAACACCGCAGGTCAAATACATTATACTATACCTTTTTTTAGAATGGTAAGGACAAACCGTTCTCCGGACCAAGGATATTTTGACGACTTGTTTGATTTTAAATTAAGAATAATAAGCTAGCAGAGATGTTTATGTTTTGGCTTCGATATTTCAAATCTGAATGGTGTGACGTAAAGTGACAGAAAATAAAAGATGGACGCCTTGAAATGTCAATGTCAAATTGGTTTCGAAATTTGAACGGATTCGAATATATTAAACTGAAGATTGGAAGGTAAACGATCTATAATCGAATGGTGTTATGAAATGATTGACTTTTTCTTTCTTTATTTTTTTTTAATATTTTGTAGCCGAATCAACACAAGGCAAAGACACCGCGGTTCTCATTCAATTAATGGAGGAAGAAATCTTCAGCGCTGACCCCAAGCACAGCCCAAGTAACATGGAACAAGTTCAGGAAAATGATGATGTCCGTGATTCTCATTCAAACCAGTAAATGTAATATAGGTATATGTATGTCTGCTCATACAAAGACAAATATAGGATGTACAGGCGCCAGCACATCAAGCTACCCGAAACTGTCAAAAATTCCCAATCATCTTTGAACCTTATAATTTACCGATAAAATTGAAAATCTATTAAAGAAATTTTACAGATTGTAGTAGCTTGATGTGCTGGCATCTGTACTAAGCATAATCAGCCTATACTGTTCCCACTGCTGGGACACAGGCCTCCTCTCTGTGAGAGGGACTGGGTTGTAATCCACCACGCGTGTCCAGTGCGGGTTGGTAGATGTCACATCTTTTCGAATTTTTGGTCCTAGGACATGCCGATTTTCTAACAATGTTTTCCTTCACCGTTTTGAGAGCAATGGTGATAAAATAATCTACATAAAGTAAAGCTCCTGTCTAGGTTCGAACCTACGACCTACAAGCCGTAAGTTCACCACTGCTCTACGATGTACGTAAACATAAGTTTAATTTAGCAATTAAATAACAAGAAACTTAGACCACCTAATAGAAAACAGATACCTACCTATTGCCAAAACACCGTTTAATAAATTGGTAATGACATTCAAAAGTCAAAAACATTTTATTTTTATTTGACATAAACCTACATAGGCACTTACGAAACGTCAGAAGCTAGGTGCACGGTTCCAATTGGTCGTTTCGTTTCCTACGGCAAGGAGCCGGCAAGAACCTCCACGGTTATTCTTTTAAAAATAATTGGCATTATAAAAAGCGTAGTGTGTATTGATACCATAGATATAATATTTCTATGGTAGGCATACCATGACGAAAAAGAGAATTCATTAAGTACTAGCTGCGTCCCGCGGTTTCACCCGCATAAGTTTCGCTCCCGTAAAAAAATCGGGATAAAAAGTAGCCTATATGTTAATCCAGGGTGTCAGCTACCTCCATACAAAATTTTATCAAAATTGGTCCAGCCGTTTGAGCGTGAAGAAGTAACAAACATATAAACACACACACAAACTTCTGCCTTTATAATATTTTTGTGACTACGAAAACGTGAGAATGATACTATATACGTAAATATTGAAAATGCAAATAAATTACTCATGTCATAAAATATATAATCAGCCTATAACGTTCCCACTGCCGGTACTCTGGCCTCCTCTTTGGGAGGGAGTGGGCTATAATCTACAATGCTGGCCCAGTAAGGGTTAGCAGATGTCAAATGTCTTCGAATTTTTGATTCGAGGACATGCCGGTTTCCTCACGATTTAAAGAAGACCCGATGTAACCAAGACTTTGTAACCATATTATTTTGATTTAAAAGAGTGTCCATGGAGTTTCTTGCCCGTTCTTCTCCATAGGTACCTACTCTTTGGAATGGGCAACTAGCTTCATCTTTCTGACTGACCGACCCCTTGACAATTCAAAAGTGCCTGTAATTGGTTTAATTGAAATAAATGCTTTGAGTTTGAGTTTGATTTTTCCTTCACCGTTTGAGAGCTGTGGTGTCATGTGTCTGTACACGAACTCTTCCATATAAGTTTTTAAATAAAGTACTGTCATCTGAGACTTTTGACATTATAGAAGGCTTTTAAGAATGTGATATCAGCCCCTCTCCCGAAAATTGTAAAATTTTAGGCCAAAGCGTCAAAGTAAAGCTGGATTTATATTATTTACTGTGTTGTGTCGTGACGTGACGCCTTCTGACGCAGTGTTAGCCAATCAAAACTGGTTGCGATATGAAGTAGTCCTGAACGGATTCGTTTGATTGGTGCATCCTGAATTCCTGAGTCACGACACAGTAATGTGTCTGTGGCTTTACCCGTGAAATTCAATTTTTTTTTAAGTTTTTTGCAATGTTCACGTCAGTATAAAGTTGTATGTTAATCTAACTATGCTTCGCGGCCGTAACAAGTATTTATTTATAGAATTATAATAACAAAAATTATCAATACAACTTTCTAAGTTCATATTACCATATTAGATGACTATTTCATGAAAACGTAACATTTGAGAGGCTTCTGGCTAAGTAATAGCAGCCGCACGGGTAGATCGATCAGGTTAAGCTACGCTTGCTGCGGTCGGTTCGTGGATGGGTGACCATCTTTACATACCAAGACCCCTCCGTGCCTCGGAAAGCACGTTAAGCCGTTGGTCTTGGCTATCATTTGTGGATCTTTGACAGTCGTTACGGGTCGTCAGAAGCCCGAAAATCTGACAACCAGTCTTACTAAGGGGTATCGTATTACCTAGTAACTGGGTTGTGGAGGTCAGATAGGCAGTCGCTCCATGTAAAATACTGGTATTCAGCTGCATCCGGTTAGACTGGAAGCCGACCCCAACTTAGTTGAGAAAAGGCTACGCAGATGATGATAACATTTATAATTCTGTAGAGTCATATGTGTTACGGTCGCAAATTATATTTTAATCAACACAACCTGACACTGACCTGCAAATCGCAAAACCCCGCTTGTGAGTTAAAAATAGAAATATAGTATGCACCTACCATAAAACCCCGTGTCATGATGACATAGGAAGGCTAAAAGTCTATGTAATCAGCAAACAGTAATTAATTAGCACTTTATAAACAAAACAATAGCCACATAAGAAAAAAGACAACAAAAAAAAACCACCTTTGTCCGTCTCTCCGCGTTTTTCTCAGAAACGGCTGAACCTACACCAATGATTTCATCACAGCGAATAAAGATGAAAATTATCTACATTTTGTTACAAGAATACTTTAAAGATTATGACTTTGAGGTTATTGTATTCAATTTGTAAAAGAGGAAAAAATTTAAATTGCGAATCTGTGTTGCAATGAAAATGGCGGTAAAACAAATTATCATCGAGACGCGGGATTAGCAAAGGTATTTCAGTATAATGCCAATCATGTTTTAAATTCTTGGCGCTGCTGGGTATACAGCCTACTTTGTAATTTTAATAAGAAGCATAGGAATTTGACATTTAACAGAGTTTATAAATGGTTGCGAAATAATTATTATAATTAAATTACGTCATGATTATGTGTCAAGGTAGATCTATTAAAAGTTAAATTAACACTTTGCCAAGTACGTTTTTATGGTAATATAAAAACAATTTACAAATGGTTTGAACAATCAAATTATTAAAATAAATAAAAATATAAAAAACTACCCATTTAAAATTAGAATTGTATAAACAATTTAAAAAAAACAATAAAAAAACCACAGACGAAAAAAGTGTAAAAAAAAATATTGGAACTCACCGTCAACCAAGAAATTCGGGCAAAGACAACACAAAATTAAAAATATATATTAAAAAAAAATAGTCCTACAGACCTTAAACACGTCCGTACACACAGACACACAAACCACACTGAACGATAATCGCTTCGGAGCGAGATATCGATATGAGAATCGATTAAAAATCAACAAAACAGGTTGTAAGTTTAATTATCTGGCATTATGATGAGACTGTTAGGTTAGACTCTTTTGCCTCTTGGCGGATTTTAAAACGATGTTCGAAAAAATATGGCGCGGATTCGTAGACTGGGAATTATTTTTATTTTTTGGAGGGAAACTTTTGAATGGGTTCTGTAGACCTTGACGAATGTGAACTTGTGAAATCTCTGTAAAAGATTATACATAAAATGTTTGTGTAGTCGTAAATTTTATTCATTGAATAATATGGATAACTTTTCTGAATTGTATCGCTATTGGAAAGTTGAGTTTACTGATTCAACTGTGATTATACAGGGTGAAATTGAATTCATGGGCATCCTTTTAAGAGGTCATTGTAATCATCATTTTGAACAACTTTTACTATGGGACCAAACCTGAAATCGCGAAAAAAAATCAACTCTTCCCTACATTTTGACGAGTTATGTGAACATAAATGGAAGGAACAGCAGATTTTTTTTTTCGCGATTTTAGGTTTAGTCCCATAGTAAAAGTTGTTCGTAACAATGATTAGGTACAATGACCCTTTAAAAGGATGCCCATGAATTCAATTTCACCCTGTAGAAAATAATGAAACCTTGGTAGCCTAACCAACAGCATTCATTGCGTTATTTACGTTGTTGAGCAGACAAATTTTCGAACATAGGAAGCAATGGATTAGGTAGCAATACCTTTCAAAATGATTCAGATCGGGATTGAAAGTGTTACGCAATTAGTAGCGCAACTTAAAAGAAATCTAAGTCCAGGAGTGGACCACGATTGGCTGAATTAATTTGAGGAAGAATAAAGGTTACCCCCTTACTAATAAACGTTATATAGCGTCTGTATCGTAAAGGCCTATTCGAACCTAAGCGGTATTCGCTGCCGCTGTGGGTAGAGTACATACCGCGCGGGTTTCGCACAGGTATTTAGTATGGCTTATATTTAACTTATCACCAGATAAAGTAAAATATAACATCAAAAAAACACTTTAAAGTAAAGAGAAAAAAAAGTAAAGTTTTCTATATTTTTGTCTGTAATTTATATGGTGTACATAATAAAGAGTAGAGACCGGATAATATGCATTTGCATATTTGCATATGCATTTGCATATTTAAGCTATTTTCAGCGCTAATAGCATATTTTTCCTAAGATCTAGTGATGATGCATATTATCGCTATAATTTACAGTATTTTTCGAGCGCAGCGCACTAGCAGCCGCGCGTCTTTTGTTTTGGTACGATAATAAAATGAAAGAGACAAATGATCGTCGCGCTCGCCTACCGCACTACTCCTTCCTCCCACCTATTATGCATGTTATTGCTTCTCATTGATCTGCAGTTAAAATTTTTGTGTCAAATTGTACAATGCCTCCCGAAAAAAAAAAGTGTGTCTTCGTGGATAAGTGACTTTCCTGAAACATTTACTTACGACGGAACTGTTTTGTATTGTCGAGTTTGCGAGAAAAATATTTCGTGCACTAAAAAGTTTCAAATAACAATAAACTTAAATCTAAAGGAATAATATTTACAAAACAAAAAAAAAATTAGTCATTTAATGTTGCATATTCTGTCAGTTTTCGTGCATATTTCAAGCATTTTTCATGCATATTTGCATGCATATTTCAAGCTTTTTATGTTGCATATAATCCGGTCTTTAATAAAGAGTATTCTATTCTATTCTATTCTTTTTACTGCCAAAAATAGTAAATGATCACCAAAGGTATTTCTATTTTCATTTGCTCGCTCTTGCATCCCATGTCGACGGACTCCTATTTCTGTGTAAAGGGTTTAAAGTAACCTAACCTCGGGGTGCCCAGCTAGAACTATTGTAATAATAGTTTTAGACTAAATTTTTTGGTGTTCAATGTATTTTTTTTTGTGATCATTATATTTAAACCCATTTAGTATCAAGTCCCGCGGCTAGAGCGGAATAGTTACTTGGTGCCATAGTACCGCATAGGTCTGGAATTGTTTACCTTCTTCTACAAAAACTTCTTTACCTTCCTGAGCGAAACTCGACCTCGGTATTCTACCCACAAGGATAGCGAAATCCGCTTTGATGTGACCAGTAATATTACCGCATACCCGCTCGGTTTTCTCAACCGCAGATAGTAGCGAATACCGCTTAGGTTTGAATAGGCCTTTACACAACGCTTTGTCTTCTTCTTTCGAAAGTCAAATTACTGATGACCAGCACCCTAATTGCGTAACACACTATCAATCGGAATCTGAATCATTTTGAAGCAAATTGCTAATCCATTGTTTCATAAGTTCGAAAAATTTGTCTGCTCAACACGTAAATAACGCAATGAATGTTGTTGAACTGTCAAAATGAAACCGATTGCGATTGATAATGTGTTACGCAATTGCCCCGCGGAATAACTCAGAAATCGGTGTGTAACTATTCATTTGACATAATACGTTTATTAGTAAGGGGGTACATGTTTAAAGCTATGTCAATAAGTTGGATATAATAACACTGCATGGGTCCCTCTTCAGGGTTACACAACTTGCCGAGATCAGTCTGTATGTCCATTCAACACAGAGACCCCTCCGGGCCTCCGTGCCTCGGAAAGCAAGATAAGCAGATGATGTCGGCTGTCATTCGTAGATCTTTGACAGTAGTTACGGTTAGTCCAAATTCCGAAAGTCTGACAACCAGTCTTACCAAGGGGTGTCGTGTTACCTAGGTACCGGGCTGTGGCGGTCAGATTGTAGACCTGCTCCCTTATTCACAAACACTCGATATGCTTCCGTATCGTATCGAACATTAATCATAGTTATCGTAGGAGTCTTCTCAATGCTGTTCACAAGTCCAAAACCCGAAAATTTTGTCAGTTTAAATCAAATAGACGCCCGCTATTCTTCCAACAGCTGTTTGCTGTTGAGGGGAAGTCAAATCAGGTTATCGAAATGTCAGGTTTTCGATACGATAGCCTGTCGTATGGTTGTGAATCAGGGCTCTGGTAGACTGTAGATTTGTAGACCAATTTTTATTTTATTAAATACCTGGTATTTGTTGACAGGCCTTCACTGTCCTGTCATACCTATTAATATTGTAATTTGGAAACATTGTAAAAGCCAATTATTTTTAACTAGCTGCGCCCCGCGGTTTCACCCGCGTAAATGTCGATCCCGTGGGAATATCGGGATAAAAAGTATCCTATGTCCTTTCCCGGGACTCAAGCTATCTCTGTACCAAATTTCACACAAATCGGTTTAGTAGTTTAGGCGTGAAGAAAAGACAGACAGACAGACAGAGTTACTTTCGCATTTATAATATTAGTTTGGATAAAAGAGTAATTAATAACCGTGGAGTACCATGCCGTCTCTTCTTCATAGTAAACGACCAATTGGAACCGTGCACCTGGCTTCTGACGTTTCATAAGTGCCCAATGCCCATGTTCGTTTAAGTGAAATCAAATATATTGGATTTTGAAAGGTTGCGGAGATCAGAGGGGCAATTCTCGTAATTTTAAAAACGTTCACAGTCTGATCTTAGTCTCAATCTGTCAATTGACATTTGTTTGTCGCCGAGATGAGACTGCGACTAGATTTTGAATGTTTTAAATTACGAGAATTGGCCTTCAGATATTCAGCATCCGGATAAACTGGAAGCCGACCCTAATATATTTGGGAAAACGATAGACAGATGATGATGATATTTTTAAAGGTAGCTCGATAAATATTTTGCCTCGTGTCGTTTTCACAGTCGCCCACGGACCGCCAAGCCCCTTCTCTCAAATGTCAATGTTCAAGGACAAGCGGCGAGCCGAAATGTCAAACTATTTATTATTATGTGAATAGATATTAGACTCTGACGCTTGTGTCGCTGAAGTGGCGGCCATATCGCTAATATATTATTGTAATCTGGTTGGATGAGGTCGCATTTCTGTATTAAATGATCATTTCCAAAGACCGCCTCTTTGGTAAAGATCGTCAGTAGTCATTTTATGTCCTTTCTTTGGTACTGTTCGTCGAGTCGTTGATCTCCACAAGTTTTGTTAACCGACTTCTAAAAAAGGAGGAGGTTCTCAATTCGAATAATTTTTTTTTTTTTTAATCTACAAAAATCTAAAAAAAAAATATCTATATTGTCTACATTAACGATCTTTTTGTTTACTTTTTTGTGGGGTAGGTACAACTAAAAAGTAAAAAATAAAAACTTTTTTACAAAAAAAACCACCGACTTCAAAAAAACACTACAAAGTGATAAATAACTTAAATTTCGGAAGTCGGTGTCAAAAAACGAAAATGCGGAATCAACGACACCGACTTCCGAAATTAAAGTTATTTATCACTTTGTAGTGTTTTTTTTTGAAGTCGGTTGTTTTTTTTGTAAAAAAGTTTTTTTGAGTTGAGCTACACGATTGCACAAATGCTTGGACTGACTGGACTGGTCTACTCAAATCTGTGTGTTGCTTTCCTCAAAAGACCATTTCAGACATCGATCCCACGTGATCTGATCAAGATTATGTCTGGACTGTGAGTTCTGAGTTTGTTTCAGCCTTTCTTCTCGGAGTAGTCAGATAGGAAACGCCGACCTCATCTAGATTCTTTTTTATTTATATTTTATAATATTTCGTGTATTGTATTCCGATATCCTGCTATTTATATCATCATAATCAGCCTATAATGTTCCCACTGCTGGGACACAGGCCTCCTCACAGTGAGAGGGCGTGGGCCGTAATCCAGCAAGCAGGCCCAGTGCGAGTTGGTGGATGTCACATGTCTTCGAATTTTTGGTTCTAGGACATGCCGGTTTTCTCACGTTTTCCTTCACCGTTTTGGGATCAGTGGTGATGAAATAATTTACACAAAGTAAAGTGCCTGTCTGGGTTCGAACCTATGACCTATAACTCGTAAGTCGTGTCCGTTACCACTTTGCCACCGCTGCTCCATCCTATTACATAACACCCTATTTACATAACAAATAATTTTATTTCATTGACGTTTTCATTTAATTACTGCTCACCGTGCCTGTATACATTGCAGCATAGATATCCGTGCATCGCAATCACACGATTTCCAACATTACAATTTACAGAGAACCAATATCTATTGCACGTGTCGTAATGTAAGGTGGTTAGGGGATTTCCAAAAGGGGATGGCCCTGTCTGATAATAACACCTGCAATCACATAGTCGTCATTGGTCACTGTCATGACGTGTCATCAAATTCTCGAGTGTCCTGACAAAATACTAATTAGGACTTTTGTGGACAATTTTTTTGCAAATAATACTTTTTTTTTTTGTAATTTTAAGAACACTGAGATCAGAAGTCCAATTAGCGTAATTGCAGCCACTTGTGGGATGGCTCAGCAAAATACCAGCTTGCTGCACTTGACTCGGTGGAACGCAGAACTAAAAGGCTTATAAGTGCCGAGACGTTGGTAGCTACGCTTCACAGCCTGGCTCATCGGCGTAATGTTGCTTGCCTGACGGTCTTCTACTGACTGTACTTCGGAGAGTGTGACGACAACCATACGTACTGGTACAGTCAACATCAAAAGTCGATTAACACTATCACTTTTACATGTTATTAAATTGACAACAACTTTTTTCAATAAACTGATTTTTAACTTTTCACATAATAGACAAGAGTATATATTCTAAAAAAAATTCTTCTGCTGCAATTTTGAACAAATATTTTGCTCAATAACTAAGATTAAAAAAATTGAAGTGTTAATCAACTTTTGATGCTGACCGTACCATCCGCACTTGGTTGATATCCCGACGAGTCGTACTCAGCGCTTCTCCTCCACTTTTATTATGCGCACAGCCAAATTGTGGAACTCTCTGCCGGCATCTGTGTTCCCTCCCACATTTAACCCGTCTGCCTTCAAATCAAGAGTGAACAGGCATCTTCTGGGCAAGCTCGTTCCATCATAGACCTCATCTATCGCTTTCAATCAGGAGTGATCCGGATCAAGAGCGGGCCCATTCAACAATAAAAAAAAATCTACTTAGTCGGCGACAATCAATGTCAAAAACTTGTCAAAAATTTAGGAAAATTAGAGGTATTTTTGACAGATTAAGACTGAGATCAGACTGTGAACGTTGTTAAAATTACGAGAATTGATCTCCCTCTTAGATCTGGACGCCAATTCTCGTAATTTAAAACGTTCAAAATCTAGTCGCAGACTCATCTCATCGACAAATAAATGTCAAAAACTTGTCAAAATGTAGGGAAATTAGAGGTATTTTAGACAGACCGAGACTATGAACGTTCTTAAAATTACGAGAATTTCCCCTGTTTAAAAGTCATCTAACCTTTAAACATTACACGAACGAAATCGTGCTATTTTTTAAGTGAAACTTCTGTACGCACGCTTGACTTGGGGAGTAAGCTGACGAAGGCGTGACGTAAGCGTTACGAAAAGTGTGATTGGGCGAGGCGAACGGGTGTTGAGTGGGGGATATAAGCAAGAGAAAGTAGTGCGCGCGCACATTTTCTTTCTCTCTTCCTCTCATAGCCACATACGTTTGAAGTTTCACAAGTCATAAGCACACTCGGTTTGTTTTTTTTAATAAAGCTTCATATGTTCGAAAAATTTGTCTGCTCAAAAACGTAAACTACGCAATGGATGTTGTTGCTGTCAAAATGAAAGCCATTCCTACAGTTAGCGTGTTATGCAATAACCCCGCAGCTCTAAGTACCTATTAGCAAGTTACAGAATGAACACAATTTTGCAATTTGTTGTTTGGCCTCTAACACGTACGGGTTTTCCAAACATATTGTAATGTAGACGGTTATACTTATAACATACTCGTTTCTGCCCGCAACTTCGTCAGCATGAAATTTCTTGTCCTCCAAACCGCGTCGCATCGCATCGCCTGCCCGCGCTATCACTTCGTTTTCGCTTAGCGTTTTTTCTGAATTTTTTTTTTTTGCTCGGCTCCCAAGATTCCTAGCCTTCCTCAAGAATTGGGCTACCATCATCTGCCTGCCTTTACCCAACTATGTTGGGGTCGGCTTCCAGTCTAACAGTATTTTACATGGAGCGACTGCCTATCTGACCTCCACAACCCAGTTACTGGGTAATACGATATCCCTTGATAATCCTTCCTTCCTTCAGAATTTCGGGCTTCTGACGACCCGTAACGACTATCAAAGATCAACGAATGACAGCCGGGACCAACGGCTTAACGTGCTTCCCGAGGCACGGTGGGGTCTTGGTATACAAAGGTGGTCACCCATCCACGGACCAACCGTGACAAGTTAGCTTAACCTGATGAACTTAGCCATAAGCCCCTATCAGAGAGATTAGCGCGTTCAAACATACAAACTCTTCAGCTTTAATATGATATTAGTATAAATATAAAGCGAGGAAGGAAAATGTCGTGGGGAACCCGTATGTTAGAAATACCTACACAAACTCGGGTTTTTATCTTCACCAGTCCAAAGTTTCTTTGAGCATACCTGTAGGAAAAATGGGTACCTAACCACTAAGTATGAAGAAAAGAGTTTTATAGTAAGAGAATATCGCTATAGCTCGGCTGTCGAGAGGATGCGTTCCTGACACCTTTTTTTTTACGGATGGGAAATCATCAAATGACTCCTCCCGCTCTGGGTGGAGCGGAAGAGAGTGTCAGACTCTAACTGACTAAAACCCATCCGTGTTCCTTCCTTAGCCCTTTATATTTCGGGGTAGCGGTAACCCTTTCGGACAATCCCGCACCCCCGGCAGGCTTCGGCCCTGGCAGGCCCCTTCCTTTTTGCTGACTTCTCTTTGAGGCGCGCCTGGAACACGTACGCGCCGTTCTTGACACCTGACAATACGACAATTCTAGTAACAACACTGTGACTGTCCAGGATGCGCCGGACGCTCGGTTCAGTTGAATAACTGGCGGAACAAACTGCGCTACACGAGGAGGCTTCTTCATGCATCCCAATATGCTGAATGAATGTTGTCCTCCTATGGCAACCTTTGAAAGCGGATCAGTGAAGTTCAAATTAAAATTAATACACACGTGTGCAAATAGATTATGTTTAAATCACCCACCATAGACCACGCTGTAGGCGCCGGCGCCATTTTTTGCCGACACCACTTTTTGTGGCTACTGGTAACTGGTTAAATTACCGGTTGTAGACTGCTGATGTCATCACCACATTCTTCATGTAACGTATCCGTCTGATGGCGAGCGTAGCCGTCACCATTCATGCCTGTGATCATCGAAATCTGCCAATTACTTTAATTTTTTTTTATGTTCCATAAGTTACCTTCTTAAAAGTAGGGCTCGTGCGTGGCTAGGTAATAACAGCCGCACGGTTCGGTCGATCAGGTTATTTGATTCGCTTTTTGTTCTTTCTTTGGGTTTGTGATTGTATTATTTTTGAGCCTGCGAGAGAGTAGATCAGCAATAAATAGGTCTCACTTATTTATTAAAAGGTGTAGGGACTAAAATAGCTTTCATGAGTGTTGATACTTAGGTATGTGTGGAGCTTGAGCTTAACAGCCGCATGGATCGATCGATCAGGTTAAGCTACACTTGGCACGCAACTATAACTTTGTGCCGTTTGGGGTCGAAACGCTCGGATCATGGGGCCCGAGAGTGCGTTTCCTTTTTCTCGCCGGCCGACACTTCACGTGGCCACTGACTGGATCGTTCTTTGGCCAAAGAATTAGCATTGCCATTCAACGTGGCAATGCTGCCAGTCTTCTGGGCACGTTTCCGGATGACAGCGATGCGGACGAGTAGGTACTTCGACGCCTAAGTGTCCCTTGTTTTTGTATTTATTTGTATAGTAAGTTAGTTAGTCATTTAATTTAGTATTTAGTGTAAATAATTACTTACATTTTCTCTAAAAAAAAAAAACTTTATCAGATTAAACATTGTCTTTACTAAAAGTATTCTTCCTTGTCTCAGGGTGACGCTAAGGCCACTAAGCACAATTTTCCTGGTTTTCTCGTGACTGTGTAGGTAATAATTGCTGGCAACTGCTGGTCTCGCCATCGATAGAAAAACGAACAAGGTTCGTTTTAATTGATCAGCGATTAATTTTTATTATTGTTTCTTTGACATTTTGCCTTCAAGTACCTACGTGTTGCAAGGAAAAGTTTTTCTACAACTTTTGTTGCCAACTTTTATCTGTACAACTTCAATGTGTTTCTATCCAGCGGGGCCCCGCGAGGTAGGCTCATAAAACTAGTAGCAATGCTTTGCTTTCTTTGTAACTGTGGCTCTAGATATTTTTGTATGCTGGTGTAGCGGTATAACGGTATCTACAATGCCACATGCGAACAACGAGTCATACTGACGATGACGTCACGCAAAATTCTACATCTCGCAAGCAGAGTTTACCGCGCAACTAGCGTAGGTACAACGGCCCGACAAGAATCATCGGGCAGTTGGCCGCCAGACTCAACACCCGTCTGGTCGGAGGAAGGTTTCTATGGAGAATGAGTGAACTACATCTTTAAAAACACCAGTACAAAGTTATGAGGAACACCTCATACCTGTACTGGTGTTTTTTAAGTTGGTTTTAAGTTGGACTCTTATGGTGAAGTAAAACATGTACAGATAGTGTATTAGTGGTTGTAATGGCAATCGTAGCATTTGGTTTTATAAGTTTTAATGTCTTTTTGATAGATTCTTTAATACTTACTTATTTTGTGAACGTGAGAACGTTGCAGACCTTTTAGAATGTAGATTTGAAGACCGTTTTCTACTTAATTAAATACCTGGTGCTTGTTGACAGGCCTACACTGTCCTCCCATACTTATTAACACTGATCATCTACCTAGCCTTTTCCCAACTATGTTGAGGTCGGCTTCCAGTCTAACCGGATGCAGCTGAATATCTATTAACACTGTAATTTGAAAATATTGTAAAAGCCAATTATTTTTAAAAGAGTAACCGTGGATTTTCTTGCCGGCTCTTCTCCATAGAAAACGACTAATTGGAACCGTGCACATTGCTTCTGACGTTTCATTTTGTGCCCATGTAGGTTTATGTAAAATAAAATATTTTGATTCTGAAAGAATCACTCACGTTAATCTAAAATCAACACGCAGCAAGCGTGGTGATCAATAATCCGTTCCGCCTCATATCCATCCTTTCTCATTCCCAAATAATAATATCACAAATCAGCTGTTACCGGTCCGCCATGTTGAGTTTGGTGTGTTTTTTTTTTTAATCAAACGGCAAACGGCGAAGGAATGCAAGGTTATGCCTGTCACGGAATATTTAATATACCTACGTTAATGATGCCTGCTGAGCGTGTGTTAGTTTTAATTTAGAAATAGATGGTAAAGGGGAATCGTGTTACCCTGTTGGTAGGCTGTGAAGGGCAGATAAGCAGTCGCTTCATGTGAAATACTGGTATTCATCTGCAAACGGTTAGACTGGGAGCTGACCCCAACATAATTGGGCAAAGGCTAGGCAGTTTATTTTGGACCTATCAAAGCGATTTACTTGAGAAGCACAACAAGAGTACGTCTAGTCTCAAGAGGACCAACATTTCGGTAAAGCAAGGCGATCAGCTTTCCCCAAAGCCTTTCCTCCAAACTCCATCCCCCAAATTGCATGTCTCAAGGACAAGCGGATTAGGCTGTGCGTTCATACATCAGTCAGTCAGGACTTTGAATCTATACGAGTATCAAACTAATATTAAAAAAGGCGAAAGTTTGTGAGTGTGTGTGTGTGTGTTTATATGTTTGTTACTTCTTCACGTCTAAACCACTGAACCGATTTAGATAAAATTTGGTATAGAGATAGTTTGAGTCCCGGAAAAGGACATAGGATAGTTTTTATCCCGATATTCCCACGGGATCGACATTTACGCGGGTGAAACCGCGGGGCGCAGCCTAGTATCACACTAATATTATAAAGGCGAAAGTTTGTGAGTGTGTGTGTTTAAATGTTTGTTACTTCTTTACGCTCAAACGGCTGGACCAATTTTGATGAAATTTTGCATGGAGGTATCTGACACCCTGGATTAACATATAGACTACTTTTTATCCCGAAATTCCTACGGGATCGACATTTACCCGGGTGAAACCGCGGGGCGCAGCTAGTTCAATAATAAAAATGAATCGCCGAAATGACATGGCCGGATTCTGCCCTCAAATCAATTCAGAATACATAAATGTACAGTAATTATTAATATATGAAAATTACTTCTTAAATATACTAAAATTAATCGCAACAATTACATTTCTTTAGAGCAGGCGACAAAAAATGGCAAAACAATATGTGTGTTAATTGATTTTTTGGTTTTTAGCAATGCAATACAAATTGCATGTGCGTTTGGATA
This sequence comes from Amphipoea lucens, assembly GCA_947508005.1. Classification (NCBI taxonomy): domain Eukaryota; kingdom Metazoa; phylum Arthropoda; class Insecta; order Lepidoptera; family Noctuidae; genus Amphipoea; species Amphipoea lucens. Next base: position 11,019,999 of record OX382382.1, read on the forward strand.
CATGCATAAGACAAACACCGTATCTGTAGCGCGCTTGAAGGTTGCATTAAAATAAAAAACACCCACGACTGCCAGAATCGTATTGCTAAAGTAAATACCTGTAGAAGTCAACGTTTTAACGATTATCGCATACATTATTTTTCGAGCTGCCGTGGCCCGCGTGTCATGATGTTGATCACGTTACGCATTATGCATCGACAATTATATTCAAGAGTGTGTATCCGAACGTCCTAGTTATTTTTTTCACGTCTGTCACCTGTCACTCAGTGCCCTGTACCACAGTAATGTTTTCTAACAGTATTGTGACTCGGTCTTGTTCTTGAAATAATTACTTACACCCGCGCGGTACGTAAAAACGCGATAGAGCTGCCCGCCCACAGTATTTTAATTTCATCAACCTACTTGAGTTTCTTTCTAGTTTTGTAATTGTAAATTCGAATCAAAACCTCTAACTACCTACTACACAATCTTACTATTAAATGATTATAATTACTTACATATGTACACACAAACTAACTATATAGAAATAAAAATAAAAAAAGACGAGCTCATTGAGCATCAAAAAATTCGTCCGCATCGCTGTCAATGGGATAAGTGCCCAAAAGACTGGCAGCATTACCACGTTGGATGGCAATGCTTATTTAAAAAGTAAATTATAATGTAAATCAGAAGGTAGGTACCTACCATTTATTACTCTCATAATCATTTCATAATGATATTTCGTCTAATTCAATAATATATGTAAGTAGCTAAGTACATAAGTAAGTAGATAGCCGTACTGCTTACAAAATCATCACATCGTCCGTTCATCACTGTGGCGCATTCGCGTCTGTTTGTTTACAGAGGGTATACCGAACTCGAGGTGCGTGGTATGACTCGCGTTTCGACCGTTTGTATGAAGACAGAATACTGATATGATAACATTACCATGATAATAGATGATATTACCTACTGTGACATTACCGTGCCTGTGCTCTGTGTAGTTTTGCGTTGACCTTAGCACGTATTACTGTATTCTGTTTATGTTACTCTGTTGGATATTTTAACTTGACCCCACGCTATCGTTTACCGGACTTTCGTTTACGCTTCTAACGTTAATATTCTGCTGTGCTTACTGGACTTTTTTGTTTACGATTTGGATTATTTGGATTCTGACGCTCACGATGTCAAGGTGCCTGAATTGTAGTGTGGCCACTAATCGAATGCGAAGGCAACCACTCTAACACCGCAGTTACAAAATACATGACATGACAGGGAGCCATCTAGAAGCAGTCATGCTAGCAAAGGAGGTGGCGGGATGGCTGAGGGAGAGAGCCTCACGTCCCAGCCGCCGCGGGAGACGCTCCGGGCGTCGGGAGCCGCGTGAGGACTCCCAGCCACCGTAGGCGCGGGCCTGCGGACGGAGACTAATTGGTAGCTTACAGTCCGATCAGGACCAGGCCCGTGCCGGACGGCGCGTACGTGTTCCACGCGCGCCTCAAAGAGATGTCAGCAGAAAGGAAGAGGCCTGCCAGGGCCGAAGCCTGCCGGGGGTGCGGGATTGTCCGAAAGGGTTGCCACTACCCCGGAACATAAAGGGCTAAGGAAGGAACACGGATGGGTTTTAGTCAGTAAGAGTCTGACACTCCCTTCCGCTCCACACAGAGCGGGAGGGGTCATTTGAAGATTTCCCATCCATAAAAAAAAATGGTCATGACGTTGTTATGGTATTTGGGCTGGGCCAGGCATCAAGCAAATATAACGGCACCAGCCTCATTCCTTGATAACATTTTGTTGATCTTTGAAGATGAATAACTTCAAACGCAAGAGTAGGTAAAAACATTGAATGCCCATTCTTCTTCATACGGAAACTAGCTTTTGGAAGGGGCGACTAGAATCAATTTCGTTTTATTGTAATTTTTGAAATAAATGATTTGACTTTGACTTTGAATGTGTCTTATCTGAGTAATAGCAATGATGTTATTCTAAAAATGTCTGTAAAACAAGTAGCTATACATTTTATAAGCAAGTGTCTATTCTAGCTACTTAATTAGATAGGTACTTAAATAAAAATTCAAGTGCTATTTTAGTGTTTTATTGCCAATCCAATTGTATATTTTTTGCCAAGTTGCTATAAGGAAGTCATAATATCCAGAAATATCTGTAAGACGACGAGCTCTTCGCTATCGCGGCTTGCCTACAACGATTGAATGGTCAAGCCAGAGACTATTACCAATACATCAATAATATGATTTCTAATAAGTTTTATTTGGTATTTTGATTTTTGGCTCTTTCGTCACTAGCTGACACGACGCGTTTAGATTATTTCATACATTTTCATAGAATTAGATATTCACTGATATCGATGTGAATAAATGTCATGTCGGCTAGTGAAGAAACGGCATTTATATCCATTGATAATATTGTATTTCTCGTATTGTTTTGTCTATACAACTCGGAAAGATTGATCATTGCTATTCAAAATGTCTAGGCGCTTTTTTTTGTATCTTATTTGTAGTATCTCTCGCTTCTTCTCTGATCATAAAACTTAAACTATTGTAAAGACATACCTGTAAGCTTTAATATGACGTACTTTAAGTCAGTGTACATGAATATTTTTTGTTAGGGCACAGCTCTCTAAGAATTCCGGCCGTGTCCTTTATGTACTCGCTTCCGAACGACAGCACCAAATTGGATAATTCGTTTTTGTTGTGTTCAGTATTGCCAGGACAAGGTTTATATGAAAGAAAATTTCGGAAATTTGAAAAAAAAAATTGCACCCGTGCGAAGTTGGGGCGAGCCGCTAGTTTTATTATACAGGGTGAAATTGAATTCATGGCATTGTAATCATCATTATGAACAACTTTTACTATGGGACCAAACCTGAAATCGTGAAAAAAAAATGAGCTCTTCCCTACACTTTGTCGAGTTATGTGAACATAAATGCAAGGAACGGCTGATTTTTTTTCGCGATTTTAGGTTTAGTCCCATAGTAAAAGTTATTCATAATTATGAGTACAATGACCCCTTAAATGGATGCCCATGAATTTAATTTCACCCTGTATAGATGGTACCTAAAAATGTAGGTAGGCTCGTTTTTCTTGCCACTACGATATTAGAAAAATATCATCATCATCATGCAACCCACGTCAACTTGAACGCTATAATTAAAAAACTTTTTTACAAAAAAAAACAACCGACTTCAAAAAAAAAAACACTACAAAGTGAAAAATAACTTTAATTTCGGAAGTCGGTGTCGTTGGTTCCGCATTTTCGTTTTTTGACACCGACTTCCGAAATTAAAGTTATTTTTCACTTTGTAGTGTTTTTTTTTTTGAAGTCGGTTGTTTTTTTTTTGTAAAAAAGTTTTTATTTTTCACTTTTTAGTTGTACCTACCCCACACAAATTCAATTAACCCTAGTGCATTGAAGAATTGAAGACACAACTCGAAGAATCATCAAAATTCGCATAGAAATGTCGGAGATGCAGTACATTTATGCATATAACTTCGTACATAAGAATAATTACCTAATATATTATATACCAAAACCTTCCTGAAAGTATGTAGATCACATTTGTAAAAGAATTATCAAAATCGGTTCAGTAGTTTTTGAGATAATCGCGGACATACAAACATACATACATACATACATACGGGTCGAATACAGAACCTCCTTTTTTAAAGTCGGTTAAAAAGTAGGTAAGGTGGGGCTAAAGAGCCTAGGTCTTTGTGTCTAAAGTCTAGACTTCTCGTCTAAAGGTCAGTTGTAAGTCTAGGTCATCCAACCGAGGTAGGCAGGACACCTACATCTGCACATTGTAAAAGATTCTTAAATGTTTTGTGATAATTATTAAGGTGAATGGGTAGTTGTAGCCCGCGAAATTCAATTTTTCTTACGTTTTTTGCCATTTTCAGGTCAGTGTCAGGTTGTATCTTGATTAAAATATGATTTGCGACTATAATAGACATGTATTTACAGAATTATAGTCATTAGAATCATTAATATATCTCTTTAAGTTAGATTTCTACCATCAACACTTTTCCATACGAGATTTGTTCTTAACGGTAGAAATCTAACTTAGAAAGATGTATTAATGATTCTAATTATTATAATTCTGTAAATACGTACCTGTTATTGTCGCGAATCATATTTTGATCAAGATACAACCTGACACTGACCTGAAAATTTAAAAAAACGTAAGAAAAATTGAATTTCGCGGGCTACAACTACCCATTCACCTTAAGGCGACTACTTGACATAAAGCGCGGTCACCACTGTCGCACTGCGTAGAAAAGAAAGAGAAGTGCGATGACACAACGCTGGTAATTTATTGCAAAATATGAAGCAATTACCTATTTACAAAAATCTATTGTTTGGACAAAAAAATGAAAACACTAGTGCTTTAGTATGTTGCTTGTAGAATAATCTGACAAAAAATCAGAATGTGGTTTTTATTGTAAAAATAATGTTTTTAGAGGTATTTTCATGATTATTTTCTACCGTATCAAATTATTTGTATTATGTTTTCAACACACTATGTAAGTAGCATATATCCTGAAGAATGTCATATATTTTTTCTAATTTTGTTTACCTACTGTAGTCGATCATATACTTTAAGGCATTATACAACTTGCGTTTTTTGCGTTTAAGTCCCCTTAAGTTAAAGAATAAAGAGCGAAAAAATCCGGCAAAGTGCGTGTCGGACTACAAATGAATATTCACACATGCAGAGTATATTATCAGTAATATTATCGACCGCAAAATAAGTTTGTAATTCTTTTTTTTTTTTTTTATTATTTGAAATGGGCTTGCTCTTGACTCTAGCCTAGGTCAAAGGTGACAGAGACAAAGTCGATGATGGAGCGAGCTTACCCAGAAGAAGCCTGTTCACTCTCACTTTAAAGAGATTCGGGTTGTATGCGCTCGGAAAAACATAGGCAGGTAGAGAGTTCCACTCTTTTGCTGTGCGCATTATAAACGACATTTGCAAACGCTTAGTGCGAATTGGTGGAACAGCAACCAGGTAGGGAAAACACGAAAACACTAACAAACAAGTTATTTGTGCAGTTGCTATGACAATTTCACAAATGTTTACCCTGTCACTGTCATTCAGGCGCCAAAAGATGTAACACTATACCTACATACCTACAAGTTTCTTAATGCTAAAGTGCTAAACATAGATCAGATATAGTCCGGCGTTTCTAAATTTTCCAACAAATAAATGTTCTCATATATCGATTTCATTAAATTTCGAGCAGCCATTGTTGTTTACCTACATCTTTGGCAAATTTAGAAACGCCGGACCTTAGCACCGTGTTTCGTGTTTTATTTATGAATAGCTACGAAATAATAATCAAAACTGATTTTTCGTTTATTTTTGTCTCCTATAAGTAATAATTCTTCAATTGACATTTTGCAACTTATTGCAAAAAGGTAAACTTTGAATGCCGTTTGGTGTTATTTATTGAATGACAATTGTTTCGTTTAGATAGCTGACATTCATCTGTCATTTTGTAATGTCAGAAGTTAGTTTTATTGTTATTTCCCGCCAATTATTATTTCCATTTATCGTTCTCGGTATTAGAATGTCACTGTTTAGACTCTCAGATTTTAAAACCTTGCATTTACAAATTACAAAACAATTTCAATACAATGTGACTATTTATTTTGAATGGGCTTTCATCGACAGCCGAAGACAAATTTGCGATAAGGGACCATTTTCTGAAATCGCCAAATAATTTAGGTAAGTCAACAATGTAGAGCAGTGGTGGCCCAGTCGTATCGACACCGACTTATGAGTAGTAGGTCGTAAGTTCGAACCCAGGCAGGCACTTAAGAGGAAATGCGGGTGGTCTTTTCTCCATAGAAACGCTCTCGCCTGTTTTATTTCTGATTAATGACCATAAAGTAATGATTTTTTACAGAATAATAAATATTAACTACTTGTACAGTTCGACACAACTTAGATGTAGTATCGGCAAAATTCGTAAAACCGATCACATCCGAACTAAGTGCGCCTTCAAAATCACCAATCTTTATTACTACTTTAGGAAAAATTGATCAATTTTTCCTAAAGTAGTAATAAAGATTTACGAATACGAATTACGAACGTTTTACGAATTTTGCCGATGCTACATCTAAGTTGTGTCGAACTGTATGACCCTATGTTTTTCTTTTTGATGATACATTATTTTTATAAGCACTAGAATCCTCAAAAAATACAGACCAACAGAGGTCTAGTGTACAATTTTGACAACTATTAATGAAAAAAAAAATATAAATAATTATTATAAGACTAGGTATACGTGAGTATTTGTAATTGGCTTTCGGGTGAGTATGGTTTCCTTTTTTATTTGTTTTTATTAGCTATAAGTCCTCCATGTACTAAAATAATTAAATTAATAAAAATAAAAACATAGGGACACAGAATAAGAAGATATCCTTCTTATTCTGTTTATGAAATATCGGAGGAGGAAATAGGTGAGAGCCAAACCTCGAATTATGACTTTTTACTTAGGCTTTTTCAAAAGTCTCTCCGACCGCATTTCCTCTTAACTTTGTATGTATTTAATTTCATCACCACTGCTCTCAAAACGGTAAATGAATGGGCGGCGATAGATCACGCACGCTCACGCAGCGTCAAGACTATTCTCCATATCTACATATTCTACATAAGTCCTTTCATATTGCATACATTCTTTCTTAAGGTGAATGCGTAGATGTAGCCCGCGAAATTCCATTTTTCTTACGTTTTTTGCAATTTTCAGGTCAGTGTCAGGTTGTATCTTGATCAAAATATGATTCGCGACTATAACAGGTACGTATTTACAGAATTATAATAATTAGAATCATTAATACCAAATCTCGTATGGAAAAGTTTTTATGTTAGAAATCTAACTTAATCTGTCAAGCTCCGCTAATGAGACACAATTGATTTTCTATTGTTTCGTCGCCGATCGGCGAACCGCGCCGCTTGACCGGTAAAAGAGATATAGGTACTAATGATTGTAATGAGTATAATCCTGTAAATACATATCTATTATAGTCGCAAATCATATTTTGATCTAAATATAACCTGACACTGACCTGCAAATTGCAAAAAACGTAAGAAAATTTAAATTTCGCGGTCTAGGTACAGTCGAGTTCATTAATATATTGGCAGTGAATATGTTTCAAAATATTGTAAGCGTTAAAATGATCATATAGTTCTATACAAACTTAGACATCAATAAAATGTTTTCACATAAACTGTTCATAAGTATGTTATAGTAGTGCAGTCAAAAATATCTGACTACTCTTCGGAGCATAAATATCTAAATACTCTAGATTTCAATAAATTTGTTGCAACCTAGGATTCATAAATATCTATACAGCTTTGAATATTCAACTAAATGGCCATTACCATTAAATTTATTTTTGCTTGCCGGAGCAGAAGTTCGAGTAATAATGCAATATTGCCGTTGAAGGATGTCATAACTGACAACTTCAAATTGATTTTGTTTCAAGATCTTTTTCATAGAAAAATAATTGCATAGATATTTGTGAACCTAACTTTGCGCTAAATAATATGAACAAGTGATTGTGCACAATTTTTAGAGTCTTTGTCTGTAGCAATATTATTGATATAATGTAGTCACATATTTATGATGTCACAGATTGTTTACAATTTATTGTACGACAAAGCTGTTTAGAGTTTTATTAAACTTACCATTGACTATATATTTTTGATTCATGAACATGCTCAGATATTAAAGAACTCGACTGTACCACTTCACATTCACCTTAAAATAAATACATGAAAATAGAAAAAAACGGAAGTCGCGGGCAGAAGCTAGTGAGATAATATAATTATTACTTAATGTAGGTATCACTTCTTTTTTCATAAATCAAGTTTTTATATAATTTATTTCTCTAGCCACACGAGACATATTCCCAGATCTAACAAAATATCTTCTCAAACAGGCTCGCGCACGTAAATATCGTTTGATATTCAAAATGTTGCGCTGAGCGGATATGGACGAATACCATTATGAGGCTCAGCGAGTGGGGATCCTTGAGACGAATCGCAAAACCATAGCATTTGCATAATATCAGCCAGGACCATCCGTTTCATAGGTACCGATACTGTTTCGTTCCTTGACAATCGAAAAAACCGTCCAAGTGCGACTCGGACTCGCACACGAAGGGTTCCGTACCACCGTAAAATATTTAACACTACATATAAAAAAAATCACGTTTGTTGTATGGGAGCCCCCCTTAAATATTTATTTTATTCTGTTTTTAGTATTTGTTGTTATAGCGGCAACAGAAATACATAATTTGTGAAAACAACTGTCTAGGTATCGCGGTTCTTGAGGTACAGCCTGGTGACAGACAGACGGACGGACAGACAGCGAAGTCTCAGTAATAGGGTCCCGTTTTTACCCTTTGGGTACGGAACCCTAAAAAGCATCTACGAAGCATCCCATCCAACGAAGAAACCCAAAAGCTACTGGAAACCGACCACAAGATGGCAGAAGGCGAGACAGCATAGCTATTCACAAACACTCGATACGCTTCCGTATCGTATCGAACATTAATCATTGTTATCGTAGGAGTCTTCTAAACGCTGTTCACAAGTCCAAAACCCGTAATTTTTGTCAGTTCAAATCAAATAGACGCCCGCTATTCTTCCAACAGCTATTTGCTGTTGAGGGGAAGTCAAATCAGGTTATTGAAATGTCAGGTTTTCGATACGATAGCCTGTCGTATGGTTGTGAATCAGGGCTCAGGTCTTACAATAGAGCGTGTGTTAGAGAAATGTGTGGTCATATTTTGTAGTGGTAAGGCCACTTCTAAACTATGAAAAGCCTGATTTTACTGACTGCACGTAAGTCGATAGGATTGAATACAAATCTACCTCCTCTGTCCATACCTCTTCTAATTATACAGGTTGAAATTGAATTCATGGGCATCCTTTTAAGGGGTCATTGTACTCATCATTATGAACAACTTTTACTATGAGACCAAACCTGAAATCACGAAAAAAAATCAGCTCTTCCCTACATTTTGACAAGTTATGTGAACACAAATGCAAGGAACAGCTGATTTTTTTGTTTTTGCGATTTTAGGTTTAGTCCCATAGTAAAAGTTGTTCATAATGATGAGTACAATGACCCCTTAAAAGGTTGCCCATGAATTTAATTTCACCTTGTAGTTCGTAGTTGGAACGTACCAAACTAGCAGACAAATGAACACATTATATAACATTAATATGGAACCTTCAAAATTATAGCAAGCGGTCGCGCTTCACCGTTTTTTTTTTTTGGCATATCAAGCAACTCTGGAATCTTAATGGTCCAACAGTATGCATAAAATAAAACTACAACATTTTGAGCCCAAAATATAATGTGCCTCAAGTCGGTATGTATAATATTGTAAGGGAGAGATGGTGCTATGGTGTCCGGATTACATATTATACAGGTTCCCATTAAAATAGATGGACACATAACATTTGTTGTTTTAAATTCATTATTGAGATTATGTATACAGGGTGTTACGAAAAGGGTATATCAATACAAACGGGTTGAAGAGTGTATCTGGTCTAGAATCTCTGTACAAAATTTCAGCTCAAAAGCATTAACTTTGAAAATGCTTAATATTTTTTTATTTCGACATCACGGCGCTGCACTGGCGCGCGGCGGCGTGATGTGCGTGTACTAGGCGCACAGACACACTACAGATAATGGATAATGACCCTCGTAGTGCTGTGGCACGTTTTTAATGATTTCAATTTAATAAACTATCGAAATTAAAAAATATTAAGCATTTTCAAAGTTAATGCTTTTGAGCTGAAATTTTGTACAGAGATTCTAGACGAGATACACTCTTCAACCCGTTTGTATTGATATACCCTTTCTGTAACACCCTGTAATATTCAAGTAAATTGATCTGACTTGTGTGAAATAATATGTAGATTTTTAATTCCGAATTACTTTGACTTTTTGACTGGCTATTATACATTATTATTATACATTTTGATGACGAGTTGATGACACTATCCTGTAGTATATTTATTATAATTTGATTGTTTATTTTTTTTTTCTCTCATTTGACATGTTAATTTCTTTGAATAATGGACAAACCTACTAATAAAAATATATTTGTACGCCGTTAAGGCAAAACATGACTGTGCTATAATTTTATGTAACATCTTGCATGCCATGTGTGTGTATACTTATGTTTTGGACAAATAAATGATCTATCTATCTATCCACAGCACTCAGTACGTCTAACCAAAGATATCCAAGCAAAAAAAAACAATAATTAAAGTGATTTTATTTTGAAAATAATAAATTGCCGGCACATTAGTGTATTTTCGTTAGCTGATTATTTTTCTTGTAAAGTATCTAATGCGTTTTTCTTATATATTTTTTACCATCGTCCTTATTTTGGTAGTCTGAATTATTTCTAAAAGTTTGTCCATCTATTTTAATGGGACCTATGTATAGAGATAAATTAAAAAAACTACTTTGAGTAAACTTTGATATGATAATTCTCTATATTTTAAAGTAAAATCCATTGAATAACTCTTAAGCGTTACGGCGTGATGTCGAAAAAAGTAAAACAATAGATATAAATAACTCTGCAATTTTTTTGTACCGAGAAAAAATCATTGAATTGTGTATTCCTTTTACATGATACTAAACCAAAGAGTCAAAAAACATATACCAAAATATTAAATACCTATTCCACATACCTACTTAACAAGTTACCTACACGAAATAGAAATACCACATTTTTTTCAACATATCACCTTAATTTTCACTTTGTAGTGTTTTTAAGTTAAAGAAAAAATATCAAACAGGAAGAAAGAAGAAATAACAAACATTAAAAAAAATACATACAGACGAACGTAGAACCCCCTCCTTTTTCAAGTCAGTTCAAACGAGAGGGCTATGTTCGCTCAGCATTGTGTGAAATCGGGTTCTGGATGGATTTAAACCTCTGCTTACTCCTTCTTGGAATGTAGGCGTTATGCTAAGATTAATCCGTTAACTGAGTAGGTATTGTGTGAATAGCAAGGTTATATTGTGACGTCACTACGTCAGGCGCGGGCGCGGGCGCTAGCTGCGAAGTTTTTATCGTGAAGAAACACCGTTGAGATCTAATGAATTAGGTTTAGGAGCTAGGAGACGTCTTTATAAAGTTATGTGAAGTTTAGAAAGAACTTGTATTTTAAAGAAAATACATTGATTTAGCATAGACTAAAACACACGGAATAAGGTACATCAAATCAAATACATCTATACAAAGTGTAAAAAAAATAACCTTAAAAACTTTAAGAGGTGCTTTAGACCATCGAACTGAACAACTTTCACTATGGGACCAACTCCGAAATCACGAAAAAAAAATCAGCTGTTTCATACAAAAGTTCAATACCTACTCGGCCAAAATGTATGAAACAGCTCATTTTTTTTTCGTGATTTCAGAGTTGGTCCCATAGTGAAAGTTGTTCAGTTCGATGGTCTAAAGCACCTCTTAAAGTTTTTAAGGTTAATTTTTTTACACCTTATATACAGGGTGTTACGGAAAGGGTATATCAATACAAACGGGTTGAAGAGTGTGTCTGGTCTAGAATCTCTGTACAAAATTTCAGCTAAAAAGCAGTAACTTTGAAATTGCTTAATATTTTTTTATTTCGATAGTTTATTAAATTGAAATCAAGACAAACGTGTCACCGCACTACGAGGGTCATCATCCATTATCTGTAGTGTGTCTGTGCGCCTAGTACAGGCACATCACGCAGCCGCGCGCCAGTGCAGCGCCGTGATGTCGAAATAAAAAAATATTAAGCATTTTCAAAGTTAATGCTTTTGAGCTGAAATTTTGTACAGAGATTCTAGACCAGATACACTCTTCAACCCGTTTGTATTGATATACCTTTTCTGTAAAACCCTGTATAAGGTCCGATTAAAATAGATGGACAAACTTTTAGAAATCATTTCAGACCAAAATAAGGACGATGATAAAAAATATATAAGAAAAACGCATTAGATTAAAAAAAATAATCAGCTAACGAAAATACACTAATTAAATGTGTCGGCAATTTATTATTTTAGGTCTAAATAAAATCACTTTAATCAGTGTTTTTTTTTTCTCAAATTGGGCTGGGAATCAGCACTTTTTCTTTTCGAACGTCAAAATTACAAAAGACAGTCCCCCAAAACGCCCGCCCTTCACAACTTCCTAGTGCTTTCGCTGGGGAGAAGAAGTTGCGCAACAAACTCCCCGAATTGTTTTCTTCGCCATAGAACCTTTCTTTTACAATAATTCGTTACCATGAACTGAATTACTATGAACAGGAGTAGCATTGAAGTGCATTGAAAATGTTGAGAAATGATTTTAATTGTAGTTTTGACTATATTTTTGACGTGATAACGTCTTATAAATCGATGTACGCCGGCTGCACGCACGAAAAAGCATGACTCATTGTCACGTTCCGCCTGAGCCAAGCGTGCAAGCGAGAGCGCGGAACAAGCGATAGAGAGGCACGATCGGCCTAAGCGTTCGGCTTGTGACGCATCTATCTGATGTTTTCTTAGACGTTATCACGTAAAATTATCGTCACTAAACTGACTTTACAGACAACCAATTTTTTTATTGTAATTTTTATTGTATTTTTGATTGTATTTTTAATTGTTTTTTTTAAATTGTATTTTTGGGTAATCAATGTCAGTTAGATGTATGTATCTTTGTGGTAGTAACATTGCATTGCCGTTACAGCTGTTAAGGTGTTATAAATACGTAATTTTGAATAAATAATATACTTAATTATGTCAAGTTTCCCAACAGAATTCTAGCTCCTAGACTAGAACATCCGGGTCATCTCATGCATAAAACATGACTGGTATGTCAGCTGTTAGACTAAGATCGCCAAACCTCGCGGTGAGAGGAACGAGCAGAATACTGATACAGTTTAACATCAGGCCTGTATTTCCCCGAGAGGGTAGGCAGTGGTGTAGGTACAAGGTGTTGGCGACACACACAAATATAGATATACCTAGATAACGCAAGTATCACGAACTGTATGAAAACTAAGCGTGCCACTTTTTGACTACCTACTATGACGTCACAAGCTCGCGCTCTCTCGCTCCCGCTCACCCAGCCAGCAGTACGCAGGACTGAGCGCGAAAGTGGCGGCTTATGATTTTCGATCGTAAACTGGTGCGATTTTTGGCACGCGAAGTAGGTGCTCTTGCGTTATCTAGGTATATCTATATCTGTGGCGCCACAGTATTTCCATTGGAAGATTCACGTCGTTTAAGTCCCATGTACAGTCAGCAAAAGAGATAAGTATGCAGGATATATCGAGCCTTTTCAGGAAGAAGATCGTAACCGCCATTTTGCATATTTTACAGAAGAAGTGACATAAGATGCAAAATCAGTTGATCTGGCAGTTAATATAAAAACAGTTTTTTGGGATTTTTGGCGCTTACGATGTTCTTCCTGAAAAGGCTCGATATGTAGTTGAAGTTTAGTAAGAAGCCGATGGATGGTGTCGACTGAAAATTTGTTTTCTATTAATAAAATTTTTGAGAAAATCGCGGACATACAAACATACATACTCAATACTCAATACTTTATTGCTTTACCATAATGTGTACTTAGGTGGTAACTTATATGTAAGTAATTAAGATCATTATGGACCCTGTAGGGCACAGCAAAAATGGTAGGAGAGAGGAAGCCCTGTTTTTGGAGATAATTGTTTTGTAGAAACTAGTTTTAACTTACTTATTAAATTATAATCCGAGTCAGTAGATCAGGAATAATACTATATATCTACTAAACATTTCGCTTATCTATTACTTATGTATTATTATATACATACATACGGGTCGAATACAGAACCTCCTTTTTTGAAGTCGCTTAATAAATGCTTTGACTTAGGTACAGGTTGCGTGTTAGTGTCCCTGCCACCCTGCATTTGCTAGAATAATTTGTCATTCATTAATATAAGTACCTACCTGCCTAGTTTGAACTCAGAACCTCACGATAATCAACTAACCTTGGGCCTACTACACTATCAAGTAGTGACTCCATAACCAAAGCTAATAATACCTACTGCATTCCTACACAGTATGTATGTATGTATGTGTGGATGTTTGTATGTATGACGTCAGTCTACCTTTACACGTTCTAAGAACTAACGACTTAGACCAGTCCTGATTTTGTGGAGGTACAAATATTTGAGGAGGTGGTATACACGGTGGCAGGCAGACTGAACTCAAACTCAAAGCATTTGTTTCAATTATACCATTTAGGGCCAAAGCACACACGCTACTTTCTGCATCGGCGCTCGGCGATTCAGCTGCTTTTTCGAAGCTAAATGCAGCGACCAAGCATTCCACACCGCACACTTAAAAACGGCAAACGCGGCGATTCAGTCGCTTTTCGGAAGCTCGACACAGCGGCTGAACGATACACTCCGCACACATTCGGATGCCGGTCGCAGCGATTTGGCATTTGCGCCAGCATCGGAGCAGCCGCTAAAACGCGCGATTCCGATACCACGTCCGAACGCACAGAGTCGCCAAAACGCGATGCAGCATCGGAGCAGTCGCTAAAACGCACGATTCCGATACCGCGTCCGAACGCAGAGAGACGCCAAAACGCGATGCAGCATTGATACAGCCGCAAAATCGCCGATCGCCGATGCAAAAAGTAGCGTGTGTGCTTTGGCCCTAACAGGCACTTTTGAACTGTCAAAGTGTCGGTCAGTTTGTCAGACAATTGAAGCTAGTTGCCCATTCCAAAACGTACAGTAAAACGGGGCTACTTTGACTTCCAGGGTTACTTTGACAAGGCCGATCACAACGCTATGACGCGTTCCCCACACACCGCGCCGCGCGCAATATTACTCGAGGTCACGCACACTTGCTGAGCACACGTGAAAACCGATTTTGGCGCTCTGTTAAAGTAGTTCCAACGCCTGTCAAAGTAACCCTGGAAGTCAAAGTAGCCCCGTTTTGCGGTAGATCTCTATGGAGAAGAACGGGCAAGAAACTCCAAGGACACTCTTTTAAATCAAGATAATATTACAAAATCCCAATTTATTCAAATAATATACAAAAACCTAATTAATTGCCGCACAACCTGCGGGGCAATTGCGTAACACATTATCAATCGGAATCGGTTTCATTTTGACAGTTCAACAACATTCATTGCGTTTTTTACGTGTTGAGCAGACAATTTTTTCGAACTTATGAAGCAATGGATTAGCAATTTGCTTCAAAATGATTCCGATTGATAGTGTGTTACGCAATTAGGGTGCAGTTACCATGATGTACTCAGTACCTACTTACATAATTCTGGACGCCCGTACGTAGACATTATTCGTCGGTTATAAAAAAAAACAACAACCACGTAGGTATTGAACTTTTGTAGGAAACTGCAGATTTTTTTTATAACAAAAGAATTCAACCCAGTTGTTCTAGAATCAGGCTCAATCTGAATCATCTTGAAGGATATTGCTAATCCATTGCTTCATATATTCGAAAAATGTGTCTGCTCAACAACGTAAATAACGCAATGAATGTTGTTGAACTGTCAAAATAAAACCCATTGCTACTGATAGTGTGTTATGCAATTACCCCGCAGGTACTGAATCCATGGAGCTGATTGTGCGTCAATGCTCCTGTCACCCTGTATTTTAAATAGCGACTGACGAAACTTTATATAGGTCATCATCATCTACCTAGCCTTTTTCCAGCTATGTTGGGGTCGGCTTAATCTGTCAAGCTCCGCTAATGAGACCTCTAGTTTAAAATAGTGTAGTTTATGAATGAGACACAATTGATTTTCTATTGTTTCGTCGCCGATCGGCGAACCGCGCCGCTTGACCGGTTAAATCTCAAAAATCGATTGGCAGTCAATCGATTTGTGTCACAATGTCAGTTAATGCCACATCCAATTTTCACACATCCTTGAGTCCGACCACGCGTTCTTGGTCATTCGTATTTTTGGGACAAATATGCGCGTTTGATCCGCCATATTGATATGTGAGGCCACAGGTTTGTCAACACAAAGACTTTTAACAGATTCTTTGAAATAAAACAGAGAAACGAACAAAATACATTATTAACAAGTTTTATTATAGTCCAAGCTAGTAATTAACGGATTAATTATAACTGAATTACCCTTTTTATGCTTTATTGGATGTAAATATATTCGCAGAATACTAATTGATACGAGATGTGATGTAACTGAGAGATTGACATTGAACTGTTCTTATAGAAGTTAGATAATTAATTTGTCGATTGTGGTTGATTTGTAATGCCAATTATCAGCACGTTAATTGTTTTGTAACGTCATCTAGGGATGGTCATCTAAAACAATCTTATTAGCGACATCTATCAGCGAGTAGCAGCGCTTTTTCAATGTTTGGAACAGGATTTACAAAATTTCGCATGACTTAAAAACTAGATGTCGCTAGCTAGACATAATGGAGTGCGCATGTCAAAAATTCATGTCATTCACACAATCACACATCATTTTATTTAGTGATATCGTAAAAACGAGTTGAATTTGTGAAAATATAAGGACGTGGTGTCTTCGGGCATGAGTGCCATATATAAAAGAACGATTGTGTTAAATAGAAAAACCTGGACAATGTACTAGTGGACGATAAAAGGGAGTGTATCATGGTGGTCAAATCCTGAAAGGAAAATCGACTTTATTGCAGTTTCCCCCTGAATTTCCGTGTGGTGCGTTCTGATCATTAATTTATCTTGTTTTGTTTCACATTCCGAAGATGATGTGACTGTATTAAAACTGGTGTGTATAGTGGATAACTTATTGTCTATTTTTGACTACATTTTCGATCTATATTTAACGACAGTGATTCCATTTTATTGAATTACTTGTATGAAGACTCGCAAATTGCGTAAGTTGCACATTTGTTTTCGATATTTCAGCGTCCGTACGTTAATTAGCCCTTTGGTTGCAATTGCTAATGCAAGGGAACATGAATTTATGCTTAAAAGTACATAATTTTAGAAGAATGTTTACTTTTGGTTTACATACATAATACACAAAGGCAGACTGAATTTCAGCTGGACAATTAGAAGGATTTTTGGTCAGTGGGTCGTCTTAGAAAAATTAGAAAATTTCATAAAAACAAAACATTAAATAAGATACATTTACAACTTTGTAACTATCTTAACATTACAGAAAAATAATGTTTTGACAGTTAATGTTTGCAAATCTAGTTGGCTATTCCTTATCCTATAAGAATGTTTCATATATTGGTGATAACATTCCGGTATCAGTTTGTTTGTCTATCATGATTCTTAATTTTCCCCACTGTATCATGTTTGGCAACAGACATCTATCATTATTGGAGTATCTTCATGACTGTCTATATCTATCCAACATTGTTTAATTTTATTGTATGTCGTTGTCATTTTGCTAGCCTGTCCGTCCCACTCCTGGACAAAGGCCTTCCACTCCTTTCATCTTTTGTGATCCCGCACACCTTCGAATTTTTCACGGAATCCATCCAGTTTCTCCCATTGTCTGATTTGTGGCCTGTCACCTACTTATCTCAATCTTAAGGCACCGTTCTATTTGGGCCCAAAATGTTTCTAGCATGCAGCAGACATGTCCCCAGTTCAGTAGTCGGCTAACTTGGCCAGTCTTTTAAACCACGCCAGCAAATTTGATCCTAATGTAAAATGTTACAAAAATTTTAATATTTAAAATTTAACCCGTCAAACAATTGTCTACTAAAAGCCATTTACATTTAAGTGCTCAATGATTTATTGTTCCATTCCATCCACCAACCCGCACTGTGCCCACAAGAAGGATACGGCCCAATCCCACTCATAGAGAGGGGGCATGTTTCCCAACAGTGGGAACATTATAGGCTGAATATGCTATATTATTTATGCTAATATTTGTTGTTGTTTCGAGTGTATTTTTCTTATGACCAAACACCGGTTCATATGCAATTTATCGGGTATATCTAAAAACTGATTCAAAACCATGTGATTTCAAACTACTACGTATCTCTCATTAACGAAACCACTGTTAATTAAATGAATTAACACCAAAATCTGGTTCAGCGTACATTTTCCATTGATTTCATGATAGAAGTTTACTGTAGTGTGAAAATAATTAGTGTAGCTTTGTTAATTAGCCAACGTCATTGATAACAGTATTGTTATGTAGTCTTATGTTATATCCAAACCTGCCCTCAATATCAGAAGGCCAATTTCCGTAATTAAAACGTAAATAAAACGTTCAAAATCACACAAAGTAAAGCGCACGCCTGGGTTCGACCTGCGGACGAAGAATAATGGGTAGCTCACCGTCCGATCAGGACCAGGCCCGTGCCGGACGGCGCGTACGTGTTCCACGCGCGCCTCAAAGAGATGTCAGCATAAAGGAAGGGGCCTGCCAGGGCCGAAGTCTGCCGGGGGTGCGGGATTGTCCGAAAGGGTTACCGCTACCCCGGAACATAAAGAGCTAAGGAAGGAACACGGATGGGTTTTAGTCAGTAAGAGTCTGACACTCCCTTCCGCTCCACCCAGAGCGGGAGGGGTCATTTGATGATTTCCCATCCATAAAAAAAAAAAACAAAAAAACCTGCCCTCAATATCAGAAGGCCAATTTCTGTAATTAAAAACGTTCAAAATCTAGTCGCAATCTCATCTCAGTGACAATCAATGTCAAAAACTTATCAAAAATGTAGGAAAATTATAGAGGTAGTTTTGACAGATTGAGAATGAGATCAGACTGTGAATGTTCTTAAAACTACGAGAATTGCCCCACTGGTTTTACTAAAAACACAGTTGCTCAGGTACTGCAGGTAGTCCACTGACTACCTGCAGTACTGTCTCTCCTCCCTTTATGGCTGACTCCTATAATTTACAAACCATTATTGGTTAAAATGAAGACTTTTGTATCTTTATCAATAATGAAGCCAAGACCACATAGCTTGTCATAGTAGACCCTCCCATATGGAAGCAGTTATCACAGGTAAAATGAAATTACAAATACAAAACAATTCATTTTTGTTTATAGCAAGCATCTACTTTTATGTCTGTAATTTTTGGTCAGTGGGTCGTCTTAGGGGCGGATGGTGTACATTATAAAGAATATTCTGTCTCACTTTTAATGCCCTTTTTGGAAAAGTATAATCTCTCTCTGCAGTATTATTCATACGCATAATCAGCCTATAATGTTCCCACTGCTGGGACACAGGCCTCCTCTCTGTGAGAGGGAGTGGGCCGTAATCCACCATGCGGGCCCAGTGCGGGTTGGTAGATGTCACATGTCTTCGAATTTTTGGTTCTAGGACATGCCGGTTTCCTCACGATGTTTTCCTTCACCGTTATGAGAGCAGTGGTGATGAAATAATTTACACAAAGTAAAGCGCCTGTCTGGGTTCGAACCTACGACGTATTATTCATGATGGGTCGTAAAAAAGCCCATAACATTTCAAAAAGCCCAAAGGGCAGGGGCTCCTCAAACTCAAAATGAAAGCATTTATTTCAATTAAACCATTTAAAGGCACTTTTGAATTGTCAAATATTCCGTCAGAGTCAGAAAGTTGAAGCTAGTTGCCCATTCCAAAACAAGGATCTCTATGGAAAAGAATGGCCAAAGAAACAATGGCTTAGCGTGCTTTCTGGCACAGAAGGGTCTTGGTATGTAAAGATGGTCACCGATCCACAGACTAACCGTGCCAAGCGTAGCTTAACCTGATCGATCGACCCGTGCGGTTGTTAAGTTCAAGCTCCTCACACAAGTATCAACACTCATGAAAGCTATTTTAGTCCCTACACCTTTTAATAAATAAGTGAGGCCTATTTAATGCTGACCAGCATAGCTATTCACAAACACTCGATACGCTTCCGTATCGTATCGAATATTAATCATTGTTATCGTAGGAGTCTTCTAAACGCTGTTCACAAGTCCGAAACCCGAAAATTTTGTCAGTTTAAATCAAATAGAGGCCCGCTATTCTTCCAACAGCTATTTGCTGTTGAGGGCAAGTCAAATCAGGTTATCGAAACGTCAGGTTTTCGATACGATAGCCTGTCGTATGGTTGTTAATCAGGGCTCTGCTCTCTCTGCCAGGCTCAAAAATAATACAATCATAAACCCAAAGAAAGAACAAGAAGCGAATCAAAAAACTACAAAAAGATTAAATCTGCCAGGCTTTTGTAGCTCCCTTAATTTCTAGAAACCTTTAAGCATTACCTAATACCTTAATCCACTTTTCTGGGAAACTTTCAGTTTAATTCTACCAGGCAATAAACAATGTTTTATCAGCAGATCTTTAACCTTTACCACGCCTACTCGTAGTTTTACCAAGGAGGGGGGAGAGGGGGGAGGTACCCCCCCCAGTGAATCAGATGCAATGAGTCAACTGGCCGTGACATTATGTTGTGATTGGAGAGTCATTTGAGGTAGGTTGGAGCAGGATAATGGGCCATCACTGATTGATTGATTGAGTTTGTTAAGCTGTCGACATAGCTCGTAGAATACGCAAGCTGAAGTGGTAATGGGCCGGCTATATTAGTCGTAGAACTGAATACTGGTTGGGGTAGACGTTTTCTTGAGTGGAGGCCGCGAATCGGCAAACGTAAGGTAGAAAGCCCTCAGGCTAGGTGGAGCGGTGAATGCTGTTGCGAACCCCGCACCCCTGGCTATAGGTAGAGGTGGAACACCGCGGTGGTTTTAGCCGGTAAGTCCAATATCCCGTACTTGGGGTCTGAAGGAGGCTTTTTTTTTTTTGTAGATGGGAAATCATCAAATGCCTCCTCCCGCTCTGGGTGGAGCGGAAGGGAGTGTCAGACTCTTACTGACTAAAACCCACCCGTGTTCCTTCCTTAGCCCTTTATGTTCCGGGGCAGGGGTAACCCTTTCGGACAATCCCGCTGACCCGGCAGGCTTCGGTCCTAACGGGCCCCTTCCCTTTTGCTGACATCTCTTTGAGGCGCGCGTGGAACACATACGCGCCGTCCGGCACGGGCCTGGTCTTGATCGGACGGTGAGCTACCCATTACTCTCCGTCCGCAGGCCCTCGCCTACGGTGGCCGGGAGTCGTCACGCGGCTCCTGACGCCCGGAGCGTCTCCCGCGGCGGCTGAGACGTGAGGCTCTCTCCCTCAGCCGTCCCGCCACCTCCTTCGCTAGTATGACTCTTTCGCAGAAGGAGGTGAATACCTCCCACTCCCTCTCGCCCCGGACCATGGCTTGAACCAGGGCCGGACGAGAGAGGTCGCCGCCGCTGCCGATCGCCTCTACGAGGGCACGGCGGTGCTCCGCCCATACGGGGCACCGTATCCTCTGGGCGATCTACTGATCGTCTGGGATCAAGTTTTCATATCTTTTGGGTGTTTTCAATCTGCAGTCTTTCTAAGTACGTCCGATGTACCTCCTCTTCCTCTCGCAAAGAGGAAGCATGAGTCCCAGCAATGGGAACATTATAGGCTGATGTTGTTGGAAATACTGGTATTCAGCTGCATGTGGTCAAACTGGATCACGAGCACAGTGGAGTGCATTGGATTTCAGAATAGGTAGGCACTAGGCCGGGTCTAGTCTAGGCAAAAGCGGTCACTAATCAGAAAAAAAGTGAGGTCAAAAATGTGGTTATTTGAGTAGGCATGCCTACTTAAGGGTGATAAATTGCGAAGGTCGAACGTCATGGTATTACGGGTGAGACGTACGTATTTTTAATTTTGTCGTATTAGCTTGAACGAGTAAAGACCAATGACAATGTGCGAATAGTACGGGAGCCGAGTAGGCCGTCCGGTGAC
This sequence comes from Amphipoea lucens, assembly GCA_947508005.1. NCBI lineage: Eukaryota > Metazoa > Arthropoda > Insecta > Lepidoptera > Noctuidae > Amphipoea > Amphipoea lucens. Next base: position 11,041,789 of record OX382382.1, read on the forward strand.
TCCCTACTGCCGCGCGTGTTTGTATGAAGATTTTGTTTTTTGTTAGGTATGATAATTTAGTGAGTTTCTTAATTGTAGGGCACACACACTAAAATGTAATTGACAGGCTTATGTTGATATTTATCGAGGTAGGCACTGCTTATATGCCTATATGCAATGCACGCCACTGCACGAGCAGAACTATGTTGGGGATAGTTGGAATAGGCTAACTAGGAAATGTTCATGTAAAGACCAACACAACCACTCCATGTTTTCACTACCTCTCAAATCAACCCGTAAATTACTCCAGTTCAATGTTTTGATGGTATAAACAGTCGTTAGTTTACGCGTAATGTTTGGTAGATCCGGGTGTTGTGACGTCATTGCTAATCTCGGAACTATTATTGTACGTTAACTATGGTGTACTATGCGTCTATGCTCGTCAGTTGTCCATGGCATGTTCTCCTCAGAACTTCGCAAACTTTCTTGGACACAAAAGGGCTTGAGAAGAAAATAAAGGTGGCCGAAGGAGAGGGAACCTCTCTTCGAATTTCAAGGGGCCGTAGCGTTTTAGCTGATATTATACCTTTGAGAGTTTTGCATAGAATATTATCATTTATTTTTTTTATTATTGTCTTTTATTGGCAACCAGAAATAAAGCCTTTTTTTACAGTTTTCCCCTCATGGTTACTTATTCCAACTTGAGCAGGTAGGTACGTAAAGCTACTGCCACATATAGACTATATTATTGTCCGAAGTGAATAAATACTAGCTTCTGCCCGCGATTTCGCTTGAAATTTCTTGTTCCCCGTCCTACCCCGTCGCATCGCATCGCATCGTCTGCCCGCGATATAACTTCGTTTTTGCTTAGCATTCTTTCTGACCTTTTTTCTTGTCACTCGGCTCTTAAGCGTCCTAGCTTGGTGAAAAGCAGCATATAGCCTGCCTCAAGAATTGGGCTATCAAAGGAAAAAATATTTTTTTAAATGTCTGTCTTTATTATTAGTATACAGGGTGTTACGGAAAGGGTATATCAATACAAACGGGTTGAAGAGTGTATCTGGTCTAGAATCTCTGTACAAAATTTCAGCTCAAAAGCATTAACTTTGAAAATGCTTAATATTTTTTTATTTCGATAGTTTATTAAATTGAAATCATAACAAACGTGTCACCGCACTACGAGGGTCATTATCCATTATCTGTAGTGTGTCTGTGCGCCTAGTACACGCACATCACGCCGCCGCGCGCCAGTGCAGCGCCGTGATGTCAAAATAAAAAAAATATTAAGCATTTTCAAAGTTAATGCTTTTGAGCTGAAATTTTGTACAGAGATTCTAGACCAGATACACTCTTCAACCCGTTTGTATTGATATACCCTTTCCGTAACACCCTGTAGATATAGATTATGTCTTGTGATACGCCTTTCTGTGTCATTTGAACTTAGACAATTGTATTGATTGTTTACAATTCTGTAAATTAGGTACATATTTGTACGATCGCGAATGATATTTTGATCAACATGCTAACACTTAATACTGGCCTGCAAATATCGTAAGAAAAATTATATTTCGCGGGCTTCCCGAGCTTGTGCCTTGAATGGCGATTCTGTGTAGTACGTCCCCGGCTCCTCTACACAGAGCTCTGCAACCCGTCTAGTAGCTATATGCAAACTATTGATTAATTCATCCTCCCTCTGTGATTCTCGGTATTTACACCAGCATTGCAGGTATCGAGATGCGTCGGGAGCCAGAAGGCCAATTCCCAACATTAAAAACGTTATAAATCTATTCGCAATCTCATTTCAGCGACAATCAATGTCAAAGACTTGTCAAAAATGTAGGGAACGGTCACTGTCTGATCTCAGCCTTAATCTATCAAAAATACCTCTAATTTCCCTACGTTTTGACAAGTTTTTGACATTTGTTTATCGCTGAGATGAGACTGCGACTAGATTTTGAACGTTCGAGAATTGGCCTTCTGAGCCCTGATTCACAACCATACGACAGGCTATCGCATCGAAAACCTGACATTTCGATAACCTGATTTGCCTTCCCCTCAACAGCAAATAGCTGTTGAAAGAATAGGGGGCGTCTATTTGATTTAAACTGACAAAATTTTCGGGTTTTGGACTTGTGAACAGCGTTGAGAAGACTCCTACGATAACAATGATTAATGTTCGATACGATACGGAAGCATATCGAATGTTTGTGAATAAGGGGGCAGATCTCAGTCTCAATCTATCAAAATTACCTGTAATTTCCCTACATTTTTGACAAGTTTTTGACATTGATTGTAGCTGAGATGAGAATGCGACTAGATTTTGAACGTTTTTAATTACGGGAATTAGTCTTCTGACCGTGAACGTTTTTAAAATTACGAGAATTGCCCCTTTGTTTTCTAGTAAAGGGAGAATCGGCATCTCTTTGGTTATCTTTCAAATCACCATCATCTTACTGCCTTGGCACTATGTTACTTGGCGTCGGCGCAACACGTTTTCTTCCGTTCTCCTCTCTCAGCCCTTGTCATCTCTCGATCAATTCTTTTAAATGAAAACGTTCAAAATGTAACATCAAAGGATATGAGAAATCAATGTCAAAACTTATTAAAAATATAGGAAAATTGGAGGTTCTTTTGACAGATTGTGAATCAGAATGTGCGCGTAAATAATTTCTAACGTCACGGTATTGTCGTCGACTTCCACGTCCACGTCACAGCCGGCATCACGATAACACAGGCAGGTAAAATATATGGAAATATTTTATGAAGACGCTTTTAAATTTCCGTCAATTGCGTGTATTGGTCTTCAGAATAGGTAGGCACTAGGCCGGGTCTAGTCTAGGCAAACGCGGTCACAAAACAGAAAAAAAAGTGTGGTTACTTGAACGAGTAAAGACCAATGACAATATGCGAATAGTACGGGAGCCGTGTTTGTATGAAAGATTTTGTTATTTGTTACAGTTCGTTTTTTAATCCCAGAGACTAATCTGACAGGTGTAATGTCAAACTTCTATACTAAAAAAAAACGCAAACACAAAAGATTTAAATGTCAGATTAGTTTCTGAGATTAAAAAACGAACTATACGTATGATAATTTAGTAGGTTTCTTAATTGTGGGGCACACACACTAAAATGTAATTGACAGGCTTATGTTCATATATCGAGGTAGGCACTGCTTATATGCCTATATCCAATGCACGCCACTGATTTCCGTCCACATTAACGTTATAATGCGCACGTATTTCCCTACAATTTTTGGACGTGGACGTCTACAAAATAACGTCACGTTAGAAATTATGAAAGCGAAATTTCGTAAAAATACGGTATATGGCTCTCTGATCTATCAAACAAACGTCCATCCATACTTCCATACTAATATAATAAATTCGAAAGTAACTCTGTCTGTCTGTCTGTCTGTATGTTACCTTTTCACGCGTAAACCGCTGAACCGATATAGATGAAATTTGGTATCCTACAGATAGCTTGAGTCCCGGGAAAGGACATAGGATAGTTTTTATCCCGATATTCCCACGGGATCGAGACTTATTCGGGTGAAACCGCGGGGCGCAGCTAGTAATATATAAATCTTCCAAGACTCGGAAGTGCCATCCCTATCTTCATATTTTTAATAACACCCAAGTAGAACAATGTTTACGCCAAACACAGATTTAATTATAAACTCATGAACGATTGTTTATAAAATACCGTTTATTATCGACATAACATTATTTTGACTTTCATTTATAATGGCGGCGCGATGTGACTGACTCTGTCAAGGTTATAAAGGTTTTAGAATTTAGACTGATGTCATCAATATATTTATTTATTTGTCTTCTGTGGTGCCAAGATTGGGTCTCCCCATTATGTTCTTGTTGGTGTCAAAAAAGTTGATTAGAGGATGCGAAGATCTCAGTAACCTCAGTATCTTATCATCTTTACATATTTAAAACAATTTCGTGACCGACTGACCTACTGATAACGCACAAACTATATACATGCAAATTCGAGTGTGTAAAATCTGCAGCAGCTATGGTTCCAGTACCGACGGGGTACGAAGGTCCTCATCAGTAGCGTGCATTGGTTTTCAAAATAGGTAGGCACTAGGCCGGGTCTAGTCTAGGCAAACGCGGTCACTAATCAGAAAAAAAGTGAGGTCAAAAGTGTGGTTATTTGAGTAGGCATGTCTACTTAAGGGTGATAAATTGCGAAGGTCGAACGTCATGGTATTACGCGTGAGACGTACGTATTTTTAATTTTGTCGTATTAACTTGTACGAGTAAAGACCAATGACAATGTGCGAATAGTACGGGAGCCGAGTAGGCCGTCCGGCGACTGCCTACTGCCGCGCGTATTTGTATAAGATTTTGTTTTTTGTTAGGTATGATAATTTAGTGAGTTTCTTAATGGGGCACACACACTAAAATGAAATTGACAGGCTTATGTTGATATATTGAGGTAGGCACTGCTTATATGTCTATATTAGGTATATGCAATGCATACCACTGGTCCTCATACAAATATGAGATTTGTGGTACGACCCGGGTACCTGAATTTGGTACTGGTATGTACAGACGCCAGCACATCAAGCTACTACTACCTGTTAAATTTCTTTAATAGATTTTCAACTTTATTGCTGAACTATAAGGGTCAAAGTTGATTGGGAAAATTTGACAGTTTCGGGTAGCTTGATGTGCTGGCGTCTGTACTTGATACACTTCTGGAACTGATACGCTTAGTACCGATACAGAACCTCTACTTTTGGTACCGGTTCCAAGCCGGTGCGTGCCACTAATTTATCTATGTATTTAGAATTTTAGACAACGGCTGTCCCCTGATTGTCACCTGTCTTCTTAAGATAGATAGTATTCATTGAAAAAAAAAAAACCGTTGAACAAAAAATATTTATTTTGATCTGTGTATGTTGTGAGTGAGTGTTTCGTCACAAACAATAATATACTTTGAATATAGTTTTTGCGATTATCTGCGAGTCTGCGACTAACGGGCATCTGTTGATAGATAGCTTTTACGCGATATTTCCGGCGTTTATGACGTAGTGTTGTGCTATGATTTATCGATAGTCGTGAAATCGTCTCCTAACATTTTAGAAGTGGCAGGAGGCCGTGTCGAGGGCTACCTCTTGTAACTTTGACCTCGCAAAAAGGATGCTCTGCTTATTTTTTATTTTCACTATCGTAACTTAAAGTCTATTAAAGCTTATGTTTCAAATTGATGTTATAACTGGGTTGTAGGGGTCAGATAGGCAGTCGCTCCATGTAAAATACTAGTATTCAGCTGCATCCGGTTAGACTGGAAGCCGACCCCAACATAGTTGGGAAAAGGCAGGCAGGTGACGATGAGAGATATGTATGTAGTTTTAGAACCATCGCCTTGCGTCATGTCCTACTCAAAACTCTCCAAACACAGTAACTTGAAATTCACGCCTAATTTCAACACAAAACCACAGCCCATAGCTATCGCACAAACGTGAAAGTATCGATAAACATTCCAACCGACGACATCTTCCCCTCACTAGCACATAACTCGACATTGACCGCTGCTGGTGCTCCCATTCCTGCTAGTGATGTAACGCTAACGATATTCAGTTTCTTATAGACTACAATCCTTATAGTTTTACATGCTAGCTTGGTAACTGCACTAACCTTATTGAAGATTGCAATATTTGCATATAGTTTGTAGTTACGATGAATAAAAGCTAATGCCAAGTAATCATGCGAATATCTGTTTTTGGGATCCTCGTCATCTGCCTGCCTTTTCCCAACATGTTGGGGTGGCTTCCAGTCTAACCGGATGCAGCTGAATACCAGCATTTTATATGGAGTGACTGCCTATCTGACCTCCACAACCGAGTTCGCTAGCTTCTGCCCGCGACTTCGTACGCGTGAAATGTCTTGTACCCCGACCCACCGCGTCGCATCGCATCGCCTGCCCGCGCTATCACTTCGTTTTCGCTTAGCGTTCTTTCTGACTTTTTTCTCGACTCCTAAAGGTCATAGCGTGATGTTAAATAGCCCTCTAAATCCTTCCTCAAGGATTGGGCTATCAATTGCAAAAAAAAAATGTTTAATCCGACTAGAGATGGGCAGAGGGTTTAAACCCAATGGGCGGAAACGGGTTTAAACCAGGTTTTTTGGGTTTAAACGGGTTTAAACCCGAGTAAAAACCCAAACAGCGGGTCTAAATTAAGTGCTTTCAGTAATATCTTCGATCGTGGACATAACATGATTTAAGTACTTCTAGTGTTTTTTGGAGTATAAATATCACTGATATTGATGCATTTAACAGCACATCAAGTTTGAGAACTTTACTCTTCGAACATGATATTTCAACAATTGTATTATTTATGCAAGTATTTCATCACAGCCCATTGTATGATCAAGCATATTTAAAATAATAGCTACAGTAGTATCACACATTATATTCTACTGCTGATCTCAGAGTCCATCCTATGAAGCATTCGTCACTACATCTTTCAAGGGTATCCAAAGAAACATATAATCTAAACTAAACCTTTTTTTCTTCAAAAATCCTCTTAAATAAAACAAATGGGTAAGTGATTGAATTTTTAATCAAATTAGACAAATAACATGAGCAATTTACATTTATTCAGAGTCAGTGTCGGTCGCAGAACTAGCATTATCAGATTGTCCACAATTTATGAATTCTAACGTATTTGATGTCATTGCTTCCAATTGAGATGGCGCGAATACTTCGTCCTCAATTGCATTCGTTTCGGTTAGCGGTGAACTTCCATGTGGTGTTGGAGTTTCCTCACTAATCTGATCATCATTTATACTTTCGTTTACAGTCTTTCTGTGTAAAATATTCCAGTTGTAAGAAACAAACGTTATTTTGGCGGCTCTTTCCGCAGTAAGACGATTCCGTTTTATGCTGTGGATGTTTGCTTGAGCACTAAATGTGCGTTCCGTTGCTGCAGATGTACATGGTGCTGTAAGAATCCTCATAGCCACTTTGCTCAGCTGTGTCGAGCTGCATATACCTTTCCACCACACAACTGGTTCAATATCTCCCAGAGATCGCCAAACAAACTGTTTACCCCAGAAGCATTCTTTAGCTTTATAATTAGCGAGATCAGGTGTTACATCTAAATTCAGCCTTTGTCCTTCATTGTATATGAACTCCATGGCTTGAAGTTCTTGTACTTGGTTGAGCTCCAAACCTTGCTCTCTAGGGTCAAGCATGTATGCTGCCATGTGTATAGGTTTCACACACATACTTGCCCTTAAATCCACTGATACTAAAATTTCATTCTTCTCTTCTTCACCCAACATTGTTATGGATGGAAGCACAAATTCTAATTTCGATTTTATATTTTTAAATGTCATAAATACTTTGCTTATAAGGTGATCATTTCCCTCTAATTCAAATATACATTCTGTTATAGGTTCTATAACTTTGATGGATTCCTCCGTTTTGTTCCAAAACTCTTCCTCCAGCAGTTTTCTTTTTAAATCACGAGGGATATTCACAGTTTCATCTACTGCTAAGCTTTGCAGAGCAGCTTTATTGTTTTTTAAACTTTTTAAGGCTGTCACTGTGCTTCCCCAGCGGGTTTTAACGGGTAGTTTTAATTTTTCTCCACATCCCTTGATTTTTATAATTTTAGAGAGTTGAGCGCTTAGTATTTGGCTTTTTTAAATTATTTTTATTACATTCACAGCCTCTTCTATAAAGTTTTTCATGGTCTCTGATTTTGAACAATCTTGACTTAATAAATTTAGTACATGCGCACAGCAACCGAGTGGAGTAATATGTGGATATTTATTTTTAACTATGTCGAATGCTTTCTGCATATTTTTAGCATTATCCCCTATGAGGACTACAAACTTATTTACACCGTACGTTTTCATCACATTTTCTATTTCACTTGCAATATATTGGCTGGTATGGCGATTAGCTTCTGTATTCAAACTTTTTACGAATACTGGTTGAGGGTTTGATATAACAAAATTTATTATACCTTCAGTACGTAAATTACTCCAACCGTCACACTGGAGATGAAGATAGCTTGCAGATTGTAACTCTTCGCTCAACTCTGTTCGCATGTCATTATAAATTTGATCTAAATATTTAGTAGCGAGTGTTTTTCGTGATGGCATTTTAAACTGCAGTTTCTCAAAAAAGTTAATCCAAAGAGGATGCTCTACCATAGACAACGGAGTGGCTGTTACAAAAATTGCCTTTGAAAACTCTACAGCAAGATCACTCTCAGCCTCAGTCATTTGTGTGCTGTGTCTTTCGTCTTCCTGTAAAATAGTCGTACTTGTACCTGCTGTAAGTGTTGGAAAATTAGTAGTATTACTCGTACTACTACCTTCTTGAACTTCCTGAAAGTCATTCGACGTACTAGTCTTGCCCTTCTTTTCCAAATGCAATGTTTTCATTTGTTTTTTTAAAACGGGTGGACTCTTGAAACAAGCAACGAGATGTTGAGTCATTTTGGCAATGTTGCTATATCTGTATACTTTATCACAGAACTTGCATTTAACCGACTTGTTGGCTAACTCGTGATAATGTCGCCATACGCGCTGGTCCTTCGGCCGACCCATTTAAACTGAAACAAACATGAGTATTTTCGTGAGTTTCGAGTTCACGAAAGTAAAATATGGTAATACCTACAGTAAATAAAGTTTTAATTATATGCAATTTTAGTACTCTTACCTTGTATAGTCTATACACTAGTGAAGATATGTGTAAGAACTGCTTATTATTTAGATTATGATCTCACCACAAACACTTCTATTTCACAATTCACTTCACTTTACAAGCAAGCGGAGACTGTGACTGAGCAGCCTCGACCGACCGAGAACAAAAGCGTTACAGGAGTGCGGTGCGCGGGCGGCGGCGGCGCATTCTTTATCGCTTGATAGAAAGAGAGCATACATGAGCGACATAAGTGCGACAAAGAGCGGCATATTTCTTTCTCTAACTCGTCGTCTACTTGTCGCGCCTTTTGTTTAATTTGAAGAACATCTATCAAAAAGATTATAAACGATAACTATTTGTAAATATTAGTGAACTATTCACTAATATTCACAAATATTTACATTTACCATGTTCAAATTGATAAATTTCCCCAAATCAATAAACACCCAAATAAAAATACCGTGGGAGGGAATAAATGGGTTTTTATTGGGTTTAAACCCAGTAAACGGGTTTAAACCCGGTTGATTGCCCATCTCTAAATCCGACTGATCACTTTCAATCACTTTTCCATACGAAATTTGTTCTTTTGGTAGAAATCTAACTTAAAAAGATGTCATGTATTAATGTTTCTAATGATTATAATTCTGATACTTACCTGTTATTGTCGCGAATCATATTTTGATCAAGTTACAACCTGACACTGACCTGAAAATTGCTAAAAACGTAAGAAATTTCGCGGTCTACAAGTGCGCGAAGAGGTAACAGACAGACACACTTACGTATTTATAATATTGGTATGGATTACTAATATGAAATTAATTTACTAACTTGAATATTTATGCATGCGGTTAATAAATTGTATTGAATTCAGTCAAGATCATAAATTACATTATACTGAAATCCACAACTTATAATCTAAGAACTTTTGCACACTATAAAAGCGTTTATCAATAAGAATTTGTGCTTAATACGCTTACATTTAAAAAATGGTAGTGTCATCTAGGTCCGTATCCTAAACAAGTCCCTACGTTAACAGACTTGGTTCCAGATATTACTCATTAAAATCACGAGCAGATGTCCAAAGCCAAACAACACGTGCAAGATACAAGATACATGGTAAAAGTATGTGTATTACCAATATGTATAAAATTCAAACAACGCGATCTGATGAGAGCTCTTGGCAGCAAGCCATACTACGTAGTACCATAATCGTTGACTTACCTTTCATAAAATTTTATTGAGGTGTAGCGGACCGTGAGAAAGGCCGACCGAGCTCGTATAGACGCCTTCGAGATGTGGTGTTGGAGGAAGTTGCTCCAGATACCCTGGACTGCATTCCGCACCAACGAGTCCATCCTACGCGAGCTCAGAATAAAGACCAGACTCTCTACGACCTGTCGCCGCAGAGTTTTAGAATTTTTCGGTCATATAGCGAGGAAAGATGGCAATAACCTCGAACAACTGATGGTTACCGGCAAGGTGGATGGTAAACGACCAAGAGGTCGCAGCCCTTTGCGATGGTCTGACCAGATAAGCTCTTCTCTTGACACGAAATTTCATGATGCGCTTCACTTGGCCAAGGATAGACAGAGATGGCGAAACATCGTCAGGGAGAAGTTGTTTTCAAGGGAGGATCACGACCCTCAGTAATGAGGAGTACGATTTGAGGAGGAGGAGGTAGCGGACAAGATGGATAGTCTCACCAAGTCAACCTGCCTAGCCTTTTCTCACTAACTTACTGACTTTATCTTTGTTCACTTTTAAAATTATGATATAAAAACACTTCCTCTCTCTCCTTAAACAGCATCATTATATTTTCTTTGCTCCTGTTTCATGTTTACATGTGTATATGTATTTATTGTATTGTGTAAATGGTACACCATAGACTACCTACAGTATTTGTCTGTCCTTCCCCTTTTGATCCATCCAAAGGTTGTCTTTAAAAGATCTGTCTTAGCGATAAGACCGCCCATTGTGTCACCCATTGTAAAGTTTCTATATTTACGTCTGTAATTTTATATGGTGTACATAATAAAGAGTATTCTATTCTATTCTTGTCGCAACTATGTTGGAGTCGGCTTCCAATCTAACGGGATGCAGATGAATACCAGTATTTTACATGGAGCGACTGCCTATCTGACCTCCACAACCCAGTTACTGGGTATCACGATCCAACTTGGTAAGAATGGTTGTACAGACTTGGGCTTCTGACTAACTGTAGCGACCTGTCAATGATCAACGAATGACATCTGGGACTAATGCACGGAGGGGTCTCGATATGTAATGAATGGTCACCCATCCACGGATCGACCGCGACAAACGTAGCTTGACTTCCGTTCGACCCTTGCGGCTCTTATCATTTGGCCACGAACTACCTTAATTGATGCGTTAAAAGAGCCAGCATCCTGCGCGGTTTACGCAGTCAGCCCCGCAAGTTTTCTGATTGGCCATCTTTTTTTTGCCACGATATGAGCACCTGGTCATTCTAGGCTAACAGGACAGGTTTAACCCAAAAACAGTGGTGGTGTTCAGAAGCATAGTGTTAACGGGACAAAAATGCTTATGCGGCATCTGCTTAGACTGGATCTCTGGGACTGGGACTCCGCATGGTTGTGAAAAAACTAGCTTAGTAGCATAATCAGCCTATAATGTTCCCACAGGCCCCCTCTCTTCGAGAGGGAGTGGGCTATGATCTACCACGCGGGCCCAGTGCGGGTTGGTAGATATCACATGTCTTCAAAATTCTGGTTCAACGACATGCCGGTTTCCTCACGATGTTTTGCTTCACCGTTTCGAGAGCGGTGGTGATGAAATTATTACACAAAGTAAAGCGCCTGCCTGGACTTCGAATCCACGATCACAACTTGTAATTCGGGGCCATTAGCACTGAGCCCCCACTGTTCTCTCTTCGCAACCATACACGTAGAAATACCAGCAGTATTTAAAAGAGACATTTGATCAAACTACTAAATATATCTTTTACCCTTGTAGGCCTTGTCGTTAAACAAATAATTTGCATGACAGCATTGACCAGTAGTACTCTGAAATAAACTAATTCAATCAACTCAGCGTAGTTCAGTCTACTGCTGGACATAGCCCTCCCCCAGGCTGCGCCACAACACCCTGTCCTCCGCCTTTCGCATCCAGTCTGCCCCAGGCACCTTTTTAAGGTCGTCGGTCCATCTAGCTGGGGGGCGTCCCACACTACGCTTGTCGATACGCGGTCTCCGCTCCAGGACTCGTCTGCTCCACCGGCCACCGGTCATTCGACAAACATTGCCAGCCCATTGCCACTTCAGCTTGCAGAGTAAGCATGCTGTTTTACGCTGAATTACGGTTCTTTTCGGCATAATTTCATTTCTGATCTTTTCCTTCAAGGAAACTCCGAGCATAGCCCGCTCCATAGCGCTCTAAGCGACCTTGAAGGAGTCTTGAATCTACTCAATATTCACCCTTCGAAATCCTGGCCTTGTTAACCTAGAAGCTCGGTTTTCGCAGCACGTGTAGAATGACATGAAAGGCACGTGCTTCAACGACATGTTTTAAAAACTGTTATAACTCGCGAACAGTGACAGAATTCTGGTCGTTTGCCAGAGTATGACTAATTTCTATCGTCAAATTTCCTCGTATTTATTTATTACTTGTTAGCCCTTAGGAGGCAGTTCTCTTGCGACATGCCGATCATTCCCGATGTCCACCACTTGTTTGGCCACCACTGGGGGACACCGAAACAACTTTTAAAAATTATTTTCGTTGTCAACCAATGGGGAATAAATTATTGTAACCCAACCTCAAAACACTTTAAAATTGCTTCTGCATCATCTCCGGAGCTGCGGGAAGTGCAACCCCTCCGCCCTTACGTAACAATGGATAGGCACCCATGCGAGCGTCAGCCGCTACTGCTCGTACGGGTGCCTATGCTTTGTTACAGCAGGCGGGAGTTGCTCTTCCTTTGCGCCTCTGGTTTGTATATACATTCTAGGGGTAGCAGCCAAAAGACTACGTAAAGTCGGGGGTGCCCCAATTCGGCTTTGGAACAGATTCAAGCCATGAAGCGTTTCTCAGTGGAGGACAACGAAAATAATTTTTAAAAGTTGTTTCACTGTCCCCCAGTGCTGGCCAAACAAGTGGTGGACATCGGGAATAAACGCCTTTTGCAGTTATTGTAGCCTGCTAACCGTATTCGACCATTCCTGCTGTAAGCCAGTGACAGGCAAGAGTATCATCGTGCGAAAGTAGTCAGATGCTACTGTTCTAGAATCATTCTTGAAATGTGTTACTGGTCTTAGCCTATTTTTCTACAACAAACTAAACATATATAACAGCATTACCCCAACCAAGTCTATCACCACAAAGTTGTGGTATGCCTATCAATGTGTCAAGCAATTTTTGTCCATCCAAAGATTTACTGGCTGTATTGTGTGGCTGGGGTAGACTGGATGCGGAAGGCGGAGGACAGGGTGCTGTGGCGCAGTCTGGGAGAGGCCTATGTCCAGCAGTGGACTCCGATAGGCTGAGTTGATTGATTGATTGAAAGATTTACTGGTAGTGATCGCTTCTAGCGCCTTTTGCACAGCTTCAACAATCAAGCTTCAACTTCGAACTTTTATTTTTGTTGAATACAAACGGTTTTGATTACTTTGTACTATAGTGTGAATATAGTCTTTTTTTGTAATGTGCGTCATTTTTTTCTTTCTTTCTTTTTTTCATAAATGTATTCTCTGTTTGGGTACTTATTTAATGTGTTTACAACAACCTAAATTGTACTGATCAGTTCATCAGATCTACTGTTGGGCTTAGCCTTCCTTTTTTTACATGACATCCAACTCAATTACCACCACCACCACCGCTACCACCACTGCGCCATTAGCCGAATGGACTTATCTTGCAAAAAGATGTGCCATTCCTTCTCTCTACCTCCTAGCATCTTCTCTCTGTCAAAAGGCGTTTTATCCTCAACCATAAAGCTAATTACCCATCGTAACTCGTCTTGTAATACATGTAGCGCAAGCGCACGTGACGTCACGTTACATTTGGTCTTCTATTAATAATTCGCGTTCACCGGCCCGAGCAGCGTGCCAACTATGTATACGTGTTTACAAATACCACGCTTTGGTGCGAAGTTATCGGTTTATCGGAAGATGGATTTGTGACGTTTTCTTCTCTCCGGGTTCTTTTGGTCTTACTCAGCCTGAGTCCTAAAACTGAATCTCCTGTTGCTTTTAACTGAATCTGCTGACGCTTTGAATTGATGGTACAGAGTACAGACGCCAGCACATCAACCTACCCGAAACTGTCAAATTTTCTCAATCAACTTTGAACATAATACTTTAGCGATAAAGTTGAAAATCTTTTAAAGAAATTTGACTGATTGTAGTAGCTTGATGTGCTGGCGTCTGTACTTTCTTATACTTGGGCCAAGGAGGTGGCCACGGTAATCGCTCGCTTCATTAGTGGCGTTCTTGAGTTTGTCAAAAATGCAGGTTTAAGGACACTTGCAGCAAGTGGGGCATAGTAATATATGTAGTATAGTCAGGAGCACCACACTTGCGCTGGGCGTTGGACGGATCTATAATTCCTCATTCATAATCTGCTGTCAAAACTTGTATTTCCGTCCATTCTTGTGGGTATTTTCTCTTTCTTTTCAGCTTTACATGCTTTTCATTCATTCATCATAATCAGCCTATAATGTTCCCACTGCTGGGACACAGGCCTCCTCTCTGTGAGAGGGAGTGGGCCGTAATCTAACACTCGGGCCCAGTGCGGGTTGGCAGATGTCACATGTCTTTGAATTTTTGGTTCTAGGACATCCCGGTTTCCTCACGATGTTTTCCTTCACACAAAGTAAAGTGCCTGTCAGGGCTCGAACCATGTCATGTAAATTGTGCTAAGTTGTTGTTATATCGGTAAACCAATTAGGTACAACAGCTAACCTCAGAGACTTATCAGGTTTTAAGAAACCGGGGGGTCGATCATCTTTGTGGAGAATTCACCTGTGGGTCATCCAAATCTCTTCTTCCAAAAGGGACTCTACTACTTCTGGATTGTTGGGGTTGGCTTCCCGTCTGACTAGATACAACAGGTGAAAACCAGTATTTTACATGAAGCGACTGCCTATCTGACCTCCACAACCCAGTTACAGGTTAACACGATACCCCTTGGTAAGACTGGCTGTCGAACTTTCAGGCTTGTGACTACCCGTAACGACTGTCAAAGACATACAAAAAACTTTCATATATCTATGGTCAAAGATCTGCGAATGATAGCCGGGCCCTACCCGCCGCCATTAACGTTATTTCCAAGACACGGAGAGTAGTCTCGATATGTAACAAATAGCCACCCATCCATGAACCGACCGCGGCTAGCGTAGCTTAACCTTTAATCGACCCGTGCGGCTGTTAGCCACGAGCCTCTCTTATTACGAAGTGGCTGTTATCATTTAAACATGAGCCCCTCGTATCCCTACAGCAAATGAGAGCTCAAATTGTATTCCGATTTAAAGCTCTCATCTCCTAAGCTATTCAGTGGTTTATTTTCGGCACGTGTATTGATTTTTAGCTGAATAGGGTTCGGGCGGTGCAATAAGTGAATGAAATTTTAACTTGTTGTAGATTGTAGAGTTTTTTGTTTTTCTGCTAAATGATAAATGATTTTATCGAGGGGCTTTGTGGCTATGTAATAACAGCCGCACCGGTCGATCGATCAGGTTAAGCCACTCTTGCCGCGGTGGGTGCATGGATGGGTGACCATCTTTACATACCAAGATCCCTCTGTGCCTCGGAAAGCACGTTAAGCCGTTGGTCCCGGCTGTCATTCGGGGATCTTTGACAGTCGTTGCGGGTCGTCAGAAGTCCGAAAATGTGACAACCAGTCTTACCAAGGGGTATCGTATTACCCAGTAACTGGGTTGTGGAGGTCAGATAGGCAGTTGCTCCATGTAAAAAAATACTGGTATTCAGTCGCATCCGGTTAGACTGGAAACCGACCCCAACATATTTGGGAAAAGGCTAGGCAGATGATGATGATGATAAATGATTGTGTCTGTAAGTAGGTTTGTACGAACACTTGTGGCCGAACCCACTAACCCTATTGTCACTTATTGAAAATTCACAAGTGCCTAATGGCTAAGACCCTATGCGAGACAGAGCCCCAGCGCTGGTTTTCAGCCATTACCACCCACTCTCACTGCTGTTCAAAGGCCTCCCTTATCCTTCCAAGCATGTCTTGTGCGATCTCTGGTCATCTTGGCCCTGCAAACGTTATCAGATCGTCACACAGTGGCGGATTTACCAATAGGCTGAGTAGGCTCGAGCCTAGGGCGGCAAAGGGGCTAACATTTTTTTTAAATGTCTTACTGAAATCAAAAAGATTAATATTTTTATATACCTACCACCTACCTACCAGTTTTTTTTGGTCTTTCCAAATACCTTCGCAAGTTTTTCGTAGCTGATGAACGAGAACATTTTAAATATTTTGAAGAAAAGGCGAAGCAGTATACAAAAGACATGGGACATTATTGTAGAGGTCAGTGGGGCGGCAAAATTTGAATAGCCTACTGGCGGCAACTGTGTAAATCCGCCACTGTCGTCACACCACTTGCGCCGTGGTCTACCTGGACGGCGATGTCCTCCTTCGGGCGTCCAGTGAGTAACGATCTTTGCCCATGTCTCCGGATGCATTCAACTCAGCGTATCGCAGTCCACTGCTGGACATAGGCCTCTCCCAGACTGCTACACAGCACCCTGTCCTCCGCCTTCCGCATCCAGTCTACCCCAGCCACCTTCTTTAGGTCGTCCGTCCATCTAGCTGGGGGGCGTCCCACACTACGCTTGCCAGTACGCGGTCTCCACTCCAGGACTCGGATGCATTACCGAAATATAATCATACAACGCCACGAACATTGAATTCATTTTAAAAGCTGACGCATTTAATTAACCAGATCTTAAAACGATCAAAACACAGCTTCCTCATAACAGTCATAAAAGAAACATAGACAAAACAGTATTCTAAATAATCTTTCAAACATGAAACAGGAACGAAATTACATAAACATGAAAAAAAAACTTCAAGAATTTCCTTCAATGTTTACAGACATAATGCAAATAAAAATAAAACAGATGGCTACTAATATATCAAAATGTGAATTAGTAACAGAGAGAACTTCATTCAGTAAATGACGTACTCCCATATGTACTGATTGTATGTGTGCATACGTAAATACAAGCATGACGCTAGAATGACCCGACCATAGTAAGTGGACACTTCGGGTTGGCGCCACTGTCTAAGCCAACGCCATCAAATTCAGAACATTTTGGCGTTAGTTCCATATTTCGCCGCGTGTCACAAAAATTGGCACAGTTTGTGTCCGTGTTTTGTCTATGTGTATGTTGGTGACGTGTATTGTGGTTGACGTGGATATGCTGACCTTGCCTGTGTGGGTGCAACAAACATGTAATACACTTCTGGCATTTCCTGTCGAGTGTTGGCGAATGTTTTAAATATCTGTGGTTTGTAGTCGAGAAATTGATGGGTGGGTCACGATTTTTGCTTTGTTGTGGCTTGATGAGGGTTTGCTGCTAAACAAATGTGACAAAAAAAAACGGATTACTGAGTTACGGTTATAAAAAAAGCTATAAGACGATACAAAATCCCAAAACTAGATATCTCCAAAATCCAGTGTATGCGGTAGGTAACGTAGGTACACAAATCAGAAATGCATAAACACTAAGATTCAGAACAAAGACTTGAACGAATAACAACAATGTTACGAACATAATATACTACTAGTCCATACTAATCTTCTTCTTAGCGTGTCGATAGCAATCTAAATGTACTCGGCCCAGAATTCGGCCACTTGTTTGGCGCCATCACTAGCGTCCATCAGTTCCTGTAACGTGCAGCTGACTGGACACGCAGGGCACGATATTAAGTGTCCCATCGTTTGTTGAACAGCACCACATTTACACTCCAAGGCGGAGTCGTCTATAAATCTCCACCTGAACAGGTTTTCCTTGCTTCGGCCAACCTGCGTCCGGAGTCTGTTTAAAGACTTCCAGGTTACCCAAGGTAACTCATGTTCAGGTGGGAGGTCCTCAGCGGGTGGACATGAAAGGAGCCTCCCCGAGCGAGGTATCTACAGAACCACTATACGTCCGGCGCACCCTGGGCAATCAGCGAGTTACCCACGCTGATTGGCTAATCTTTCACCACGATGCGATGGCAATCCAAAATCCATACTAATATCATAAATACGAAAATAACTGTCTTTCTATCCTGTTACCTTGGCACCTGGAAAAGGACATAGGCTACTTTTTATCCTGTATATTTGTATTAAAAAAATATGAAATACAAAATAGCAAATAAAACAATTCGATTTAATTGTCCTGTTATTAGTGGAAATTAATCTTTTATCCACAAATTAAATCCGTCTATCTTTAGCAATATTTGGTCATTGCCGATGCTTAAAAAGGGGTTCATGTTTATCCTTGAAAATCAACGGTCATCAAATAACCGTTTCGTCTGTTAATCTCCCTGTTACAATCGAAACCGGTCCATCTGTCTATCTAGATTGTGTAGCACCCTCCATGCAGCATCCGTAGAGAGGGTAGATTTATAACGGACACTGTCTGGTTGTAAATGAAAGGTAACTAGTTCTTTTTTAGGGTTCCGTACCTCAAAAGGAGAAAAACGGAACCTTTCTGCGACATATTTTGATACTCGAAAATAAATGAAAACTTATAGGGTACTTCCCGTTGACCTAAAATCATGAAATTTGGCATTTGACTTCGTGGACCGTCTGTTTCTCTGTCTTTCAAGACCCTTTTCCTCAGGAACGCGTGGGGGTATGGAGTTAAAATTAATATCGAATACGTACTTGTAGGTCTACGATCCCTTGGAGCTCTAAAATTATTACTTTAGCTTCAAAATTTGGCAAGAAGCTAGGTCTCACTGCACAAGTAAATAAGAAAATCCGAAAATCGTTAATAATTTTGTTTATCACATAAAAATAATATTTTGGCGATTAAAAACTTACTTGCAGTTGGAAAATTGACCGTTACGTATATCGATGAATAGGAGAACATCTTCAACTACAAAGTTAAGTTTGTTCTTGGGATATATTCATCCCAACTACGGAACCCTTCACTGTGCGTGGTCCGACACGCACTTGGCCGGTTGTTTTAATTTTGTTTCGAATAACATTCACGGTATTTTAGGTTCGAAGAAAGGGGATGTTAACGGTACTTTGCAAATTAGGGGTTGTGAAATCTGCACGTGCACCTTTTGGTGGATTATTAATTTGACTCACGTTTTACATATTATTAATACATCTGTACAAATATACTATAAACTACTAATAAAGCTGAAAAATTTGTTTGTTTGAATGCCCTAATCTCTGAAACTGCCAGTCGGATTCATTTTTTTTTTGTCGGAAATGTTTTTGCGTTAGATAGCCAAATTCTTGAGAAAGGCTGTTTCACACTAAGACCTTTACGTGCCGAGTAAAAAGCAAAAAAATCTGTAAGAACGCTAAGCGAAAATGAAGTAATGGGCGATGTGACGCGACGGGGTGGGTTGAGGGAACAAGAAATTTCATGCGGACGAAGTCGCTAACAAAAGCTAGTGATGGACAAACTTTTAGAAATCATTCAGACCACCAAAATAAGGACTATGGTAAAAAAATATACAAGAAAAACGCATTAGATACTTACAAGAAAAATATTCAGCTAACGAAAATACCCTAATGTGCCGGCAAATTATTATTTTAGGTCAAAATAAAATCACTTTAATCAGTGTTTTTTTTTTTTTTTTTTTTGCTTGGATATCTTTGGTTAGACGTACTGAGCGCTGCGTTAAAATGTGTCCATCTATTTTAATAGAACCCTGTATAAACGTGAACACAGAATACACCAAGGAACACTTGGCGGTCTGTAGTTTCTGCCTAATACCATTGGCTTTAGTTCACACAATATACTTTGTTCACATGACGTAATCCTTACTTGTGAACAAAGCATATTACAGTATTTCGAAATTCATAGCAGACGAAAATCTAATGTCAGAATGTTGACATGCTAATAAATTATATCTATTGTTGTTCTTGACATAAGTTTTATATATTGACATCATTAGTATTGTATTTTGACACCTGTATTGTATATTGACATAGTCGTATTATTAGTTTTCATTTTATTTTATTTTTTTTCTCTTTTTTTCGACATTGGTTTCTATTGCTATTTATTATTTATTAATTTGTCAAAATGTGTTATTCTTTATAATTATTTTTTTATTGTCCAGGCTTATTTTAATTTTTTTTTACTGTCGAGACTTGGCCGGCTTGATTGCTAAATCACAAACATTTGTACGCCCTATAATTCTATCTTTATTATAACATCATTATTGTACCTATGTTCAACAAATTAATAAATGACGTATGTTTTATAACAAGCTATTGCGAATCAATTATAAATGATATGCCAATTACCTATAACCAAAACGACATTAGTGTACAGTACCCGGCGATAAATATTGCACATCGACCTTTGGAAAGAGACAATCGGCTAATTTCGGCTTCGTAGAGCGTTATCTCTGTCGCACGAAATACAAACAGTCCGGTATCTATTAGGAGCTGTTAAAACAATTATGATTTGCTTCTTTTGATAATTCTTTTTATTCTTTGTATAAAATACACCAATTTTTTTATAAATTATGGCTTTAGGTTAACAACAACATGTCTAAGTTTATGGTTATGGCTAAAGATGCCATAGTACAACTTTAAATTATTTAAATTTGGAGGTGTTAACAACTCTAAATATATATTTTGAAATGGACGCGACCGCACTCTATCGCACTTGAACAACGACTGACAAAACGTCACATAGGTAGTGTGCGACAGAGATAACGCTCTACGAAGCCGAAATTAGCCGATTGTCTCTTTCCAAAGGTCGATGTGCAATATACATATATCGCCGGGTACTGTAGCATAGTTGAATCCGGCCATCTTTATTTGGACAAAGTCTGCTAGTAAATCGATTGATGTAGAGAGGGCTGTGCGCTATAATGAATCGCTCTTTACTTATTGATTGCAGTTTTGTCTTTAGTGAAAAAAAAACTATATTGTGGTGGCTATAATCGAACCGTTTTGTCCTAGAAAAAATCGAAAACATGTGACATTCGCCAACCCGCACTGGGCACGCGTGGTGGATTACGGCCCTTCTCAAAAGATGAGGAGGCATGTCTCTCAGCAGTAGGAGCGTTATAGGCTGATTATGTTTGAGAAAAGATCTATATTATAATAGCACTAACGGCCCGCCCTAGCTTCACACGGGTGCAATTTCTTTTATCGAACTTCAGAAAAAAAAAAGACGGGTTGCACTCCGGGAGTGCCGGCAGAAGTGAAAACTTGAATATTAACGTTAAAATAAATCAATTATGAATTGAATTAATATAACTAATTTTTTTTCACTATTTCTGCGTCACTTTGTTTAATTTCCATATTTTAAACACTATATACACGAATTTTACGAATACACAGCAGTGTGGCTACTACACAGACGGTCGAGCCATCAGCTGTCCATCCATCCATCCACATCCACGTCCACCATCACCGTCACCGTCCCCGTCACCGTCCCCGTCACCGTCTCCGTCACCGTCCCCGTCACCGTCACCGTCACCGTCACTGTCACCGTCACCGACACCGTCACCGTCACCGTCACGTCACCGTCACCGACACATTTTTTCCCCATTACAAAAAGTGTGCAACGCCGCTAAAGAAGTTTTCACTTCAAAAAATCATTCAAACCTGGCAATACCGAACACAACAAAAAAAAGAATTATCCAATTTGGTGCGGTCATTCCGAAGTTATGCGCGTGCATACATTTTGGCGACATTGTTTTATACTATGTAAGGATGGTTTTTAAGGATTCGTAACACCACACAATTTCTATCAATACTTTAGTAATAACAGCCGCACGGGTCGATCGATCAGGTTTGCTGCGGTTGGTCCGTGGATGGGTGACCATCTTTACATACCAAGACCCCTCCGTGCCTCGGAAAGCGCCGTTGGTCCCGGCTGTCATTCGTGGATCTTTGACAGTTGTTACGGGTCGTCAGTACCCCGACAGTCTGACAACCAGTCTTACCAAGGGGTTTCGTATTACCCGGTAACTGGGTTGTGGAGGTCAGATAGGCAGTCCTTCCATGTAAAATACTGGTACTCAGCTGCATCCGGTTAGACTGGAAGCCGACCCCAACATAGTTGGGAAAAGGCTGGGCAGATGATGATGACTTTAGGAGAAAATAGCTTCTGAATCTTGCATAAAGCTACAGTTTACTAGAAGTGCGGTGACCGTCCACAATCCACGTAGCGTCCGCAATTTATCTACCTATGAAGGACGTCACTGAAACGTTATTATGAAATTAAGTTAGTGTGTTTTCCTAGGGAGCGTATTTGATACCGTAAAGTTTTTTATTGATGGGAAATCATCAAATGACCCCTCCCGCTCTGGGTGGAACGAAGGGAGTGTCAGACTCTTACTGACTAAAACCCATCCGTGTTCCTTCCTTAGCCCTTTATGTTCCGGGGTAGCGGTAACCCTTTCGGACAATCCCGCAAACAAAGTTAAACCCATGTGCCCAAATTTTTAATTGCTAGATTTGCCCTCACTTTGATTCTCTTTGGCCCTCACCGTAGTTAATCACGCGAAAGAGTGTCCATACTGAGAAGAATGAGCTCACGTAATTATTGTATAGCGTTTCCATGACAATCAAGTCGCTGCGTCACTGTGCGACAGAGGTGTCAAAACGAATCAGAAACGTGACCACAGATTACTTAGTAATCTGTGACGCGACTATCTTTTCACGGGGTGGGGCGTATCTAACGATTTAAATCTTTGCCGCTGCACGCTGTCATCATTTTCCTAACAGCCGTCACTGCGACTGTTATGTGCGGTCACCGCTTTTCTAGGAAACCTTAGCTTTAGTGTAAAGTATTTATGCTCGTGGCTGTACCCAGAAAAGTGATAATCTACTTTGAATAATAAAACTGAAGAATTTGTTTGTTTTCGCATTTAAGGGCCAAAGCACACACGCTACTTTTTGCATCGGCGATCGGCGATTTTGCGGCTGTATCGATGCTGCATCGCGTTTTGGCGACTCTGCGTTCGGACGTGGTATCGGAATCGGGCGTTTTAGCGACTGCTCCGATGCTGCATCGCGTTTTGGCGACTCTCTGCGTTCGGACGTGGTATCGGAATCGGGCGTTTTAGCGACTGCTCCGATGCTGGCGCAAATGCCAAATCGCTGCGACCGGCATCCGAATGTGTGCGGAGTGTAGCGTTCAGCCGCTGTATCGAGCTTCCGAAAAGCGACTGAATCGCCGCGTTTGGCGTTTTTAAGTGTGCGGTGTGGAATGCTTGGTCGCTGCATTTAGCTTCTAAAAAGCAGCTGAATCGCCGATCGCCGATGCAAAAAGTAGCGTGTGTGCTTTGGCTCTAAAAAAAATATTTTTCATTCGGTGGTCCAATTTCTGAGGAAGGTTACGGATAGGCTATTTACCATCACGCTGTGACCTTTAGGAGCCTAACAATAAGGAGAAAAAATCAGAAAGAACGTTAAGCGAACACTAGGTATTTAGCGCGGGCGGGCGATGGGATGCGACGCGGTGTGCCGAAATTTCACGCGGACGAAGGCGGGGCAGAAGTTAGTCTTTCAATAAACACGTGTGTCCCTATCGATAGCACACCACCCCCTGCCCTTGGGACTAAAAATAAAAGTTAACGCTACCGACCGCCTACTCTGTATAATCACCCCCCTTATGCCCTTTACAACCACTTTCAACCCCATCCAGTGTTTCGGATGCGCTCTAAAATGAGGCTTGTAGCGGTATCTACAACGCCACATGCGAACAACGCGTCATACTGACGTCACGCAAATCCTGCATCTCGCAAGCAGAGTTTACCGCGCAACTAGCATAGATACAACAGCCCGACATGAATCATTGGGCAGTTGCCCGCCAGACACAACACCCGTCTGGTCGGAGAATTCTCCCTTTTCTATAGATTATGAGTGAACTTTACTCCCTGTTCCTTATACCTCTATAGGGTTTTTGAAGTTCACAAAATGGTTGACTTGCTTAATAAAGTGCTAAGAATGTGTCTGAAGGTGTTTTCTAGAAAATATGTGCAGACGCTTGCCGTCATTTCGCTAAATAATAACAGACAACAGCCGTACGGGTCGATGGAAGGTTAAGCTACGCTTGCCGCGGTCGGTTCGTGGATGGGTGACCGTCCATTACAAATCGAGAATTCGAGACCACACCGTGCCTCGGAAAGCACGTTAAGCAACTGGTCCCGGCTGTCATTCGTAGATCTTCGTTACGGGTAGTCAGAAGCCCAAAAGTCTGACAACCAGTCTTACCAAGGGGTATCGTATTATACAGTCACTGGGTTCAAGTTCCCTCCTTTTGATTACACGTTGGTACCAGTTTGTCTACCTATGGCATTCTTTGTAGTGGTTTCTATGTCCGAAAAACGTCTGAATGACTGAACATATTTGGGTAAATGGCTAAGTTAAAACGATTTTACATTCATACTTGATAGAGCATGTTGTTTTCTTATAACCCTATATACAGGTTGAAATTGAAAACATGCGACAAACCGAAATGGGAGATTGTACTCATCATTATGAACAACTTTTACTATGGGACCAAACCTGAACACGCGAAAAAAAAATCAGCTGTTCCCTACATTTTGACGAGTTATGCGAACATAAATGTAGGGAACAGCTGATTTTTTTTTTCTCGATATCAGGTTTGGTCCCATAGTAAAAGTTGTTCATAATGATGAGTACAATCTCCCATTTCGATTTGTCGCATGTTTTCAATTTCACCCGGTATACTGTACCTACCTCTGCATAGCAATTTACGAGTCAATCAACTCAACCTATAGCAGTCCACTGCTGGACATAGGCTTCTTCAATTGCACGCCATTCAACTCGGGTCGGCCACTCTCATCCAGCTGCTACCAGAAACCCTTTATTTTTTTTCTCGCGGTGGAAATCCTCATGGACTTCCTCTATCGTGGGGGTGACAGAGGGGCATGCCGGACTCTTACCGGCTAATACCACCGCGGTGTTCCACCTCTACCTATGGCTGGGGGTGCGGGATTCGCATAAGCATTCACCGCTCCCCGGCTGGCCTTCCCGGCAGGCCTCGACCCGCTGTTCTTCAGCGGATCCCACCTCCCCGCTACCAGACATCCTGCGAACTCGTAGCATAGTTATTTCTGTAACTGCCCGTGTCAGCACAGCGGGCCCCATCAGAATACCAGCGCTGCGACACTTATGTCGCAACATCATGCTGAGATGGGAGCCTTTTGGCCTCGTACAAGACTTTCTGTTTTTTACACACACAGTACTTATTTTTTTTTTTATACTAGCAGCGCCCCGCAGTTTCACCCGCGTAAATGTCGATCCCGTGGGAATATCGGGATAAAAAGTAGCCTTTGTCCTTTCCCGGAACTCAAACTATCTCTATACCAAATTTCATCTAAATCGGTTCAGCGGTTTGAGCGTGAAGAAGTAACAAACATATAAACACACACACACACACACACTCACAAACTTTCGCCTTTATAATATTAGTGTGATATATTATTATATATTATAGTGTGACTAGCTGCGCCCCGCGGTCTCACCCGCGTAAATGTCGATCCCGTGGGAATATCGGGATAAAAAGTAGCCTATATGTTAATCCAGGGTGTCAGTTTCCTCCATAAAACATTTTATCAAAATTGGTTCAGCCGTTTGAGCGTGAAAAAGTAACAAACATAACACACACACTAACAAACTTTCGCCTTTATAATATTAGTGTGATAGTGCGATTTTTTTTTATTATTTTTTTATTTTAAATGGGCTTGCTCTTGACTCTAGCCTAGGTCAAAGGTGGATTAGTGTGCATTATTTTGTTTTTTTTTTTATATTTTTATGGTTGTGTTTAGCTTTAGTTTATGAATACTTTTCTTTTTTTCTTGATGGGCCTCCCTACTCATACTCTCCTTCTTCGTCTCTTTGTCCAGACTTGCATAGAACCATTCATTATTAAAGAAGTCCCGCTCGTCCCGACATCTCCGTCTAGGCCTGCCGCGAGAGCAAAAGTATGCTACTGAAGCTAACAAAGGCTTTCACGATCACGCCTAAAGTTTTGATCTCACCGAGCTTTGACCTATTTTCGAACCCAGAACCCCGCCATTTTTATTACACCCAAACCCTTTATCACCAATTCACCACTCTACAAACATTGCACCATTAAAATGAAGCGGCACTAAAAATCCGCTAATTTGTACCCAATAAAATGCCCTCTCAGCGTTCGGGAGAGTTCGGGGACGCTCGGGAGAGCCGAACGATCCGGTTCAAACCGGTTACCAGGTTATTGGGACAACGCACACGCGCGGTACATCTTTCCAGCCCTTTGTCCTTTATATGCAGTTTCTGTGCAATATCTAGGGAGGTTTGATATTCAAAACATCACGACTTTATTTCTCAAAAAGGTAGGCAGTGGTGTTAAGTAGAAATTAAATTAAATCGTTTATTCTGTAAATATTGTATAGGAATCATTAAAAAAAAAGCTAGATGGAATCGAGATTTCCTATCTGACTGCCCCTGAGGAAAAATGGCGAAACGAAATCCAAAAACTCTGAACGTTTATTTCAAATAAACCAATTACAGGCACTTTTGAATTGTCAAAATTCTGCTGAGCTGAGGCTCTTTTGGCATTATAATCTTTGTTTTTATAGTTTTAAGGTAATACACGTACGATACTCCACGGGCACTCTTTTTTAAATCATAAAATTGTTACAAAATATTGGTTAGGTACATCATTCACGTTGAAATTATACATTTGAGAACGATGTAGACGATCTCAGGACGAAATGATGTACCCTTGTATTATTATGTTGAATTGAATACGGGGTATCTTTCCTTTAATATAGTCTAAATTATATTGAACTATGAATCACTGAATGCAAATAACGCTTAACAATTTGCCTATATAAATATTTTCAGGAAACAGTTCGAATGAGCTCCAGCGAATTAACATTAAAATAACATTGTATCTGAGTCAATCGTCCATTTTTTTTTACGATATTGTTGTATGACGTATGTAATTGTATGTGGAGAGACACAATTTTCTAGCGTAGGTAAATCACCAAGTACTTAGGTGATACCTAAATACTTGGTGATTACTGGTTGCCAGGGACATCGAAGGACAACATCGATGAAAAATTTTACTTAAATAAAAGTAGCTTTCAAAACGATAAAAGCTTTTAAAAACTTTTCATTTACCCCCCCATCGCATCATTATCAATTTTCCATTTCCATATTGTTCATCGATCTTCACCTCTGAGTCATAAATGGTAATTCACTTTCCTAACCTACACAGATTTCACCATAATCTACAAATCTAACAAAACCATTATTACTAATAAAAAAAAAGATTTATTACAGCACCAGTAACGACCTCATTTCTAACCCCAAAACCTTTTTTCTCGGAACCTCCGTAGTTTACCTTGGAAACCATGACTAACTTTCCAATAAAAGTCTATAATTTGTGACCTAAGACTGAGCGCACACTATGCGACATGCGACCCCGACAGATCGGCGACTAGACGCAACGACAGACAATTTTCATACATTTTTTTCAAAGCTTTGCGCTGAGTTGCAGAGTCGCAACGACAGGCTAGAGAGTAGTGCATGATGGCCCAATGGTAACGGCCAAGGCTTACGAGTTGTCGGTCGTGGGGTTGAACCCTGGCAGGCGCTTTGCTTTGTGTAAATAATTTCATCACCATTGCTCTCAAAACGGTGAAAGAAACATCGTGAGGAAACCGGCATGTCCTAGAGCCAAAATATCTAAGACATGAGACATCTACCAACCCGCACTGGGGCCGCGTGGTAGATTACAGCCCACTTCCGAAGACAGGAGGCCTGTGTCCCAGCAGTGGGAACATTATAGGCTGATTATGAACGATAGGCTAGGGAGGGAGCCGCACCATCTCGCTAAGCTTCGCAGCGTCTAGAGGAACGGTGAATGCGCGACCCGCAGGGCAATTGCGTAACACATAATCAATCGGAATCGGTTTAATTTTGACAGTTCAACACATTCATTGCTTTATTTACGGGTTGAGCAGACAAATTTTTCGAACTTATGAAGCAATGGATGAGCAATTTGCATCAAAATGATTCTGATTCCGATTGATAGTGTGTTACGCAATTAGGGTGCTGATGTCAGTCGCATCCGACAGGTTAGCGTCGTGTTGTCGAACTGTCGGTCGCAATCACATGTCGCATAGTGTGTAGGGTGGTTAAAAGGCTATAACGAACCCCATTGGTTGAAGTCAAGGTCAGAGCCGTATGAGTCAGCTCTTCCAAGGTGAAATGGGGCTACCTTGTGTCAGGATTTGAAGTTCAAGATTGTTAAGAATCCAGTGTTAGGTTTGGATGTGTTTCTTGCATGTTCTGGCGCCGTGTAATGTACTCTTTATGAGCTTGGTAGTTATAGTTTTCAAAGTATCCAACACTGGCTTCTGTCCGCGAGGAAGTTAAACTATGAAGGGGTGATACGATACTTTTCTCAATAACATGATAGTTTTTATGTCAGCCGTCTCAGCCTAATTCAATTTTGTATTCATAAAGTAATATAACTTACTAAATACTTAACTAATATTAAAATTTATCATAATAAACACCCAGTGTTCTTCCTCCTCTCTCCTACTATCTATGCTGTGCCCGACAGGGTCCATAATTGTGACTAATATAATTATTTCTCTACCAACTATAAACATTATGGTACGCAATAAAAAAAATTGAGAATCCTATAGCTGTCGAAGCACTTGCATTAAAAACTGTAAGATTTACAATGCTGCCGACATTAAAAAACTTCTAAAAACGTACTTTTTCATCAATAAACAAAACAGGGGGGCAACTGTCGTAATTTTAAGAACGTTCACAGCCTCATCTCTAAGTTTCTATCTGTCAAAAATACCTCTAATTTCCCTAAATTTTTGACAAGTTTTTGACATTAATTGTCGCTGAGATGAGATTGCGATTAGATTTTGAAGGTTTTTAATTACGGGAATTCCTTCAGGGTTATCATTAAGTATAAAAATCGAATCCGTTTAAATAAAATCTTCTCTTGTATCAAGACTACAAGAATACCTAGCTCTTTCCGTACTAAAAATATTGGCTCCGGATGCACCTTACGCACATTTAACTCGACATGTATGTAATCGAACCTCTAATCATTCCCATTTTGCGCTCCTAAAAACATTATTGAACACTCCAATATAATGATGGCACCTCTTTTTGTGAACGTCAAATAATTCTTATAACTAAGTTACTGCGACCAACTTTACTGTGGTCAGAGAGTTAAAAAGAGGCTCAATTATACTAAAAAAGTGTGCATCATTAGAAGCGCAAAAAGTTTTTAGAGGTTCAATGTGTCCATCATTATTAGAAGGTCAATAAAGTTTTGCATATTTCCCTTTTGACTCTAATCACTAATAGCAAATATTTTAAAGCACCCTCAAATAAATCAAACAAAGAAATTCAACTATGACGTCATAAAAATCCTGAATGTATGATAGATACATACATAGCCTAGATGGGCTGAATCCTGTATCTAGGTCACCTGTACAACCCCCCCGTGCCCCCCTCGCTCCCCTCGCATCGACTATAGACTCACGCCCAATAATAGAGATGTTCCCTGGTGTACAGTGCAGTTACATACGCGGGTTTTTCAATGCAGGGCTGGAACTTTTTGCTGTGCAGAAAATTAACGAACATTGGTCCTTGTCTATCTTAATCCTATTCCTACTAATATTATAAACGCGAAAGTTTGTGAGGATGTTTGTTACTCTTTCACGCAAAAACTACTGAACGGATTTTTATGAAACTTTACAGTAATATAGCTTATACATCAGGATAAGACATAGGAGACTTTTTATCCTGATATTCCCACGGGATCGACATTTATGCGAGTAAAACCGCGGGGCGCAGCTAGTAAATAAATAAATAAAGCTTCAATATCGATACTAATAATAGAGCTGAAAAGTTTGTTTGAACGCGCTAATATCTGGAATTACCGGTCGGAAATGAAAAATTCCTAACATCACACCTGTTCCCCGAAGGGTCAGGCAGGGATGTTGTACAGACGACAGCACATCAAGCTACTACAATCTGTCAAATTTCTTTAATAGATTTTCAACTTTATCATTAAAGTATAAGGTTCAAAGTTGATTGGGATAATTTGACAGTTTCGGGTAGCTTGATGTGCCATGCTGGCGTCTGTACCTATAATACATCCATATTTCGACTGTTATTTTGCAAAATAAATATCGCCTTTTTTTCTAAAGATCATCCCACCATCCAAGTTAACAACGGGATTGCATAAAATCCTATAATCATCATTTCCCCACTAGCCCATATCCCAGTTCAGAAGGTTTTCCCGGTTGGTCCCGGGCAAGCCGGTGACCTCTATAAATAGGTCAGCGTGCACCCCGCCCCGGTGCAATGTAGCTGGTGACCTGGTTGCAGAACCAGGCTGTATTTAGGTGGTTGCTGATTGAAAATCCTCGAAAACCTACAAAGCGAGCGAAAGTAATGCAATTACTTTTGAAACGCAAAAGAAGAGTGATGGCTATACTGTGCGTGCGGTCGGAACGTATGTGCCAAAACGAATATACTCCTTTTTTAACAAAATAAATGAATTAAATTTAAAACTACTTTCAAAGTCAAAGTCAAAGCATTTATTTCAAATAGGCACATAAATGGCACTTTTGAACGTCAAAAATTACCTTAAAATAGAATTGATTCTAGTCGCCCCTTCCAAAAGGTAGTTTTCTTGAGTAAACTTCTTGTTTTTTTGAGTAAACTTTGATATGATAATTCTCTATGTTTTGAAGTAAATTCCATGGAATAACTCTTATTAAGTTCACTCCATCGTCGTTTTTGTCTCTGTCACCTCTGACCTAGACTAGAGTCAAGAATAAACACATTTCAAAAAAATAAATAAAAAAATTAGCAAGAACATTTGTTCCAGCACCCTAATTGCGTAACACATATCAATCTCAATTTGAATAATTTTGAAGGATATTGCTAATCCATTGCTTCATATGTTCGAAAAATTTGCCTGCTCAACAACGTAAATAACGCAATGAATGTTGTTGAACTGTCAAAATAAAAGCGATCGCTACTGATAATGTGCTGCACAATTACCCCGCAGAGTGTTTATGTGTTTAAAACATTCATATTTAACTTAGGGGCCGTCTCCACAAGCGAAAGAATCGATAGTCTCGCCGTGCCATCAAATTTTCGCCGCGATGATATCGCCGTGTGGAGACACGTTCTAAGAGAGTGTATAGGAATACGTGGCAAGACGATAATATCGCCACGATTCTCTCACTCGTGGAGACGGCCCTTACACAGCGATCGTGATGTTTTGTTGATATCGCCATTGCATCCATGCGAAGCATACGTGGCACGACGATAATATCGCCGTGATTCTCTCATTCGTGGAGACGGCCCTTACACAGCAATCGTGATGTTTTGTTGATATCGCCATTGCATCCATGCGAAGCATACGTGGCACGACGATAATATCGCCGTGATTCTCTCATTCGTGGAGACGGCCCTTACACAGCAATCGTGATGTTTTGTTGATATCGCCATTGCATCCATGCGAAGCATACGTGGCACGACGATAATATCGCCGCGATTCTCTCATTCGTGGAGTAGGTACTTTCTTGTTACATCCTTTACACAGCAATCGTGATGTTTTGTTGATATCACCTTGCATCCATGCGAAGCATACGTGGCACGACGATAATATCGCCGCGATTCTCTCATTCGTGGAGTAGGTACTTTCTTGTTACATCCTTTACACAGCAATCGTGATGTTTTGTTGATATCGCCATTGCATCCATGCGAAGCATACGTGGCACGACGATAATATCGCCGTGATTCTCTCATTCGTGGAGACGGCCCTTACACAGCAATCGTGATGTTTTGTTGATATCGCCATTGCATCCATGCGAAGCATACGTGGCACGACGATAATATCGCCGCGATTCTCTCATTCGTGGAGTAGGTACTTTCTTGTTACATCCTTTACACAGCAATCGTGATGTTTTGTTGATATCACCTTGCATCCATGCGAAGCATACGTGGCACGACGATAATATCGCCGCGATTCTCTCATTCGTGGAGTAGGTACTTTCTTGTTACATCCTTTACACAGCAATCGTGATGTTTTGTTGATATCACCTTGCATCCATGCGAAGCATACGTGGCACGACGATAATATCGCCGCGATTCTCTCGCTCGTGGAGACGGCCCTTACACAGCAATCGTGATGTTTTGTTGATATCGCCATTGCATCCATGCGAAGCATACGTGGCACGACGATAATATCGCCGCGATTCTCTCGCTCGTGGAGACGGCCCTTACACAGCAATCGTGATGTTTTGTTGATATCGCCATTGCATCCGTACGAAGTAGGGGCGGGTCGCTAGTCATAAAGAACCATAGCAGTCACCAACTATACTAAAAGTTTTCGTTCCTTATAAACCTCGTATATTTAATGGTACTGATGAGTCATAGGCGCTCTGAACTTGCTTCAAAGGCATTGGGTCACGGCTATTTGTTTTAGCGGGTTGTTTCCATTATACATGCGTGTCCAAAATGTTTCTTATTATATGGTGGAGCACATGATTTTGCAGCTCAAGCGGTTATTACAAAAGAAAAAAAACAGTGACCCTCCGGGGGTGCCGACAGAAGTGAAAACAAAACACAAACAGAATACTTTGCCATCACTCACTGCCATTCGGATACTTATACATTAAAACGGAGTACATCCCGAGGACAGCCGAACACATCCGAAGCGGTGTCGGTTACGGTAACAGTGGCGCGAATTTAATGGTTTTTTCCCATCTCAATAAATGCCTAACGCGCCTAAAGTAGTTTTCACTTCAAAAATTGCGAAAATTTTATAATTTTTCATCATGGGTGTAGCTTTCATGGTTTTCGAGGGAGGGTGCTTAGGCCGATAGTGAGGTTAAAATGAAAATCCAAGATGGCGGCTACGGAAACATTCTTTCTCTGTTTCTATTATACCTATAAAAGTGTATGTGCGTGCGAGTCTCGCGTAAGGGATTTCGTTCCTGACGGGGGTCCCCCGACGGCACAAGTTTTTTTTTTTTTTGTTTCGTGTTAAGTTTAAAAATTAATCTTGGACGTAATTTATGTTGAAGGAAAGACTTGCAAGTAAACTGAATACTACTGAAACAATAAGCGTATCGTTCTATGCTTGTTCCTTCTCCATCAAGTATTATGTGTAGGTTTCTTCGCACCCCATAATTTTGAGTACCTACGAGCTCAAAAAAATCGCATAGGTACTTCAACATTTTAATGCTTGCAATAGCCCGGTTCTCCTCGCATTCCTTCGTTGCATACATCTATACATATAAAATTCAAAGTCCTGACTGACTGACTGACTGATATATCAACGCACAGCCTAAACCGCTTGTCCTAGAGACATGAAATTTGCAGGGTGTGTTCTTTGTGAAGAGTAGATATCCACTAAGAAAGGGTTTTTCGAAATTCCACCCCTAAGGGGGTGAATGGGGGAGGGTGAAATTTCACGCGGACGAAGTCGCGGGCAGAAGCTAGTAAATAATAATAATAACTTATTTTAGAACTAAATAATTCTAGGAAAAAATAGAATACTGGACTATTGAACTTATAAAATTACTGGTGTACTTATTCTGAAACTGTGCCGCTACGCAACTAAGCAATGAGTCACTCAAGACTATGCTACGGCTACGGGCCTACGCGCCTGAACTTGCTACGATTAGGTCACGGCTCTACGCCGTAGCCGCGTAGCCGTAGCCGACTTATATCCATTGTGTTATCTGTCACAACATTTATTGCTCCGATTTCAACAATAATTTGAGAAAATCATTGTTTTCGTTTATTTTCGTTAGATCCCACTTTTGAATCCCATTTTTTAGGTATTAACGATGGATCCCGTTTGCTATTTCCGTTGAATCCCATGTTATAACAACACGTGTACATTTCAGAAGAAAAGTGATTTACCTTTATCATAAAACAACGTTTGGAATAAAAACGTTTTACATATTGACTTATCATTACGCAATTCCCTAAAAATGGTAAACTCATTCTTTCATCGACTTGCACTAATAGAAAAAAAGAGATTATTTTTAGTGGGCTATCCGGAACCGACCTAGTTAGATTAGGTTAATTATTAAAAAAAAAAACAATGTTAGGTTAGGTTAGGTTAAAACTGTGACCCCTACGCACGAGCCGAGCGAGCGAAGCGAGCGGTGCCACGGCGATCACGATCATCATTTGAAATGAGATTTGACGAGACTTAACACGTTACAGATCTAATATTATTTTTCGTTTAATCACACTAATATTATAAAGGCGAAAGTTCGTGTTTGTGTGTGTGTGTTTATATGTTTGTTACTTCTTGACGCTCAAACGGCTGGACCAATTTTGATAAAATTTTGTATGGAGGTAGCTGACACCTTGGATTAACTTATAGGCTACATTTTAACCCGATATTCCCACGGGATCGACACTTAATGCGGGTGAAACCGCGGGGCGCAGCTAGTCTACACAATATAATATTCTGGCATCTGGTGAGTCATTCTCGTAGCTCAACCGTAGCATCTGATCCTGCTACATAATACATCATTATGTTCACGTAGTCGGTGACTCATTTTCGTAGCCCGTAGCAGCTGAACTTGCTACGAGTCTACGACCATGGCATTAGGTCATGGCTTTACCGCGATTATGGCGCTGTTTCCATTGTTTTACGGTACGAGAATACTTGAGGTGTATTTGATTCGTGATAGTTATTGAAAAGTTGATAAAATAACAAAAAATATGAAAATACACTATCACCCGCTTCTCACTTGTTTAGTATTTAAACAGTAACAATTATCGACTTATCCCCAAAAATCACTAATTCGTGAAGAATAAAAATAATGTGAATTCTTTGGAATCCACTGGGGTTTTTCAGTAAAATGAAACTATAGTGCGTGCCACGAAAGATGATACTTTACACACCTTTTTTTAGGTCTCTAGCGGTATGAGGTCTGAGCGCGGGACGGGACCGGACGTCATAGGGGCGGCGGGAACAGCGCGGGAGGCGGGGTCAAGTCTCATCTTTCGTGGCGCTAACTGTACATGGAGTTACTTTTGTATCATGCAGCTTGCTATGCATTTTTTTAAATAAAATAAAAAAAAACGTTGATTACTTATTTAAATCAAACGTGTAGTTTGTCAACCAATGAATTCTTGGCACTAAACCCAGCGATATTTTTATTGTCGTCCATTGTACATGCAAATATTCTTCATCTATATTGTATTCGTCGCGTCCTATCATTTAAATGTTATTTTTATTTTTATCCTATTGTAAGCACAAATGAATCACAATACTTACCGTACCGTGCGACAATGCACACGAGCCCCAGATCGTTCGATAGCGCTGACTGATTGCCGCGTTTCGTTCCGCTTTACATAACCTGCGATAGCGGCCGGTGAGCGCGTTGCTTTACTGCTGATACCCATACTGTGACGTCATTGTGCTGCGGGTTATAAATTATATTTGAGTTAGCAGTTGCTTTAATATGCTGTGTTGGGTTAAAGTGCTCATACACACGAGGGACACAGGTCTACGGCAGAGCCCAGAGGCAACTGCATCCTTTAAGACACAACACAATCAGTATTTCTTTAATAGATTTTCAACTTTATCTCTGATGCATAAGGTTCAAAGTTTATTGGGAAATGGACATTGACAGTTTCGGGTAGCTTGATGTGCTGGCGTCTGTACATGAACGGCACGTTGTCGACAGCTGCAGTTGGCTCTGCCATTGACGCGTGCCGCTCGTATGGTAAGCACGTGTAGCTCGCGTACGTAAGCACGTGTAGTTCGTTTGGTAGAGGGTTCGAACTCCGGAAAATATCAATTCGATGTCATGCGTGTGTATAGACAACTCGATTAAATGGGTATGCTCCACATCTGCGTAGCCTTTTCCCAACTATTTTGGAGTCAGCTTCCAGTCCAACCGAATGCAGCTGTATACCAGTATTTTACATGGAGCAACTGCCTATCGGACCTCCGCAACTCAGTTACTGAAAGAAAGAAAGAAAGAAAATACGTTTATTTGCGGTGAAAATGACGCAAAAAGAACATAAACACAAAAAATAAAATAAAAAGGTAAGGGGAAACATGCGTCACATCCACGCAAAACGGCTATCGCTCAGCATTATGCTGCGACCCTATGCAGGACAGAGCCCCAGCGCTGGTTTTCAGCGACAGCCGGCGCTGACGTAATGACGTCGTCCGGTGCAGCAAACAATTATTAAAATACAGTGTACTTAAAGAAAAATAATTGAATTTAAAAGTGATAGAGTATTATACATGAACACTGGACATGAACACTGGGTATCATGATACCGGTTTCCGCGGTGATGATATAATTTACACAAAGTAAAACGCCTGTCTGAGTTCGAACCTACGACCTACAACTCGTAAGTCGAGGCCGTTACCATTGGGCCACCGCTACTCCATTTTGCGGACGCCATAGCAAAAACAGAAAAGCAAACAAAAAGTGCTAATGGAAGCGGCTTATAGGCACTAAGTGCTTGGCCAGACTGGCAGCGCGAAGCGGGGAGCGGCGCGGGTGCGGGAACGCGCGCGATCTGCCTTTCCGCAGTTGAGCGCGGCTTCGTTCTGAGTGTTGTCGTGTCCAGTGTTTATAAAAGTATAATATGGATAAAGAAGACTTGTTTTTACTAGAAAAAAGCACGAACTAGTTTAAGAACCCCGGTCCCCGCGCGGGCCGCCCGCGCACTCACTGCAGCTACTTGTATGAACGAGCTATGGCGTGAATTGCCCGCGCGCTCCCCGCGCCAAGCAGCCCGCGCCGCTCACCGCCCCCGCGTGCCCACTAATCCACTATGGACGCTCAAATGAAGTTCTTATGGTTGAGTAGGTACTAGGTACGCCGCGTCGCGCCCGCCCCGCGCCCGCGTTTGCAGTCTGGCCAAGCACTGAGTTAGAGCCGTGAGTCACACAGACTAGGACTGTAATTGCTTGGCTTCTGTCTACCGTAGTTAGTAATTAGGTGCGGATAGTTACTTTAATGAAATACCCTTAGTGCTAATATTCCAGCTGTACCTACAATTGAAACATTTAGGCTAAGTAATAACAGCCGCACAGGTCGATCGATCAGGTTAAGCTACGCTTGCCGCGGTTGTTCCGTCTGATTGATAATCATCTAATGGAACTTAAGGCATACTGTCTTCTTCTTCTTCCTGCTGGGTACAAATAAATTGTTCAAAGAAAAGTTTATATTCTTAGAATTGTATAATATGTATGTATACGCCACGAAAACTAATATTTTTACTTGTATTACGGCTCTGTAACGTATACAGGGTGTCCGGTAATTAATGGATAAACTTAAAATGACTTATAGCAGACCTTATGGCCGTTCAGAAAAAAATACAAAACAAAATATATCCTAAGTAGTATCTAAGATATCCTTTTTTTTTTAAAAAAGACTACAAACTTTTACCTTATTTTACATTATTGTACACTACGACCACAAATGAATGAATTCCATCGGTTTTTTTGTTGTTGTATTATTATACGCTAACTATGCCGACAGATAGGCAGTAAATAGTATGTCTAGTTACTGCAATAAAAAAAATAAAAAAACTTTAATTAATTTTTCAATGAAAAATTTTCAAATAATAATTTTTTGACAAAGTTTAAATGTCTTGGGTATAAAAAAAAATGTATGAAAACATGAGTGACCAATAATTTTAAAATAATGTCGGTTTCAAGTACATTTTATAATGGTATAATTTATTATTGTATCTAATGTAAATTGTGAATTATTGCTATTAATGTAGTAAAGGAGTAAATTTGACTAAATAACAAAATTTAAAATATTGGAACAATTTTTACATCCAATTGCAACTGACCATTGGGGTTTAATAAAAACAACATTTAACATTAATAATACTTTATTTGAGACTAATCTATTCATAATAAATGTTCAAATTGTTTGACATTCACTCTTATGCAGGCTCTACATCTGCGGATAAATGCTTTTCTGAGCAGACCCTACTGCTCAGAAAGCGACATTATTTTAAAATTATTGGTCACTCATGTTTTCATACATTTTTTTTATACCCAAGACATTTAAACTTTGTCAAAAAATTATTATTTGAAAAAGAGATGGCTAAAAAAAAACCCAGAATCGCCAGAAATTTCATATATGCCATTTTTATAGGCATAATATGTACAACAAAAATAAATAATAATATACTGCAAAAACGACGTGGTATACTAGATATACAGGATGAATTTTTTAAGTGGGCGTGGATGGCCAAATCCGAAACTATGAAGACTAGCGAAAAGTACTCAAAGAAATCACGGGCTCGACTTTGATGAAAACTAAAACTGCATCATTGGATTTTTGAAAAATCAATATTTCTAGCCAGGAATCGAACCTGTTGACTTTGAAAAAAAAAACACACTGTATTATTACACCATTCGATAGTGTCGCTAATAAGGATTGAATTCTGGGAAGTAATAACATACGGCAAAATAAAATAAAGAGCTCATTTTTAACAAAGTACTTTTTTTTCTTATGTTACCTACCTCATCATCATCTGCCTAGCCTTTTCCCAACTATGTTGGGATCGGCTTCCAGTCTAACCGGATGCAGCTGAATACCAGTATTTTACATGGAGCGACTGCCTATCTGACCTCCACAACCCAGTTACTGGGTAATACGATACCCCTTCCCCTTGGTAAAACTGGTTGTCAGACCTTATAGAAAAGGGAGGATCCTCCGACCAGACGGGTGTTGTGTCTGGCGGGCAACTGCCCCATGATTTATGTCGGGCCGTTGTATCTCTGCTAGTTGCGCGGTAAACTCTGCTTGCGAGATGCAGGATTTGCGTGATGTCAGTATGACGGGTTGTTCGCATGTGGCGTTGTAGATACCGCTACATGCCCATTGTGACCAATGCTAGCGTTGTGTCCGCACATGCTAAGCCTCACCATCTGCATAGAATGCAGACCCTCCAGAATCGTTTCCTCAGAAAGGTCACGGAAGTCCCCCTATATGTTAAGGAAGGATCACGGGAGGGTTTTAGTCAGTAAGAGTCTGACACTCCCTTCCGCTCCACCCAGAGCGGGAGGTGTCATTTGATGATTTCCCATTCACAAAAAAAAGCCCCCTTATATGTCCGCAATGAGAATCTACACTTAAATCTCAGAATGCCCACCGTCCAGCAGTTTATATAACGCTTTTGCAAGCGCTTTTTTGATACTGCTATAAAGCACCCCAATCCCCTGATTGCGGCGGAAATATATGTAGGATTCGCCGACCGCGGCATAAAAATAATAATCAAATAGAAACACACTCATCATCACATCATTTACCATCTCCCCCCCCCATCTCTCTCTTCTCATATCTCTCCTTACTTCCCAGAATTTGATCCTTCTTAGGGACACTATCGAATGGTGTAACAATACAGTGTGTTTTTTTTTTTTCAAAATCAACGAGTTCGATTCCTGGCTAGAAATATTGATTTTTTCAAAAATCACATGATGCAGTTTTAGTTTCATCAAAATCGAGCACGAGACTCCTTTGAGTACTTTTCGCTATTCCTCGAACTTTGGAATTTGGCCATCCACGCCCACTTGAAAAATTCACCCTGTATAAAGATTATTAATAATTAAACATATTAAAATATGTATTGAAGGGTATATTTTTTACATTATTTTAATATATTATTATCATTATTATACTAAAGAGATTGTGATAAAATAAAAGTCAAGTAATCAATGTACCTAAGTATGATTAACATAAACACACAAAGTACAATAACTTTTATACTATATGGTTTAGGAGGCTGATTTTTTGAAACCGTACTGGGTTTACTATAGTGAACCCATTTTAATACATTTCGTTGCTGGCGATTCTGGGTTTTTTGTCTATGAACTTTTAGCCATGTCCTTTTTCACTGAAAAATTAATTAAAGTTTTTTTATTTTTTTATTGCAGTAACTAGACATACTATTTACTGCCTATCTGTCGGCATAGTTAGCGTAGAATAATACAACAACAAAAAAACCGATGGAATTCATTAATTTGTGGTCGTAGCGTACAATAATGTAAAATAAGGTAAAAAATTTTTGTCTTTTTTTAAAAAAAAAACATATCTTAGGTACTACTTAGGATATATTTTGTTTTGTATTTTTTTCTGAACGGCCATAAGGTCTGCTATAAGCCATTGCAAGGTTATCCATTAATTACCGGACACCCTGTATAAGGGTAATTGACATACATATGTACTATGAGGAACACAACTGTTTAAATTTTTTGCATCGCTAATCTCCGAAATGGTAATTCTTAGGAAAAAAGTGTATAAACAATTTTTGTAGATAATTGCATGATGAACAATTTTGTCTCAATTATTTTTATGGTAAAACTTACCGTTTAGCTGAAAAATGTGAAAAACCGATTTTTGCAACATTTGACCTTGAATTTTTTTTTTGCACGTCGGATCGATGGGGACTTTTGACAATTTACTATTTGTAATGGTGTTCCTAACATTTATACCAATTTTCAGCTTTATGCGAATTAATGTAACCTTACCCCTATTTTTGGCAGAGCAGTGGTGGCGCAGTGGTATCAGCCGCGACTTACAAGTTGTAGGTCGTAGGTTCGAACCCCGACAGGCGCTTTACTTTGTGTAAATTATTTCATCACCACTCCTCTCAAAACGGTGAAGGAAAACATCGTGAGGAAACCGGCATGTCCTAGAACCAAAAATTCGAATACATGTGACATCCACCAACCCGCACTGGGCCCGCGTGGTGGATTACGGCCCACTCCCTCTCACAGAGAGGAGGCCTGTGTCCCAGCAGTGGGAACGTTATAGGCTGATTATGTTAGGTTAAAAGGTTAAATAAACATGTTTCTAATAATACATTTTCTTTTTGTTACAGATACATGGCGTCCGCGATACCGAAGAAGCATCAACTAAACTCCTCCAGTCTCCTGTTTTCCACCATCTTGCAATAACGAATTTACAAAAAAAATGCGCTCCGTCAACAGCCGTCCACGTACTCACAGAACGAAAGTCATAAAAAAACTAAAAATAAAAAAGAAACACGAGCTTACCAACATAAAAATAATACTGTGTTCTAAACTATAGTTACCAAATAAAGCGCGCGAATTTTTTTGTTTGAAAAAAGAAGTTTTTTGACTAAAGAGGCTTTAACTCTGTAGTTTATGGATGTAATATTAAATAGTTGCCTTCTCTTAGTAGTAGACAGTGTTGGTCCAATCTCTTTAATAAATAATAAGTAATCATTTTTCCCCCTTTATATAAAAAACTGTGTTTTAGAGGTGTTATTTAAAGAGTGACTGAAGGTTAGTATGTCTTAGTATTTGTAGTATTACCAACATAACAGAAATATAATTTTTCTAGGAACTTTTTTAAAGGGCTTTCCTCAACTGGGTTCGAATCCCCTTTTATAGATAGTCTAGCACCATAATTGCGTAACAAACTATCAATCTTAGTATTTATAGTATTACCAACATAACAGAAATATAATTTTCCTAGGAACTTTGTTAAAAGGGCTTTCCTCAACTGGGTTCGAATCCCATTTCTAGATGGTCCAGAACCCTAATTGCGTAACAAACAATCACTCAATCTACATCATTTTGAAGGATATTGCTAATCCATTGCTTCATATCGTCGCTCGCATGACTAAGGTCCATATCTCACTAGGACACCATGGTGGCGCAACCATGGTCGTACTGTCCAAAAAATGTATGGTTGGTTGCGCAACCGCTTGGACGCCTGGTGAGATACCCACCATAAAGCTGTGTATATTTTGCTGGCAGCGTGACCATGGTTGCGCCACAATGGTGTCTTAGTGAGATATGAGCCTTACTGTCCTATCCCATTTTTACCCGACTACGGTGAAGCAAAAAGGAGGGTTATGATTTTGACCTGTATGTATGTATGTTCATCTGTTTCCTCGCAACTTCTAAACTACTTATCATAATTTGACAAATGAGGAATAATTAGAAGCGTCTTGATCGTCCGCTGGTTATAGCCTATGTGACGTCACATTAAATTGAAAATGGCGCCCTCTTGCGGAAATAAAGTCATGACCTAAAAAAAAATTTTTTTTTAACATGCCGTGTCGGGTATCTAATTAAAGGGCTTAATTAGCATATTTCAAAAATATAAATATTACTGAAATAAGCCCCGAAACAATTAATTAAAAAATAAGTTTAAAAACTAAAACTCGACTACTGAAAAGGATAAAACAAGAAAGTACCTTCCCGTGGTCGCATGCTACCATAGCTTATAAGTATGTTAGTACAGCGGCATGCGACCACGGGAAGGTACTTTCTTGTTTCATCCTTTTCAGTAGTCGGGTTTTATATGTTATGTGTTGCAACTCCACGACCTCATTCCACCGGCCCCCTTCTACCTTCGGACATCCAGACGCACTGCAAGTTACCATCCCTGCCTGGTTGCTATTCCACCAATTCGCACTAAGCGTTTTCAAATGTCTTTTATAATGCGCATGGCAAAAGAGTGGAACTCTCTACCTGCGTCTGTGTTTCCGAGAGCATACAACCCGAATCTCTTCAAAGTGAGAGTGAACAGGCTTCCTCTGGGTAAGCTCGCTCCATCGTCGACTTTGTCTCTGTCACCTATAGTCTAAACTAGAGTCAAGAGCAAACCCATTTCAAATAAAAAAAAACCGAGTGTGCTTATGACCACACGACTGAAGTGAAACTTCAAACGTATTTGGCTATGAGAGGAAGAGAGAAAGAAAATGTGCGCGCGCACTGCTTTCTCTTGCTTATATCCCCCACTCAACTCCCGTTCGCCTCGCCCGATCACACTTTTCGTAACGCTTACGTCACGCGTTCGCCAGCTTACTCCCCAAGTCAAGCGTGCGTAAAGAAGTTTCACTTCAAAAATAAAAATCTTCTGAGCCTTTGAATACAGTCAGAAATATTAATTCAAAGCCCTTTTTTTATAAGTTAATGTCTAGACAGCCTTGGCGTCAGAAATCAGAATCATAAGTTAATTTCCACCCAGGCGGAACTACTTACGTTGCTGGGGAGTTTGTTGCGCCACTTCTCCCCACTCTTGACTCTTCCCAGTTAAAGCATTAGGACAGAATACTTAAAGTACTACGTACAGAAAGGACACTCCCTTCCCCGCACTAACATCAGTTACCGCACCTCACCCCGCACTTCGGCGTATTCGTCGCAGTACTTTAACAAGAGCGCTCGCAAACACAAGTACCTCACGCACACATTCATACGTATACAAACGTCATTTTTTAATGTAGTAGTAGTAGGTAATTATTTTGCGAGCGTTGTATGGAGTGTCCGGGGTGTGGCATTAGGAAGTGCGTAGAACGGGCGTTTTGAGAGACTGTCTATGTAATTTTGACAATCAAAAAGTCCAAATCTCAGCCTATAATACCTCATCATCCATACTTAACATTATAAATTCGAAAGTAACTCTGTCTGTCTGTCTGTCTGTTACCTTTTCACGCCTAAACCACTGAACCGATTTAGATGAAATTTGGTATAGAGATAGTTTGAGTCCCGGGGATGGACATAGGATAGTTTTTATCCCGATATATTCCCACGGGATCGACATTTATGCGGGTGAAACCGCGGGGCGCAGCTAGTAAATAAT
Organism: Amphipoea lucens; assembly: GCA_947508005.1. NCBI lineage: Eukaryota > Metazoa > Arthropoda > Insecta > Lepidoptera > Noctuidae > Amphipoea > Amphipoea lucens. The sequence continues at coordinate 11,085,292 of OX382382.1, forward strand.
AAATTGTTTATTACGTTAAGTTTTGACTATTTGTATGTTTAATCGCAAACCTCGTTATACGCGAATTTCACTTAACGCGATTTTTTCCGGAACGTATCCCTCGCGATAAGCGGGGTATAACTGTATAAGATTATAATTTGAATAAATGACTTTTGATTTTGACGTAATGGTCCAAAACCAATTTCTCGTTGTATTACCTACGTTTTTAACCAGTTGTTATTAAAATTCCAGTGTGTATACATTAGCAATGGAGACTACGGAAGTGGAGAAGAGCGTCGCCGCCGGCTCCGAAGATACCAGCCAGCTTAGCAGGAACAGGGTAGGTGGAAATCCTTCCCATGAATATAATGAGTACCATTAGCTTCATCTTATAAGCTGAAAGACTACCACTAGGAGTAGGCCTCCTTAACCTCTGACACATTTGCCCGCCTACCTGTCGAAACACCCCACGCGTCGGAGTAGGTGAATGGGCGCAGTAAAGTCATTGTTTTAACAATGACTATAGAACAATGACACTGTTGTGTACACACGGTGTACCATTGACATTTCGAGCACTTTTTCTTATGTACAGACGCCAGCACATCAACCTACTACAATCTGTCAAACTTCTTTAATAGATTTTCAACTTTATCACTAAAGCATAAGGTTCAAAGTTGATTGGGAAAATTTTACAGTTTCGGGTAGGTTGATGTGCTGGCGTCTGTACATATGGTGCACCGTTGTCACTTGAGGGGCATCGCCACAAGAACCAGAGCATAAATAAAAAGAGACATATTTTACACCACACATAGGCCCGAAAATTAAAAAGATTTAAAGATGGTCCAGTCTTAAGTTGAAACTGTTATGAGTCCTACTTGACTGCTCGGAATTAATATTTATGCAGCATGCAATGCACACCAATAGTGTCAGAATATCATCAAAAATATCGTGTAGCTCAACACAGAGTTGAGCTCCTCGTGTTCTGATTTGAGCTACACGTTACTGACAAATGCTTGCACTGACTGGACTGGTTCATTCAAATCTGTGGTAGGTACTTTCCTAAAAAGACCATTTCAGACATCTAAATGGTCTTCACGTGATCTGACCAAGATTGTTTCGGCCTTTCTTCTATTTACAGAATACTCGTAAATAATTTCATTTTATTTCATCAAAATATTCTCACCAAAAGTTCTCTTAGGGCTCTTACCGTTGGGATAGCGTGTCGTGAATTTTTACTATGCACGTCGTAGATTTTCACGACACGACATCCCATCATGAGGGCTCCCACACATAAACACGATACGACGTCGCGTCGTGCTACGACGCAGCATCGTTTCATCGTTTGAATGACTTTTTATTATTATAAGCCTGTGTTGTCTCACTGCAGGGTCTGTAGGGCAAAGGCCTCCCTTCCCTCTTTCCACTTTTCCCGGTTTGAATGATACGTCACTAAAATCATACACGTCGTAGCACGACGCGGCGTCGTATCGTGTTTATGTATGGGAGCCCTAACACGACATCGCATCGTGACACGACATCCCATCGTGACACGACATCCCATCGTGACACGACGTCGCAACGTGTGTATGTGCTTCGGCCCTTAGGGCTCCCTCCCACACCTAAACACAATACGACGTCACGCCGTGCTACGACGCGGCATCGTTTTGACGTTTGAATGAAAAGTTACTACAATCATATAGGTACTATCTTATTCGTCGTAGCACGACGCGACGTCGTATCGTGTTTATGTGTTGGAGCCCTTAGCCCCCAGCTCATAATACTCTTAGCCCTACTAATCCAGATTAAAAACTTCCTAACGTCAGAGCTTATATTACCAACTCTGCAGTCTACAAGCACAATAAAACACCGTAACACCCTCATTCTCAATGCCAAGGTGAAGGCACAAGGTCTGAAGTAAGGTCTAGAGTATATTAATGTTACGTGTTATCTGACAAGGCTGTAACGCTATATGTAGGTGTTACGTCTCGCTAATGAGGGAGATCTAGGTCTTGCAAGTGATTAAGGACTTCGTTTTAAAATAATGGTGGCTTGTTTTTAACCGACTTCAAAAGGAGGTTCTGTTTTCGACTCCGTATGTATGTTTGTATGTCCGGGATTTTCTCTATTACTAATGAAGCAATTTTGATAATTCTTTCATTAATGTGATCTACATACTTTCAGAAAGGCTTTAGTATAAACACTTTAGGTAATTATACTTATGTACGAAGTTATATGCATAAATGTACCGCATCTCCGGCATTTCTATGCAAATTTTGATGATTATTCTAGTCGGTGTCTTCAATTCTTCATTGCACTAGTGTTAATAGAATTTGTAGTGTTAATAGAATTCACAAAAAATAAAAAATAAGAATTCATTAGTGTGTCCATAATGAAAAATGCTTATTTCCATGGTCTGAACATCTGGTCGAAGTTTATGTATATCGTCCGGAACACGGTGTAGATAAAAACTTTTCTTACTATTGCGTTGTATACTCTTTCATGGGCCTTTTTTTCTTTCCAGAGTTTCAAATCAAAACAATTGGTACGCAGTCAAGCGTTACGCGAAACGCATTCACCGCCGCGCGCGTTATCACCCGCGCAACCAACCACTCCTACAGTCACAATCTCGCCCACTACCGTCACAAACTCGACTCCTAGCGTCGATATATCTTCGCCTAGCGTCGGTAACTCTTCGCCGTACATCGGTAACGCGGTGAACAATGTCGGTAAAGCCGCGAGTAACATCGAAAACGGTACGAATGACGTGGGAAACGCCGCGAGTAATATCACAACGTCGCCTAGCGTAGAAAACTCTCCGCCTAGCGTGGGAAACTCGTCGCCTACCGTAGTGAACTCCGTCGCTACAGCAGAGGAAGCGAGTAATGAACGAACTGTGAGTGTGAGTGACGATTCTAGTCATGTTAGTGTTAGGTGTAGTGATGTGGTTAACAGTAGTGATGTGAAACATAGTGATAGTGATGATTTTAAGAAGAAGTTGCCCGTTGAGATTCAGGTGAGTGTTGCAATACTTAACTCAGCTGGATCCACACCAGACGATCCAGTGCGCACTGGACCGTCTGGTGTGGATCCAGCTAATTGAGCTCCGCTAATGAGACACTATTGATTTTCTATTGTATCGTACTACATAGGTTACGCGCGGAGCTTGCCCAGATACCTTGCTTATTTTTTCTTGAATTTAAATGAATAATGTCCTTTGTAGTTTTGGACATTATTTCATTCAAGTCTTTAATTTTCATCAGCCTAGCCTTTCCTCTTAGTTAGATTATGCTTCTATTTTGACAAAATTCCTTCAGTATTTTCCAATGAGCTGCTGCAATCTGACTTTTGCATCCTGAACTTTGAAAAATCCTGACTCGAAGGTAATTTCTTCAACTTCAGCAGAGAAGATGTCAGGCTTCCGTCTGCCAGTAAAGACTTGTATTAGGACCTTCTCCAACTAGTCTCGAAAGGCAAAAGTCCTCTCCGAGATACAGAACCTGTGCCGAGATTTTCATTATTCCATCCGAACTTTCCTCCATCTCTTTCTAACAGCAGTATCTCTTTCTCTCGATATTCGAGAAAGCTATTCAAAAGCAAAATAATCTTCCGAAGCCGATGTCTGGAGAATAAACTTTTCTTATTAACTAAATAAATTCTATGTAACGGATTTGTTAGGGTAATTACAAGCCGATATTCCCGTCTTTGAAGCTTTTTTTTTGTAATATTTATTGCACTGTTTGCAAAAAAATATTTTTTAGTTTAAAATTAAAAATTTGTCATCATGCCTATTACCCAATTATTGTTAATAAAGGCTATGATTATTATTATCTCTTTCTCCCACAGATAACATCAGGCGGCTGGGAAGACTCGCACCACGAGCGTCACCGCACTCGTCGCTGGCACTCGGACGCGCCGCGCGACTTGCTGTCAAATAACCCGCGCGTGAGCTGCGTGTGCGGCTACTGCGCCGCCTGCGTGCACTGCAGGTACCTCATAGTCAACCTATTACGTTCCCAATACTAAAACACAGGCCTCCTCTCGGTAAGACTCCGTGGTCAACAAGCGATACGCGTTTTGAAACTGCGGAGAAAACAAAAAAGAAGTTGTAAAGACCATGCCACGAGTCATTGCGACTCGACTCGCAGAGCGACGGACAGGAAAAGGTGACGCGCGCGCGTGTCGTGTCGCAACTCGCCAGCAAAAAGCGGCAAAAGCCTCTCTATAGAGGTATGAGGAACAGGGTGTAAAGTTCACTCATACTCCATAGAAAAGGGAGGATCCTCCGACCAGACGGGTGTTGTGTCTGGCGGGCAACTGCCCAATGATTCATGTCGGGCTGTTGTTGTATCTATGCTAGTTGCGCGGTAAACTCTGCTTGCGCGATGCAGGATCTGCGTGACGTCAGTATGACGCGTTGTTCGCATGTGGCGTTGTAGATACCGCTATACCTGCACCCAGATACATAGAGAGGTAATCATCACCTACATCATCATCAGACTACAGTAGTCCACTGCTGGACAACGACCTCTCCAATTGCTCGCCATTCAGTTCTACTCTCGACAATTCTCATCCAGCTGCTACCAGTCACCCTGCGGAGATCATCGCTTCACCTAGCCTGAGAGCGTCCTACTTTGCCTTTACCGATTCGCGGTCTCTACTTTAGAACAGGTCTACCCCAACGGTCATCGGTTCTACGGCTAATATGGCCGGCCCATTGCCACTTCAGCTTGCTTATTCTGTGAGCTATGTATGTCGACAACTTGGTTCTCTGCGGGACCTACATCGTCATGTCATTAAAATAGTATGTTTATAAGTAATAACTGACTGAACTGACAAATGCATGCACTGACTGGACAGGTCCACTCAAACTGTGTGGTTCTTTCCTCAAAAGACCATTTTAGACACAAATCTACATGGTCTTCACATGATCTGACCAAGATTTTGTCTGGACTTTAAAAGAGACTGTGACCTTTGAGTTTGTTTCGGCCTTTCTTTTCAGAGTAGTCAGATAGGAAACGCCGACCTCATCTATTTATTTATTTGGAAACTCAACAGCTTATAATTAAATTACATGAGTTATGAATGTTCACCCCACTATCAATGAACCACTCAATGCAGTTGTATCAAAGTTAAGGCGTCTGCAGACACGGCTACTTCTTCTTCTTCGTCTACTTTAAAAAAAAATATGATAAGTACAGAAAATAAATCATTTATCAATAATGTTTGTATTTCAGAGGACGTCGCCGCCGCCACTACTGCGCGACGAAGCAGGACTCCGGCATCGTGTGCCCCGACGACTGTCCCGACTCCTCCGATAATGATACAGGTAACCACAAAAAGAAAGAAACAAACATATTTTAACATTTCACAGAAATATCGATGGGTCCTATGTATAAGGGCCAATGTGTAAATTGACAACTTTCCAATAGAGGCTGTTTGTGAAACTCAGTTCAAGCATGTAAAATAGTTATTTATGCAACTGTTTTATAATAAGGAGTATTAAAACACGAATGTGGGTCTATCAAACGAGGCGAAGCCGAGTGTGATAAAATTATAACTTTGAAAGCCTCTATTGAAAAGTTGTCAATTTGCACATTGGCCCTTATACATAGAACCCATAGATATACAGGGTGACAGGGACATCGAGACGCGCAACATGTCAAGATTAGTACAGACGCCAGCACATCAAGCTCCTCGATACTGTCAAATTTTCTCAATTAACTTTGAACCTAATGCTTTAGCGATAAAGTTGAAAATCTATTACAGAAATTTGACACATACATATATGTACATGATTCTGAACCACAACGCAGGGGACGTTGAAATTTTTCGTCGGTTATTAAGAACATAATTTGCTGTTCCATACATTTTGACCGCGTACATATTGCACTTTTCTATAAATCAAAAAGCACCTCTTAAAGTTTGTTGGGTTAATTTTTTAACACTTTGTATTCGAAGTACATCATCGTGTTGTAATCCTCCTTTCATCCCGCGAGTGTAAATTCTCCAACCGAACACATTTAAAAAAAGTTTTACCAGTAATGCCTTGCATTGCATTTTTAACAAAATAATGTTGTTTGTTTTTTTATTTACAGGTGCATCTAATAACAATAACGAAACGATGAGAAAATCGAGCAGTCTCGATGTTGATGACCAATCTTATTACTGTAGGTAAGTCGATCTTCATTTCTTACCACGATTTTGTCTACTCATCACTGCCAAAATCACAGTGATCTTTATTGCATGTATTATTTTAATTCTGTATGTATACACATGTTCGAGCAAATAAAATTTTCTTTCTTTCTTTCTTTTGCCATTGCAATATGGTTGCTGCCATTGACAAGTTTGTCAAATTCACAGAGATCTTTAATCTTCTTTGTATATAAAATTCAAAGTCCTGATTGACTTATATATCAACGCACAGCCTAAACCGCTGGTCCTAGAGACATGTTTGGAGAGTGTGTTCTTTGTGTAGAGTAGGTATCCACTAAGAAAGGGTTTTTAGAAAATCCACCCCTAAGAGGGTTAATGGGGGGAGGGTGACATTTCACACGGACAAAGTCGCGGCGGACGAGCTGGCGCGTACGTGTGACTTGTCTCCGTGACAGAAAAGTTTCTGTCACTACACGTCGCATCATCAAAGTGGAGTGTGCTCACGAAGGATGCCAATCACCAAACTTTTTTGAAATCTAAATCCATACTAATATTATAAATGGGAAAGTGTGTCTGTGTGTTACCTATTCACACTTAAACCGCTGAACCGATTTAGATGAAATTTGGTATAGAGATAGTTTGAGCCCCGGGAAAGGACATAGGATACTTTTTATCCCGATATTCCCACGCCCGATATTCCCACGGGATCTAGACTTATGCGGGTGAAACCGCAGGGTGCAGCTTGTATGAAATATGTCAAACTAGCTGCGCCCCGCGGTTTCACCCGCATAAGTGTCGATCCCGTGGGAATTTCGGGATAAAAACTACCCTATGTGTTAATCCTGGTTATAAACTATCTGTGTGCCAAATTTCATCCAAATCCGTTCAGCCGTTTGTGGGTGAAGAAGTAACAAACACACTCACAAACTTCCGCGTTTATAATATTTAGTGTGATAAGTGTGATGTCAAATTAACAAACTCACGTCGGTATGTTTATTATTTTCAGATGTCCAGAACGTAAAGAGCCCAGACCAAGGATGCTGACTAGAAATGATTCCGGTGAGACCTTCATTTTATTAGATTTCTAACTTATATTTGTTCATTCTGCATTCAGGCTGAAAACTGTTTTAATTTTATTTGAATCTGTAGCGGTATCTACAACGCCACATGGGAACAACGCGTCATACTGATGTCACGCAAAATTCTGCATCTCGCAAGCAGAGTTTACCGCGCGACTAGCATAGATACAACGGCCCGACATGAATCATCGGGCAGTTGCCCGCCAGACACAACACCCGTCTGGTCGGAGGATCCTCCCTTTTCTATGGAGGTTGAGTGAACTTTACACCCTGTATACTGGTGACCCCGACGTGATCGTCAGCGCAGCCTTCGTGCACCTACTCCAGCGTGACGTAATCATCGTCACTTCCGCTTCATATTAAATCTATGTATCATCCCGTTTCAGACGACCGCTACGAGCCAACGGGTCCAGAACTGGTGCACTTCATAAGGGACACTCTCAATAAGAATATGCGCGACAGAATGGCGCTACTGAAGATAGAACGAGAATTACATGCGCTTGTTAATGATACAGGGTAAGCAGACTTCTTACTAGCGTCATAATGGCTTTGTAATACTCGGGCGGCCAGGAAAGTGACTAAAGTCCGGTCGCGGAGCAGGAAGAATTTCGTACATTAACCTGTTATTACCAGTCTCTGTCACTCCTGCGTAAATATAATGCGTCACGCTCGCACAGATGCAATGACCGCCGTCCTCAGGGATTGTAAACCTTTTACCTGCGCTTGTAATTGCTTGCTTGAGTCACGACAAAAAACCCACGGCTTGCTTGACATAATAATTAATCATTTTTAAATAACGAACGAACGACATTCCATCTTGGGATGCATTACCAAATAAGTAATTATAACTCGATTTTTATAACTGTTTTCATACTAACATCAAAACAAAATTATGTAATAATAATTTATTTAATAAGCTATTAAATATATTATTTTTTCTCCTTCAAATATTTCATATAAACCGCACTTAATACAAAAATGTTTGTGACCACTGTTAGTAGGCAAAGAGGTCATTGTACGAAATTCTTCCTGCTCCGCGACCGGACTTTACTACTACTTGAAGTTATTTTACAGCACTGTGTGACCTAAACTCGCATATAAGTCACGCTTTTCTGTAACTTAAGAGGAAATGCGGGTGGTCGTTTCTCCATAGAAACGCTCTCGCCTGTTTTCTTTCTGGTTTATGACCATAAAGCAATGATTTTTTACAGAATAATAAATATTAACTATTTGTATGTCCCTATGTTTTCCTTTTTGATGATACATTATTTTTCTATAAGCACTAGAACCCTCAAAAAATTACCGATGTAAACCGCTGTCAACAGAGACCTAGTGTACAGACTAGGCTAGCACATCAACCTACCTGAAACTGTCAAATTTTCCCAATCAACTTTGAACCTTATGTTTTAGTGATAAAGTTGAAAATCTATTAAAGAAATTTGACAGATTGTAGTAGGTTGATGTGCTGGCGTCTGTACAACAACTATTAATGAAAAACGAAAAACATAGGGACACAGTATACATCCTTCTTTATTTTAAATTGGTCCAATATTGGAGGAGGAAATACATTTATATAGACATTTATTTTTTTAAATGTCGCAGCATCATGCTGAGATAGGAGCCTTTTGGCCTCGTACAGGAGATTCTATTTTCTTTTACTTTCTTTTTTATATAATTTGGTTTTTTATTTACATTTATGATTGTGTTTAGTTTAGTTTGTGATCTTCCTGTACGAGTCACAATAAATTAATTTGCTTTCTTTTTTTAATTTTTTTTTTATTGCTGAATGGGCCCGCTCTTGACCTCGATCACGCTTGATGGAAAGCGATGGATAATGACGTATGATGATGATTTCTTTCTTTCAAACAAATCGTTCCGTTTTACTGATGGTTTTTTTTTTTCGTGTGACAGCCGCTGCATAGTCCGTTTCCCGGTGATGACGTCATACGGCCGCATGCTGGTGCACCGCTGCGCCGCGTTGTTCCAACTGTCGCATCATCTCGATATGACCAACAAGACTTCGGTATTAGTTTCTAAGAGTGGTAAGTTATATTTGTTAAATTACAATTAGAATAAAATATTTTATCTACAGCCATGCTATAAATCCTCTATAAAAGTTTCTGAAACAGTTCGCTTATTTCAAACATTAAAACAACCAGTGTCATAGTAACCATAATATCATCCAAACGAGTGTTATAATGTGGTACTAAATTTCATTATGCAACTCCTTTTCAAAAAAAGAACCTTGTCATGCACGCGCGATTCACTACCACAGCGCCGTAATTTAAAAATAGAACTTATAGGTTATTCTAATTCACGTCGAATCCCGCCGGCAGCCATTTTTGTTCGATATTAGTATTGCAAAAAACTTTCAGAACCTTTATAGAAGATTCATATCATGGGTGTAGAAAAGGTCTTGTATGCACCTGTACATAATTAGGTATTAAAACAGTTGCATAAATAACTAATAGAGGTATGACCGTATGAGGAACAGGATTTAAAGTTCACTCATCCTCTATAGTGCAGGGAGGATCCTCCGACCAGACGGGTGTCGTGTCTGGTGGGCAACTGCCCGACGGTTCGCGTCGGGGGTTCCCTATCCATTTGCATAACATTTTAAGACTTAGCATAATTTTGTTTGGCATAATTATATTTTCGCATAATATAATTACGCATAACAGCTTACGCATAATTTTTTTAAGCATAATTTCTCTAGTCATAATAATGATTAAGCATAACATTCTAAAGCATAAAATTTAGCATGAGCGTTTTATTTCTAACGACGTCAGGTCGCGGAGCTCCTATTTCTGTCTGCAGGGTTTAAAGGAACCTAACCAAACCGAACCTCGGGGTGCCCCTGACGTCGTTTAAAACAAATCAGTCTTTAAGATGATTATGCCAACATAAAATGTATGCCTAAAAAAATTATGCCGAAGTATTATTATGCCAAAACAAATTGTGCCAAAATCGTTATGCCGAAGTATATTAGGACAAAGAACATTATGCGAAAAGAAGGGATCGTCGCGTCGGGACGTTGTGTATATGTCGCAGCCAACGGACTAAACGGCTAATTTAACCAGTTGGTCAGTCTGACGCAACTGTCTAATAAAAAAAAAAAGAAACTATGAAACGTGTACTAAGCATAATGGCGGCTATCGCTGTCTCGCTTTAACATCTGCAGTCTGTGTCATTTTTGTTATGTTGGTATTCAGTTTTAGTACAAGTTTCATACAAGCGACGTTTTTCATCTTATTCTATGGGACTCCCGCTTTTCTTACATAATTATAATGAACGTTACTTACTCTATACAGTTGGCTGCGACATATATGTTAGTCGCGCGGTAAACTATATCTACTGAGCGATGCAGAATTTGTATTTGGTCTTTGATGCGGAGTTCGCATGTAGCGTTGTAGATATACAGGAATATTTTTTTATCACCATCCAAATTTTTACAGCGTGTTCTACACATGAATATGAACAACTTTCACTATGGGACTAACTCTGTAATCACGAAAAAAAAAATCAGCAGTTTAATACAAAAGTTCAATACCTACTCGACCAAAATGTATGAAACAGCTAATTGTTTTTTTTTTTTGTGATTTCAGAGTTGGTCCCATATCCAAAAATATTCCTGTATAAATTACCACATCCCCTGTATTAAAACATGAGGTGTGTTTGCTGTCGCGCAGCCGGGTAAAACGACACCCTGTATAAAAAAGAACATATCCAATAAAGAAACCTTTTGTGTTTCACAGGAACCTCGGGAGGAAGAATCCCGTGCACGAGCTTCAAAGAGTGGTGTACGGCTACGTTCCCGCCCAGTCCGCTCCGACACCAGCCCGATGTGCCGCATGCCAAGTAAGTACCTATTCACGATCGACTAACGGCCAGTTTCTTCATCATAGCAACAGCCAAAGTAACGTCACAAAAGTCAAAGTAAAAATATATTTAGCTATTACTTGAATGAAGAAACACATGTGCCGTAGTATCAGTAAAGGTCAAGTAATAGCACAGAATACTTAAAGTACTACGTACAGAAAGGCCACTCCCTTCCCCGCACTAACATCAGTTACCGCACCTCACCCCGCACTTCGGCGTATTCGTCGCAGTTCTTTAACAAGAGCGCTCGCAAACACAAGTACCTCACGCACACATTCATACGTATACAAACGTCATTTTTTTATGTAGTAGTAGTAGGTAATTATTTTGCGAGCGTTGTATGGAGTGTCCGGGGTGTGGTAATAGGCAACAGTAAAAGTCAGTTTGACTGATACTTTAGTTTTTAATGAAGAAACTCGCAGTAAACTAGTAAAAATCCATATCCATCCATACTAAAATATTATAAATTCGAAAGTAACTCTGTCTGTCTGTATGTTACCTTTTCACACCTAAACCACTGAACCGATTTAGATGAAATTTGGTATAGATATAGTTTGAGTCCCGGGAAAGGACATTGGATAGTTTTTTTCCCGATATTCCTACAGGATCGAAACTTATGCAGGTGAAACCGCGGGGGGCAGCTAGCACTATAATATACTAGCCGCGAGAAATAAATACCGATTAAACGAGCTGTGTTGATGTAAAAATAATACAGATTAAACGAGCTGTGGTATTTGGTCGTATAAATACGACCCGGCGGAATGGACACGAAAATATTTGTCGGATTTATCCGGCGTAAGCGGTCAAAAAGATTAGCAAGGAGATTTGTATTCTACAATAATACTATCAGCCTAAGAGGTCGGTTGTAAAATGGCTATCACACTAATATTATAAAGGCGAAAGTTTGTGAGTGTGTGTGTGTGTGTGTTTATATGTTTGTTACTTCTTCACGCTCAAACCGCTGAACCGATTTAGATGAAATTTGGTATAGAGACAGTTTGAGTCCCGGGAAAGGACATAGGCTACTTTTAATTCCGATATTCCCACGGGATCGAAACTTATGCGGGTGAAACCGTGGGGCGCAGCTAGTAATTGAATATTTCATCAACAGGTCCATACTGAAACGCGACACCCACTCGCTGGACGAGCCGGGCGCGGGCTCGCTCGCTAACAACAGAAGCAAGTCCCTGGAGCAGAGGGAGAGGGAGTACGAGAAAGTGAGACGGAGGATATTCAGCTCGGTAACTATCTTGGTCACTAAGAAGTAAACATTCGGAAAGTCGCGGTCATAAAATGTGCGAATAGGACGGTAGGTCTTGCAAATACGCTCTTATCATCATCATAATCAGCCTATAATGTTCCTGTTACTGCTGGGACACAGACCTCCTCTCACTGAGAGGGGAGTGGGCCGTAATCCACCACGCGGGCCCAGTGCGGGTTGGTAGATGTCACATGTCTTCGAATTTTTGGTTCTAGGACATGCCGGTTTCCTCACGAACAAGCTCTGTCTTTATAAATATGACAGAGAAGGTACGTCTCTCTCGTTAACATCAGCCATATTTTAACTGCTGTGGGCGTACTATGGGTAGTGTTGGTTATTGCGTAATAGGAAAACCGTTTGCAGTTCAAATCAAATTATCATTGAAGTGAAAACTTCTTTAAGCGCGTTGGGCATTTTTTGCAATGGGAAAAGACTATTGAACTCCCGCCACTGTTACCGTAATCCACACCGCTTCGGATGTGTTCGGCTGTCCTCGGGATGTACTCGGTTTTAATGTACATCCGATATATCAGTGAGTGATGGCGAAGTATTATGTTTTGTTTTCACTTCTGTCGGCACTCCCGGAGTGCCACTGTTTTTTTTTTACGAACAAATTAATCAAACACTGTAGGTACACTACACAACGATACGGAACGCGCGACAGTTTCTAAACGTGTTCACTGATCGACCGCCACCGACAAACTGCACTACACTCTGGTCGAGCGGTGTGTTGTAGACTCTGTCGAGCACCGCTTGGTGGCGCTGACGTCTCGATTAGTCAAGCGATATACTAACGTATTTCCTTCAAATATGATACATAATTGGCGAAACTTCTCAGACATCGGGTTCTCAGACACTGGTATCGATGTAAAATAAAATAAAATAAAAACCAGTAAAATGTATTATTTTCTATTTAAATTCATTTATACTGCATTCGCGATTTATTTGCCAAAAATGTAAACATATGAGTATTTGGAAAAATATATTTAAATCCTACACAATAAAGTTTAGTTTACGCTACAACTTCAAACATTTTTATATCTTCTTCAATAGTGCTAGTCACTCTGAAATTAACTTAATCACCATTAAAATAAATTTGATATTTGTTTAACATGAAATAATATTAATTCGAAACAAGTTTGAATAGACTTTACCTGATTTATTTGTTTGCAGCAAGACGAGTCGCAATGGCCGTGGCTTGCTTCTGGGCCCATCAAGGTGCTCACACCCGAAGGTGGCGGCAGGAATAAACTGTTAAAGGTATGTTCTGAAGGTCTCACAAAATTTTGGTAAATTAGTATTTTCTTGTAAATAAAGAGAGGGGCTTGTGGCTAAGTAATATCAGCCGCACGGGTCGATCGATCGGGTTAAGCTACGCTTGCCGCGGTTGGTCCATGGATGGGTGACCATCTTTACATACCAAGACCCCTCCGTGCCTCGGAAAGCACGTTAAGCCGTTGGTCCCGGCTGTCATTCGCAGAATCGCAGTAGACCGGGAAAACTGGAAAGAGGGAATAGGCCTTTGCCCTGCAGTGGGACAACACAGGCTTATAATAATAAAAAATAAAATAAAAAATGGACACTCCATTGCTTCGTATGTTCATAAAATGTGTCTACTCAACAATGTTAATCGCGCAATGAATGTAGTTGAACTGTCAAAATGCAACAACTTAAATTTAAGTGGCGTTTGAGCATTCACCCGTTAATGCCTCTTCGGAAGTTTATAGTAACCATTTTATCCTTCCCCAGGTACAGTCCCTCGAGGGCAGTGTTCCAGGGTCGAGTGGATCCTGGCGTGGTGCCCGGGGTCCTGTCTCGAAGAGTCACAGCTTCGGAGGATATGCTGCAGCTGAGCCGCATACTCCAAGACTACTTAGTAGACAAGGTATGAGCTGAATTTCAATCACATGATCTGACCAAGATTATGTCTGAACTTTGACCTCTGAGTTTGTTTCGGCCCACCAACAATCTTGGAGACCTATTTACTAAAGCATTGGGAAAACAGTTGTATGAAAAACATAGAAATACCTAGTATTTTAAAGTAAGTTAGCATTTATTTCCAATAAAGGATTGTTTAAAATTGTTAAGATTGTTAAGAAGAAAAAAAAGTTGTTTTTTTTTTGTTTGTTAAGAGTAAAATGTTGAGTTGAGAAATAATTATTTTGATATAAAATAAGTGTTGAGGGGGTGTGTTGAGGAATGAAGGATGGCAACACTTATATTATTTGAATAAATATATTTTTTAAAAATGGCAACTCCCTCTCTTGTACGAAAACCTAGCAATAATGGCTGTCTCCATATTTTCCATACTATAAATTAATTTCTGCAAGCGTAACTCTGTTTATTGAAACCCAAAGTCCTAATAGTATAAAGTGTAAAGTCCTAATCTTCCCAGAGTACAGTACCCGGCGATAAATATTGCACATCGATCTTTGGAAAGAGACAATCGGCTAATTTCGGCTTCGTAGAGCGTTATCTCTGTCGCACGAAATACAAACAGTCCGGTATCTATTAGGAGCTGTTAAAACAATTATGATTTGCTTCTTTTGATAATTCTTTTTATTCTTTGTATAAAATACACCAATTTTTCTATAAATGATTGCTTTAGGTTGGGGTAAAATAAAAAGGTTCCCCTATTTTTCCTAAAGATGCCATAGTACAACTTTAAATTATTTAAATTTGGGGGTGTTAACAACTCTAGATATATATTTTGAACTGGACGCGACCGCACTCTATCGCACTTGAACAACGACTGACAAAACGTCAGTTAACGTCACATAGGTAGTGTGCGACAGAGATAACGCACTACGAAGCCGAAATTAGACGATTGTTTCTTTCCAAAGGTCGATGTGCAATATTTATCGCCGGGTACTGTAGTCAGATAGGAGACACCGACCTCGTCTAATTTGTAAAATATTATTGACGTGTATGTATAAAACTACTTACAGAAATAATCATTATACAGGGTCACATTAAATTTGCTAGCGAAACTCTCAAACTCAAAACTCAAACTCAAACTCAAAGCATTTATTTCAATTAAACCATTACAGGCACTTTTGAATTGTCAAAATTAAGTAGTCGGTCAGTTAGTCAGAAAGTTGAAGCTAGTTGCCCATTCCAAAGCGTAGATCTCTATGGAGAAGAACGGGCAAGAAACTCCATGGACACTCTTTTAAATCAAGATATTACAAAATCCTGGGTACATTATTCTTGGTTGGTTCTATATGTGAGAACGATGTAAAAAACACAAATGAAGAAACAATACAAGAAATAAGATTAAAAATAAGCCTTGGCAGTTAAGAGATGACCAGTCTCAACTGACGGCGTTAAAGATTCGCTAGCTAGTATAGTTATCGAAAAAATAATCACTTTACGTACTTACAGAATATAGTTCTAAAACTGTAAATGACACTGTCTTATGTAAATGAGGGCAACTAAACGATTGTTTTGGTATGTTTTTAGAAAACTCCCAAACATTACAACTCCGTACAAAACAGCTGACCGAAACGCGGCGCCCGGCCGCTCGCTGCTCGTCGAATAATTACGGGCATTGAAAACCGCAAACAACATCGGAAAGATTTGTGTAACTCTCGTATCAACTCGAGTTACACTCGTGTCAACTTGTGTCATCTCGTGTCTACCATTTTCACTATCTTGTCAACTCGTGTCGACTATCTAACTAGTGGCTACTAGTGGCTAGTCACGGTGAAGCGCCGTTATTTAAAATGGCGTCTAACAAAAAACAAAATATTTATTTTCAAACTAGTTGACCCGGCAAACTTCGTACCGCTTCAAAATAATGTGACAAAGATCAATAGACGCGTGGCGCCATCTATTAAATTATCATAATAACGTTATTGTTGTTTTCCTCGGGAACAGCACTTTTTTTCGGGATGAAAGGTATCCTATGTCAAAGTCAAAGCATTTAGTTCAGCACATAAAAGGCACTTTTGAACGTCAAAAATTATCTTAAAATAGAATTGATTCTAGTCGCCCATTCCAAAAGGTAGTTTTCGCATGGAGAAGAATGGGCAAGAAGCTCCACCGTTACTCTTTTATGTCTATGTCCGTTTCTGTACACCTGACAACGTATATTATACAAAATTTCGGGATGATCGGTTCAGTGGTTTAGGCGTGAAAAGTTAACAAACAAACTTACTTTCGCATTGATAATATTAGTTAGGATTGCTTGCTCATTAACCTGTTACCGAGTTATTTAGGCTCATACATCATGTTATAATGTTGTTCCAGGTGACCTGGCATCCAGCAGTTGGCGCCTGTCTCCATCCAGCTCTGGGTACAAGACCCTCAGTCTGCGCAGTACTGACTCGATCACCCCCTCACCTACCGGTAAGTTCAATAAATACATAACATACCAGCCTATAATTTTCCCACTACTGGGACACAGGCCTCCTTTCTGTGGGAGAGAGTGGGCCGTAATCCACCACCAGGGCTCAGTGCGGGTTGGCAGATGTCACATGTCTTCGAAATGTTGGTTCTAGTACAAGCCGGTTTCCTCACGATGTTTTCTTTCACCGTTTTGAGAGAGTAGTGGTGATGAAATAATTTACATAAAGTAAAGCGCCTGTCTGGGTTCGAACCTGCGACCTAAAACTCATAAGTCATGGTGGTTATAGTTAACGCCACGAAAGATTCGACTTGCCCCCCAGCGCTCTTGCCGCCGCCCCTACGCCGCCCGGTCCCGTCCCGCGCTCAGACCTCACACCGCTAAAGAGACCTAAACTCGTGTACTGCGCAAGTCAAACCACGTGATGTGTCAAGTCTCATCTTTCGTGGCGCTAACTATACCACTGGCCCACCACTGCCCCCACCATATACATTACAAATAATGTAATATACAGGGTTATTGGGAAAACACCAACAACCTCTTAAAAGGTCATTGTACTCGTCATTAGGAACAACTTTTACTATGGGACCAAACCTGAAATCGCGAAAAAATAGTCAACTGTTCCCTACATTTTGACGAGTTATACGAACATAAATGTAGGGAACAGCTGATATTTTTTTTCGCTATTTCAGGCTTGGTCCCATAGTAAAAGTTGTTCATAATGATGAGTCAATGACCTCTTAAGAGATTGTTGGTGTTTTCCCAATAACCCTGTATATTTAACTAGCTTCTGCCCGCGACTTCGTCCGCGTGTTTCACCCTCCCCCATTCACCCTCTTAGGGGTGGAATTTCGAAAAACCTTTTCTTAGTGGATACCTACTCGTCACAAAGAACACACCCTCCAAATTTCATGTCTCTAGGACCAGCGGTTTAGGCTGTGCGTTGATATATATGATAGCGCCGGCTGTCGCTGAAAACCAGCGCTGGGGCTCTGTCCTGCATAGGGTCGCAGCATAATGCTGAGCGATAGCCGTTTTGCGTGGATGTGACGCATGTTTCCCCCTACCTTTTTATTTTATTTTTTGTGTTTTTGTTCTTTTTGCGTCATTTTCACCGCAAATAAACGTATTTTCTTTCTTTCTTTCTTTCTTTCTTTCTTTCTTTATATCAGTCGGTCAGTCAGGACTTTGAATTTTATATGTATAGATTTACTTAATTTGTCCACAGGTGGCGCCAGTCCGGAGCCGGCTGTGAATGCGAACATACCCGTTACAACTAACGTCGAGAACGCAGGCGTTGTCTGGTGTGTTACTGACATGTCTGCGGTACCGCCCGGCGCTATGGTTATACACCCACATGTAAGATATTATGTTGATTTATTTATTTATTTATTTAAACTTTTCGCACAAAAAGGTACAAAGGCGGACTTAATGCCTTAGGCATTCTCTACCAGTCAACCAAGGGTGGTGAAGAGATTAGATGGCAGGTGCTTTGGTTGAGAGGAACAATGATAAAAAATAAAAAAAACTTAAAATTAGGTACACAAATACATAAATAAGTTATATATAAATACATAAATAAGTTATATACACACACATACTATTTACTATAATAAATACTTGTAATATATATATATATATATATATATATATATATATATATATATATATATATATATATATATATATATATACATACAAATTCAAGGGAGAGAGATGTTGAGATGACTCTACACTATTTGTTTTGAAAATAACTCTGCAATTTCCGCTTAAATGGTTGATCCTGCTACCTTCTCCCCAATTAATTTTGGTCAGCGTAATGTACGGTCAGCAAAGGAGATAAGTAACAAGCGTCGTCGGATAAAGTTGAAGTTTAGTAAGAAACCGATGTATGTTTCAGATTTTTGAAGTGAAACATCTTTACTTGGGAAGTAAGCTGGCGAACGCGTGACGTAAGCGTTACGAAAAGTGTGATCGGGCAAGGCGAACGGGAGTTGAGTGGGGGATATAAGCAAGAGAAAGCAGTGCGCGCGCACATTTTCTTTCTCTCTTCCTCTCATAGCCAAATACGTTTGAAGTTTCACTTCAGTCGTGTGGTCATAAGCACGCTCGGTTTTTTTTTTCTTTTTTTTAGCCTTTACTGTCCCACTGCTGGGCAAAGGCGGGGAGGCCTTCCAGGAACTCTTCTCCCGCGCCACCTCGAACCAGCCCTCGTGGTACGCGTCCAGGTCATCTCGCCACCTTTCTGGGTCGGCCTCTTTCGAATATTAATTAATAGAAAACAAACGGTTAATTTATCAAATTAAATTTCATTCGAAAACATACATCGGTTTCTTATTAAACTTTAACTATATCCGACGACGCTGGTTACTTATCTCTTTTGGTGACTGTACCGGGTGGTAGGGACATCGAATCGCAACCTCTTACCATTGATGGATGTTTCATCATCTGCCTAGCCTTTTCCCAACTCTGTTGGGGTCGGCTTCCAGTCTAACATGCAGCTAAATACCAGTATTTTACATGGAGCAACTGCCTATCTGACCTCCACAAACCAGTTACTGGGTAATACGATACCCGTTGGTAAGACTGGCTGTCAGACTTTCGGGCTTCTGACGACCCGTGACGACTGTCAAAGATCCACGAATGACAGCTGGCAACAAAGGCTTAACGTGCTTTCCGAGGCACGGAGGGGTCTTGGTATGTGAAGATGGTCCCTTCCGAAATTTGTATAGAAAAAATATCGACTAGTGCCACCTTAATAAGTTTTTCTCTGTATCTCGCAGACCGGACGTCCGCTCACCAATCCGGACGGCACAGTGTACCAGTTCGACCCGGCCAACCCGCCCGTGCTGTACGACCCGGCTGTCGCACAGACTGAACAGCAGTGTCTTGAACAGAGAGTGAGTGTTTGTGGATGGCATTTTTTTTTTTAGTTTAATCATTTTTGTCTAAAGCGAATTTTACAGCATATTTTTTTCATTTTTGACGTGAAACTTCTTTACGCACGCTTGACTTGGGGAGTAAGCGGGCGAACGCGTGACGTAAGCGTTACGAAAAGTGTGATCGGGCGAGGCGAACGGGAGCTGAGTGGGGGATATAAGCAAGAGAAAGCAGTGCGCGCGCACATTTTCTTTCTCTCTTCCTCTCATAGCCAAATATGTTTGAAGTTTCACTTCAGTCGTGTGGTCATAAGCACACTCGGTTTTTTTTGTTTAGATAACGATAGAATCGATACCCATCATGTCTGCAGAGCTTCGTTAGCTAATTTAATTTGACCCTGTATACAAACTCAAAAATGTTACCTCTTTATAATCTATAATATTTATATATGTCTTCTGTACATGCTTCTATATACTTACACTAGCTGCGCCTCGCGGTTTCACCCGCATAAGTTACGATCCCGTGGGAATATCGGGATAAAGACTATCCTATGTCCTTTCCCGGGACTCAAACTATCTCTATACCAAATTTCATCTAAATCGGTTCAGCGACTTAGGCGTAAAAAGGTAACATACAGACAGACAAACAGAGTTACTTTCGAATTTCGTATGGATAAAACAAGTTCGGGTTAGTTACACCATTTTTAACTCGAAAACGGCTGGACCGATTTCTGTGATCTTTGATTTGATGGATTTGTCTCCGCCCCGAATATCAGAATTACTATTCATCATCATCAGCCTATAATGTTCCCACTGTTGGGACACAGGCCTCCTCTCTGTGAGAGGGAGTGGGCCGTAATCCACCACGCGGGCCCAGTGCGGGTTGGTAGATGTCACATGTCTTTGAATTTTTGGTTCATTTTCTCATACATTGAATCTGAAGTGGCACGAAGTTCGCCGGACCAGCTAGTATTTTAATAAAATTGTTGTTTTCTTTCAAGGTGCAGTTGGATCCGTGCAGTGAAAAACGCCGCGGTAGGTTGGAGAAACAGCATTCATTTATAGACAATGGTAAGATCACTAGATAACTTCAACATTCCAAAATGATGAATGAGAAGTTAACCTATGACCAGAGTTGGCATAATTAAAACAAGTCGATGGTCAAAGGTTGACACCACGTAACTGCAATGTTTCAAATTTTACAGGAGTGGAAAAACTGTATAATTTCGAAAAAAAGTAAGTTTCATAAATTGTTCGAGTGACATTTTTTGTGCATTACGAGTTATCAATGGAAAGATTTGGCGCTTAGTTTAAAAATTATTGAAATATCGCACCTTCGGTGCAACAGTCACAACAGCTCATTTTTTAATTTTACAGGAGAGGACTTATAAAAGTATAGGCATGGTTCAGAGGCAATTTGGCATACTTACCTCAATTTCGCAGTTTTGGCTATTTGTGACTTTGTTGTATCGAAGGTGCGATATGTAACTCATTTTCCGAAAAAATGTGGGTTACGAGTTGTCAACGTATGACCATCGAAGTTGTTTTAAGGCGATTGGCACACTGCTGCGTTTCACGCAGCGGTGTGCGGGATATGGAGCCAAATTCCACGCGCGTGAGTGCGTTTTTATTGAATTTGTATGTAAAAAATCACGCGCGTGGATGCGTTATCTGCGCCCCGCTGCATCATGCGGGGCAGTGTGAGAATCGCCTAACACATGTTTAAAACAGTTTGAATTTAAACCATGTTTTTTTATCACACGTTTAAAAACACAAATTAAATAAAACAAGTTTTATGCATTGTATAAAACAATAAAAAAAACAAGCTTTAAAACTTCTTTTCATTGGGAATGAAGGGATATGAAATGAAAATAAATTTGTATTTATGAGCCTAAATAGCTTGACATAAAACCAGTTGAGTCTACAGGGTGTTACGGAAAGGGTCTATCAATACAAACGGGTTGAAGAGTGTATCTGGTGTAGAATCTCTGTACAAAATTTCAGCTCAAAAGCAGTAACTTTGAAAATGCTTAATATTTTTTTATTTCGATAGTTTATTAAATTGAAATCATAACAAACGTGTCACAGCACTATGAGGTTCATTATCCATTATCTGTAGTGTGTCTGTGCGCCTAGTACACGCACATCACGCCGCCGCGCGCCAGTGCAGCGCCGTGATGTCGAAATAAAAAAATATTAAGCATTTTCAAAGTTAATGCTTTTGAGCTGAAATTTTGTACAGAGATTCTAGACCAGATACACTCTTCAACCCGTTTGTATTGATATACCCTTTCCGTAACACCCTGTATAAAAAAAATCATTTAATTTGCAAAACCCATATTACATAAAATAAAAATATCAACATGCCTACTGCCACAGAATAAACTTTCTCCAAATACAAACCCTCTGACTAAAATCTCAATGCATACAAATTACAGAAAGCGAATGTCAACCGAGTGAAGAGTGCCGCGAGAAGTGTTGCTGCAACTGTCGCAGAGACGAGGGATGTCAACTGAAGACCGCGACTGAAAAGGTTAGTATTTCATCATCTGCCTATCTGCAGGCTTAGCATGACGCTTTCTATTTCTACGAAGAATAGACACGTCTCTTTCTATACAAAGTAACATTTTGTTTCTCCATTTTTGACATCGCACCGTAGAAATCCTTCTTCAATCTGTCATTTTGTCTTTCGTTTTTAACGATCTTTGTCTAGGTCCTTTTTTATGTAGACTATTTCAGAAGAAAGTGTTCTATCCCAAACTGTCATTGACAACTGACATTTTGTAATCGCCATCGCCATGCTAAAGACAGTAGAAAACTTTCTACTCGACGGCCACAAAGTATATACGGTTATCTACAAAATCATGATTTTAGAGGAGAGCGTTTTGAACGCAAAACTGTGATAATTAATAGAAGAGCAAAGCTATCTTCTCCGATATATCGGTAAAAAATGAGAATCAAACAAAAAAAAACTATGACAAAACAAAGAATTCGAATCATGTAAAAGTGAATTTTGGAAAAAGTGCAGTTGACTCTTTCCACTTCGCTGCCGTCGTACTGTCTACACGGAACGTCATCTTTGTCTATTCCTCCGTCGACAAAACCCGTATCTATGGCGGTCATGCTACACGTGCTGGATCATGACTTACCTTAGTTAACCTGGAAGTCTTTAAACAGACTCCGGACCCAGGATGGCCGAAGCAAGGAAATCCTGTTTAGGTGGAGATTTATAGACGACTCCGCCTTGGAGTGTAAATGAGGTGCTGTTCCGCAAACGATGGGACACTTAATATCATGTCCTGTGTGTCCTGTCAGCTGCACGTTACAGGAACTGGTGGACGCTGGTGATGGCGTCAAACAAGTGGCCGAATTCTGGGCCTAGAATATTAAGATTGCTATCGACACGCTAAGAAGATCAGCCTAGCCTTTTCCCAACTATGTTGCGGTCGGCTTCCAGTCTAGTCAGTCGGATGCAGCTGAATACCAGTATTTTACATGGCGCGACTGCCTATCTGACCTCCACAACACAGATACTGGGTAATACGACACCCATTGGTAAGACTAGTTGTCAGATTTTCGGGCTTCCGACGACCCGTAACGACTGTCAAATATCCACGAATGACAGCCGGGACCAACGGCTTAACGTGCTTGCCGAGGCACGGAGGGGTCTTGGTATGTAAAGATGGTCACCCATCCACGGACCAACCGCGGCATGCGTAGCTTAACCTGATCGATCGACCCGTGCGGCTGATATTACTCAACCACAAGCCCTTTCTATCTTAAAGTATCAAATATTAATCTTATTATCTCTATTTCTAGGAAACCAACACAAAACCGCCAAGCCCCTTCGAAACGAACACACAAATAATCGCACAAGAAGAATCAACACAACTACAACAGCAACCAGAATTCGAACAACCGACCAATGAGCAACCAGAGCAGTACGAACCAGCCAATCAGCAACCGGAGCAATACGAACCAGCCAATCAGCAAGTAGAACGATACGAAGTACCCAATCAGCAACAAGTATACGAACCACCGACCAATCAGAAGACGTATGAGCCTCCACGGAGCTTTGAACCGGCCAATCAGAACGTTGTGAATAACGGTTTGAATAACCGACCGGTGAAATTGACCAATGAGGGACAAGAGATTCAGTATCAGTCTTATCAGCCAGGCTATAGGACGGAAGAGGTATATTTATTTATTTAAAAATAATAAAACATGAACAATAATATTTTAATAAATACTGCCTCGTTTGGTTTAGTTGTAGGCTTGCCGCTTTTACATGGGTTAGCGAATTTATAACTAGCGAAATGTCCTTGTGAAGGCCGCAGGCATCCGCGGGATGTGAGGAGCACAGAACCGGTCGACGTGGCGGTGCTTGGGGGAGGCCTACTCTGCATTTGCGATGTTTTTGCCAAAAATGTAAACAAATATGAGCTTATAGAAAAATAACTTTAAATCCTACCCAATAAAGTTCAGTTTCCGCTACAACTTCAAGCATTTTTATAACTTTTTCAATAGTGCTAGTCACTCTGAAATCAACTTAATTAACATTAAAATAAAGTTGATATTTGTTTAATTTGAAATATAAGTTCGAATAGACTTGTCCAGCAGTGGCATCCAACCAAGGTCCCTCGATCATATCATAACATAAGTTGCTACTGAGAAATTCTTGTTGGAAAAACCCAATAACTACTTTGCCTGATGTAGGAAACGAACCCAGGACCTTATGCTCAGCAATCGCACTCTCGACCACTAGACCAACGAGACAATTTATCTGTTATAATAATACATTATTTAATACACCTTTAACATATACAGGATGAAATTTAATTCATGGGCATCCTTTTAAGAGGTCATTGTACTCATCATTATGAACAACTTTTACTATGGGACTAAACCTAAAATCGCGAAAAAAAAATCAGCTGTTATTTGCATTTATGTTCACATAACTCGTCAAAATGTAGGGAAAAGCTGATTTTTTTGTCGCGATTTTAGGTTTGATCCCATAGTAAAAGTTGTTCATAATGATGAGTACAATGACCTCTTAACCTTTTAACCGCTTACGTCGGATTAATCCGACAAATATTTTCGTGTCCATTCCGCCAGAGTCGTCTATATACGACCAAATAACACAGCTCGTTTCATCGGTATTTATTTTTCGTTTTTTTTTTGTCGGGCGCTGGGGGCACGACAACTGATATACAGTAAAGGTTAAAAGGTTAAAAGGATGCCCATGAATTCAATTTCATCCTGTATTCTATCTAACCACTCACGCGATCGCTTCCCGCGTGAATTGCCTAAAATGTCCCAGAACATTTTTTGTCGGCGCGCCACGGGGCGCCTCGCCACTTACCTATACACTCCTCGTTACGCTTTCATGCTAAAACGGCTAAACAGATTTAGATGAAATTTGGCACATGGGTAGACCGTGACCTGGATCAGCACATAGGATGCTTTTTGTTCCGATATTCCCACGGGATCGAAACTTGGGGTCTACTCCCTAAGTCCGTCAACGAAGTAACGAGCCCGTCCGACAGTAGTCCGATACGTCGGACTGAACCCTACTCCCTAACGATTTCGGATTCATCTGTTTCAAACGGAATCATAGACAATATTCGTGAACGAAAGACGCATAGCAATAGAGTTGCGCTATTTTACCGGTCGATTACCGATTTACTAATTTTGTAGTTTTCTAGCTTATTAAACAAAAATTAATACTTTTGTCGTTAGAAAATTACCACATTTTTTTAAATATAATTTTTATTATGTCTTTAAATATAGTTTTTAATTATTTTTGCCATTTTGTCCGGAAACCAGCATCATCCTGTTGATACCTTTGCCTGTTTACTTTTTGAAGAAAATTTTCAAATGAAACTTCAAAGTATAGCACGGATTTTTCTATGGCTATAGTAAGTACGATGTTGTTGCTACCACGGAATATAAAAAAACAGGCTGCTACGCAGTGCCATTCCGCCGCCCGTGCACCTAGCGAGTAGCGCACCTAGCTGCTAGCGAGTAGCGCAGGAAAAGCGACGCGGGCGACAGAGAGAGAGAGAACCCCAATCGCGAACATATACGGACGTACAACGGCGATCTTCCACGACTCTTAGTCGCAAAGCCATTTATATATTTTGTACACAGTGTGCTTTTTTCATTGTATGTTAAAAAGCCCATTAAATGATTATTTAAAGAAGTGACTTTAAAAAAAGTTCATAAACTTCGTTAGCGTGGAAGTTTTCTGTATTCTAATGAGCTTTTCATTCCATGGTTAATTGTGTAAAATGGCCCCAACCGCTGCAGCAACTCACGAGCAAATTGATGCCCTTCGTGATTTTATGGGTGAGAACCAAGAATTGGCTCGCGGATTATTGAAGGGTGCCGACGGGAGAGTTCGCTCAAAACGGCTATGGGAAAACCTGTGCAACTCCCATAACTCAATGGGAAGTTTCACTAAGTCCGTCGAGGAGCGGTAAAGGGTGAGGATCTAAAAGTAAACAAAAAATGGGTGGGACAAATTGGTAATACATCTCAATAAGTTTCAGAATCTTTAATATGTCCTTACCTTCATTCTTGGATCAACACCACTTCTGGGTATATGTCGAGGCAAAAGAGGTATTAAATCCGCACATAAGTCCCCGAATAATTCCCGAGTGAGCCTAGTTCCCGAGAGAGTAGTTCCCTATGAACTCAAAGTCGGGAATATTCGCCAACCTAAAGTTTTGGCGTAAATAAAATCAACGTTGCCTCCGCTCCTCCTGTAAAGCTTCTTCAATAATTAAAAAAGCAGCCATAGTTTGAAATTCTTTTATTTTAGTAACTTTCGTCGATAGCACGAGAACTATTTTAATGTCGTATCAACTGACATAACTATCCGTCAAAACCAGTGTCATGGTCAACTGTTCGGACGGGCAAAAACACATCGGGAGTAGGGACAACAGTCAAATCGCGTTGTCATTCATTCTTCGCTCGGGCCCCGAACGAATCATCCGTCCGTAGGTAGGTAGGGGTAGGTAGGGAGTAGGAAACGTCCGTAACGAAGGCCGAAACGACGGACTTCGTGCTTAGGGAGTAGACCCTCTTATGCGGGAGAAACTACGGGGTGCATCTAGTCTATAATAAAAGTTTCACTTTGACTTTATCTCTGAAATAACCGCTCATCATCAGGTCACATCACCGCCTCAGACGGTGAACCACTTCGTTCACCATGAAGTTAACATGCAGGTCATGTCCCAGCAGAAGGTGGCGCAGTTGCCTCTACCTGATCCGAATATACGTAAGTATTTATTTAATTACTCGTTGAGCTCCTCAAGTTCTCAGTTGAGCTGCACGACTTTTGACAAATGCTTGCACTGTTTTTTTTATACACATTGATATTTATGAATTTTATATATACTCACAATGACATGAATATTTACTTTGTAAAGTATTTTTATTATATTTAATTATTGTGAATGTGAGGACTATGTGCTATGTGGGTCATTTCTTTTTTCTGTTTTCCTTCTTAGTTAGTTTTAATCATGATCTGGCAGTTTGAGTAATTTACGCTGCCTAACCAAATGTCTTTTCTTTGGTATTGTTCGTCGAATCGTTGAGCTCCTCAAGTTCTAAGTTGAGCTGCACGATTTTTTACAAATGCGTGCATTGACTGGACAGGTCCGCTCAATCTGTGTGGTTCTTTCCTCAAAAGACCATTTCAGACACCCATCTACATGGTCTTCACATGTTCTGACCAAGATTATGTGTGGAGTTCGTTTCGGCCTTTCTTTTCAGAGTAGTCAGATAGGTAACGCCGACCTCATCTAGTTTAGAAACAATATGATGGACGTGTAAAAGTATGTATACGCTTGGCTTTGTTCAAAGGCGATTTTCTCCTTTATTTTTGAATTAAATTTTATGTTATTATGAAAATAGTATTTTCGAACCCATAGGTTTATGTTAAGTGTCGTATTTCAACGTAGCATTCGTTATTTCACGAAAAAATCGTAATTGAAAATTGCCAAGGTTTTCAAGTGGGCGTGGATGGCCAAATCCGAAACTATGAGGACTAGCGAAAAGTACTCAAAGGAGTCGCGGGCTCGATTTTGATGAAAACTAAAACTGCATCATTGGATTTTTGAAAAATCAATATTTCTAGCCAGGAATCGAACCTGTTGATTTTGAAAAAAAAAACACACGCTGTATTATTCCACCATTCGATAGTGTCGCTGATAAGGATCGAATTCTGGGAAGTAATGACATACGGCAAACTAAAGGAAAGAGCTCATTTTTAACAAAATAGGTACTTTTTAATTTTTCTTATGTTACCTACCTCATCATCATCTGCCTAGCATTTTCCCAACTATGTTGGGGTCGGCTTCCAGTCTAACCGGATGCAGCTGAATACCAGTATTTTACATGGAGCGACTGCCTATCTGACCTCCACAACCCAGTTACTGGGTAACACGATACCCCTTGGTAAGACTGGTTGTCAGACCTTCGAGCTTCTGACTACCCGTAACGACTGTCAAAGATCCAGGAATGACCGCCGGGACCAACGGCGTAACGTGCTTTCCGAGGCATGGAGGGGTCTCGGTATGTAAAGATGGTCACCCATCCACAGACCAACCGCGGCAAGCGTGCGGCAACCTGATGGATTGAACCTGTGCGGCTGTTATTATTTAGCCGGGCCCGGGTTATGTTACCTACCTACTAAACCTTAACTGATTAGTTGTTCAAAATTATGACCATTGTTTTCAATACATAGCTGGATTCGACGTCTCAAGGATTGTACTGCATTCAGCATTAAAAAATTATTGATTCCATTATAATATTTTCCAAAGATCGTAATAGAAATTTAAATTAAAAACATTATGTTGTGAGGGTTACTGCACGGCGGCGGCGGGTGTGTTCATAAAAATATTGAGCATCATTTCGGACAAGGTACGTAATTATGTAGGTACGAATACTTTAAAATAAGAAGTTTATTAAAATTCAACATTTTCCTTAAGTTTGCCGTATGTCATTACTTCCCAGAATTTGATCCTTATTAGGGACACTATCGAATGGTGTAATAATACAGCGTGTATTTTTTTTTTCAAAATCAACAGGTTCGATTCCTGGCTAGAAATATTGATTTTTCAAAAATCCAATGATGCAGTTTTAGTTTTCATCAAAATCGAGCCCGCGACTCCTTTGAGTACTTTTCGCTATTCCTTATAGTTTAGAATTTGGCCATCCACGCCCACTTGGAAAATTCACCCTGTATATACTTTTAGACGTGACTGTACAAACCTACTTACAGAAAATAAATCATTTATCATTTAATTACATACACAGGATAGCATCGATGCTCAAACTGTTTACTATTAAGGGAACTACAGGACCTAAACGCAAAAAACGCAAGTTTTATAATGCCTAAAGGTATATGATTGACTACAGTAAACAAAATCAGAAAAATATATGATATTCTTCAGGATATATGCTAGGTAGATAGTGTGTTGGAAACATAATACAACTAATTTGATACGATAGAAAAAAATCACGAAGACACCTCTAAAAACTTTCTTTTCACAATAAAAACCATACTAATATACATACAATCATTCTGATTTTTTGTCAGATTATTCTGCAAGCAACATCGATCGATCATTCATTCATCAATTTATACAGAGGGGCAATTCTCGTAATTTTAAGAACGTTCACAGTCTGATCTCAATCTGTCAAAAAATGCTTCTAATTTCCCTAAATTTCGACAAGTTTTTGACATTTTTTTGTCGTCGAGATGAGACTGCGACTAGATTTTGAACGTTTTGAATTACGAGAATTGGCCTTCAGATCTCATGCGTGGCTACCATTTTCAAAATGGCGCGACAGTAGGTATGGCCAGGCTTCATATAAAAATATTCAATTTCTAGAATGGGCATTCTCATTCCACCGGCCCCCTTCTACCTTCGGACATCCAGGCGCACTGCAAGTTACCATCCCTACCTGGTTGCTGTTCCACCAATTCGCACTAAGCGTTTGCAAATGTCGCAGCAAAAGAGTGGAACTCTCTACCTGCGTCTGTTTTTCCGAGCGCATACAACCCGAACCTCTTTAAAGTGAGAATGAACAGGCTTCTTCTGGGTAAGCTCGCTCCATCGTCGACTTTGTCTCTGTCACCTTTGACCTAGGCTAGAGTCAAGAGCAAGCCCATTTCAAACAAAAAATAAAAAAATGGGCTATTGTCTATGCGTTACCGTGCCAAGAACCCATAAACCTATCCATTTATAAACGCTCAGTGGTAATTTCAAGCTTATTATATTTGCAGGTCAAGTGCCACTAACGAACATGACAAACATGGTGTACCAGGCCCCCATGGCGCAGGGATATAACCCCTATCAATGTAGAGTTGTAAGTACCTAACTTTAATTATTTTTATTTTATTAAATAGGAACAACAAACAGCTACATTATGCAATATTACAAACAGAATAAACATAAATTACTTAAGGTGAATGCGCAGTAGTAGACCGCGAAATTTAAATTTTCTTAAGTTTTTTGCTTTTTGTAGGTCAGTGTCAGGTTGTATCTTAATCAAAATATGATTTGCGACTATAATATACGTGTATTTACAGAATTATAGTCATTAGAATCATTAATATATCTCTTTAAGTTAGATTTCTACCATAAACGCTTTTCCATACGAGATTTGTTCTTAACGGTAGAAATCTAACTTGGAAAGATGTATTAATGATTCTAATTATTATAATTCTGTAAATACGTACCTGTTATAGTCGCGAATCGTATTTTGATCAAGATACAACCTGACACTGACCTGAAAATTGCAAAAAACGTAAGAATAATTGAATTTCGCGGGCTACAACTGCGCATTCACCTTAAGTAATAATCTAACCCACAGCGCTGTTCACAGATCACCATTAAAAACCTTAGTCACTAGGAGGCGAACTGTTCATGCATGACAGTTACGCTAAATATTATAAAAAGAAAAAAATGAAAAAAGAAAATAAAACAGTATTTTTAAAACAACAAACAATAAATTAGTCTAAAGTTCAAGTGTCTCATACAATAGGCTACGAAACCTTTTCAAAGAGCATGTACATATGTCTATGTGTTCGAACACTTCATTGTAGGTTGCTGCCATTCGCCGAACTGGCGAACGTAGACCAGTGTTATATCTGCTTAATGTTATCTGTTCTTCGTGTCGGGGGGTCTGATTTTATCCTTCAAAGAGACTCCGAAGCATAGCCGACTCCATATCGCGCTGAATGCCAGAAGAGTTACTTAGCTTAAAAGGCAGTAAAGTAGCCATTCCTTTAGGGCCAAAGCACACACGCTACTTTTTGCATCGGCGATCGGCGTTTTTGCGGCTGTATCGATGCTGCATCGCGTTTTGGCGACTCTCTGCGTTCGGACGCGGTATCGGAATCGCGCGTTTTAGCGACTGCTCCGATGCTGCACCGCGTTTTGGCGAGTCTCTGCGTTCGGACGCTGTATCGGAATCGCGCGTTTTAGCGACTGCTCCGATGTTGCATCGCGTTTTGGCGACTCTCTGCGTTCGGACGCTGTATCGGAATCGCGCGTTTTAGCGACTGCTCCGATGCTGCATCGCGTTTTGGCGAGTCTCTGCGTTCGGACGCTGTATCGGAATCGCGCGTTTTAGCGACTGCTCCGATGCTGCATCGCGTTTTGGCGACTCTCTGCGTTCGGACGTGGTATTGGAATCGCGCGTTTTAGCGACTGCTCCTATGCTGCATCGCCTTTTGGCGACTCTCTGCGTTCGGACGCTGTATCGGAATCGCGCGTTTTAGCGACTGCTCCGATGCTGCATCGCGTTTTGGCGAGTCTCTGCGTTCGGACGCTGTATCGGAATCGCGCGTTTTAGCGACTGCTCCGATGCTGCATCGCGTTTTGGCGAGTCTCTGCGTTCGGACGCTGTATCGGAATCGCGCGTTTTAGCGACTGCTCCGATGCTGCATCGCGTTTTGGCGACTCTCTGCGTTCGGACGTGGTATTGGAATCGCGCGTTTTAGCGACTGCTCCGATGCTGCATCGCCTTTTGGCGACTCTCTGCGTTCTGACGCTGTATCGGAATCGCGCGTTTTAGCGACTGCTCCGATGCTGCATCGCGTTTTGGCGAGTCTCTGCGTTCGGACGCTGTATCGGAATCGCGCGTTTTAGCGACTGCTCCGATGCTGCATCGCGTTTTGGCGAGTTTCTGCGTTCGGACGCTGTATCGGCGATCGGCGTTTTTGCGGCTGTATCGATGCTGCATCGCGTTTTGGCGACTCTCTGCGTTCGGACGTGGTATTGGAATCGCGCGTTTTAGCGACTGCTCCGATGCTGCATCGCCTTTTGGCGACTCTCTGCGTTCGGACGCTGTATCGGAATCGCGCGTTTTAGCGACTGCTCCGATGCTGCATCGCGTTTTGGCGACACTCTGCGTTCGGACGCGGTATCGGAATCGCGCGTTTTAGCGACTGCTCCAATGCTGGCGCAAATGCCAAATCGCTGCGACCGGCATCCGAATGCGTGCGGAGTGTAGCGTTCAGCCGCTGTATCGAGCTTCCGAAAAGCGACCGAATCGCCGCGTTTGGCGTTTTTAAGTGTGCGGTGTGTAAAATGCTTGGTCGCTGCATTTAGCTTCTAAAATAAAAAGCAGCTGAATCGCCGATGCAAAAAGTAGCGTGTGTGCTTTGGCCCTTAGGTACAAATTTTGTTCTACTGAAATCAAAATGTTGTACCATTGTAATGGTGCCCAAGACACAGGCTGTGCCTAGTTTGGGACCAACGATACCTCCATATTGTAATTTTGAATGATGAGATAAACGATTTTACAGTACCCGGCGATAAATATTGCACATCGATCTTTGGAAAGAGACAATCGGCTAATTTCGACTTCGTAGAGCGTTATCTCTGTCGCACGAAATACAAACAGTCCGGTATCTATTAGGAGCTGTTAAAACAATTATGATTTGCTTCTTTTGATAATTCTTTTTATTCTTTGTATAAAATACACCAATTTTTCTATAAATGATTGCTTTAGGTTGGGGTAAAATAAAAAGGTTCCCCTATTTTTCCTAAAGATGCCATAGTACAACTTTAAATTATTTAAATTTGGGGGTGTTAACAACTCTAGATATACACTTGGGAGCAAATAAATCGAGCCACTTGCTTTTTTTTGCACGTATAATGGTTATTATTTTTGGTATTATGGAACGTATCAAATCGAAACATATATCGCCTAAGAGCTTATTTAATAATCTTTACAATGAGGGTAAATTATTGAATGATAACCTTATTTAGTGATAAATTATTGGCTCTGAAAGAAAAACGGTAATTTTGATAGAAAATTGTAGGGTTAAAACAGTCCAGAAAATCTATCGAAATCAGGGCAAGGGGGGGTAATACAAGATATTAAGAATAAGTTTATACCATAATTTTGTTTTTGTTTTTTTCTGGACTGACAATTTTCTATCAAAATTATCGTTTTTCTTTCAGAGCCAATAATTTATCATTAAATAAGTTTTTCATTCAATAATTTACCCTCATTGTAAAGGTTATTAAATAAGCTTTCAGGCGATATATGTTTTGAATTGATACCTTCCATAATACCAAAAATAATAACCATTATACGTGAAAAAAGCAAGTGGCTCGATTTATTTGCTCCCAAGTGTATATTTTGAACTGGACGCGACCGCACTCTATCGCACTTGAACAACGACTGACAAAACGTCAGTTAACGTCACATAGGTAGTGTGCGACAGAGATAACGCATTACGAAGCCGAAATTAGCCGATTGTTTCTTTCCAAAGGTCGATGTGCAATATTTATCGCCGGGTACTGTACTTTACTTTTACTAAATAAATAGTTAGTGAAGAATCGCTGTCCAAGGCTGGCTTCACAGCTATCCGGGAGACCCGTACGGGCTGTCAGTACGGGCGCCCGGAGCGGGAGCACATGTTAGGCGCTAGAACATCGTTTCACAGCGACGCGGTTTGATCCGTACACGACCCGCTCCGGGTTGAGCCCGTACAGCGCATCTGTCTCCTGCTAGCAACCGTATCGTACTGAATCATCGTTTCAGAGCACTGCGGGTACTACCCGTACGGGTGTCCCGTGTACGGTCGGCCCGTACGGGTCTCCCGTGTACGGTCGGCCCGTACGGGTCTCCCGTGTACGGTCGGCCCGTACGGGTCTCCCGGACAGCTGTGAAACCAGCCTTGAGAATTTATGCAAAAATACGTTACCAATAAACTATTCTTTCTTTAGGAGCCGTCTCTTCAGATGTACTCGCAAGTACTACCGACAGAGGAACACAAGCTCGCTCCTTCACCGCATCCCAACGAAACTGCTTTCAGGATCGGTGAGTTTTATAATCACACTAATAACCACACTAATATTATAAAGACGAAAGTTTGTGAGTGTGTGTGTGTTTATATGTTTGTTACTTCTACACGCTCAAACGGCTGGACCATCACACTAATATTATAAAGGCGAAAGTTTGTGAGTGCGCGTGTGTGTGTGTTTATATGTTTGTTACTTTTTCACGCTCAAACGGCTGGACCAATTTTGATAAAATTTTGTATGGAGGTAGCTGACACCCTGGATTAACATATAGGCTACTTTTATCCCGATATTTCCACGGGATCGAAATTTGTGCGGGTGAAACCGCGGGGCGGAGCTAGTCAGCATGTAATGTTCCCACTGCTGGGACACAGACCTTCTTTCGGTGAGAAGGAGTGGGTTATAATCCACGCGGTCCCGGTGCGGGTTGGTGGAGGTCACATGTCTTCAACTAATAAAAAAAAACGCGCTGTTAGATTTTCAACGCTGAATTTAGCGCCGAAAGTTGAAAATACAAAAATATTTATTTAGGCGTTTATTTAGTTGTAGCCTAGTGTAAGTGATAACTGGCATTCTTATGAAACATTTTTGGCATAACATTTAAAGTAAGTCTGAATGAATATAATGTTACCAAAGGGCCTATAGTACCTAAAATAGCTTAGCATGATCCGCCATTATGTCGAAAGTATTGCAGCATTCATTTTATAATAAATATATAGTAAAGTTGAGGATAAATGTTAAGTTGTACCTATGTTTGATGAAAACACGATTCCATAAAATATTTCTCGATAGATAAAAATTACAAAGCTACCCCCAAACCGAACAATAAACCGCTAGTATTAAAAAAAATACCTCAAATTAGATCATGAAACTTTGCATAACAACTGAACTAAATATAAAGCAAATATTATGTTTCATTTTTTTTTTCAAATTACTATTATTTTCACTGTAAAAAGCAAATACCTAAACTATTTGCGCTGCCTGCCGCCCAGCACCGCACTCTGTCTCGCTCTCACTCAGTCCGCGAGCAGTATCGTGTGAGCGAGATAAAGAGTGAATTTTAGCTGAGGTAGTATGGGCTCTTAATATAATTCCTAAACTTTATAGATTATTTTTGCAACATCCACAAGGAGAAAATTTATTGCTTATTTGAAATTCACATCATAGCATCATAACCGTACGGCGTACAGGTACTGGTTTCAGACCTGTCATTCACCTTGATTGAACTCTTAGAGCAATAGCGCACTAGCGACCTGGCAGCGCGGCCACGACGCGCGGCCCGGCCGCAGGGTTTGCGATTTGCGACGCGGCCAAAACCGCGGCTACGATCGTCAGTTGCACATACAGCGCGCTTCAAAATGGACGTTGAGGAAATAGCAGTACTTTTGTATCTTTGTAAGCAGCGGAAAAAGAAAAGGAAAAAATATTGGGTTCATCCCTTGCTACGTGAAAGGCGAACAAAGGGATTATTTCATACATATTTTTTAAGTCGCGGTTGGCGTAGTCTTCACAGGACATGTCCCACAACGCCCTCCTTGTCTCAATCTCTGTTATAAACCTTTCCGTGTCGAAAGACATCGCGATGATCACAAATCACGCTGTAGTTCCACAATACGTGCGGCCGCCGCGGCTAGTGCGCGCACACTGGTGATTTAACTACAATGCAATTGATCTCAGTGGCCGCAGCGGCCAGCGACTGAACATGGGCCGCTAATGCGTCGCTACGATCTCGCTGGCCGCTGCGGCTTGGTGTGGCCGCTGGCCGCGTGCGGCCAGATGCGTGTGCTCTATGACGATTTCATACTAATGTATCTATCTCGATGGCCGCCGCGACCTGGCCGCTGCGGCCTAGCCGCTAGTGCGCTATTGCTCTAAAATGAGTGTATGTACAGTCAACAAAAGAGATAGTATGCAGGATCGAATGAGCTGTTTGTTTTTCTACAGGGTGAAATTGAAAACATGCGACAAATCGAAATGGGAGAGTGTAGTCATCATTATGAACAACTTTTACTATGGGACCAACACTGAAATCGAGAGAAAAAAAAATCAGCTGTTCCCTACATTCTGACGAGTTATGCGAACATAAATGTAGGGAACAGCTGATTTTTTTTTCGCGAGTTCAGGTTTGGTCCCATAGTAAAAGTTGTTCATAATGATGAGTACAATCTCCCATTTCGATTTGTCGCATGTTTTCAATTTCACCCTGTATTAATAAAATTCAATTTTATTCGAGAACATCCATCGGTTTCTTACTAAACTTCAACTACCTGATATCTGACGATCCTGCATACTTATCTCTTTTGTTGACTGTACGTGTGAATACGAGCCGTAAATATAATTTTGAACTATTTTACTTTTTATTGCAGACCCTAGCTACCCGTACGCGGCGGTAGACTACACCGCGGCCGCGTGCGGCGCCTGCGTCGACACCAACAACATGCAGGCCATGCAGCAGCATCAGCAGAGAAGGTATTACATTTTACAATTCTCTTCTTATAGTTATTTATGCAACTGTTGTATAATAAGGGGTATTAAAACACGAATGTGGGTTTATAGATGTGATAATAGTATCACATGAGTGTGATATAATAATTATAATTTGTTAATAACGTTGCTAAATTGAAGAGTACAGTCACGTCTAAAAGTATGTATACACTTGGCAATTTTCAATTGCGATTTTTTCGTGAAATAACGAATGCAACGTTGAAATACGACACTTAACATAAACCTATGGGTTCGAGAATACTATTTTCGTAATAACATAAAATTTCATTCAAAAATAAAGGAGAAAATCGCCTTTGAATAAAGCCAAGTGTTACATACATACTTTTAGACGTGACTGTACAACTGTGCCGTAGCATGATAACTGAATAGACCTTTATTTTACTACCTAAACCTATGGAGTATAGTCTTTTTTTGTTTTTGTTAGCCTATACTGTCCCACTGCTGGGAAAAAGCCTCCCCTAAATCCTTCCAGGAACTCTTTTCCCACGCCACTGACGAACCAGCCCTCGCGGTACGCGCCCAGATCGTGTCGCCATCTCTTCCTGGGCGACCTCGGCGGCGCCGCCCATCTCCAGGCGCCCAGTGTGTGGAGGCCACAGATATACTAGATACACCTAGATAACGCAAGAGCACCTACTTCGCGTGCCAAAAATCGCACCAGTTTTTGATCGAAAATCATAAGCCGCCACTTTCGCGCTCAGTCCTGCGTACTGCTGTCTGGGTGAGCGTGAGCGAAAGCGCGAGCTTGTGACGTCATAGTAGGTAGTCAAAAAGTGGCACGCTTAGTTTTCATACAGTTCGTGATACTTGCGTTATCTAGGTATATCTATATCTGTGGTGGAGGCTGCTGCCTAGCGGTCATCCTGCATGCGGCTAATGTGACCCACCCAATCCCATTTGAGCCCTAGTCACAGAGTACTTAAAGTACTACGTACAGAAAGGCCACTCCCTTCCCCGCACTAACATCAGTTACCGCACCTCACCCCGCACTTCGGCGTATTCGTCGCCGGCTCTTTAACAAGGGCGCTCGCAAACACAATAACCGCAGCGCTGTAGGTACCTACCTACTGCTGACACGAACACATTATTTTTTTAAAGTTTTATATTTTGTGTTAATCACGATGGTTGTATATTGTGCATTATTTGGAAGCTTATCTTCATCGAGGAACGATAAAGACGGGAGTTTCTTTCGGTTCCCGAAACATGAAAAAATGGTAAGGAACAGCAACTCAAATATCCTTTAAACCCATAAAAAATAAAAGCTAGTATATTACAGACAAACAAGTTAAGCCAGTGTTGTGATAATTTATTTTCATAATTTTCTCTATTATTCATTTATTTTCCAAGTTTTCTTCGTTTTAGAACAATTAAAACTTCCGTAATATTAACATACCAACTATTAAATTATTGCTCTGTCTCTTTATTGTCTTAGTTATGTCTCTTTCTTTCACGTTCTATTCGTTCTTCGACTTGAAAAGTAGTACAATAGAAATGTTATTAATTAGATTTCTGTGAGTACCTAGTGTCGCGGCGCGCGGCGCCCCATTGTTGCATACGTTCGGGCAGCGCCGCCGCCTACGCACTACTGCCGAGTACTGCCAGCCAGCCCTACTAGATTTCACGCACACATTTACACGTATACAAACGTCATTTGTCAATGTAGTGGTAGTAGGTAATTATTTTGCGAGCGTTGTATGGAGTGTCCGGGGTGTGCCCTAGTCTTATATTATTATTATTCTGATTCTAGCTACAGCGTGCCATACGGTCAGATGGAGGTACCACAACAGGTGCTGCCACCCTACCCGGTCGGCAACGTGCTGCTACCACAGCAACACTTACAGCAGTTACCACCTTACCCGGTAAGTCAGCGTCCTCTGCCTATTAAATATTCAAATCTTTGTTTCCTAATACTTAAACAAATATCAACTTTATGTTAGTGTTTATTAAGTTGATTTCAGAATGACTAGTACTTTGGAAAAGTAATTTGAAGTAAAATGTTGACGTTGTAGCACACACTGAACTTTATTGTCTGCGCATCAAAATTACTTTTCCAAAAACACATATTTGTTTACATGTTTGGAAACTAAATTGCAAACCTAGAATAGCATCCCAACTACATGATATGTTCAGCATAGCTATTCACAAACACTCGATACGCTTCTGTATCGTATCGAACATTAATTATTGTTATCGTAAGAGTCTTCTAAACGCTGTTCACAAGTCCAAAACCCAAAAATTTTGTCAGTTTAAATCAAATAGACGCCCGCTATTCATCCAACAGCTACTTGCTCTTGAGGGCAAGTCAAATCAGGTTATCGAAATGTCAGGTTTTCGATACGATAGCCTGTCGTATGGTTGAGAATCAGGGCTCTGGTCGGCTTCTAGTCCAACCGAAAGCAGTTGAATACCAATTTTTTACATGGACCGGAGTTTAAATAGGCATCTAACTTCCACAAACCAGGTTCTAGGGACATAGCTGAAAAAAATATTATGACGATGGGGAGAATGTGCCACAACAGTCAATTCTGTCAATATTATTTTGCGTTATGTTCTTGCTTAAGGTTATAAAGGTATGAGGAACAGGGTGTAAAGTTCACTTATCTTCCATAGAAAAGGGAGGATCCTCCGACCAGACGGGTGTTGTGTCTGGCGGGCAACTGCCCAATGATTCATGTCGGGCTGTCGTATCTATGCTAGTTGAGTAAACTCTGCTTACGAGATGCAGGATTTTGCGTGTCGTCAGTATGACGCGTTGTTCGCATGTGGCGTTTTAGATACCGCTACAAAGTAGGCCACGCGCGTCAGGGTAGACCGCGAAATTCAATTTTTCTTGCGTTTTTTGCAATTTGCACGTCATTTTCATGTTGTATATTGAAAAGTGTTTTATAAATTACCTCAACGTAATGTATAATAGTTATTTATGCAACTGTTTTATAATAGTTTAAATAGTGGTTACACTTTTTTGACACATTTTATTGAGGTTTGCTTCTCTAGTTATTTAACTCAATGCCACTAGGTACAAGGTATCGGATCACGATTTTGTTCGCAATGTCCCGTCTATTGTACATATAAAATTTTAATGTTTTTATCTACACCCATGATATGAATCCTCTATAAAAGGTTCTGAAACAGTTTTTTTGCAATACTAATACGGAACGAAAATGGCGGCCGGCGGGATACGACGTGAATTCGAATAACCTATAAGTTCCTTTTTTAAATTATGGCGCTGTGGTAGTGAAACGCGCGTGTATGACAAGGTTCTTTTTTTGAAATGGAGTTGCATAATGAAATTTAGTACAACATACGTAATAACACTCGTTTGGATGATATTATGGTTACTATGACACTGGTTGTTTTAATGTTGGCAATAAGCTACTTGTTTCAGAAACTTTTATACTTAGAGGATTTATAGCATGGGTGTAGATAAAACACCTTTCGACTTTCCCATTTTGTAAGATACCTACTTTATTTGTTAATTAGCTGACCCGGCGAACTTCGTACCGCCTCAGAATCAATAAATACAAAATATATGAAAAAATTAATTATCTTCATTATATATTTTTCGTGAATTTTACCCATGTTTTAATTAGATATTCTGCTATTTGGGATGGAGACAAATCCAAAATTCAAAGATCATAAAAATCGGTCCAGCCGTTCTTGAGTTATAAACAGAGGTCGGAGTAGGTAGATTGATTTAAGGTCGTTGACGTCAAACGTAGAGGAGAATATGGATATGCCTCCAAAATACCGGAACTTCATATTTATTGTAATATTTGTTCCGGAATTTTGAAATTAGCACGAATTTGTGTTTAAAGGTGAAAAACGTATTAATAATATCAATCTACGCTGCCAGTGTTAGCTAATGGTGAAAGAAATCAGTATTTTATTTTATACAAAAATACCTTGGAATAGTTACACCGTATTTTGTCCCTTACTGTTGAATTAGAAATGACGCTTGACAGTATGAGACAAAACTTAGACAGGGCCTTTTGTTTCTTTATCTCATGTTCATCTATGTTTACAACGCATTGACCGCACGCAACGACCAATCAGAAGCAAGTATCCTGTATGACTCATTGGGTGTTCATATAATAAACGATTTTGTTAGCCTATCTGTATGTTTTTTTATTTTATTTTATTCCATAATTCCAATCCCGGAACTTTTTCCGGTACTTCCCGCACATTGTGGATAAAATGGCATGTCCATATTATAATATCTTGACGCAAGTATATAAAATCAATCTACCTACTCCGACCTCTGGTTATAAAAAAATCAATCTACCTACTCCGACCTCTGGTTATAAAAAAATCAATCTACCTACTCCGACATCTGGTTATAAATGGTGTAACTAACCCGACTTTGTTTTATTTATGTAGATTTTGCTGTTGTATTATATATTAACCCCACGTCCAAGCGCGTACGTAATGACGTTGTTATTTACTGAAATGATAATATGATATGTTTGTTTACAGCAATATCAGGAACAGCTCCCCTGGGCGGTGCCGCCGCACGGGCTGGCGCCGCAGAAGCTGGTGCTGCCGGAGCTGTACCCCATCATGCAGTACCAGCAGCCTACCTACCAGCATTACAATATTGTGTACCCACAAGTAAGTGCTGAGAGATTCAGTCCTGTCATGGTCAGCCGACTGTTCTCTTATCATCATCTGCCTAGCCTTTTCCCAACTATGTTGGGGTCGACTTCCAGTCTAACTTGATGCAGCTGAATACCAGTATTTTACATGGAGCGACTGCCTATCTGACCTCCACAACCCAGTTACTGGGTAATACGATACCCCTTGGTAAGACTGGTTGTCAGTTTTTCGGGCTTCTAACGACCCGTAACGACTGTCAAAGATCACGAATGACAGCCGGGGCCAACGACTTAAGGTATGATTCCGATCTCGGCAGCACGCAGCAGTGCTGCCGCGGCAGTGCGGTCGCAGCACTACTGGTCCTCATACATTTTCTACGGATTTATATGAGATTACATTCCGAGCACGGCAGCAATGCTGCGCGACATTCCTATAGAGAATATATGGGGACCAGCAGTGCTGCGGCAGCACTGCTGCGTGCTGCCGAGATCGGAATCATACCTTTAACGTGCATTCTCAGACACGGAAGGGCTCGGTATGTAAAGATGGTCACCCATCCACAGACCTACCGCGGCAAGCGTAGCTTAACCTGATCGATCGACCTGTGCGGCTGTTATTATTTAGCCACGAGCATCAACCCAGTAATGTAATTCGAATTGTATATTCCAATTTTAATCGATAATTAATAAAGTCACACCTGAATTTCACAATCTGCACACATAACACGATTTAACTACACTCACACACACACACACACACATACACACATTGTAACTAGCAAAGTGTAACGGATGAATGATCACTTGTATTCTTGCAAATCAAGAAAGCCTAATATACAGGATGTTACGGAAAGGGTATATCAATACAAACGGGTTGAAGAGTGTATCTGGTCTAGAATCTCTGTACAAAATTTCAGCTCAAAAGCATTAACTTTGAAAATGCTTAATTTTTTTTTATTTCGATAGTTGAAATCATAACAAACGTGTCACCGCACTACGAGGGTCATTATCCATTATCTGTAGTGTGTCTGTGCGCCTAGTACACGCACATCACTCCGCCGCGCGCCAGTGCAGCGCCGTGATGTCGAAATAAAAAAATATTAAGCATTTTCAAAGTTACTGCTTTTGAGCTGAAATTTTGTACAGAGATTCTAGACCAGATACACTCTTCAACCCGTTTGTATTGATATACCCTTTCCGTAACACCCTGTAGAAAAGACAAAGAAGTTAATTTCACAGATAACCCCTAAAATATAACTTTTTTTCCAGGTAATCCAACAGCCCTACCCCATCTGCCAGCCAGTCTACCCAGTC
The DNA here is from genome assembly GCA_947508005.1 of Amphipoea lucens. Taxonomy (NCBI): domain Eukaryota; kingdom Metazoa; phylum Arthropoda; class Insecta; order Lepidoptera; family Noctuidae; genus Amphipoea; species Amphipoea lucens. The sequence goes on from OX382382.1 coordinate 11,127,614, forward strand.
ATAGACAAGCAACCAGACCAAAGACGAAACAGTCTATCAAACAGGCCGTTAAAACGGAACTCCGTGTCCGGTTCCGCTCGAGCTACGCCCTCTAGCGAAGAAAAAGTGAACTATGAAGATGGCAATAGACAAAATAATGAGATAGCAGTGACAATTCAACAGATTAAGTCTCAGATGGCTCAGTTGGATACCAGAGACTATAGATTTGATAAGGATAAGAGAGGAGAGTGGCGCAGGCGCAACAGTGGCAGCGGAATACTGGGGAACTGTCCTGTTAATAACTTTAATACTAGAGTTATGGGGTGAGTCCTTTCATATTACTCCATTTTAAAGGTAACCGCAAAAATTGGCCGACAAAATATAGGTCACACTGAAAAGCGACAGTCAAAAATATGTCACACTGAAAAGCGACAGGCAAAAAAGGTCACAAAATGACAGTCAAAAATAAGTCATACTGAAAAGCGACAGTCAAAAATAGGTCATACTGAAAAGCGACAGTCAGAAATATGTCACACTGAAAAGCGACAGGCAAAAAAGGTCACAAAATGACAGTCAAAAATAAGTCATACTGAAAAGCGACAGTTAAAAATAGGTCACACTAAAAAGCGACACGCAAAAATAGGTCGCACTAAAAAGCGACAGGCAAAAATGAGTCACACTGAAAAGCGATGGTCAAATATAAGTCACACTAAAAAGCGACAGTCATAATAAGTCACAGTAAAAAGCAAAACAATATTTTTTTTTTTTTTTTTCTGCGGTAATTTTCAACATAAAGCTTTTCAGAATCAATTCTCAATTCTTTATTGCGTACCATAATGTATATAGTTGGTAAAGAAGTAATTATACTAGTCACAATTATGGACCCTGTCGGGCACAGCATAGATCATAGAATCATGTGCTGAATTCATGGTAACAAGGTTGCATGTCGATGTCCCTACCGCGCTATAAGCCATAATTAATATAACACAGATATATAGATACACCTAGATAACGCAAGAGCAATTACTTCGCGTGCCAAAAATCGCACCAGTTTACGTTCGAAAATCATAAGCCGCCACTTTCGCGCTCAGTCCTGCGTACTGCTGGCTGGATGAGCGTGAGCGAGAGAGCGCGAGCTTGTGACGTCATAGTAGGTAGTCAGAATGTGGCACGCTTAGTTTTCATACAGTTCGTAATACTTGCGTTATCTAGGTATATCTATATCTGTGGAATATAATGTTCTGTCCCCGCAGGCGCGGCCCCGGCGACGACCGGCACCTCACCACGGCCGCGCGCGCCATCGTCGATACTATAAGGAATATGCAGGCGAAAAGTACATGTAAGTTTTTACTACTTATCGCTACTAATATCATCATCTGCCTAGCCTTTTCCCGAATATGTTGGGGTCGGCTTCCAGTCTAACCGGATGCTGCTGAATACCAGTATTTTACATGGAGCGACTGTCTATCTGACCTCCACAACCCAATTACTGGGTAATACGATACCCCTTGGCAAGAGTGGTTGTCAGACTTTCGGGTTTGTGACTACTGGTAACGACTGTCAAATATCTACGAATGACAGCCGGGACCAACGGCTTAACATGCTTTCCGAGGCACGGAGGGGTCTTGGTATGTGAAGATGGTCACCCAACCGCGGCAAGCGTAGCTTTACCTGATCGATCGACCCGTGTGGCTGTTATTACTTAACCATGACCTTGTATTTCAGATAGTGTTTAAAAAAAAAAACACTTATTGTTTCATACTCTGTGTTGCCAGCACAAAAACACATTCCTTTGCTTTTATAACGGTGTAGCGGTATCTACAACGCCACACGCGAACAACGCGTCATTCTGACGTCACGACAAATCTTGCATCTCCCAAGCAGAGTTTACCGCGCAACTAGCATAGATACCACAGCCCGACATGAATCACCGGGCAGTTGCCCGCCAGACATAACACCCGTCTTGTCGGAGGATCCTCCCTTTTCTATGAAGTATGAGTGAACTTTACACCCTGTTCCTCATACCTTTATACAGTGGCGTGCATTGGTTTTCAGAATAGGTAGGCACTAGGCCTGGTCTAGTCTAGATAAACGCGGTCACTAATCAGAAGTGAGGTCAAAGGTGTGGTTAATTGAGTAGGCATGCCTACTTCATCATCATATTCCTGCCCTTATCCCATGTTACTTGGGGTCGGCGTAGGCATGTAGGCATGCCTACTTAAGGGTGATAAATTGCGAAGGTCGAACGTCATGGCATTACGCGTGAGACGTACGTATTTTTAATTTTGTCGTATTAACTTGAACGAGTAAAGACCAATGACAATGTACGAATAGTACGGGAGCCGAGTAGGCCGTCCGGCGACTGCCTACTGCCGCGCGTGTTTGTTTGAAGATTTTGTTTTTTGTTTGGAATGATAATTTAGTGAGTTTCTTAATGGGGCACACCCTAAAATGTAATTGACAGGCTTATGTTGATATATCGAGGTAGGCACTGCTTATATGCCTACATGAAATGCACGCCACTGCCTCTATAACGGTTATTTTAAAACGATTTTCAAATACTTTGATTTTCTTTTATTCGTAGATCATGACAACCGCCGCGAGTACCAGCGCTACGAGCACAAGTACGAGCGCACCGACCGGCCCGAGTACCGCCGCCGCGAGCGCGACGACAACAAGGACACGCCGCGCGCCGGGGACGCGCCGCCCGAGCGGTACGACGCACGGAGCCGGGGACTCAACGTGCCCGTCTATAGGCAGCCTTATCTACTTAGACCAGTAAGTAGTTTCATCTATCAAACTCAATAGTTATTTATGCAACTATTTTTTAATACCTATAGTCCATTTACTATAGCATTAGACAGAAGTTAAAAAAGGCTCTTTTAGGGGCACACTTTGTAACAAAAGTACAACAAACGTTATTACAGTCAAGATTGATGTGGAGTTAAATATAATCAATTTAAATAACAGCAGTCACACTTAATTGTACTTATTTAACCTATCTACCTTCTGAAATTAGAAGGCTTTCATTTAATATTATTTAGTTTTTACATAAAATATTTATTTATTTATTTATTTATATATACTTTATTGTACACCACAAAAATACATAACATGAAACACATTAAACACTACAAAATATACAATGGGCGGCCTTATCGCTTTCTGCGATCTCTTCCAGGCAACCTTGGAATGGACAGTGATTTCCCTGGACATAAAATGGGGCTGTTGTTGGTGCAAATATTATGTATACAATACAATAAAATAGATACACAGATAAATACATATCCAAAATTATAGATACTTAAATAAAAAATATTGTAGTGTCAATGTTTAAAATCTATAAGAAGCAGGGGCGGACAGTACCGGGAACGTTTTTCATGTCACTACAACTCTACCAAATCTAAAATGTTACCTATGCCCTTCATAAGTTGTGGCAGCACGTGTTTTTTCAATTTTGTCGGTTTATATAAAGTTATTTTTAATAAACTGATTGTTACTAAAAATTGTTTCCTTTCATGTATCTATCCAAGCATCGTGACGAGTAGATAGATAGAATATGCTTTATTGTATGCCATACATTGTTACTTACAAAAAAAGCACATATTATATTTATTAAAATTGTTTGAACTTAACTTGAAAATAAAAGGTTTCGTACTCCTGCTTCTGTGAGCCTTTTTTTTCTAATGTTATAATAAATGGAGTATAATTATGTACAGTTGCATACAAGACTTTATCTAGACCCATGATATTATGAATCCTCTGAAAAAAGATTCTGAAACAGTTTTTTGCAATACTTATATCGAACAAAAATGGCGGCCGGCGGGATACGACGTGAATTCGAATAACCTACAAGTTCTTTTTTTTAATTACTGTTACTGATGGTGGACGTCGACGTCATGAAGGTGTGACGTCGGGATAAGCTGCGTTGCGTTGCGACATCGCAGCGTTCGTGTGGCACTTATTGCGGTGCGATGACTCAACGCATTGGCAACCTCGTGTGGCATCGCTCTTACTCGGGAGTCGCACTTGCGACCATCACACCAGTCATAACTTACAGTAGTTGCGCCGGTAGGGCTAACGCCCGCCTGGTTAGCGACCACCCTCCCACCGGAGTCCGGAGTCAAGCAGCCTGCTGTGTTTCGTCGATGCGTGGGAGTTCCAGTGCCTTAGGCATCTTCTGGACACGCTCGTTCCATCATAGACCTCGTCCATCGCTTTCCATCAGGCGTGATCGAGGTCAAGAGCGGGTCCATTCAGCAATAAAAAAAAAACAGTGGCACTCCGGGAGTGTCGACAAAAGTGAAAACAAAACACAAACAGAATACGCTGCCATCACTCACTGGCATATCGGATATACGTTAAAATCGAGTACACCCCGAGGACAGCCGAACACATCCGAAGCGGTATCGATTACGGTAACAGTGGCGCGAGTTCAATAGTTTTTTTCCCATCTCAACAAATGCCTAACTCGCCTAAAGAAGTTTTCACTTCAAAAAAAGTAACTATATAGTCGGTTTGTTTTACAGATGACACCCGGGACGTGGTGCCGCCGCTCGCCGGGACCCGTACATCCAGGTAAGCGTCTCGTCAATACCCTAATGACCACCAAACAGAGAAAATCCTGATCGATTGCTTAACGAGATCGTCCAAGGATGTACTACCACATATCTACCGTGCATTTGCGATTTATTTGCCAAAAATGTAAACGAATTAATGGAAAAATAACTTTCATTCCTACACAATAAGGTTCAGTTTACGCTACAACTTCAAAAGTTTTTATTATTATTATTATTATTATTTTTTTTTTTTTTTTTTTTATAACTTACTCAATAGTGCTAGTCACTCTTGAGTCTGAAATCAACTTAATAATCTTTGAAATAAAGTTGATATTTATTTAACTTGAAATAGGGTGGGGTGTGCAGTACTGCACACTTACTTTACGTAGAGCTCCACACAGAGCCATAAAATAACTGAAGGCCAATTCTCGTAATTTTAACGTTCACAGTCTGATCTCAGTCTCAATCACAGATATACCTAGATAACGCAAGTATCACGAACTGTATGAAAACTAAGCGTGCCACTTTTTGACTACCTACTATGACGTCACAAGCTCGCGCTCTCTCGCTCACGCTCACCCAACCAGCAGTACGCAGGACTGAGCGCGAAAGTGGCGGCTTATGATTTTCGATCGTAAACCGGTGCGATTTTTGGCACGCGAAGTAGGTTCTCTTGCGTTATCTAGGTGTATCTATATCTGTGGTCTCAATCTGTCAAAAATACCTCTAATTTTCCTATATTTTTTTGACAAGTTTTTGACATTGATTGTCGCCGAGATGAGATTGCGACTAGATTTTGAACGTTTTTAATTACGGGAATTAGCCTTCTGGTCTCAGCTCAATCAGAGCTCCATCACACAGAGCTATAAAATAACTGGTATAGCAAAGTATATAGGCTGACTTTGAAACATGCGAAAAAATGTAAGGGGGTGTTCTACCCATCAATATTAACAACTTTTTCCGTGGGACCAACTCAGAATTCGCAAAAAAAAATTCGACGTTAATTCGAATTTAATGGTCCAACCGGGTATTTACAAAGGTACATACCCGGTTGGACCATTTTGTATAAGAATTTAGTTTTTTTTTTGCGAATTCTAAACTGGTCCCATAGTAAAAGTTCTTAATATTGATGGGTAGAACACTCCCTTAAATTTTGTCGCATGTTTTCAAAGTCAGCCTGCAGTATAATCAGCCTATAATGTTCCCACTACTGGAACACAGGCCTCCTCTCTGTGAGAGGGAATAAACTGGTATATAATACAATAATTTCTGTTTCAGTACTGAACCACCCCCGGCGACCACACCCGGACACCCGCAACCCTCGCCGTTAACTAAACAAACACATATTCACAAGCAATAATACATGTACATACTCGTATCGTAAGAGGAAGGCAGAGATATAGCTTAGCAGCAACTTGTGGGACGCTATAATCTAGTAATCTTAAAGTTTCGAGTGAATAAGTTACTTCTAAGGTCCGACCGCGCTAAATTTGCCAAAGATGTAAACAACAATGGCCGCTCGAAATTGAATAAAATCGATATACAAGAACATTTATTTTTAGTAGTTTATTTATTTGTTTAATGTTTGTTTTCGTCTACACTCCATCTATACTAATATTATCATAATCAGCCTATAATGTTCCCAGTGCTGGGACACAGGCCTCCTCTCGGTTGAGAGGGAGTGGGCCGTAATCCACCACGCGGGCCCAGTGCGGGTTAGTAAATGTCACATTCTCTTCAAATTTTTTGGTTCTAGGACATGCCGGTTTCCTCACGATGTTTTTCTTCACCGTTTTGAGAGCAGTGGTGATGAAATAATTTACACAAAGTAAAGCGCCTGTCTGGGTTCGAACCTACGACCTACAACTCGTAAGTCGCGGCCGTTACCACTTGGCCACCACTGCTCTATACTAATATTATATCTATACTATATTATAAAGAGGTAAAATTTGTTTGTAAGTTTGTATGTAGGGGGTAATCTCTGGAATAACCAGTCGGATTTGAAAAATTCTTCTTGCATTTGATAGCCCAATTCTTGAGGAAGGCTATAGGCTATTTAACATCACGCTATGACCCTTAGGAGCCGAGCAAAAAGAAAAAAAAGTCAAAAAGAACGTTAAGTGATAGCTTGGGCGGGTGATGCGATACGACGGGGTGGCTCGGGGGAAACAAGAAGTTTCACGCGAACGAAGTCGCCGGCTGAAGCTAGTTTGAAATAAGATTAGATATTCGAATAAACCTTTTTTACAGTCCGTTCAACCGATTTTCACTTCTATAACGTAGGCATAAGGATGGTGTTAAAAGCAAAAAAAGTGGTTACAATACCAACTGTTTACTGCAGCTGCCATTTGTCATGCCACCAACGCAATAGAATTCAAAATCGGTTGAACGGACTGTAAAAAAGGTTTATTTCAAATGGAGTATAGTTAGCTCGGAGATTTAGACGAAAACAAACATTACTTAAAATAAATGTTCTTGTATATCGATTTTATTCAATTTCGAGCGGCCATTGTTGTTTAAATCTTTGGTAAATTTAGCGCGGCTGGTCCTTAGACCAGTATACCATCTTCGACCACATCATCGCCTGCCATCAGATGAGATAGTGGTCCAACGTAAACATATGAAAGAATAAAGGGAAAATATTTTATGCGGTGATTGTACGAACAACGTTTGCTATAAAATCAGCGTGGTGATTACGTAATACACTACCCCGTTACTAATAAACGTTGTATAGCTTCTGTATAGTTACACAACGCTTTGTCTTCTTCTTTCGAAAGTCAAATCACTGACGACTGAAAAAGAGAAATCGGTGTGTAACTATTCATCTGATATAATATGTACGTTTATTAGTAAGGGGGTTAAAGTTTTACATAATTATAAGTCCTGTCACCCCATAAAATGTGTAACATTATTATTGTTAAACGAGATACGTCCACAACTTAATCGTACTCACATTTAAATAGACAAACAGACAAAAATTGAAGAAATGCCATCTTTTAGTTAACACTCTAAATTTTTTTTTTTTTTGGTAATTATTTCAATTTACAGAAAGGCCTCGTCTATAGATGCTCTTATAATGAGCTCAGAACGGTATAGCGAATCACTCTTCGCCGATGGTACGGTTCGCCGAAATCACTTTTAGTCGACGGTCGGTTCCACGAATAAATCCATCGCCGATAGGACTATTCGCCGAAAACACCGTTCATCGATGGTCGCTTCAGATACAACACCTTTTACCGATGGAACGGGTCGCCAGCACATCAAGTCAGATTCCTTTAATAGATTTTCAACTTTATCGCTAAAGTATTAGGTTCAAGGTTGATTGAGAAAATGTGACAGTTTCGGGTAACTTGATGTGCTGGCGTCTGTACTTTTTAAAGAACAGTAGAAAATGTTTGTACTTTGTGAAGGACGTTGAAAAAAGTTACGCTTAGAAAAGGTTGTGCTATGTGAAGAACGTTAAAAAAGGTTGTGCTTTCTATTAAATATTAACGGAAAATCTAACGAAAATAATCAGCCTATAATGTTCCCACTGCTGGGACACAGGCCTCCTCTCTGTGAGAGGGAGTGGTCGTAATCTACCACGCGGGCCCAGTGCGGGTTGGTAGATGTCACATGTCTTTGAATTTTTGGTTCTAGGACATGCACAAAAAAGTCAGCTGTTTCATACATTTTGGTCTAGTAGGTATTGAACTTTTGTATGAAACAGCTGATTTTTTTTTTCGTGATTTCAGAGTTGGTCCCATAGTGAAAATTGTTCATATTCATGGGTAGAACACTCTGTAAAAATTTGGATGGTGATAAAAGAATCTTCCTGTATACGGTAAATGAGCGAGAAAGCCCCTATTATTCAATTCAGAAGGCCAATTCTCGTACTTAAAAAACGATCAAATATAAGTTGCGATCTCATCTTAGCGACGATCGATGTCAATAAATGTAGAGAAATTGATTGTATTTTTGACATTAGAATGCGAACATTTAAAAAAATGCGGGAATTGCCCCTCGGTTGTCTGATTGATTTGAATGACTTAAAAAACATAACAACAAAGACCATTTCTTTAAAAAAAATATAAAGCTCCATATCTCTGCCTCCCTTCCTACATAGTGATACAAAAAACAAGTCAAAGGAATCTACGTAGTCTTAAAGATCTCACGCATAAACCGGATCTAGTCATTTTTTTTTATTAAAACAATCATAGATTAGTCATTTAATAAAACTTCGTTTTTTTTTTTAATAACTACGAAATATCCTTTGACTATAGTTAGTGTACAATAAGTTTAACTTATTTAAGACTTTACGTTCTTCCCTTTTTAGTTTATTTTCGCGTGGAATTGAGTTTTTTGAACGAGAGCGTCAGTGGCGGATTAAAAAACTACATTATCTGATATAGGTTATGTTTTAAAAAAACATTAAAACTATATTTTTAAAGTATTCTAATAGATCGGAAGCTCATTTAATTTTTTTAAGGAAAAGCAATACTACCTACAGGTATTTATTTAAAAATAACAGAATAGAAAATATATTACAACAACGTGAAACCGTTAGACATCGAAATATATACGACAGTGGCGAAGGTACAACTCGATTCCCACCGGCTTCCCTTCGAAAATTCAGAACATAATCATACCATAGTCAATTCATAATAGAAATTTTTTTGGCATATTTTTTTTCTCCGGCTTACCTCTGTCATAAATTCACCCTTCGAACACCACTTATATACGACTGTCGCTTCCGAGCTCCCGAGAAAAAGTGACCCAAAATTCAGCAACGCGAATATTGTTCGCTGACGCAGCAGGTCATCACGTGTGCAGGTGGCATGCCCATGCGGTGCAAGATGGGAGGTGAGCCATTGTTTTAGAGAGATGCCGCATGAGCACCGGAGGTCTGAACATATCAACCGCTCCAAAACTCCCAAAAAACGCCTTTAAATTGATTCTTTTCTTCGCAAAGAAATCAACATATAAATTAATTATCTCGGCGATAATCGTAAGTCCAGGGATGTGAAGGGGCGTGTTCAGGTAGAGATTCGTAGACGACTCCGCCTTAGACGGTAAATGTGGTGCTGTTCCACAAACGATGGGACACTTAATATCGTGTCCTGCGTGTCCTGTCAGCTCCATGTTACAGGAACTGATGGACGTTAGTGATAGCGTCAAACAAGTAGCCGAATTCTGGGCCGAGTCCATTTATATTACTATCGACACGTTAAGAAAATGAATTAATTCTCTAAATATCTGTTATTTTAATCTAATAATCTAATTAAATAATGATTTCCTTCATAATAAATCGTTCAGAAAACTCAAAGCCACGTTAACTCACCTTAATGTTAGTCCTAAGTTACAGTTAAGTTAAAAACTTAATACACATGATAACTAAGTTATAATTTATTTAGTGAACACTTGTCAAAAGATGAGACAGCTGTCACAAACACAGAACTTATCTTGGACACAAAAATCTAGATCTTCGTATAGTAGCCATCGTAGTGAAAACGGTTCATCAGTTTCAGAGGTCCTTGTCTCTAAGGCCGAATTTTACCAAACTTTTATACTAGAAATAGACCTTTTTAACCTACTTTAAAAAAGGAGGTTCTGTATTCGACCCGTATGTATGTATGTTTGTATGTCCGCGATTATCTCAAAAACTACTGAACCGATTTTGATAATTCCTTCATTAGTGTGATCTACATACTTTCAGGAAGGTTTTAGTATATAATACATTAGGTAATTATTCTTATGTACGAAGTTATATGCCTAAATGTACTGCATCTCCGGCATTTCTATGCGAATTTTGATGATTCTTCGAGTTGTGTCTTCAATTCTTCAATGCACTAGTGTTCATTGAATTTATGTGGGGTAGGTACAACTAAAAAGTGAAAAATAAAAACTTTTTTACAAAAAAAACAACCGACTTCAAAAAAAACACTACAAAGTGAAAAATAACTTTAATTTCGGAAGTCGGTGTCAAAAAACGAAAATGCGGAACCAAAGACACCGACTTCCGAAATTAAAGTTATTTTTCACTTTGTAGTGTTTTTTTTTTGAAGTCGGTTGTTTTTTTTGTAAAAAAGTTTTTTTTATTTTTTTGACAGTCGATCGTCGTCAGTCGTCGATTTTATTTCACGGTAGAAAATGTCTGACTTTGGTAAGGTCGGCCCTAAATCCGTCAATGAAGATACGGTCCGTCGGAACTCGGAAAGTATTTCGAAACATCGAAATGAACCCTACACCCGATTAAAAAACTTTTTCGGACGGGCAAAAACATATCGGAAATATTGGACAAACCGTGTTTTTTATTCATTCTTAGTTTGGGCCTCAAATTAATATTATATCCAGTCTTAACTTCGCCTTAACTACTGATTCCGTGCTTTCGTGGTTAAGGAGTAGACCTGAGCTACAGTGGCATAGACAAACACACGGATAGACTCATAAACGCCTCGAAACTTGAATCAACTCTCTCTTTGCATCATCATCATCATCATCATCAGCCTATAATGTTCCCACTGCTGGGACACAGGCCTCCTCTCTGTGAGAGGGAGTGGGCCGTAATCTACCACGCGGGCCCAGTGCGGGTTGGTAGATGTCACATGTCTTTGAATTTTTGGTTCTAGGACATGCCGGTTTCCTCACGATGTTTTCCTTCACCGTTTTGAGAGCAGTGGTGATGAAATAATTTACACAAAGTAAAGCGCCTGTCTGGGTTCGAATCTACGACCTACAACTCGTAAGTCGCGGCCGATACCACTGGGCCACCACTGCTCTCTCTTTGCGATGTTCACTAAATAAAATGTAACTTTACGACAATGTAAATCAAACTAATGAAAGTAAGCAGAGTTTTTAAAAAGAAAAATGTTGAGACAATGTACAGACGCCAGCGCATCAAGCTACTACAGTCTGTCAAATTTCTTTAATAGATTTTCAACTTTATTCCTAAAACATAAGGTTCAAAGTTGATCGAGAAATTTTGACAGTTTCGGGTAGCTTGATGTGCTGACGTCTGTACTAAAAAGTATAATTACATTTGTATCTCGGATTTAATAGACCTCCAATATCATAATTAGTCCAGTCTTTTCCCAATTATGTTGGGGTCAGCTTCCAGTCTAACCGGATGCAGCTGAATACCAGCATTTTACATGGAGCGACTGCCTATCTGACCTCCACAACCCAGTTACTGGGTAACACGATACCCCTTGGTAAGACTGGTTGTCGCACTTTGATATAAATAATAGAACTCTAATATAAATCCCGGAAAATTTATGGGTATCAGAGAGTAAGAAAATGAAATTTAATAAATGTTAGACAGTAGATTTTGGTGTCATGAACATAATGGATAGAATTCAGTCTCTATGTTGAGGGTTGAAATGAATCTCTCAACTCAAAATACTAAAAATGAGACGGCACTTTTCAGATTACATTTTTAATGGCGGACACTCGCGATCGCGACATTAAAGATCGACGTGTGTGCGCAAACGCTGAATTCGGCGCGAAAAATCAGCGTTTGCGCACACACGTCGATCTTTAACGTCGCGATCGCGAGTGTCCGCCATTACAAATGTAATCTGAAAAGTGCCGTCTCATTTTTAGTATTTTACAATATAAATCTGTGCCTCCTGTGATAAGTGATACAAGTCAAAAAACGTCATTTTACAGGACAGCAAAAACAAAATCCCTAAAACAGCCAAAATCCCTATAGTTGTATCACTTTGCACAAAATTATCTCCGAAACTATAGCAGATAGAAGAACGTGAGTTAGACCAAAAAAGACGTATTTTTTTTTTTGATAATGCTTATGTGAAAATCACAAAAAAGGTACAACTCGAGTTATATCACTTATCACAGGAGGCACAGAAATGTATGTAATCAAAGGAAGTTGAGAGATTCATTTCAACCCTCAACACTCTCTTAAACTCAAATCTCTTCCTCTAAAGCTAAAGTCTCCTAGAAGTGCGGTAACCGCCGCATAACGGTTTGTCATGAAGATAATGGCAGCGGAGTTTGACTTTACGATGTCAAAAAACGCTTTCTAGGAAAACACACCAACTTAGGGTCAATTCATACTAGCTCAGTTTCGAAGTGCATCGACATAGCAAATTCACCCTTATCTCCACAACGTAATGCACATATTTCTTCTGAGATAAAAAGAAGACGCGCGAATTCGCGCACTTTCGACGGAATTCGCGCGTCTGAGCGCCACGAACGCTGATTGGTGCGCGTGCATAAATAAAATAACTATGAACGGACTGAAGGACTGCCATAAAACGGACCTAGATCTGTTGTTACCTAGCCTTCTCCTAGGAATCTATCTTCCTAGGATTTTCTGAATGATCTGATGTAAAAATCTTCTAGGAGATAATTTCAAATGACTGTCAAATTATAACTCTTGTGTGATTTTAATTTCATCACTCTGCTTACCTTTCTGTAGTTAACACGAAATTAATGGAAATAATTAAATTAAACAATAATAATTATTAAATTTTCAATGTACCAAACTGGTATAGGCGTTTGTTTTATGTTAAAACAGTATTTTGAACAATAAAAAATTATCACAAATATTTGTAGAAGAAATTCATCATTTTACGAATGAATTATCCGAATGCCATTGTTATTAGGTATTCTTTTCACATAAAACAAACGCCTGTATTTAAATATATTTTTTATTTAATGAAATTCTCATTATTATTCGTAAAATTTGGAAATAATTGGTATCAACCGCAAAATGATGATATGGCTACCTTATTCCAGTATCTAATGGCATGATTCTGAGGATCTTAGAATCTTAGATACCTACTATCTCGAAAACCCGTCAAATTATAAAGTTAGGGCAACTCATTGTCAACACATCAAACTTGGCTACCATCTTTATTTGTCCGGGTATTCGAAACTGTCACTCTCCAAAACCTGACAAAGAGGAGTGTTTAGCGCAGTTTACACTGCCAAAGAAATATCAACACTGCTTTTATTGAAATAAAGTCATAACTAGATCTGCGAGAGAATCAAAGCGTTCCTCATTGTAAATGTTCATTTAATTTTCGACTTTATTTTTAATAAGGGCAAAGTTCAGTTTCGTTTGGCAGTACGCAAGCTGTGCTTTGTCACACATACCAGCGACAGTTCTGTCATAGTGGCTGCCACTCACTGGCCGCAATGACGTCACGAAAATGATAGCACCGGAGTTTGACTTAACGGTGTTAAAAAACGCTCTCTAAGAACACAAACCAACTTACAACGTTAATAAATAACGCTTCAGTGACGTCATTCACACGGCGGATACTGCGGCGGTCATCGCTCTTAGAAACTGTAGTCTCGAACTAACGTAGCCTGCCATCACAACGCGGAATTGAATACCAACAAAATTATAAATAAATACCGTTCGATTTAGCGGTATTGGCAACACTGATTCATTTCAAATTGTAATTGATAAAGGATAAGTCTTTTATTTAGTAGCAACTTTTAATAATGTTGAACTTTGTTGTGACTGGCTTCAAACTTAATCAGATGCAGCTGAGTATTTTGTGTGAGCTACTGTTATCTGAACTGAAAAAGTCAGGACAAAAGTTGAGTGTGGCAACCTATTTAAATCCCAAGGTATGGCAGCGGAAAATACTAGTTGAACTCTCGTAAAAAAAATTAATGCAGATGGCAATGTCTTCTAAAGTTATGGACAGTCTCCTAAGAACGTTTTCGTGTAGCTTACTGATTTGTGTACTTTGACTGTTTTGACTAACACTACAGGATACATAAAAGCCTATATATTATTGCACGTTGGATTTTCAACTTTCGGCGCTCAGCCAAGCGTTGAAAATCTAATAATGCATTTTGGTTTAGGCATTACATTTAGATGTTGTCTAGTGTTAGTGAAAACGGGGATTACCTACTGTACCTTTTCAACTTTCTACTTGTGTGTTGTCGTTAATTTACGTACAATTATTGAAAAATTACTACTAAATAAACGAAAAAATCATCAAAATAATAAATATCTTTTAGTTTACCGCCAAAAAATGTCATGTCATAATAATGATTACGTAACAACAACTTTGACAGTTGAACTGTCATGGCGTAAGATCGTAGGACGCTATTTGTAAGAAAGTTTATTGTAACATGTAGAGTATATTATTGTTAATAATAAAGATTTTAGCCTATAACTTGTGTGTTTATTTTACTTCTTATACTTGGCAACTGCTGGGCAAAAGAACCTTACTTTCAACTCTTATTACCTATTTAAGGCTTAATAATAATCCTGCGACGCTGAAATACTAGGTATGCCTATTATTATCATTTTGTTACTATATTCTAGGAGGCACATTCTATTGAAAACTATGGTGTATAATGTAGTAAATAATCAATTACATATATTATTTTACTGGAACAAGACATCCGAAGCTACTGACTCCATTCAGTTTTTTTGTGCGGCACAAAAAGAGTGCTGCCAGAAAAACAAAAAGTCTTTCAACGCGAAAGTAGAAATAAGCGAAAACTGTCGTACCTACCCGATGATATAATAATGACGAATGAAGTTGCGCTTTGGAACAACTAAAGTCAAAGTTTTTTATTTGTTAAACAGAGGTATTTAAAATAGAATAGGTACAGAGATCTCTTTGAATATCAAGTAAGCATACGAAATTACAATTTTGTATTAAAACTTTTGTTAAAATTAAATTACAAGCTAACAGAGATACTATCCTCTATATATCCTAAACTACTGCGGTAACTGCTGATCCTTTTGGTAGCCACGACTGAAGTTCAAAATAAATGGCTCTGCCATCTATATTGTTAAAGTAGAACTGCAAGCAAACTTACAACAGTGACATCTAGCGCCGCACATTAACCACTGACACAAGCGCCATCTACCGGTCAATAGCTGCAAAATTGAATTAGAAATAGTGACATCTAGTCGTGAAAAGTTGTACTAGATATTTGTTTAATTTAAGAAAACTATCAACAGATGGCAGTTTAATTCTGTTTTAGATTTGAAACTTTAGAATTGTCAAGGAGGCTGGTCTGTAAGAAATGTAGCAGTCCATTCTAAAGCTTAGCAGGTTTCTATGGAGGTAAAGCTTAGATCCTTTTCAGTGTTAAATTCGAGACACCGCGTGCGTGAAATCACCACCCTTTTTTTTACAGTTTAGGTATACTTACTTGTAAGAATGAATCAGTTCCGTGCTAACAACCAAGTATCGATACATACCATACAAAAATGTTACAGGACCTACCATTAGATAACATGCTTATTTGTTACTGAAATTGTGCAAGTTTGTTTGTTATATTGATTTGGCAAATATTTTTTTTATTTTAGTTCACAATAATTCAATAACTAGATGCAAGTACCTAGGTTAGGTACTCAGCTCTTTGTAAGGATAACGACGTTTATGTATTTTGTAACACTTGCGACTCCAGTTGGGATCTTATAGTTTTCTCATCCATGATTTCTTCGTTCTAATGATCCCCGACTGCCAAGATGCTGTCTAAACCGAATAGGTTTTAGTTAGTAGGTATTCAAAATCTCAAGTAAACTGCAGCATAGTGCATACTGCTACCGACGGAGCCCGAATTCATTTAAAAAATATCAGGGTTTTATCATCACAACCGTCTTATGCTCGGTTCCTATAAATAAACAAAAACGAATCGTTTTATTTACTAATCATTGGTAAGTAAAACGATTCGTTCGGAAAAAAGCTACCATTGGCAATGGTAGTTTTATTTGTTGCCTTTATTATGTATTACCTATTATATGAATGGTAGTTTCATTTAATTTTAACCAATAACGGTCCGTAAATTATAGGAATTGGCCATTAATTTTCCCAAGCAACCACACAACCTTCCTCTCCGTCAGTCGGTTAACTGTGACTCCCGAGTCCGTCCCCTTTGGCTCACAACAACAGTCACTTGATTAACGCTACCACTGCACCCGTCTCGCTCACACTTATACACGCATCGTGCTCTGTCTCGCTCGCACGGGAGTAGCTTCACTTCTATTGTCTATGTATTTTTTTAATTGACTTTTTTGTATGAGAATTATTGGTGACTGGCTGTTGGTACCCTATGTATCATTACATAGATACATGACTATGAAGGTACATATTTAAATAAAGGGTGAAATTGAAAACATGCGACAAATCGAAATGGGAGATTGTACTCATCATTATGAACCACTTTTACTATGGGACGAAACATGAAATCGCGAAAAGAAAATCAGCTGTTCCCTACATTTATGTTCGCATAACTCGTCAAAATGTAGGGAACAGCAGATTTTTTTTCGTGATTTCAGGGTAGTTCCCATAGTAAAAGTTGTTCATAGTGATGAGTACAATCCCCCATTTTGATTTGTCGCATGTTTTCAATTTCAACCTGTATAGATAGGTACTTACCACAAGGGGTTCTGTGTTTTTTAAATCAAAAGCAATGTTGGAATAATTGTTTTGAAAACTACAAAAAAACGGTTTCATAGAATATCACTCGTCATCATCATCTGCCTAGCCTTTTCCCAACTTACTTGGGGTCAGCTTCCAGTCTAACCGGATGCAGCTGAATACCAGTATTTTACATGGAGCGACTACCTATCTGACCAACACAACCCTGCAGTGATTGGGTAATACGATACCCCTTGGTAAGACTGGTTGTCAGACTTTCGGGCTACTGACGACCCGTAAAGACTGTCAAAGATCCACGAATGACAGCCGGGACCAACGGCTTAACGTGCTTTCCGAGGCGCGGAGGGGTCTTGGTATGTGAAGATGGTCACCCATCCACGGACCAACCGCAGCAAGCATAGCTTAACCTGATCGATCGACCGGTGCGGCTGTTATTACTTAGCCACAAAGCCCCTCATACATCGGACTACTTTAGTATTATCATAAAATAAAGCGACCTACCCAAATGTCCTTTCTTTGGTGTTGTTCATCGAATCGTTGAGCTCTTCAAGTTCTAAGTTGAGCTGCACGATTTTTGACAAATGCGTGCACTGACTGGACAGGTCCGCTCAATCTGTGTGGTTCTTTCCTCAAAAGACCATTTCAGACACCAATCTACTTACATGATCTTCACATGATCTGACCAAGATTTTGTCTGGACTTTAAAAGAGACTGTGACCTCTGAGTTTGTTTCGGACTTTCTTCTTAGAGTAGTCAGATAGGAAACGCCGACCTCATCTAGCTTAAAAATAATATGATTGACGTGTAAAAGTGTTTGTACAAACCTACTTACAGAAAATAAATCATTTATCATTTAAAAAACTAAACCTAGCCGTGACATCAGCTGGTAATCGAACCGGCACTCCACCGTACCTACTACCCTCCTCGTCCACAGTAACTGTGGGTACATCGTCTGTTTCGTTACGTCTCATCTTTAATTCGTTCGTTCTGTCGGCCCACGACACTCGCTATACCGGGAGTTTGGATGATGTAATCTGCATTCGCAATTTATTTGCCAAAAATGTAAACAGATATGAGTTTATGGAAAAATAACTTTAAATCTTACACAATAAAATTCAGTTTACGCTACAACTTCAAACATTTTTTTATTATTGTTTCAATAGTGCTAGTCACAATGAAATCAACTTAATTGCCATTAAAATAAAGTTGATATCTCTCTTGTCTCTGTTGAATCAAATCAAATCAAAATCGTCTATTTGCATAAAATGTGGAACAAAAGATGGTATAGTAAGATTGTAGTGCAGACACATTCCGCCGTGTAATGATGGCATGCAAATATTTAATACATGAAGTAGGTATTAACAACATGCAGTAACATAATAATAATGTTTTTTTTTTTTTTATTTGAAATGGGCTTGCTCTTGACTCTAGCCTAGGTCAAAGGTAACAGAGATAAAGTCGACGATGGAGCGAGCTTACCCAGAAGAAGCCTGTTCACTCTCACTTTATTAAAGTGAGAGTGAACACAATCACAGTTTATTAAATTAGCAAAGGAACATACTTAAATAATTAAAAAAAAATTACAACGCATTTCTGAAGTGGTAGGACTGACAAGAAACATAATCTTGTTGAAAGACTTTGACTTTGAAAATAATCCACAAAGCAAATTAAAGGCAATAACGAAATTACATTCCAATTTAATAACAACAAAAAATAAAACTCAGAATACTAGTTCCTACCTCCCGTTCGCCGCTATACCTACACATAGCCTCCTGCTAATTGTAGCAATTACTGAAAATGCTCTCTCATTGCTGAAACTCGACGGCGGCCCTCCCACCCCCCTCTCTCACCCCCCGAATGGGGATTTAGGCAATAATGTCACATTACATAGACTTATGGACACTACAATCGCTAGATCTGTGCGGTTTGCAGCAAGGTTTGGATTCGGATGGGTGGGCGGTGTAATAGTGATTTGTTTGCTTTATTTGGGACTTTTAAGTTGTTATTTGGGATTAAGGTTTGTTAAAAAGGTTTGCAATATATTAGTAACTAAATGTTAAAGTTTTTTTTAACCAATTACATACAAAGAGTCTTCTCGAGTAGACGCATATATATTTTACTAGCTGCGCCCCGCGGTTTCACCCGCATAAGTGTCGATCCCGTGGGAATATCGGGATAAAAAGTAATCTATGTGTTAATCCAGGGTGTCAGCTACCTCCATATCAAATTTTATCAAATTGGTCCAGCCGTTTGAGTGTGAAAAAGTAACAAACATATAAACACACACATACACTCACAAACTTTCGCCTTTATAATACTAGTGTGATTTATTTTGGTGTAATGACCACGCACAACTTTTACATCGTTAAAATTTTTCAGTCTTACATTCTGGGAATCGACTACCGTGTTACCCAGTAACTGGGTTGTGGAGGTCAAAGAAAGAAAGAAAGATATATGCGTTAATTGTCATTGCTGCAAAACAAAATACACCTTAAAACTATAAAAACAGAAAACAAAGATTATAATGCCAAAAGGTCAGATAGGCAGTCGCTATACGTAGAACCCTAGTATTCAGCCGCCTCCGGTAAGACTGAAAGCCGACCCCAACATAATTGGGAAAATGCAGTGAATCGACTAAGAAAGGATTTTTCGATTCTAAGGGCTACTTTTTCGACTGTTTATGTAGTACCCACCTATGTATTGGCCAAGTTATTAGTAAGAATACCTACTACGTCTTCTAAATATGGCAATTAGCTCCCCCTATGAGCGTCTCGAGGGGATGAACTCATACTGTATGCCATTTACTAAGTGGATTAATCATTGCTGTACCTATAATGTTACTCATTCATCTCATCTACAAAAATCAGCCACGACTCTTGTCTTTTGGAACTGACAGAGGGTCTACTTGAAAACCAGCGTTAGGCACTAGTTTTCTGACATTTATGCTGAACAATAGTCCAGCATTATGTGCCTCACAGCTGCGCCATATTTGGCGCACATAATGCTTTTTTAAGTTTTTTTTTCTGTTTTTGTGTGAATATAGTCCTGGGTCAAATAAATTGAAATTCATTTCTATTAAAAAAAAACGAGTTTTATTTATTAAACCATGTCAGGGAAATTAATTGATTAGCAAATGGATACTCTACTTCAATTTGTCAAATGACAGTATTGATTTAAGTATATGGACAATATAAGTTAATTTGTTAAACAATTAACTTCCTTTGACTTTACTTAAGTACCTACTTATCTATAAAGACTAACGCAATTTATACGAAAGTTCTGTGATTATATTCATATTGTAGTTTACAAAAACAAAAAAAAAAACTGCTATTTACTGGTTACTGTAAGCCTGCATCATCCCACTGTTGGGCAAAAGCCTCTCCCCATGACTTCCAGCTCTTTCGATCCAAGGCTAAAGTGGACCACTGGTCGTTTGTGTTTTCTATAGCGTCTGCCACGACGCTTTCAAGAGAGTAATTGAGTGCAATTATAATTTTAAAAAATATAAGTCCCCTTAATTTTTTTGAGAAACTACAATAACCTAGAACATCGTACGAATCACCTTTTAACCATAATTTTATCATACAACTACCTAACAAAAGTCAACATATTATCATCAGTGAAACAAAACAATATTCACTCTAACCTTAATTCAACTAATCCCCCAATTCCCCCATCCAGAGTCCGTGCCTGGCTCCCATCCAATTAGCGATGAGATTAAAGATATGCCGGGGGAGCTATTACCTAACAAATTACCTCTCGACGGTGGAACAGCCGCGCCCGGCCGCTCCCCCGCCCGCAGCCACGTGCGGCATGAGCGAAAGCGGGAGCGGGGAATATTAAAAAAAGGCAAATTAAAAAACCTTATTTAAATTTATTTATTTTAGGATCTCCAACAAAAGATATACACTAAACATTATATAGTTAATGGACGACAAAGTATTTGGTAGGTGTACTCTTTCAATTACAGGAGACCACAGCATGCACAATAAAATGAACAACTAAGCTAACAAATTAAATACCTAATACATAATAAAAAAAAAATGTTGACAGTAGAACATAAAAAAACACAACAACTTCTGCAAAATATGAAAACATAGAACACCAAACACCTAACATAAAACACCTAACATTAATATAAAAAAAAACATTCAAAATATTTTTTTACATGTATGTGTATGTGTGTGTTTTTTTTTGTATGTGTTTTGTGTGTATGTTTTTTTTTATGTATGTACCTAATATTGAAAGCATTTTGTAATCTTAGTATTATTATTAGCGCTGTCTTCTGAATTTTTGTGTATCATCCCATTTCGGCCGAAAGACGTCGACTGCTGGACATACGAGTATCCCAAGTAGCATTGCAAGCTGTATATAAGCTGTATTTAAGTTGGTTTTTATACTAGAAGCTGTATATTCAGGCTGTATATAGGCTGTTTAAGCGCTTATACAGTGCTTGTAAGTAAAAAAAGGGCCCATATTATACAGCTTTTTGCGTTAGTAGAGCTGTATAGTAGCTGTAGAAGCAATAGAGAAGCTGTACAATAGCTGTATTAAAGCTGTTATTCGGTGAACAAAGAAACCATTATACTACAGATATTATCTTATAATTATTTTGTAAAGAAAATAGTTCTAAATAGGTTTTTGAAGAGAATTACAAAAAAATAAAAATAAAACAAAACTATTTTCGATGACATTATGCGTATAATATAAACGTTCTAATAATGGCAACACTATTATTTAATATTTATTACTAGAAGTAAAAGATAACCGTGTAGATATGTATATCTGATGGTCTTATTCGGTGAATTGAAAGTGCAAATTAAATTTATCGTGAACCTGTGTATGTTTTCCTTCAAAATATTCACGCGCCAGCAAAATAATCGAGCTGACATAAAGAAAAATACTAAATACGGCAATTGAATGTTTGTTTTTGAGGTTAGAATAAAACAATAATTTTAAAGTAATAGATACGAGGGCTCAGTGATCATTATTCAAGCTGATTATCATGATGCGGCTTTAGGTGTTGTAAAAAATATCCTTTAATTATACTTTAAATTGTGTTTTTAAACATTCGAAAATGGCGACAATTAGCTAAGCAGCCTAAACGGTATTTGGAGAGTATTATAGTCTGATAGCTGTACTAAGTAAGTTATGGATTACATTGTACAGCTATTGGCTTTTAATCAGCTTTATAATATAATATTTTTATTACTTAGACTGTATATCAGTTCTCTACGTATAACTTATGATGCTCTTCAGAGTTACTTAAAGAAATGAAAAATCCTGAGCTCAAAATTACTTTGATCCGTTCCTCACTTTATCAATAATATTTTATTAAAAACACACTTGTGATTTGGCAGTATAGGTCTGACTAAAGCAATAGCTGTCATTTATTTTTTTAGTTTTAAAACACCCTCATAGACAGAAGTCATAAAACCATTGTATTTACAATAGTGTACAATTACGCCATAAAAATAAGTTTGAGAACGGAGTTTGCATACACCATTGTACAGAAACAAGTATCAAATATTACTGTAATAACACTTAGAGCTGTAATAAGTAAGCGATCACATGCAAAATACAGCCTGTATACAGCTTTAACGATGAAACCAGATTGAAGTGTCACAAAATACTTAAAGTTGTATAGTAGAGTTTTAATATTCTGTTTAAGCACCCCAAGCTTACGCAGATCCCTCAATAAAGATTTTATACAGTTTGAGCTGTATAATAACTCATAAATTACTCTTACAAAGACAAAATCTTTTTTTGACACTCTTGCACGTCTCTAAAAGCACTCTAAGTTCTAAATAGGCTGGTATATTGCTGTTGAAAACGCTTGCGTGCTGCTTGGGATACGCCTCCCCCAAACATCGCCACTTCGACCGGTTGTGTGCTTCTCGCTTCCAGCGGGTTCCTGATTTTGTGTATAATCCTTTAATGTTCCCACTGCTGGGACACAGGCCTCCTCTCTGTGAGAGAGAGTGAGCCGTAATCCACCACGAGGGCCCAGTGCGGGTTGGTAGATGTCACAATGTGTGAATTAAAAGTATAATTCTATCAATGCGACTAGCAGTAGCCTCTAGCTCGTAGCACGTTGCGCGAATTGTGTATTACGCAATTAGGGTGCAAGTCAATGAATATATTAAGTCCTTCATCGCTCTCCGCCCTTACATTGCGACGGCTACCAAACGCTGTACGTTTCATTCACTGTTAATTGTTTTAATCGCACTCACCTACCGTTATATACGACGCTACATAGCGACACTGTATACATGCAGATAAAGATGTATCTATATACATGACACGTTGCAAATACGAGTGGAGGAAGATTAGACTGTTGTAGGCATTAGCAAACATGACCTTGACCATAGACGTATAATACGTATTTCTTTTCAAAGCAAGTAATAATATTAACCTACTAGCTTAGCTAAAGAGGTTGCTCGACGCACCGAAAACGCCTGGAAGAGCTATTGGTCGATGAAACACCTAATGAAAGGATCACTTCCACTTTCCCTAAAAAGGAAACTCATGGACATCTGCATCCTTTCCACCCTCACCTACGGAGCGCAAACGTGGTCGTTAACGAAACGTCAAAAGCCCGCACTCGGGGTCTGCCAGCGAGCAATGGAACGAAGTATTCTTGGAGTCAAAGTCACGGACCGCATTCGGAACAGTATACTTCGTTCCAAAACACAAATCGCAGACGTGGGCAACACAGCCGCCAAACTACAGTGGAATTGGGCAGGCCACATCCGCCGCATGTCGCAACAGAATTGGGCCAAAGTAAGCCACTGACTGGATTCCGAATAACAGGAATCGGCGACGCGGTATGCCCAGAAAGAGATGGCGTGAGGAATCGAACGCCTATCTAAAGGATTGGCCAGAGGTAGCAAGAGACAGGAGAAAATGGAAAGACGGAAAGGAGGCCTTTGCCCTGCAGTGGGACATAACAGGCTCATAATAATAATAATTAGCTCACCGTCCGATCAGGACCAGACACGTGCCGGACGGCGCGTATGTGTTCCACGCGCGCATCAAAGAGATGTCAGCATAAGGGAAGGGCCTTCAGGGCCGAAGCCTGCCGGGTCAGCGGGATTGTCCGAAAGGGTTACCGCTACCCCGGAACATAAAGGGCTAAGGAAGGAACACGGGTGGGTTTTAGTCAGTAAGAGTCTGACACTTCCTTCCGCTCCACTCAGAGCGGGAGGAGTCATTTGATGATTTCCGATCCATAAAAAAAAGCCTACTAGCTTCTGCACGCGACTTCGTCCGCGTGAAATTTCTTGTTCCCCCGACCTACCCTGTCGCATCGCGTCACCTACCCCCGCTAATACTTCGTTTTCGCTTAGTGAGTTCTTTCTGACTTTTTTATCTTTTTGCTCAGCTCCTAAGAGTCCCAGCATGATGTTAAATAGCCTATAGCCTTCCTCAAGAATTGGGCTATCAAATGCAAAAATATTTTTTCAAATCCGACTGGCAGTTCTAGAGATTAGCGTGTTGAAACAAACTCTTCAGCTTCAATCATATATCTATGGCTTCAATATTGTGTAGGTTAGACTAGTTTTGAGTTGTGGAGGTCAGATAGGCAGTCGCTCCATGTAAAATACTGGTATTCAGCTGCATCCGGTTAGACTGGAATCCGACCCCAACATATGTAGTTGGGAAAAGGCTAGGCAGATGATGATGTGGTCAGACCAGTTTTTCCATTGAGAATGGAAAGTCGGAGGTGGCCCAGAATTAACAGCCCTTGAAACCTAGTCAGGCGCGTTACTTTGTGTAATTTATTTCATCACTATTGCTCTCAAAACGGTGAAGGAAAACATCGCGAGGAAATCAGCATGTCATGTCCTAGATCCAAAAATTCGCAGACATGTGACAACTCCAACCCGCACTGTGCCCTCGAGGTGGATAACGGCCCACTCCCTCTCAAAAGAGAGGAGGCCTGTGTCCCAGCAGTGGGAACATTATAGGCTGATTATGTATGTCGGTTTTTTGAGTATCGATACTTTAACTATTAAAAAAATAATGAAACAAAAATGAAATAATTTAATAAAGCATTTTTTTTTTAGTTTTTCGTCTTACCAACAGAACAGAAAGCTGCACAGAAGGTAACACGAGGGACATACTGTAAAGGAGTGTAAATGTATAATACTTAGAAGAAAAACGAAAGAAAGAAAAAATGATTTTTTTGCACAAACAAAACGCACAATACAAAAAAAAGTAGCCAAAAGCCTCATACTCAATAAAAGGTTGACAATTTTGTCGATTGCTTGATGTTAGGGCCAGGGACCAAAGACAATAGATACACATTTACACTGACTTATTTTATTACCTAGGTAATATAATAAGTCCATGTAGCCTTGTGTTCACCAACATTTAAATCAACTGATTAAATATTTAATCAGTTGTATATTTAAAATTTCTTCAGGAAATTTGACATAAACCAACTGCTTAAATACCTAGCCAGTGGTTTGAATGTTGGTGAACTCAAGCCTTAATCTGTGTTATTGCGACACTAGCGA
Source organism: Amphipoea lucens (assembly GCA_947508005.1). Taxonomy (NCBI): domain Eukaryota; kingdom Metazoa; phylum Arthropoda; class Insecta; order Lepidoptera; family Noctuidae; genus Amphipoea; species Amphipoea lucens. The sequence continues at coordinate 11,153,039 of OX382382.1, forward strand.
TTGAAATGTGAAAAAAAATATCTGCTGTGCTGCGTGCACTACCCCCCCCCCCCCCACAAAATAGTTGGGCAAACGTCATTTAAAACTGTTCAAAATTTCAAGTTTATAGCATTAGTAGTTCTTGAGATATCCAGCTGTGACAGACAGACAGACTGACTTTTCTATGAAACAGCAGTTTTTTTTTTTTGATAACCAGCGAAAAATTTATACGCCCTACTAGCGTAGAAATTTTTGGTCTAGAATCATGTGCTGTGAATTTATGGTCACAGTTTGCGCGATGTCCATGGCCTCCAGACCCTGACCCCATAAAAAATAATTTTTAGTTTATCGTTTGGATACAATACCCATCACGTTTGCATAATTTGACCCTGCATTGCTACATTAGATATTGCCACAGATAATACTCAGAATGGAAGTCCATTGCATCCATATCAGAGTATTTTATTGTTATTATTTTATCTTGATTACTTACATAAAAAGCTTTGCATTTTCGACATATACTCGTCCACCGCGGATCAAAGCTGTTTAAACAATAACGTGGGTGTTACGAACCTGATTGTAAAGAGATTGGTTCTGTACCTATTAAATTTTTACTACCTATAGTATTTTTATCTCATGATGCGAGTCGCGCTTTCCTTGTGGTTAACAAGTGTACAGTGTTAAGAGCCTATACTACCTCAAATGGCTTAGCGTGATCCTCCGTTATGTCAAAAATACTGCACCATTAATTTTGAAATAAATATATGGTAAAGTTGAGGATTAATGCTAAGTCTTATGTGAGAAGAAAACACGATTCCATAAAATTTTCTCGATAGAAAAAAAATCCAAAGTTACCTCTAACCCGAACAATAAACCGCTGGTATTCAAAAAATACTTCAAATTAGATCATGAAACTTTGCATACTAACTGAACTTACTTTAAAGCAGGTCTTATGTTATTTACTTTTTTATAATTCCCATTATTTTCACTGTAAAAAGCAAATACCTAAACTATTGGCGCTGCCTGCCGCCCAGCACCGCACTCTGTCTCGCTCTCACTCAGTCCGCGAGCAGTATCGTATGAGCGAGATAAAGAGTGAATTTTAGCTGAGGTAGTATAGGCTCTTAAGGGGCTTACAGGACCTAAACGCAAAAAACGCAAGTTTTAGAAACAATAAAAGTATATGATTGACTACAGTAAACAAAGTCCAAAAAATATATGATATCCTTCAGGATATATGCTAGCTAGATAGTGTGTTGAAAACATAATACAACTTATTTGGTTTGATAGGAAAAAATCATGAAGATACCTCTAAAAACTTTATTTTTACAATAAAAACCATACTAATATATTTACAATCGTTATTATTTTTTTTTTTAGATTATTCTACAAGCAACATACTAAAACTCTAGTGTTTTAATTTTTTAGGCCAAACAATAGATTTTTCGTAAATAAATAATTGCTTCATATTTTGCAATAAATTACCAGCGTTGTGTCATCGCGCTTCTCTTTCTTTTCTATGCAGCCCGACAGTGACCGCGCTTTAGGTCATGTAGTCTTCTTAACAGTTGTCCACTTTAGCCCTGGATCGAAAGAGCTGGAAGTCATGGACAGAGGCCTTTGCCCAACAGTGGGATGATATAGGCTAACAGTAACAAGTGTACAAACACGTAATCGTGAATGTGTGTGTAAGCGCAGTGGCTCTCGTTACCATCATCTGCCTAGCCTTTTCCCAACTATGTTGGGGTCGGCTTCCAGTCTAACCAGATGCAGCTGAATACCAGTATTTTATATGGAGTGACTGCCTATCTGACCTTCACAACCCAGTTACTGGGTAATACGATACCCCTTGGTAAGACTGGTTGTCATACTTTCGGGCTTCTGACTACCCGTAATGACTGTCAAAGATCCACGAATGACAGCTGGGACCAGCGGCTTAACGTGCTTTCCGAGGCACGGAGGGGTCTCGACATGTAAAAACGGTCACCTATTCAATGATCGACCGCAGCCAGCGTAGCTTAACCTGATCGATCGACCCGTGCGGCCGTTATTACTTAGGGATGCGTCTCATATCATATAAAGAGTAGTTTAACCACGCTGGGATCGGTGCAATTCATTCATTCATTGAGTGGTATATAAAACGATTGTATATTAATAATTGTCTGTTATTCTTATAGAAATTATGTATAACCACCCCTTAATAAAGGTTGCGGCTGTACATGAATATATGGTAAATTAAAAGAACCTAAACTAAGACCTATAAGCCCTACAGTCCCTACGGCCCTAAGTCCTATAAGCCATACAGCCCTAACCTACCATATAATTTGTAATAAATAAATATATAAATAAGTACAGGATGTCTGCACCAAGAGACCTAAGGTAACAGACGGATAGTGGTTAGGAATTACAGGTGAGGGTGAAGGGTAAACTCACTGCCAGCCCAGCAGACTCACAGGACTGATCAGAGATGGCTAAAGGTGTCTTGGCCACATTGAGGGGTAATGAGACAAGAATAAATTCTAATCTGATTTATTTTACAAATATTACAGCTTATATATTACTTTTTCTTAACACACACAAATGTACAAATATCTTAGTATTCTATGCGTGTAATATGCAACTATGACAATATTTGAAGTAGGCCGCGCGTCCACCGATGAAGTGCTGAATCAATGGTCAAAGGTAGCATTGAACAAATTAGTTACATTAAAATTATATCAATCGTTTATTATATTAACTGATCATTATATCAAATAAAATTATAGGTTCAATTGTTATATCTTGTAAATATTAGAGGTTTTGTAATTATATTATGTTACTTACCCATTACCACACCCCGGACACTCCATACAACGCTCGCAAAATAAATACCTACACTACTACATTAAAAAATGACGTTTGTATACGTATGAATGTGTGCGTGAGGTACTTGTGTTTGCGAGCGCTCTTTGTTAAAGAACTGCGACGAATACGCCGAAGTGCGGGGTGAGGTGCGGTAACTGATGTTAGTGCGGGGAAGGGAGTGGCCTTTCTGTACGTAGTACTTTAAGTATTCTGTGCCATTACTTAGACAAGAGCTACCTCGAGAAATTAAATACAAGAGTAAGGATCCCTAACACCTACCTTTCAGTGTTTTATCCGTATCAGCAGTTATCAGTGTTCAGTTAATTGACAGTAAGTGACGGAAAGTGTCGGGAGTGATGGCAAACAATGGCTACCGTTTGGACATAACATGTGTTTTTGTGTCAACAGCTTTAGACCGGGGGGCTTAATGGGGCCTCAGCAGATCGATAACGTTGAGCTATGCTCGAAAATGCAACGTTTTGGTTATTGTAGTCAAATACATGCATAAACTCCGTTGGTACCGCGCCGGGGCAGTGGCGGATTTACCAATTGGCTGAGTAGGCTGGAGCCTAGGGCGGCAGATTTTAGAGGTGGAAAATTTGGGGCTAACATTTTTTTAAATGTCTTACTGAAATTAAAAAGATTAATATTTATATACCTAGCATGTTTTTTGGAAAGAATAAACAAAGTGAATGCTCAAATTCAGGCTTCAACCGTAGATTTTATCAAAGTTCCCGATCTTTACGAATCTCTTTGCAAGTTTTTCGTAGCTGATGAACGATAACATTTTAATTAGGTATTTTGAAGAAAAGGCGAAGCAGTATACAAAAGCCATGAGACAGTATTGTAGAGGTCGATAGAGGCGGCAGAATAGCCTACTGGCGGCAAATGTGTAAATCCGCCATTGTGATGATCGCCAATATGTATTTAGCTTTTTTTAAAGATATAACTATGTAAGCTACCACTGTCATCATCTATCTAGCCTTTTCCCAACTACGTTGGGGTCGGCTTCCAGTCTAACCGGATGCAGCTGAATATATTTTATATGGAGCGACTGCCTATCTGACCTCTACAACCCAGTTACCGGGTAATACGATACCCCTTGGTAAGACTGGTGGTCAGATTTTCGGGCTTCAATTACCCGTAACGACTGTCAAAGATCCACGAATGACAGTCGGGACCAACGGCTTAACGTGCTTTCCGAGGCACGTGATAAAATTAACCTGCACAACTATTATCGCACTTTACGTCCATTTAAATATCCCACGGCCCGATTCCCATAATCATATTTTAATAAATCTAAATCGTAAAACATCGGTCGCGCCATGTTTGCCGTGCGGCGCTTATCTGTGCAAATCAAACATACCGAGCACACATATTATGTGGTCGAATCGCGGTGGGAAAGCAATTAGCCTCTCTGTGGTCTATGGCACATAAATTCTGGCAATATTTAGTGTTTGGGGCGTGTTTGGAGTCTGCTATGGCTGTTTTTTATTTATTTTATTTATTTATTAAGGATCTCCAACAAAGGATACACATACACAATATAAATTACAGTAATACAAAAGGTCTTTTACGTGTGCTCCTTCAATTACAGGAGACCACAGCATGCACATATAACTAGGAGTAAACACGATAAAAATAGACAAAGTAAATGACTAATGAATACAAAATATAAAAAGTGAAGGAAAACAAATAAAATTAACATGTCAAGAGATTCATATTGCAAATAGTGTAGACAGGATAAGAATAAAATATTGAGAAACATTGAATGAATTTGAGAAAAATAATAATTATTAAGAATTAAAATGTTGAGATTGAGCATTAATATTACAATTGTATAATTATGTTAGTTTAATTATAATTAATTCACATTTCAAAGAGAAGTAACATAGTTATATACTTAGTTAGTTATTATGCGGTGGCTAAATTCTTTTTGTATTTTGAAATTTTCTTTTTTTTTTAGACACGTCTGCGAAGTTACGCTAGGTAATTAAGTTTGTACTCGGTAAATACCTAATTTTTGTGTCGAAGCAAGAGCGAATGCCTTGTTGGTATGTGATCGCTCAAGCAATTTCTGAGAAAGGTGTTCTGGTTGAATTTTTATCAGTCCGTAGTTAGCATAAATTGTGCCCAGTTGTTGGCAATAGCATAAATAATCAGCCTATAATGTCCCCAATGCCGGGACACAGGAAGTGGGCCATAATCAACCACGCCACACGGGCCCAGTGCGGGTTAGTAAATGTCACATTCTCTTCAAATTTTTTGGTTCTAGGACATGCCGGTTTCCTCACGATGTTTTCCTTCACCGTTTTGAGAGCAGTGGTAATGTAAAGTAACAAAGTAAAGTGCCTGCCTGGGTTCGAACTCACGACTTACAACTCGTAAGAAGTCGGGGGCGATACCACTGGGCCACCCCTACTCCTTAGGCGCGTCGCCCACACGAGCTAGAGTCGAGGCGGCGACGAGGCGCGGGCGCACGTTTTGTATAGGATTAAGTATAGGTATGTCGCCTATACATACATACCTATATTTATTCCTATACATAGAAAACGTGCGCCCGGGCCTTGTCGCCGCCTCGACTCTAGGTCGTGTGGGCGACGCGCCTTATTAGCAACTATAGCTGCGCCCCGCGGCTTCACCCGCATAAGTGTCGATCCCGTGGGAATATCGGGATAAAAAGTAGCCTATATGTTCATCCAAGGTGTCAGCTACCTCCAACCAAAATTTTATGAAAATTGGTCCAGCCGTTTGAGCGTGAAGAAGTAACAAACATACAGGGATATTTTTTTATCACCATCCAAATTTTTACAGGATGTTCTACCCATGAATATGAACAACTTTCACTATGGGACCAACTCTGAAATCACGAAAAAAAAATCAGCTGTTTCATACATTTTGGTCAAATAGGTACTTATTGAACTTTTGTATGAAACAGCAGATTTGTTTTTTTGTGATTTAAAAGTTGGTACCATAGTGAAAGTTGTTCATATTCATAGGTAGAACACCCTGTAAAAATTTGGATGGTGATTAAAAAATCTTCCTGTATAAACACACACACACACTCACAAACTTTCGCCTTTAGGTATAATATTAGCGTGATTAGTGTGAGAGGCTCGCGCCTCTTATTAAATAGAAATCAAAGTGAGAGAGTGATCTGTTAATTTATACTATACATCTCTAATTACTCATTCTTATGAATACAAACGTGGGTTTGTGACAGGCTGAGAAATCTAGGATAAACGAAATTCTGTACTCTATCTCACTAAAGTAGACATAAATGTCTCGAAAATCATCATCTAATTCAAATAACCCATAGATTCACACGCAGATAATATCTTAAAAAATAAAATGTCTATCGATAGCGCATTTCGTCAACAAATCGTGAAGATATAGAACGACTGAACGACACTAAAAAGCAAATAATTCATACTTACGTTGACGTTATCTGTGACACCTGTCAATTTGCCCGCCTTAACTGACATGTGGTGGGGTTGCCAGCTCTCGAAATAATTTTGCTAAAAAATGTGTAGGAATACATTTTCGACAAGTTAGAGGTATTTTTGACAGATTCGGTTTAATCTGTCAAGCTCCGCTGATGAGACACAATTGATTTTCTATTGTTTCGTCGCCGATCGGCGAACCGCGCCGCTTGACCGGTTAAAGACATTTATTTCTCAAAAAAGAACATTAAGGTCACTTACAAATTGGGAAATGTATAAAAATATATAATAAAAGTAGATACAGTCTCTGTGATCACATACAAATATACAAAACAGCATAATTAAAAGATTTTATAGGTGACATTCAGATGTTAGTACTTCGTCCTAACGTATTCTTCTAGAGCTTTTTTATATGTATAACATCTGTCACTGCTAAACACATCATCAGGTATCTCATTATATAGTTTTGCTCCCTCACATAGTATCTATATTTTTCCTACCATAGTTAGTTCTAGGTTTTCTTAATTGTATTTTGTCTCGTCGTCTTGCGTTATATGTGTAAGTTTCCTGTTTGAAACTGAGATCAGACTGTGAACGTTTTTAAAATTACGAGAATTGCCCATCAGATCTTTGAACTTAAACGAAGCAAAAGGATTAAGTATTTAAAAGAATTGTAGCAGGTGGCGTTCTGTAATTTCTGCTTACCCTCTTGGAAAGAAGGCGTGAGTTTATGTAAATAAACAAAACAAAGAAAGAAAACAATAAATTAAAAAAAATACTTACAGAGTTCAAACATACCTGGCAACATTACATATCAAGAAAACCCAAAAACGATTCAGAAATTACATTGTGATTCATTGCATCTGACAAGAGATGTGTTTATCTTTATCTTTAAAGATAACAGATATCAGACATGTTGCGACATGCTGAACAAGTTAACATGTTTAAATAGGCTAACTTGTTTGCTAGTTACAAATTGATGTCGTTTAGACGATGGGAATTGGGAATTCTGATGCACTCTTGTCAATGTGTTGTATCCTTCGGAGTAGTACCTATCATTTTTGTAAAGAGAATTCAAACCATTTAATTCAATTACACCATTTATAGGCACTTTTGAATTGTCAGAGAGTCGGTCTGTAAATCGAGTTGTAGCTAGTTGCCCATTCCAAAACGTAGATCTCTATGGAGAAGAACGGGCAAGAAACTCCATGGACACTCTCTTAAATAAAGATTTACAAAATCCTGGGAAATAATGGCACCGATTCTCTTGTTCACAAATTAAACTAAATTTAAGTTCAGTGCATCTTTTTCTTTCTATTTCATTAGGAAAAGGATAGGAGATAAATATTAGTTTAGTCCTTTCAAATTAAGATACTCCATAGACAATTTAGACGTGATTAAAAAATTGGCTATTAAAAATACGTCAATTTACGTCAGACACTGACTAATTTCTCAACAAATTTTTATCTTCTGTCCTTTTCTTAATGAAATAGAAAGAAAAAGATGCACTGAAATTAAATTTAGTTTAGTTTGTGAACAAGAGAATCGGCGCCATTATCAAATTATTGTTGCTTCTAAGCTTCTATATGTGAGAAAAAAAAAAACTGAAAACTGATCTAGGTATATACAGTAAGATTTTTTTATCACCATCCAAATTTTTACAGCCTGTTCTACCCATGAACAACTTCCACTATGGGACCAACTCTGAAATCACGAAAAATCAGCTGTTTCATACATTTTTGTCAAGTAGGTATTGAACAAGGTTGTGGGTTCAAATCCAAGCATACTTGCTTAAACCTTAACCTACCAATATGACTTTTTCAATTCATTGTACTTTCTGAGTTGTGTATGCGTGGTGTTACACGAATGGATAGAATAAGAAATGAGTACAGACGCCAGCACATCAACCTACTACAATCTGTCAAATTTCTTTAATAGATTTTCAACTTTATCACTTAATCACAAGGTTCAAAGTTGATTGGGAAAATCTGACAGTTTCGGGTAGGTTGATGTGCTGGCGTCTGTACATAAGAGGAAGTTTAAAAGTGGTACCGGTAACTGAAAAGTTGTGTCGAAATCGGTTGTCATCGTATGGGCATGTGTTACGGAAAAGTGAGGATAATGTCGCGAGGAGAGTTTTGAGTATGAATGTCGATGGCTATAAGAGTAGGGGAAGACCAAAGAAACGATGGATGGACTGTGTGAATGATGATATGGTTAGAAAGGGGGCGACTATCGAGATGACGACTAATACATACCTAAGTATGGAAGGAAAAGACATGTTGCGCCGACCACTAATAAATTGAGATTTAATAAGGGAGGAGAATGAGGATGATGTACTTTCGGAGTTTATGTTGGACGTCACTAACATCATCGTGAGGAAACCTGGACTTACCTATCTACATCTACACTAATATTATAAAGGGGAAAGATTTGTATTTTTGTATGTTTGTATTTTTGTATGTTACGAATAAACGTAAAAACTACTGGACCGATTTCAAAAATTCTTTTACCGTTAGAAAGCTACGTTATCACTGAGTAACATAGGCTATATTTATTACTAAAAAAAATTAGGGATCCTTAGAAATTCCTACAAAAACCAACCCAAGGTGTAAAAAAAAATAGCCATAAAATATCTTTCATCGCATGCGCTGCGGAAAGTATTGATGATAGAACAAAAAAATGTTCTACAATATTATAGAACATATCAATATCTACAAAAAACTTTGCAATACCATATGTCCAACTATTGTAGTTATGTCACTATAACTACTTTTTTACATTTTAAAAGTTGATAGAAATGCCGATCAAAATCAGACCATGTTATTCTATACCGTTGTATTAATTCTTATCCAAATAAATTATTTTTTATTCAAGACTGTTTCAATACCTGTTGATTACTTTTTGAATTATTGAAATCGGACATTCCATTCAAAAGATATTACGAAATTAAAAATGTCAGTAGAAAAAAAACCGGCCAAGAGCGTGTCGGGCCACGCTCAGTGTAGGGTTCCGTAGTTTCCCGTCCGTCACAATAAGTTTTCCCACGTACAATTCGATAATACCCGACCCAATGTAATAAGTACCTACAGCGCCATCTCTCGGGGAATTGGGTTACTAATTAATACATAGACGTGCCAGAAGTTTTCGGTGGTAATTTTGGATTGCGAGAACCGATTTTAATCATTCTTTTTTTGTTTGAAAAAAGATACGTTCAGGATAATAAAATATGTAAACGAAGTTAAAAAAAATGCTTGCATATACGATTATACTACGAACTTGGTCCAGAAATGATTTTGTACAACTTTTTGTCTTTTTTGTACAAAAACTGTTGGTTCTATCAAGTTCAAAATAATTTTCCTAGAAATTCCTTATAAAGTTCTACTTTTCAGATTTTTTTCATATTTTCTAAACTTATGGTTCAAAAGTTAGAGGGGGGGGACACCTTGTTTTTTACTTTTGGAACGATTATTTCCGAAATTATTGACATTATCAAAAAATGATTCTAGTAAACCCCTATTCATTTTTAAATACCTTTCCAACAATATATCACACGTTAGGGTTGAAATTAAAAAAAAATCACTTCCCACTTTACATATAGGGGGGCTACCCTAATAAAACATTTTTTTCCAATTTTTATTTTACCACTTTGTCGGCGTGATTGATATAAGTACATATTGGTACCAAATTTCAGCTTTCTAGTGCTAACGGTCACAGAGATTTAGCGAGGACGGACAGACGGACGGACGGACAGACAGACATGGCGAAACTATAAGGGTTCCTAGTTGACTACGGAACCCAAAAAAAATACACGCCGATGACGCGCCGCGCCGGTGCGTGTTGCTCCACGCAGCCACAGAATACGACGTTACGTAGCGCAGCGATAAAATTCTCGTGTCCACAGTGTTTGTAACAAAACTCCTCTGAAACGGCTTGACCGATTCTTATAAAATTTTGTGTGTATATTCAGTAGGTCCAAGAATAGGACGTAAACTATTTTTTATTTTATTTTAACTACTACTATTGTTCGTGTAGGGTAGGGGTAGGGTAGGAGTAGGGTAGGAGTAAGATCGGGGTAGGGTAGGAGTAGGGAAGGGGTACGGTAGGAGTAGGGTAGGAGTAGGGTTAGGGTAGGGTAAGAGTAGGGTAGGGGTACAGTAGGAGTAGGGTAGGAGTCGGGAAGGGGTAGTGTACAAGTAAGGCAAGAGAAGGGTAGGGGTAGGATTAGGGTAGGAGTAAGGTAGGACACCACGCGAACGAAGTCGCGCCGGGCAGCTAGTAGTTAATATAAAGTCTGAAATCACCAACCCGTCTTGAGCAAGCGTGATGATCAATGCTGCGGCCTTCTCTGTAGGAGAAGAGGCGTTTGTCCAGCAGTGGGACAGTGATAGTCTGGTATTATTATATTCTGTTGATAAGTTGATAAAGTAGTTGGAGGTTGGTCTCGGCCGTCCTTCGTGAATCTTTGACAGTCGTTACGGGTCGTCAGAAGCCCGAAAGTCTGACAACCAGTCTTACCAACGGGGTATCGTATACTCAGTAACTGGGTTTTGGAGGTCAGATTGGCAGTCGCTCCATGTAAAATACTGACATTCAGCTGCATCCGGTTAGACTGGAAGGCGACCCCAACATAGTTGGGAAAAGGTAAGACAGATGCTAAATAAAAATTCGCCTCCCCTATCTTAATTACCCACTCCAAAACAAACAAATATCAAAACTCGAATACATTAAATACGTTTACATCAAACCTCCTTAGCTCCACACCTCTATAACGAGCTACGATTGTCTATGGCAATCCCCCTAATGGCGCCAATTTAAGTTGAAATGAAATTTTCATCCATATTTCTCATCCCCCAGCATCCCTTGCTCCCTCGCTAACTGCCGTTTATTAATTATAGCCGGAGCAGACTAATTTCGGCGACATTATATAATTTTATGTAGATTGCGATTTGCGCGCGAAACGAGTTTTGAAAGATGCGCCATATTTGTTTTTGGCTGTCATTTTAAAAATCATATTTTTTCTCCTTATTTTAATCTGTCAAGCGCCGCTAATGAGACACAATTGATTTTCTATTGTTTCGTCGCCGATCGGCGAACCGCGACGCTTGACCGGTTAATTATCAAACAAATGACTTTAACTGGATTTACCATAGTTATCAAAAAGTAAACTGATGAATTTAACTGAATTTACAAAAAAAAAAAATACGAACTAACGGATGACTAGGCAGCATGGTCCCTGACCCTTGCCTGTTCCACAAGGAATAAAAGGAAAAAAAAATCTCCTTATTTTCGTTGTAAAATTAAGCATGAAGTTTGATCTTGACCATAGAATCTTGACCATGCTGATGCCCATCAAAAAAACATACCTACATCGAGTCATAGGTATGCTGTAAAAATCAAAGTTGAAATACCTATTGGACGTCTGTCCCACGGGGTAATTACGTAATGGCTTTCATTTTGACAGTTCAACAACATTCATTGCGTTATTTACGTTGTTGAGCAGACAAATTTTTCCAACATTAGAAGCAATGGATTAGCAAAATCATTCATATTGTGATTGTAAGTGTGCAATTAGGGTGCCGCTCTTAGAAATGGAGACAACAAGATACCTGCTACGATCTCGTCACAACAAACCACGTTCTTTATTCCGTACTTCAAGCGTTGTTTTAACGGCTATTTTCCCTTTAACCGGTTGTTAGAAGACCCATGAACATAAATCGTGTATTTTACCTACTTACTTAACCTACCAAATAACTAATATTAAACGAATTCTTACGCAAATCATTCTATTAGGCAAGCTTATTAAGTTCCGTAACAATTATTGAAAAAGTAAGTAATTGTATCATTAGCGACATTCGAGCTCTTTACTAAACTTAAAACAACTGAAGATTGATTTAGCGACCACATTACTTTACTCATTGAAATAATCAGAAAAACAATAATGTTCTACACGTCATTTTTCAGAAGCCGACAACCCGCGGTCGTAAACCAACACAGCGCATTCAAAATCCAGTTCCCAAGAACACCATCTTACTCTTTCTTTAATTCAAATAAAAGTATGCGTCCGTCTCGCTCTCGCACATCGCGATTGGGTTGAAAAGTTCCCGCCTTTACGTCAAAAACAATGGTTGGAAGAAAGAAAAAAGAAGCGCCCGTCTCCCTCGCACAGCGTTCGGATATGTAGTGGAGGAAAATTGTGAAATTGTTTTTGATTTTGTTTTGTTTTTTTTTCTTAATGTTTGTTTATTTATTATTGACTTTTAATAAAATGGTAGCGGTAAAGTGCATTTACAAAGCAATTTGTTTAATTTTAAAGATCCATTGTCTACCATTGTCAGTAGAAATATTAATTTATTTCTTTACTACGTTTTCGTCGGAGTTTTTATGACAAATAACAGGTGATCCCTGATGTAAAGCAGTCTACAAATACTATAATAGGTACATCTAAAGTCACGTTTAATATTCCGAAGGCCAATTTATCGTCGTACTTAAGTACATACCTACTTAAAAAACTTTCAAATTCAAGTCACAACCTCGTCTCAGCGACAATAAATTTCAAAAACTTGTCATATAGGTATGTACCCTAAATTAGAGGTATTCTTGACAGATTGAGACTGCAATGAGATCAGACTGTCAACGATCTTAAAATTACGGGAATTGCCCTCCGATCTTCGTGTTATTACATTGCGTCCGACACTTTGAAACTCATTTGAAATGTCAATGGTAGGGTCATCAGCGCTAATACAATATCCTGAGGGTCGCAAAATTGCTGTTTGAAGCTAAATTAGTTCGGTGGCAGTATTTCTCCGGACGAAATAAATTGTTAGGACTGCTAATTACTAAGTTGTTTGTAAAATGAGCTTTAAGTACTATCGTTTCCGAGCCGTATCAACAGGCTTTAACGCTGCTACCCGACTTCTTAAACACAGCTATCTGAGTTCTTCAGGCTCTCCTTAATACAGTTTTAACGGCGAAATCTTGCTTACCTACTAGGAAAATCTTCCTTAAGGGGCCGGCGAACTGCGCGTGCTAATGTGTAGTTCATACAAACGTAATACCAAAATAATTTGTAAATCAAACATATTCTTAAGGTTATAGTGTGTATTTATTCCGATTGGATTAGGTACAGAATATCTAGGTTTCCAAACATAATATAGTATATATATTTTTTTTTACTTGAAATGGGCTTGCTCTTGACTCTAGCCTAGGTCAAAGCTGACAGAGACAAAGTCGACGATGGAGCGAGCTTACCCAGAAGAAGCCTGTTCACTCTCACTTTAAAAAGATTCGGGTTGTATGCGCTCGGAAAAACAGACGCAGGTAGAGTTCCACTCTTTTGCTGTGCGCATTATAAACGACATTTGACATTTATTTGGGAACCTAGATGTTCTGTTGTTTTATCAGTGTAGATGTTTAATGGTTAGGAAGATAAACACCCACTTCAATAGTCACATATATAGTTTATTTTTGTAGTTAGACAGAAGGAGAAATCACAGTAGTAGCAAGATAGATTTAAGAATATAGATTTAAGAGATAGATTTAGGAAGACAATAGTAGAAGGTACACTGTTAAGAATTTGCATACAAGTAACGAGGGCTTCGCGGCGGTGTATCAATTAGGACTGAAGGTAGGTGTGCGCATCGTCAGCCGCTGGTCCGGCGTGCGCGCACGACGCGGCGGTGTATAGGTATATGTATGTAAGAAACTAGCCGGCCCGCCGCATACTACCGAGTGTCATCCGGCGATGCTTATGAATTATTGTTTTTATATGTTTTGTGATGTGGATGAATGTAAATGCGATTTGTATGAGTGATGTATGTCTGTGTGTTTAGTAATACATAAATAAGTAATATATAAATTAATTAGTTTGTATTGTTGTTGTTTTTAATATATAAAGATAAATAAATTAATAAATACAATAAGTTGCCTACATCACTCCCCTCCAGAGGCCGTGTCTACGGACGATAATAATCAGGGAAATGTACCCGCCTTCCTGATCGTGTCGTCTGTGTAACTGGACTGTCTCGTGTCTGTGGCTGAGTTGGTTGAGGAGTTTGAGGAGGATGTGTAACGCTTTGTGGTGGTCTTAGGTCATCTGACAATATATAGGCTGGTTTCAAGCGGTCTATGCTTACTGTCGAGTCTTTACCCTTGACGCGAATTACAAAATATTTGGCACCCCTCTTCAGTACTTCGTGTGGCCCTGTGTAAGCAGGCTGTAGTGAACCACGTAGCATGTCTTCCCTCAGAAATACATGGCTACATGTGGCAAGATCTTTGTAAACGAAGATTCTGCGAGTAGAATGGTGCTGGGCAGGTACCGGTCGTACTTTCTCGGCATAGGACTTCAGTCGTGCCGAGAAATCGGTTATGTCGGTGGTATATCCCGTTACGTCATGGCCGAAAAATTCGCCTGGGAGGCGCAGTGGCTCACCGTAAACCAGCTCGGCTGATGAAGATTGCAGGTCTTCTTTGAAGACACTCCTTATGCCGAGTAGTACGAAAGGTAACGTCTCAGTCCAGTTTGCGTCAGTATGGCAGGTGATAGCTGCCTTCAACTGCCGGTGAAACCGCTCAACCAAACCGTTGCACTGTGGGTGGTATGCCGTTGTCCTGCGGTGATCAAAACCGATCAATTTGGACAGTTGTTGAAACAGCGCCGATTCAAACTGCCTTCCGCGGTCAGTAACAACTTGTGAAGGACAGCCGTATCGGGACACCCAACAGGATACGAACGCTTTGGCTACCGTTTCGGCGGTGATATCGGTAATTGGTACAGCTTCCGGCCATCGCGTGAAACGATCGACGAGTGTAAGGCAATACCGATAATCACCAGCTGGCGGTAATGGGCCGATCAGGTCTAAATGAACATGTTTAAAACGCGCTGGTGGTAAATCGAGCGTCCCTAAAGGTGACGCGACATGCTTGTTTACCTTCGTGCGCTGGCATGCTAAACATGCCCTAGACCATTCACGACAATTTTTGCGCATAAGAGGCCAGACAAAGCGTTGCGCAACCAGTTTGGCTGAGGCGTTGGCACCTGGATGGCTGAGTGAATGCAAGCAGTTAAATATCTGCTGACGAAGTTGCACGGGGACGAAAGGCCTTGGAGTCGTTGTACTTACGTCGCAGTACAGCTCAGTACGACTACCAGGGACCTTCATCTTGTTCAGGCGAAGAGATGTTTCGCCTTGGAGATTCGCTGCAAGGTCAGGGTCTGTTGCCTGGAGTTTGGCCATGATTTCCAAATCAACTGGCATCTGTAGCTCATTGACGCGGGAAAGCGTATCAGCAACGATGTTGTCTTTACCCGAGATGTGGCGAATGTTAGTTGTGAACTGCGAGATGAAGTCTAATTGCCTAAACTGACGTGGAGAGCAGTTTTTCTTTCTCTCATGAAAAGCATAACACAGCGGCTTATGGTCTGTATAGATGGTGAAGAGAGTGGCCTCTAGCATATGGCGGAAGTATCGAATACTCTCGTAGATTGCCAGGAGTTCACGATCATAAGGTGAGTATTTGATCTGTGCTGGACTTAACTTACGCGAGAAAAATGCTAGAGGCTGCCAAACTCCGTCTTTACGCTGCTGCAGAACTCCACCTATCGCCGTATCAGAGGCGTCAGTGACGAGTCCTAACTTGGCGTTTGTGTCGGGGTGTGCTAAAAGAGCTGCGTTACAGAGGCTCTTTTTGCAGTCCTCAAAAGCTTGCAGGGAAACTCCTGTAATGTCGACAGGGTGGGAAGCTTTAACTGATCCAGTCAACAATGCGTTCAAGGGGGCTTGTATCTGTGCAGCGTTGGGCAGAAATCGCCGGTAAAAATTGACCATCCCCAGAAAACGTCTGAGCTCTCTAACGGTTTTGGGGACGGGGAAGTCGGCAATAGCTTTCACCTTACTGTCGAGGGGTTTAGTGCCTTCTTCTGAGATGTGATATCCCAGAAATGTTATTTGTGAGACGCCGAAGACACACTTGCTGGTGTTAATAAGTACGCCGTAGTCTCTCATTCGGGTGAAAAGCTGCTTGAGATGGTCTTTGTGCTCGTCCCTCGTTCTAGAAAATATTAGAAAATCATCTAAGTATGGGTAGCAAAAATCTAATCCCCTTGTCATTTCATCGACGAATCTTTGAAAAGTTTGACCTGCATTACGTAGACCAAACGTCATGAATGGAAATTCCCATAAACCAAAGGGTGTAGTGATTGCTGTTTTTGGTATATCGTCCTTAAATACAGGTACATGATGGTAGGCTTTCACTAAATCAATCACTGAAAAAAATTTACAACCGGACAGACTGTTTGAAAAATCTTGTATGTGACGAATAGGGTATTGATCGGGTATGGTTCTAGCTGTTAGGATGGGGCTCCGTGGGTCCTTTTTAATTGAAACACTATTTTGCTGCTACAGAACTAATTTAATAAAAATAACTGTACACGGAATATTACATTAAAAATATACGTTTTGAACAAAATTTGTGGGTTGACTGCACTGCTTGCATAGCGAGCAGTTTTATATAGTACAAGAATTTTTCAACTCAGCAATTTTAATGTAGTGATGGAAATTATTTATAACATCTCCCCCCTTAAGACGGAGCTTTATAAATTAAGCGAAGGATAAAATGCAAGAATTAAATTGCTCCAAACAAAAAGGAAGGATTGCAGAAATAATTTCAATAATAAAAGGTAAACAATGATTGAATTACAATATTACAGAATAGTTAAGTTTCACAAATAAGTACAAAACAAAAACACATACAAATAGGTTACAAAAACGAAGGTAATTAATCTAAGGAAGTCCCGAAATGGAAATAAATAACAGTATTGAATTGGTTTTTTTTTTATTTAAAAATTACTTATGTTTCGACTAGATGAGACTCTGTCAAAACTTCTAAAAGCGACTCTATTTTTATTTTTATTAAGTTCCATTTCAGGGAGACTTCTTATCGACTTCTTGTCGCATTCCACAGATTCAGTTTGGATATCCGTTAGCTCAACTGAGGTTACTCTTGTGGCTTTCGGGTTTTCGGTTGGTTTTTTCCCAAAACATGGATTATGTAAATGAATGCAACAAGATGTATATTTACCAGAAGGAAAACAGTTAAAATAAACTTTGTATATAATATAGGAAGAAATAACAGCAATTACAATAATAGTAAGTGTAGAATAGTAATGTCCATATTTGACAATGTGAGACTGATTTTCAGCTTCATGAATTTGATTTTCTAGATGATCTAGTTTATGTGACGCTAATTTTAAAGACTCTAAGTCAACGTCAGTTAATGTTATTGGAGAGAGCATATGAGCACTACTATTTACAATTTTAAATTTACAACAATCATCATCAATAATATTAAAATCTATTTTTAATTGGCTTGGCAAAGTGGTTTTATAAACGTGAGATGGAGCAAATTGCAACGTTTGGAAAAATGCAACACAATCTTTTTTTAACGACAAAATTCCAGTACCTTTTAAGGTGTAGTCTTTGATTTCATTCGTATTTTTACATTTAATAGTTAATTTATTAGGCTTTGACTGTATATAAACGAATCTTCCATCATTAAGTTTTTGCCATAAGTTTATATTACCATAAATTATTTTTGAGTCACATACTTCAGGGAGTGACTGTGTTACTTCAGTTAAAAGCTTAATTTCACAAGAAGGATTATTAATAGTGGATAATATAGAGGGTAATGGACATATTACATAGTCATAATTAACATTCTTACATTCGCTTAAACTATCTAACAATGCATAACTTAATCTATCATCCGCTACAGCCATGTATAACTTAGTGGGATGAATAAGGACATATGTTTGTAAATTATTCTCGTTCCGTGGAGTAGGTAGCGGTAAATTTTTATAGATACTATACTTAATTGGATTGATGAGAGGTATTTCGATAACAAATACTATTTTATTATTATAATAGTAAGAAGTCAACTTTGATAAGTCAATAATGCTGTGAATGTTATGTAGCGATAACGAGACGGAAAAATCTAAATTTCTTTGAGTCATTTTACTTTTAGAAAGTTCTTGAAATAAGTTGGTAGGAGTTAAAACGTAAGGATGTAGGATATTCGCTTTTGCAAATAAAATATAATTTAAAACTGTGTCTAAAATATTGGAAATATACAGCAATGAACTTTCAATGAAATTAAAAATGGAATTAATTTTCGCGATGTTGTTTAAGTTAACAATATCTTTACTACTGTTTATAATCATATAGTTAAGTTTTCTTAATTGTTTATTTACTCTTAATTCGTTGTTGTTTAATTTATGAATTGAATCATTAAAGTTATTAATAGTGAATTGTTCAACGTGAATGTTGTCTTTCATTAAGGAAAATATCAGAGTTTCGTTCTGTTGACAAGTTGTAATGGCTTCATCATATTTCCTGGCATCATCAGCGTCTAATGTGCCGTGGAAAATGTACGACATGATGTTACATAATTTCAGGTACACTAATTTAGTTAAAGGTTCTGTAAAATTTGAAATAGATAATTCTTCAATTTCTTTATTTGTATTAATTTGATCCCTTAATTTCAGTAATAAATTATAAATTATTTTGTCATAATGATGAACTTTAGTAAATAACAAATAGAATATTTTATTGTTTGCATCGACCGACTGTACGGTTTCATGTTCGCGCTCAGCTGATTGCAACTCAGCGGAATTTGGTATCATTGACAACAGCTGTTCGCATTGCGGCATAGTGTTGTCGAAGTCAAGTGAAACGGGACACTCAATGACTGTTTCTGACCGCGGGGGTATGACATACAATGGCTTACTACAACAAATAGGTATTTCGTAACCCTCTAAACTAAGGGTGTTGGTTGAATATTGAATATCTATTTTAAAATGTTGTATAAAATCGCTACCAATTATACCATC
The DNA here is from genome assembly GCA_947508005.1 of Amphipoea lucens. Classification (NCBI taxonomy): domain Eukaryota; kingdom Metazoa; phylum Arthropoda; class Insecta; order Lepidoptera; family Noctuidae; genus Amphipoea; species Amphipoea lucens. The sequence goes on from OX382382.1 coordinate 11,172,194, forward strand.
GTAATGTAAATTGATCGTATCGTCAATCGCGTGAAACAAATATTCAAAAATTATTTTACTTTTTGACGAAACGCGATAGTCAAAACAGATTTTAATAGAACCTAAAGATTTGCAATAGGAATCGTTATCACTTAGGCCTTTAAGTTGTATAATTTCAGGACCAAGCACTGGTTTATTATGTAAACTGGAATGTTTGACAATAGAAATTGTAGAACCAGTGTCGATCAAAAAGCACAAGGGCTTATTATTATAGTTTGTTTTTAAATATACGTGAGGTAAAGAAACTTTGTTATTAATGTAGTTAATATTAAATGTTTCCTCACGCAAACAATCCCTAGAAGAAAGATTCGATTTTTCGAGAGATGAGGGACTGTCTTTAAAATTTAAATCTGAATTAGGACATTTAGAAGTCTCTGTATGTGCACTAACCTGTGTTTGATAAAATTTAGGAACACAGTTTGAAGGACTTGTAGTACCTTTAGTAGCACTAACCTGTGTTGGAAAAAATGTAGGAACACAGTTTGAGGGACTCTTAGTACCTTTATTTGCGCTAACCTGTGTTGAAGACAATGTAGGAACACAGTTTGAAGGACATGTAGTACCTTTATTTGCGCTAACCTGTGTTGAAGACAATGTAGGAACACAGGATTTAATAAAAAGGTTTTTCGCGTCATTTAAATTGTTAACATTAGGTTTCGGCAGACACGGAACCGAAACCTTATTTAGTTTAAACTATCATTTTCATTAGAAGTGTCAACATGATGCACATTAGAGCGATTATTGCTCGACACGGTATTTGAACTCGGTGCAGTTGCACTTGATAGTGTAGAGTTACTTGGATCGGTTCGCGAATTGTTATTGTTTTTGGCTTTCAGCTTACGACATTCGCTTATCATATGACCACGTTTTTTACAATAGGCACAAAATTTATTTGGATCAAAATTAGCATTGGAATATTGATTAGTGTTGAAATTATTTTGTTCATTATTATTATTTGTGCTTACATGATATGAATTAGGTGAAGAGTGCTTATTTTTATTTTTATAACACTCTGAAGCGACATGGCCGCTCTTATTACATGTTGTGCATTGTTTATTAAATCGAGTTGAAAGTTTTGATAAATTAAATAATTTTTCTTCTTCAATGGCATTTGTAATCGCATCTGATAACGTCTTAGGATTTCTACACCGCACAATATGGGAAAAATTTGAGTTCAACCCTAACATGAACGTATTAAGAGCCAAATCTTCCATTGCGGCAATACGACCTACAAGTTCTTTATCATTTTCGCAGCTATAATGAATGTCAGCTTGTAGTCGTGTTAAACATGATTCAATACGGATAGAAAATTGCATCACGTCTTCGGAAGGCAACTGTTTGCATTGTTGTAAATCAACTAATAGGTGAGTGGAGTGTTTTTTCTCTCCAAAAGTGATTTTAAGGAATTGTTTAATCTCTGACCAACTATTAAACTTTTTTAAACAACAAGCTAATTGAGCTTTGCCTTCCAACTGCGAGATGATATATTTACATAAAACGTTCTGCTGTTCTGTAGTTGCTAGGGAAATCGCATTTTCGCAGTTTAACAAAAACGCGGGCAACGACTCACGGTCCCCATTATAAGGTTTTATGAATTTTGTGAGGACAGAAAGGGTAATTTTTTCAGCCATTTTAACTTTTCGAATTGGTACTGGACTGTCCTCTGATGAATCCGAACTAGATGAAGATACGATTTCTTCGGAATTCTCTTTTTTTAGAGGCATTAAAATGATGACGTAATTATCGCAATAAAGCACTACAGAATATCAGACGCACAAAAACACAGAAAAATATATCAATAAAATTGTGTACAAAGACTTGTAAAAGGTGTAAAAATATTATAAATCTTATTTTAAGAGTGTTCTAGGAAAATTACGTAATTTTTGAAAACTTTGGAAAAAATCACTTCACTAAAATAGACTTGAAAGCACTTTCACTAGATAAATAGATAGGAAAACTCACAGTAATAGTGATATAGCAGCAGCGCACGTGAACATCCTGGGAAGATGACGTCACACACACGTAGTGCGGCGAGACACGACGTGGCGACCTGGCGACTCAGCAAGTCGTATTACAGGTCGTCGACACGACACGTTGCGTTCTGCTTGCACGCGGTGCGACCACGTAGCTGATGGTGGATGATGTACAGACGGAGTTCCTCTTGTGATGCGGGCTCGCACTCGTATAAGTGGAGACTGACCGTCGATCACAGGGCAGCAGGAGGTGTTCCGGGGTGATGCGGGCTCACGCTCAATAGCGGAGGCTGATCGTCGATCACGTGGATTGCAGTAGCGCGGGCTTAGGTTTTTGAGGAACCCAAGGCTTATCGTCGACCACTTACCGAAAGGACTTCTAGGTCACGGAGCCGACAAATACTATAGTGCAGACGAGTGGAAACGAATTCGCGACGCCTACACCTATAGATCCCAGTATTCAAGATTTTTCCTGGGATGCCACTTCTGACACCAATTTTGTTAGGATGGGGCTCCGTGGGTCCTTTTTAATTGAAACACTATTTTGCTGCTACAGAACTAATTTAATAAAAATAACTGTACACGGAATATTACATTAAAAATATACGTTTTGAACAAAATTTGTGGGTTGACTGCACTGCTTGCATAGCGAGCAGTTTTATATAGTACAAGAATTTTTCAACTCAGCAATTTTAATGTAGTGATGGAAATTATTTATAACATAGCGTTAAGTAACCTATAGTCACCACACGGACGCCAACCGTTATCTTTTTTGGAAACTAGGTGGAGAGGTGACGCCCATTGACTGTCAGACGGACGTACAGTGCCATTAGCTAACATAGCCTCAAATTCTTGTTTAGCTATCTTAAGTTTATCAGGCGCGAGACGACGAGGTGAGCATGACACTGGGGGGCCTGGTGTAGTGCGAATATAGTGTACAGTGTTGTGCTTGACGACACCCGGAATACCAGCAGGGCGTGTTAGTTCCGGATATTCGGACAAAATTCTGTGAAATTCGCTATCACCAACAGTCGAAACTTTAACACTTTGAACATTGCAATTTAATTTATCTATAGTGGCTACAGTGCTAACAGTGGTTAAAGTATCAATAAGTTTTTGTTTGCTGACATCGACAATCAGTTGGTAATGAGAAAGAAAGTCTACCCCTATTATAGCTTTCGTGACGTCAGCAATGACGAAACGCCACGGGTAGTTACGACGTAACCCTAAATCTAGGTTTAATTGAATGTAACCATACGTATCGATAGTAGAACCATTGGCAGCACTTAGTTGGTATGACGTTTTACAACGGCGGCGATCACAAAGCGCGGTTACAGGGTACACACAAATATCACTACCCGTGTCTATTAAAAACTGTATATTTGACTTGCGATCCGTAACAAAGAGGCGACCCGTAGAACTAAGGCAGTCGTCCGTCGCCATCACTGACTGCCCGGTGTGTTTTCCGCCTTGTAGTCACAGGGCTTGATGCATTTCTTTGCCTTGGTGCCATGTTTGTTGTGGTACCAGCAGATCGGGAAGCGTCGATAACTGGATTGCGACCTGTGCGGTGTTCCACTCCGTTGTTGTTGTCGGGGTCGTGAATCTCGTTCGCGAGGTCTCGATTGCCGATTCACCTGAGCCGTGAGTGCGCTCACTTGACGAGTCAGCTCCGCAACTTGCCGTGTCAACTCGTCCACTGGTGATGATGAAGCTGCTGCGACCTGTTGCGTCGGCGTTGCGATGTCGTTTACACGGTCTGCGAGTTCGGCTAGGTTATCCAGTGACAACGCCGATTGCGACGCGACGATTGACTGCATAGCTGTAGGTAGACGACTGCTCCAGATGGTCCTCAAAAAATCTTCGGGTATCTCAGGGCCCGCGAGGTGTTGAAGATGCCGTAGAAATTGTGAAGGTTAGCGGGTACCAAGCTGCTCGTGCATCAATAATTGCTTGACTTTATTCTCTCGAGACACTGATAAGCGTTTTATGAGCTCGTTCTTCAACCTCTTGTAGTCGGGTGGTCCGGTTAGAACGTCTTCCACTTCCGCGGCGTACTGTCTGTCAAGCGTGGCCAAAATATGGTAAAATTTTGCCGTTTCATCCGTAACTTTCATAACAGCAAACTGCCCTTCCACTTGCGCAAACCATATCGCCGGTTTTTCGGGCCAGAAAGGTGGTATCTTCATATGTATCGGTGCAGGCGTAGTGGATATGGTCGCCGATCCCGGATTTGGTTCCGCCATTTTGAAGCGACGTTCACGTGTACGCTCAGTCACCTGAGATTTCCTGGAGTCCTCGCTGCTGCTAGACATCAATCTTCTTTTTTTTTTTTTGCGTCGGGGTCACCAGTTGTAGATGTTTAATGGTTAGGAAGATAAACACCCACTTCAATAGTCACATATATAGTTTATTTTTGTAGTTAGACAGAAGGAGAAATCACAGTAGTAGCAAGATAGATTTAAGAATATAGATTTAAGAGATAGATTTAGGAAGACAATAGTAGAAGGTACACTGTTAAGAATTTGCATACAAGTAACGAGGGCTTCGCGGCGGTGTATCAATTAGGACTGAAGGTAGGTGTGCGCATCGTCAGCCGCTGGTCCGGCGTGCGCGCACGACGCGGCGGTGTATAGGTATATGTATGTAAGAAACTAGCCGGCCCGCCGCATACTACCGAGTGTCATCCGGCGATGCTTATGAATTATTGTTTTTATATGTTTTGTGATGTGGATGAATGTAAATGCGATTTGTATGAGTGATGTATGTCTGTGTGTTTAGTAATACATAAATAAGTAATATATAAATTAATTAGTTTGTATTGTTGTTGTTTTTAATATATAAAGATAAATAAATTAATAAATACAATAAGTTGCCTACAATCAGTCTAGTTTTTTTATTATTGAACTGAAAACTTCTTCAGCCGCGTTGGGCATTTTTTGAGATGGGAAAAAACTATAGAACTCGCGCCACTGTTACCGTAATCGACACCGCCTCGGATATGTTCGGCTGTCTCGGGATGTACTCGGTTTTAATGTATAATCGATATGTCAGTGAGTGGTGGAAAAGTATTCTGTTTGTGTTTTGTTTTCACTTCTGTCGGCACTTCCGGAGTGTCGCTGTTTTTTTTGTTACGTTTTCTTTAATTAAACTGCACACTGTAGACCACGCTTGCCAAACGGATTGGCGATCGCAAATGCAGTTCACATATTGCAAAATATTGACCGAACACAGTTTTGTCATTAACTCCAAAAATCCACATGGACCCTACTGCCATTACATTCAAATATTACAAATTTTATCAGTACACACATTAGGGTGTCAATTTTTATCAAGAGTTCGTGACTTTTTGGCTTTTCCAGCCAATAGTTTAGAGTCAGCACTTAAAGAGTCTACAATGACGTATTCAATCGTAAAAGTGAATTCTGATTGCCACTTTAAGACTAGGCGCACACTATGCGACATGCGACTACGGCAGCTCGGCAACTAGATGCAACGACAGGCATGATCAGAGATGTCAGCATACAGGAAGGGGCCTGTCAGGGCCGAAGCCTGCCGGCGGTGCGGGATTGTCCGAAAGGGTTACCGCTACCCCGGAACATAGAGGGCTAAGGAAGGAACACGGATGGGTTTTAGTCAGTAAGAGTCTGATACTCCCTTCCACTCCACCCAGAGCGGGAGGGGTCATTTGATGATTTACCATCCATAAAAAAAAAAATTAAAAAAGGCTGCGACAATCTATATTACTATTGTCCGCGCGGAACTAGTTGGCCGCTGAGGTGGGGACAGGGGTGAGGCGGCGGTTCGCAACGCACGTACTGAGTAATGCGCCCCCGCCCCTCCGTCTCACCGCTCACATACCTAAGGCGCGGCCAACTAGTTCCGCGCGAACTATAATAATAAAGCTGAGAAGTTTGTTTGAACTCGCTAATCTCTGAAACTACCAGTCAGAATTGAAAAATTTATTTTTGCATTTGATAGCCTAATACTTGAGGAAGGCTATAAGCTAACATCACGCTAAGACCCTCAGGAGCCGAGCAAAAAGAAAACAAATCAGAAAGAACGATAAGCGAAAACGTTAATCGCCTGCTAGGCGATGCGACGCAACGGGCTAGGTCGGGGGAACAAGTTTCATGCAGACGTAGTCGCGCGCAGAAGCTAGTTTCCATATATATATTTTTTTAACCTCCGCACATTTGGCGTCGAATTGCAGAGTCGCAACATTCGCAACGACAGGCTATACAGGGTGAAATTGAACACATGCGACAAATCGAAATGGGAGATTGAATTCGTCATTATGAACACCTTTTACTATGGGATCAATCCTGAAATCGCGAAAAAAAAATCAGCTGTTCCCTACATTTATGTTCGCATAACTCGTCAAAATGCAAGGAACAGCTAACTTTTTTTTCGCGTGTTCAGGTTTGGTCCCACAGTAAAAGTTGTTCATAATGATGAGTATAATCTCCCATTTCGATTTCGATTCAACCTGTAGAAGTCGCACGCTCTCGCTAATTGCTGCAGCGTCTAGACCACAGATATAGATATACCTAGATAACGCAAGAGCACCTACTTCGCGTGCCAAAAATCGCACCAGCTTACGTTCGAAAATCATAAGCCACCACTTTCGCGCTCAGTCCTGCGTACTGCTGGCTGGGTGAGCGTGAGCGAGAGAGCGCGAGCTTGTGACGTCATAGTAGGTAGTCAAAAAGTGGCACGCTTAGTTTTCATACAGTTCGTGATACTTGCGTTATCTAGGTCTATCTATATCTGTGGTCTAGACGCAGGCTGGAGATAGTCATTCTAGGATTATATGAACTTAAAGGATTGTATAGATGATTTTAACGATTATAATTCTGTAAAGTCAATACTGGTATTAACTACCGAAATTAAAATGCGCTGGTTCTGGTAGTTAAACAAAGTATTACAGGAAGATTTTTTATCACCATCCAAATTTTTACAGGGTGTTCTACCCATGAATATGAACAACTTTCACTATGGGACCAACTCTGAAATCACGAAAAAAAAAATCAGCTGTTTCATACATTTTAGTCAAGTAGGATATTGAACTTTTGTATTAAACAGCTGATTATTTTTTCGTGATTTCAGAGTTGGTCCCATAGTGAAAGTTGTTCATATTCATGGGTAGAACACCCTGTAAAAATTTGGATGGTGATAAAAAAATCTTCCTGTTGTATATCTGTCAATCAAAAATAAAAACCAAAACGTAGAAAAAACAAAAGGTATAAAAAGGTAAAATATTAAAAGGAAGAAAAGACTTGGACAACTGGTATTCAGCTGCATCCGATTAGACTGGAAGCCGACCCCAACATAGTTGGGAAGGCTAGACAGATGATGATGATGAATTCTGTAAAGTCATGTTTGTTGCGAGAGAATCATATCGCACGCTGAGAACGAAAGTGACCGATTTCAAAATATGTTAATCAACATTCAACAAAACCTGCAAATGGCAAAAAACACTCGATGACAGTCGCAGGTAACCGTCTTGTCGTCGTCAGTCGCATGTCGCATAGTGTGCGCAGTGGTTAATGGACAAATAGTTGGAAAATGTCACATTACACATTAATATTGTGTAATAACGATATCGGTATCAATATTTGTATTTGTGAACTTAACTTTAAGCTTATCTAATGGACAGGCGCCACGTCTTGCTTGTGAGAGCCGAAATGTAGCGCTTCTTTGAATGACCCACGCGTAAAAAACGGCTTTTAAAGCTAATTCCTTAACCCTTTAACCGCCCGACTTTATATCTGTTGTCGTGCCCCCAGCGACCGAGAAAAAAAAAAGCCGTAAAATAAATATCGATGAAACGAGCTGTGATGATATAATAATAATACAGATTAAACGAGATGTGTTATTTGGTCGTATATATACGACTCTGGCGGAATGGGCACGAAAATATTTGTCGGATTAATCCAACGTAGGCGGTTAAAAGGTTAAACTACCGAGTAATCTTTGAGTCGGTAGGTAAAGCATGTTGAAGGTCATAGGTTCGAACCCAGACAGGCACTTACTTTGTGTAATTTATTTCATCACCACTGCTCTCAAAACGGTGAAGGAAAACATCTTGAGGAAACCGGCATGTCCTAGAACCAAAAATTCAAAGACGTGACATCTACCCACCCGCACTGGGCCCGCGTGGCGGATTACAGCCCACTCCCTCTCACAGAGAGGAGGCTTGTGTCCCAGCAGTGGGGACATTATAGGCTGATTACGCTTCTAGTCAGGGTAAAATTCTCAATCTAGTTGAGCTTGTTTTTTATTTTAATAGCCTGCAAGGTAACCGACATAGCCCGAAGAATTGCCAAACTTAAGTGGCAGTGGGCAGCGCACATTGCTCGCAGAACAGATGGCCGATGGGGCCGAAAGATTCTGGAGTGGCGATTGCATGCCGGAACACGTAAGGATGGAAGGCCTCCACAAGATGGACCGATGACCTGATGAAGGCTGCGGGAATCCGCTGGATGCGGGAAACACAGAACCGGTCGAAGTGGCGGTGCTTGGGGGAGGCCTATGTCCAGCAGTGGACGTCTTTCGGCTGAAATGATGATGATGAGATTAATTCATAAATGTTACACCACAGCTGAGTAAGGACACCACTGACATTTAGATTAATACAATATTACATTTAATTTAATGATTTTATTCTCCTCATTGGTTTGGACGTTGTTGAAATGGCTGTTTCTTTTGAGCTCAGAACGGTATAGCGAATCACTCTTCGCCGATGGTACGGTTCGCCGAAATCACTCTTAGTCGACGGACGGTTGGTTCCACGAACAAATCCATCGCCGATAGAACTATTCGCCGAAAACACCGTTCATCGATGGTCGCTTCAGCTACAACACCTTTTACCGATGGAACGGGTCGCCGAAATACTTCACACACAAATCATTTCACATCAGCTTCCTGGTTTAGGTCTTTTCATAACATACAGTGATTTCCTCTTAGGGCTTCCTATAAGGGCTTCATAGATATTATTATTGGCCAGTACCTACCTACAGTATTGTTTGCATGTTGTGCATATCCTAAAGAGGAAATCACTGTATGTTATGAAAAGACCTAAACCAGGAAGCTGATGTGAAATGATTTGTGTGTGAAGTATTTCGGCAACCCGTTCCATCGGTAAAAGGTGTTGTAGCTGAAGCGATCATCGATGAACGGTGTTTTCGGCGAATAGTTCTATCGGCGATGGATTTGTTCGTGGAACCAACCGTCGACTAAGAGTGATTTCGGCGAACCGTACCATCGGCGAAGAGTGATTCGCTATACCGTTCTGAGCTCGTTTCTTTTGTTTTCAATGTAGATTTAAGTATATTCTAAGTTACACTTTCTTATTTTCTTGTTCATATATTTAGATTATTATTATGTTGACATTAGTAATTATTTTATTTTAAATGTGTGTGTCTGTGGTTTCGACACCACTAACTTTATTATTATTTGTATACTCTCGAGTAAAATGTAGCGAACTGACCATCTTATTATAACATCCTATTGTAAGGGGACGGACCCTACATTTACGAATTTTGAGTTCTTGTTCAGACCCACTATGGGTCTAACAATCTACGAATCAATCTTACTAATAAGCTGAATAGATTGTTTGTTTGTTTAAACGTAATCTCAGTAACTACTAACCAGTTGGATTTGAAAAAATATTTTTGCATTTGATGGCCCAATTCTTGAGAAAGGCTATATGCTATTTAACATCAAGCTGCGACCCTCAGGAGCCGAGCAAAAACAAAAAAAAGCCCGAAACATCGCTAAGCGAAAACGCAGTGATAGCGCGGGTAGGCGATGCAATGCGACAGGGTGGGGAGAACAAGAAATTTCACGCGGACGAAGTCGCGGGCAGAAGCTAGTCACAAATATTTTTTCATTCACAATATGGCATGACAAGTATTTCCTGTTTTATTTAATATCTCATCCAAAGATAAATTATCTACAAAAAAATATCCAAGATCTTATTCATGAGTAACACGTAACTCCAAAGCAACCTTGAGACATGGACATGAATCACTAAGATGTGGAAAATATAGCTGGGTAGGCAGGTAGGTAGGTACACACAATAATATCGATTGTAATACATGAGTAGCTAAAATTGAGGATGGATTGAAGTGACTCGTGGCTAAACAATAACAGCACCAAGCCACACGAGTCTATCTTCAAGGTTAAGCAACACTTGCCGAGGCCAGTCCGTGGATGGGTGACCATTCATTACATACCAAGACCCCTCAGTTCCTAGGAAAGCACGTTAAGTAGTTAGTCCTGTCTCATTTTTAGTAGATCTTTGACGATCGTTTCGGGTAGTACCTACCTACATAGTAGCCATGTTCGTGAACGGGCGCCGTCAGTAGGGACTGGTCATCTCTTTGCTGCCATGGCTTATTTTATTTTATTTAATATTTGAATTGTTGTTTTTTCTTATCTTTTCGTTATGGACGCTTTTAACGTTCTGCATCGTTCTCACATGTATAATTTTTAACATGAATGATGTAACCAAAACTTTGTAACCATATTATTTTGATTTAAAAGAGTGTCCATGGAGTTTCTTGCCCGTTCTTCTCCATAGGTACCTACGCTTTGGAATGGGCAACTAGCTTCAACTTTCTGACTGACCGACCCTTGGACAATTCAAAAGTGCCTGTAATTGGTTTAATTGAAAGAAATGCTTTAAGTTTGAGTTTTGAGTTTGAGCCCGAAAGTCTGACAACCAGTCTTACCAAAGGGCATCGTGTTACCCAGTAACTGGGTTGTGAACGTCAGATAGGCAGTCACTCTTTTAAAAATATTGGTAAGATTGGGAGCCGACCCCAACATGGAAAAAAGCTAGCAGATGATGAGGTAAAAATCAACTCAGCCTATCGCAATTCGCAGTCCACTGCTTAAACTCAAACTCAAAAAACTCAAAGCATTTATTTAATTTAAACCAATTACAGGCACTTTTGAATTGTCTAGGACATAGGCCATAGGCTTCCCTCCAGACTGCGCCACAGCACCCTGTCCTCCGCCTTCCGCATTCAGTCTACCCCAGCCACCGTCTTTAGGTCGTCCGTCCATTTAGCTGGGCGGCGGCCCACACTACGCTTGTCGATACGAGGTGTCTACCCCAGGACTCATAAAAATATAGGTACCCAAATAACTATAAATTCTTTAAAATTTCAATAATACACACTACAAAACTATAAGAGCCTTAAAAATTTATTTTATTCTTTATGTATATGACAGATTTAGACCCCATCAGAGTATCGACTAGCAAGTTTCCCGTCACATAGATACCTATACTTACAAAATAATAATAATAATAAAATATATAGGTAAGTATCTATTCTTTTTTTACTTCATAAACAAGACCGTCTTAGTCAAATAATCCGCCCCTAACTGTTCCCGGCGCAAAGGTGCCCAAAACGCCTGCTGCATTGCCAAGTTAAAAAAAAAAATAGGCGCAAAAATTATTTATGAAGTACAAATAGAACATTTCAGACAAAAGTTTATATCGTTGGTGTTTGTATCTACTAATGGAAAAATCATTGTATCATAGACATCAGCTAAAATAATACAGACAAAACAGTAATATCTTAAAAATAGGCTACTCTCAAAGATAAACCAGATAAGCTCTAAGATTGCCATGAACATTATCTTTAATTCTACTTTGATAGGAAAAACCACAAACATAGTGTCGAAAGATATTGAATCTTATAGTTAGAATACTTATTGTCTAAAATCACACCGGCTGTCGCTGAAAACCAGCGCTGGAGCTCTGTCTTGCAGAGAGTCTTAGAATTATGCTGAGCAATGGCCGTTTTGCGTGGATGTGACACAAATTTTCCCCCAAAAATTGTCCTTTTTTGTGTTTGTGTTCTTTTTGTAGGTTGTAGGTTCGAACCCAGACAAGCGCTTTGCTATGTGTAAATTATATCATCACCACTACTCTATCATCACCAATACTCTATCCACAAACGATGGGACACTTAATATCGAGTCCTGCGTGTCCTGTCAGCTGCACGTTACAGGAACTGATGGACGCTGGTGATGGCGCCAAACAAGTAGCCGAATTCTGGGCCGAGTACATTTAGATTGCTATCGACACGCTAAGAAGAAGACCACTACTCTCAAAACGGTGAAGGAAAACATCGTGAGGAAACCGGCATGTCCTGGAACCAAAAATTCGAAGACATGTCGTGACATCTACCAACCCGCACTGGGCCCGCGTGGTAGATTATAGCCCACACCCTCTCGAAAAGAGGAGGCCTGTGTCCCAGCAGAGGGAACAATATTAGGCTGATTATGATGTTCTTTTTCTGTTTTCTTTCATTTTTGCCGCAAATAAACGTATTTTCTTTCTTTTTCTTTCTAAATCAATAAAACATGAATGATTAGTATTACGTTTGTAGAGGAAACATCATCATCATCTTGTATCAAAGAAACAATGGCAGGACTCCATGTGTACATCATCATCATCTGCCTAGCCTTTTTCCCAACTATGTTGGGGTCGGCTTCCAGTCTAACCGGATGCAGCTGAATACCAGTATTTTACATGGAGCGATTGCCTATCTGATCTCCACAACCCAGTTACTGGGTAACACGATACCCCTTGGTAAGACTGGTTGTCAGACTTACGGGCTTCTGACGACCCGTAAAGATTGTTAAAGATCGACGAATGACAGCCGGGACCAACAGCTTAATGTGCTTTCCGAGGCTCGGAGGGGGGGCACATTTGCCGCCAGTAGACTATTCAAATTTTACCGCCCTTACGACCTCTACAATAATATCCCATGTCTTTTGTATACTGCTTCGACACCATCGCCTTTTCTTAAAAATACTTAAAATTTTCTCGTTCAGCTACGAAAAATTTGCAAAGAGATTTGTAAAGATCGGCAACTGTGATCAAATCTACGGTAGAAGCCTGGATTTGAGCATTCACTTTGTTTATTAATTCCAAAAAACACATGGTAGGTATATAAATATTAATCTTTTTAATTTCAGTAAGACATAAAAAACTAACAATCTTAAAATAATAATATGTACAAGTATATAAAAAGGGAGGGACATAAAATAAAATGTTAGCCCCAAAGCCGCCCCTAAAATCTGCCGCCCTAAGATCCAGGCTACGCAGCCTGTTGGTAAATCCGCCACTGGGTCTTAGTATGTTAAGATGGTCACCCATCCACGGAGCATGTGTACAAATGTGCAAAATATGTAATAGTTTTAGACGAAAAATGCTCCGCATACCATGGACCGCCAAGAGAACGAACAAATCTCTACTCGAACAACTACGCATAAGAGATATACTATGCACGATCTGTTACTAAAGGATTCTCGGTGACTTTGGTCACATTGCCCGTCGGGAACCAGATAACCTTGAAAAGTTGGTTATGATGGGCAAGGTAGATGGGAAAAGACCCCGCGGACGGTCACAAACCGCTGATCAAACTATGTAACCACCCTCACTGGACTCCATTACCACCGCCCTGAGAGAAGCCGAGAACCAAACGAAATGGAAGAACGTCGTACATAAAGCCACGAAGGCCTTTCAGTCAGACGACCTTCAGTAATAAAGTACGCGACAAAGGCGATTTGTGACTGTGTGTGTGTTTATATGTTTGTTACTTCTTCACGCTCAAACGGCTGGACCAATTTTGATAAAATTTTGTATGGAGGTAGCTGACACACTGGATTAACATATAGGCTACTTTTTATCCCGATATTCCATTGGGATCGACACTTATGCGCAGTGGCAGTGGCACTTGCCGCCAGTAGGCTATTCAAATTTTGCCGCCCCTACCGACCTCTACAATAATGTCCCATGTCTTTTGTATACTGCTTCGCCTTTTCTTCAAAATACTTAAAATGTTCTCGTTCATCAGCTACGAAAAACTTGCAAAGAGATTTCTAACGATCGGCAACTATGATAAAATCTACGGTAGAACCCAGAATTTGAGCATTCAATTTGTTTATTCTTTCCAAAAAAACATGGTAGGTATATAAATATTAATATTTTTAATTTCAGTTTCTAAGACATTTAAAAAAAATCTTAGCCCCAAAGCCGCCCTAGGCGTCAGCCTACTCAGCCTATTGGTAAATCCGCCACTGCTTATGCGGGTGAAACCGCGGGGCGCAGCTAGTAATAAATATTTAGCAAAGAGTTCTGATGCATTTAGCTCAAAACCATAGACCCCAAATAGGATTACGAAACAGACGAAGCCTCTTTCATAATTACCGTTTTCGTTTATAAATTCTTAACATATCAAATCGCTCATAAGTAGGTAGTCTTTTGTCTTGCTGAAGTATTTACAAACGGGTATCAACAATAGAAATCAGAGCTTCAACAGTAATTTTCGAGTGCCATAGACAAACCAGTTAGCCATCGCAGACCTATTTGATGAACCTATTTATCTACGAAAGCTAAATTCAATTACGCATACTAAAATCAAGTCGGCCGTGACTCATCGGAAGCTCATCTATTTATCTTCGTGTATATATATGCACTAATGACAGATAAAGCTATAAGAGTGTATTTGTTTTTTTGTTTGATCGCGCTAATCTCTTAAACTACCAGTCCGATTTGAAAAAGTATTTTATTATAGCATTGTGTGACTTAAGTGTACGTTTAGGTCACACGTGCTATAAAATAGTATATGATATGTGTCACTTAAGTAGTGTTATCGTAATGATAGCTTAATTCTTAAGGCTATAGGCTACTTAACATCACGCTATGACCCTTAGGAGCCGATCAAAAAGAAAAAGAGTCGAAAAGATCGCAACGCGAAAACGAAGTAAAAACGGGGACAGGCGATGCGATGCCACGGGATGGGGGAACAAGAAATTTCACGCAAACGAAGTCGCGGGCCGAAGCTAGTTAAATATAATCTCAGCTTTTAACAACTCATCGTTAAACCTTCTTAAAAACATAACCTGCTTTTCATTTTAAAAACCAACACAGTCCGTTGTAAGAATAAAAAAAAAACAAAAAAACTACCGTTCAAATATGTCGTTAAGAGAAAATAAGCGAGCTAAAGAACATTATTTGGTTGTACAAACACAAAATCTGCTGTGGTCTGGATAAACTTGTAGAATAAGACGATTCATGCGTGAATCCCTTCGTGCTAGAGCAAGAAAGACAATATAAAAGCGAGAGGGAACACTTTAGGGGTGGGGCGTACGAAAAACCAGCGAAACTTGAGCTTTGGCCGGCTAAAAATTTGTAGGTTATGAATGGAAATGTCAGTGTCAACGTTTTCTGGGAGTACCGCCCAGTCGTTTTGTCCACACACGGCACAATATGACGATAATCGGTGCTACTCGTCGCCTTAATAAAATAATTCAGTTGTTTGTTACTACTGCTCTCGGGTGGATATCCGAACGCGTTCGACATTTAGATTTTATTATTTCGTTTTTATTGCGCGGCCGCTAAACTGTTTCGGTGTGTGCCTGTTTTTTTGATTGATTTTAAAAAAAAAGTGTTAAGTGGACTTTTTTTGTCTGTGCTATTTTTTTGTTTTCTTTTTTCTAGTTGATAGGTGAGTGTTTTTTTTTTTGGGAATATTTGCAACGATACGTATTGTATTTATCCATACTTAATATGTATTATAAATTCGAAAGTAACTCTGTCTGTAGGTTACCTTTTCACACCTAAACCATTGAACCGATTTAGATGAAATTAGGTAATGAGATAGTTTAAGTCTCGGGAAAGGACATAGGATAGTTTTTATCCCTATATTCCCACGGGATCGAAACTTATGTGGGTGAAACCGCGGGGCGCAGCTAGTCTTAAATGATTAAAAAACCATAATCTGCTGAGAAAAAAAAAGACTATTATTGATAAAAGCTGCTAAGTACATACTCGTAAATATTTACGTTCTTCGGTCTCTCTATTAGATTCTTACAAGAAAATATTTGTAGAGGTCATATATCTACGTGTTTGAAATTGACAAAAAAATTATTCACAATCTTTTTGTAGCTAGATCTTTGTATAGAAAATAAATGATATTTAGTTCTGTAAAGTTTTAACAAAGTTTAGCTAACAATGGTTTAAAAAAAATGTACCTACTTTAAAACTACAAAACGTCATGGGTATTAGTTTCATGTGAAACTAATTTTCGGCACGAACCTGCCGTATAGACGTAAATCACACTAATGTAGGTACCTAATATAGAATAAGAATAGTATTTATTCATAAGTTCACATACTTATAAATTACATAAAATTTACATCGTTACAAAGTTACATATTGATATTATGAAGAAAATATTAAACTGCCTAAAATAAATCTAGTGTATAACTTATATATATATATTGGTTAAAGGCCTAATGAATACAATAGCGACCTGCGATGTACTTAGGTTTATTCAAACCTGTGTTTCAGGCCATCACTTAATGCTTTAGTTTATGTTAAGTACTTTACATAGAGCTAGCATTGATACATAATAATTATATTTTTAAATACAAATTGAGAAAATTGAAATTGATTGAATTGAATTGATTGAAATGAGATTATTTACATAGACGAGACTTTCTGTAGGTACATATTTAGCTAGGTACTTACCTAAGGAAAAGTCCTTCTTACATAGCATAACCAAAGACAATTTGAAGGGCTTGACAAACTCTCTTCACATTCCAAACCGCACTCTAGCAATTCCGTTGACTACCGATGCATATAACAGCAAGAAATATTTGTAGGACATGCAAATATTTGACTCGATGTGGGGAGTGAACCCGCAATCCTGAGTTGACTTCTAAACTAAATGGCGGACATTTAATTACGGTTTACCAGTTTTGGAACTCGTGAAAACAGTATCTTAATACTTAGTCCGTCTGCAAAGAGTATGTTATAGACTGAAGTTTATTTTACATATATTCAAATACAAATCTAAAAGGTCCCATTAAAATAGATAGACAAACTTTTAGAAATCATTCAGACCACTAAAATAAGGACGATGGTAAAAAAATATATAAGAAAAACGGATTAGATACTTACCTGCAAGAAAAATAATCAACTAACGAATCTATACTAATGTGCGGCGCAATTTATTATTTTAGGTCAAAATAAAATCACTTTAATCAGTTTTTTTTTTTGCTTGGATATCTTTGTTAAGACGTACTGAGCGTTGTGTTAAAATTTGTCCATCTATTTTAATGGGACCCTGTATATTGGAACAAAAACATATTACGAGTACAATTGTTGTTTACGTTAATACTGCGTTAGTTTAATAACTGTGTCGCAGTCACGGATATCTATGGTCGCAGTACATCTTCATTACATAGTACATAGTGCTAATTCTAATCAATTGTAATTAAAAGCATTGTAAAATATTTTTCTAAATAAAAGAGTTACTGTTTAAGTGTTTAAGTGGACCACCAGTCGTTTTTTTTACCATACTCCATAGAAAAAGAGACCCGTGGCTAAACAATAACAGCCATACAGATCGATCGATCAGGTTAAGCTACGCTTGCCGCGGTTAGTCTGTGAATGGGTGACCATCTTTACATACCGAGACCTCCCCCGTGCCTCGGGAAGCCTGAAAGTCTAACAACCAGTCTTACCTAGAGGTATCTTATATACACAGTAGGTAACTGGGTTGTGGAGCTCAGATAGGCAGTCGCTCCATGTAAAATACTGGTATTCAGCTGCATCCAGTTAGACTGGAAGCCGACCCTAACAGTTGGGAAAAGGCTAGGCACGGACGACGCCATAGAAAATATTCGTATGGATAACAAATTCGAAAGTGGCCTAGTCAAGTGATTAAATGATTTGACTTTGGTTACGGGTTACGGCAATGCAATACGTTTTTCACCATTTATAGTGTAGCATTGTCATTGTAGCAAAAAATCAGTCAAAAAATATAGCAGACATTGACACGACAATATTTTATGTAAAAACTAAATAATATTAAATGAAAGCCATGTAATTTCAGAAGGTAGATAGGTTAAATAAGTACAATTAAATGTGACTGCTGTTATTTAAATTGATTATATTTAACTCCACATCAATCTTGACTAATAATGTTTTTTGTACTTTTATTACAAAGTGTGCCCCTAAAAGAGTATTTTTAAACTTCTGTCTAATGCTATAGTAAATGGACTATATATACAGGGTGAAATTGAACACATGCGACAAATCGAAATGGGAGATTATACTCATCATTATGAACAACTTTTACTATGGGACCAAACCTGAAATCGCGAAAAAAAAATCAGCTGTTCCCTACATTTTGGCGAGTTATGCGAACATAAATGTAGGGAACAGCTGATTTTTTTTTCGCGATTTCAGGTTTGGTCCCATAGTAAAAGTTGTTCATAATGACGAGTACAATCTCCCATTTCGATTTGTCGCATGTGTTCAATTTCACCCTGTATATATGTTTAACAATCGAAAACTTACACCCTAATTTTAGTGAAGTTTTTATTACTAAACAAAAATCAATCACCGAGTTCCAGCTAACTAAGTCTACAAACAAAAATAGATTTTAATTAACTGATACGCTTCGAGTGTTTAATTAAGTATATTAAAAGCTTCTCAGCGATGATTGAGCGCATTATCACTATATTAATAAACCGTTATCAAACATTTAGTCGCGTGTTAGCGCCTATCAGTGAGCTAATTTTATCAATAAGCCCTAATTACCCGACTACGGCGAAGCAAAAAGGAGGGTTATGATTTTGACCGGTATGTATGTATGTATGTATGTTCATCTGTTCCCTCATAACTTCTAAACTACTCGTCATAATTAAACAAATGAGGTATCGTTGGAAGCGTCTTAATCGTCCGCTGATTATAGGCTATGTGACGTCACATTAAATTGAATATGGCGCCCTCTAGCGGACATAACGACATGACCTAAAAAAAATTTTTGTACGTTTTAAATTACGAGAATTGGCCTTCAGATCAGAGATGCGTTTATTTTTTAAATGTCGCAGTATCATGCTGAGATAGCCTTTTGTTTGGCCTCGTATAGGACTTTCTGTTTAATTTTTCTTATTATTACTTTTTTTTAAATTTTGTCTTTCATTTTTGACTGTGTTTAGTTTAGTTTGTGATCTTCCTGTACTAGTCGCAATAATTACTTTTTCTTTCTTTCTTTCTTTTAGAGGAGGCCTGTGTCCCAACAGTGGGATCATTACAGGCTGATTATGCTAATTATGCAAAGTACGAAAGCTACCGTTGTCTATCATAAACTCTATGGAAAGAGGTGTCCGATTATTCTATCCCCACCATCATCTGCCTAGCCTTTTCCCAACTATGTTGGGTTCGGCTTCCAGTCTAACCGGATGCAGCTGAACACCAGTATTTTACATGGAGCGACTGCCTATCTGACCTCCACAACCCAGTTACTGGGTAATACGATACCTCTTGGTAAGACTGGTTGTTAGACTTTCGGGCTTCTGAGTACCCGTAACGACTGTCAAAGATCGACGAATGCTAGCCGGGACCAACGGCTTAACATGCTTTCCGCGGCACGGAGGGGTCTCGGTATGTAAAGTTGGTCACCCATCCACACACCAACCGCGGCAAGCGTAGCTTAACCTGATTGATCGACCTGTGCGGCTGTTATTATTTAGCCACGGACCCCTCTCCCCAACAGTAAGCAATATTAACCATATTATCATTATTAATATATCGTTATCTATCTATTAAATGGGTACCTGTTTGGTATAGTCGCGTGTCGGTATTAATAACAGTGGCTTCATTGTTATTAAAACAAGGGGTTCTTGTATTTTTAACTAGCGACCCGCCCCTCTTCGCACAGCTTTTATGAGTTGACAGTTTTGTCAAGTCGTCGAGATGTCTTTAATATGACAAAACATCGAGATGTCTTTAATATATCGATGGAGAAGTGTCAATATCTAATATCTAACATTTTAGCGATTTTCACTTTATTGCATATTCGTAGGTAAAATATCAAATAGCTCATATTTGCAAAGACATAAGGTCTTGAATCGACGACGACGTTTCCTACTATTAGTTTAATATAAGTAACTTCTTTATTAAAATATTAAAAACTATAGAAATGAAACGTTTTTTTCGCCTCCTGTAAAATCATGATTTTGTAGTTATTAGATATTGATACTACACCGTCGATATGATAGTTTAATATCAATCCAAAATAAAACTGAAGAGTTTTTTTTTTGAGCTCGTTAATCTCGCGAACTAACCAGTCGGATTTGAAAAAATATTTTTTATTTGATAGCCCAATTCTTGAGGAAGGCTATAGGCTACTTAACATTATGCTAGGACCATTAGGAACCGAACAAAACATAAAAGTACGCTAAGCAAAAACGAAGTAATACCGCGAGCAGACGATGCGATGCGACGGGGTGGGACGGGGAACAAGAAATTTCACGCGGACGAAGTCGCGGGCAGAAGCTAGGAACAATATAAAGCTTGTGTTTAAACTACAATAAATATCATTGCGAAGTACAGCCACGAACACTAATATGTCAACACTTGGCAACTTTCAATTGCGATTTTTTTGTGAAATAACGAATGCAACGTTGAAATACGACACTTTAGATAAACATAAGGGTTCGAAAATACTATGTTCGTAATAACATAAAATTTCATTCAAAAATAAAATAGAAAATCGCCTTTGAATAAAGCCAAGTGTATACATACTTATGCTCGTGACTGTACACATTCATAAAATAAATTTCATTGATACAGAGATCTGGATGACGTTCGACCATTCAACGTAAATATTTGCTCTCATATGTATGGCGCAGTGATCAGAAATAAATTTACTTGAACTATCAAAATGTTTGTCCATATTAAACACAGTCATAGACATATTAGACCGTTGTCTGAAGGCCAACTCTCATTATTGAAAATCTAGTCGCAGTCTCATCTCGGCGACAAACAAATGTCAAAAACTTGTAAAAATGTAGGGAAATTAGAGGTATTTTTGACAGATTGAGACTGAGATCAGACTGTGAACGTTCTTAAAATAACGAGAATTGCCCCTCAGTTGTTGTTATTCTAAAATCCAATTCCCGTAATTAAAAACGTTTAAAATCAACGAACGAGACGAGATGAGACTGCCAGTCTCATCTCAGCGACAGTCAAAGTCAAAAACTTGTCAAAAATGTAGGCAGATTAGAGGTACTTTTGACAGATTCAGACTGATATCGAACTGTAAACGTTCTTAAAATTACGAGAATTAATGCCAATCATATTACTGACATTACAAGCACATGAGAATCGTCAACTTTATTTTTAAGGTCTGCAACGCGTCGGCAAACCCTTAGTTTCGCAGTTGTCTGCATTTTCCATCAGGCGGACGGTCGCAGCAATAAAAAAACTTTTTGACAAAAAAAAAAAAAACAACCGACTTCAAAAAAAGCACTACAAAGTGATCAATCAATCAATCAACTTAGCCTATCGCAGTCCACTGCTGGACATAGGCCTCTCCCAGACTGCGCCACAGCACCCCTGGGGTGTAAGGGGGAGCACATAACAACCGGACTCCTCAAACGTCAACCTCACCTGCGCGCGGTACACCCTGCCACTGACAGACGAGGCGCTGGCGACCGACCGATGGCGGTATAACCATCCCACAAGCTAACCTAAATCCTTCAGAACGATGACGGGCAGCAGCGTCATCGTTGCGAAAGGCTTGGCTCTGCGGTCACCAACCCGCATGCCCAGCGTGGTGACTACGGGCATTAAACCTCCCACAAAGTGATAAATAACTTTAATTTCGGAAGTCGGTGTCGTTGGTTCCGCATTTTCGTTTTTTGACACCGACTTCCGAAATTAAAGTTATTTATCACTTTGTAGTGTTGTTTTTAAGTCGGTTGTTTTTTTTTGTAAAAAAGTTTTTATTTTTCACTTTTTAGTTGTACCTACCCCACACAAATTCAATGAACACTAGTGCATTGAAGATACCGACTAGAAGAATCATCAGGATTCGCATAGAAATGCCGGAGATGCAGTACATTTATGTATATAACTTCGTACATAAGAATAATTACCTAATGTATTATATACTAAAACCTTCCTGAAAGTATGTAGATTACATTAGTGAAAGAATGATCAAAAGTGGTTCATTAGTTTTTGAGAAAATCATTGAAATCGGTTGCAAAATATCTCCAGTCAACATTCCTGTGTTTTCATATTGAAAAGATATCGGAAAATGGAAATATAACACAGATTGAAGGTTGCTTTACAAATATTTGTGCTGAATCCGCCCGGCCATCGAGCTGCTTAAATATTTTTCTAATATTTATTTATCTCGTTAAATGATTTGTGAAGGTTGATAAATGGAAAATTGAAAAAGTTGCATGAGCAAAATCAGCCTTTAACGTTCCCACTGCTGGGACACAGGCCTCCTTTCGGTGAGAGGGAATGGGCCATAATCCACGACGCTGGTCCAGTGCGAAAAATATAAAAAAAAAACATAAAGTAAACTTTTATTTTTAGGAAGTTCTTTTCAAACGAAAGACCCGATTTCGATGTTATGCAAAAAATAATATTGGTTGGTTGGTTATGGTTTTCAACCCAGAACATAGAAAAGTTTAGATGTGGAAGTAGCCAGTTGACCAACTTCATCATCATCATCATCATTTCAGCCGAAAGACGTCCACTGCTGGACATGGGCCTCCCCCAAGCACCTCCACTTCGACCGGTTTTGTGCTTCTCGCATCCAACGAGTTCCTGCGGCCTTCACAAGGTCGTCGGTCCACCTTGTGGGAGGCCTTCCAACGCTACGCCTTCCGGTACGCGGTCGCCACTCCAGAACCTTTCGGCCCCATCGGCCATTTGTTCTGCGAGCAATGTGCCCTGCCCACTGCCACTTAAGTTTAACTTACTTCTATTTAATTTTTTTTTAAGTTCAACTTACTTCTACTTATTTAATTTTTTTTTAAGTTCAATTTCTATTTAATTTTTTTTTATATCTACTAGCTTCTGCCCGCGACTTCGTCCCCGTGAAATTAGACTCTCCCCCTATTCACCCTCTTGGGGGTTGAATTTCGAAAAACCCTTTCTTAGTGGATACCTACTCTTCACAAAGGACACACCCTCCGAATTTCATGTCTCTAGGACCAGCGGCTTAGGCTGTGCGTTGATATATCAGTCAGTCAGGACTTTGAATTTTATATATTATATAGATTGTATTGGGCTTGTGGCTATGTAATAACAGCCGCATGGGTCGATCGATTAGGTTAAGTTACGCTTGCCGCGGTTGGTCCGTGGATGGGTGACCATCTTTACATACCAAGACCCTACCGTGGCTTGGAAAACACGTTAAGCCGTTGGTCCCGGCTGTCATTCGTGGATCTTTGACAGTCTTTACTGGTCGTCAGAAGCCCGAAAGTTGGCAAGCAGTCTTCTCAAGAGGTTTGTTTTACCCAGTAATTGGGTTGTGGAAGTCAGATAGGCAGTCGCTCCATGTAAAATACTGGTTTCCAGCTGCATCTGGTTTGACTGGAAGCCGACCCCAAGATAGTTTGGAAAAGGCTAGGCAGATGATGATATCTATTATATTTCAGTTGTTTTGTTGGCTTTAGAGAAAAGTTACCTTCTTTAACCTTTTAACCGCTTACGTCGGATTTATCCGACAAATATTTTCGTGTCCATTCCGCCAGGGTCGTATATATACGACCAAATACCACAGCTCGTTTAATCTGTATTATTATTACATCATCACAGCTCGTTTAATTGGTTTTTAATTTTTTTTTTTTTGGGGCGCTGGGGCCACGACTGCTGATATAAAGTCGGGCGGTTAAAAGGTTAATATGAACCTGAAGGCTTAAAGGATGTTCATACTTTTGCCCAGAAAAATAGCGTTCTATAAAATCTCGTAGGCGAAGCGTAGCGTAGCGACATAGACTCGTAGACCGTCTACGAATTCCGTAGACCTACGCTCTAATTACGCAGCACTCGTAATCCTTGAATTGTAACAGTTTAACATTACTAATTATTATGTATTCTCTATCATATCTTAGTACTATGAGTTATTCAGATGTATAAGCTATATTACTTGTACAGTTTCATCAAAATCCGTTCAGTAGTTTTTGCGTGAAAGAGTAACAAAAATCCATCCATCCTCACAAGTGCTGATTCTCAGCCTAATTACCCGACTACGGCGAAGCAAAAAGGAGGGTTATGATTTTGACCGGTATGTACGTATGTATGTAAGTATGTTCATCTGTTCCCTCATAACTTCTAAACTACTTGTCATAATTTGACAAATGAGGTGTCGTAGCGTCTTGATCGTCCGCTGGTTATAGGCTATGTGACGTCACATTAAATTGAATATGGCGCCCTCTAGCAGAAATAAAGTCACGACCTAATAAATTTTTTTTTTAATCGTGCTGTGTTGGGTATCAAATTAAAGGGCTTAATTAGCACATTTCAAAACTATAAATATTACTGAAATAAGCCCCAAAACAATTAAATAAAAAATAAGTCTTAAAACTAAAACCCGACTACTGAAAAGGATGAAAAAAGAAAGTACCTTCCCGTGGTCGCATGCCGCTGTTTATACTTACATATAAGCTATGGTAGCTTGCGACCACGGGAAAGTACTTTCTTGTTTCATCCTTTTCAGTAGTCGGGTTTTAGTTTTAAGACTTTTTTTTTTTTTTTTTGAATAAACGACTTTTGATTTTGATCTACAACTAATTACAAGTCCATCCTAACAACAATTTCTTTTCTCCCACAGATACATGATGTAAAACGCCGCCACAACAAAACAATGTCTTCTCAAATCCTACCACACGGTATTTACCGCCGGGACTCGAGCGACATCCAAGAAAAACCCCTAGAAATCGACACAGAATCCAACCCAGACCGTAGCCGGTCCAACAGCCCCAAAAACATGAAATACTACAAACAAATCGATGAAGAAAAAACTATACTAAACCAAGGGAAAAAGTCATTCTGCATAGACGCGTTACTCTCACGACAATTGCCTGAAAGCAGTTTGCAAGACAAGATGGCGCAGCAGAAATATTTGACGATCATTCATAACAAGAATTATATAGGAAGGTACCAAGAGAACTATGACTCCCAAATCGAGCAAAATATGATAAATAAATGTGAGGGTCGGGAGAGTCCGAGGTCTGGGCAGAGGAGTCCTAGGTCTGGGCAGAGTAGTCGGTCTGCGAGTCCAGGGTCTGATGATGGGAATCGGTCTGGGAGCTATAGTCCTCCGATTTCGCCGGGCGTTGAGGGGGGAAATGAGGAGTATGAGAGTTATAGACCAGGTGAGTTGAATTTTATTTGTTTTTTGGAAGATTGTTTGTAAATGAGGATCGTACTAGCTTAACTTTACTTGAGTAAGCCAGGAGTCAGCACATTCCTTAAAAAAAAAACAGTAGCACTCCGGGAGTGCTAACAGAAGTGAAAACTTCAACAATTACGTGTGTATTTTTAAAAGCATAGTCATTTTATAAATATGTTTGAAGGCCATTCTTCCCAAAGAAAATGTAATCGCTCGTTGATGTCTTTATAATGGCCAAAACTTAAAATAGAGGTGTCGGTACCGGTAACAGTGTCGCGAGTACAATGGTTCTTTTTCCCCATCTCAAAAAATGCCCTGAAAAAGATTCGGGGATTTCCCGGGGGGATTCGCGATGTACTCGGTTTTTAACCGACTTCATAATGTATCCAAACTAATATTATAAATTCGAAAGTAACTCTGTCTGTCTGTCGGTCTTTCTGTCTGTCTGTATGTCACCTTTTCACGCCTAAACTGCTGAACCGATTTCGATGTAATTTGGTTTAGAGATAGTTTGAGTCCCAGGAAAGGACATAGGATTATTTTTATCCCGATATTCCCATGGGATCGGAACTTACGCAGATGAAACCGCGGGGCGCTGCTAGTGTCCGCTATGTCAGTGAGTGATGGCAAAGTATTCTGTTTGTGTTTTGTTTTCACTTCTGTCGGCACTCCCGGAGTGCCACTGTTTTTTTTTAAATTTAATTCTATCTTTTATGTTGTAAATATCAATGTTTTACTAAACACGAATTTTCTATCCTACAGGCATAATCCCAAAACCCGGCCTCCTACCTCAAAACCCGGCCCTCGTAGCAGCGCAGTCCGCAGCCCTATTCAACTACCCTCAGCTGTCACAGCCGGGAGCTCTGCCCCCCGGGACGCCGCTGCCATCCGCCTTCCACCACCCTGGAGACAGGGTGCTGCATCACATGCAGCTAGAGTGGCTGGCCAGGACCGGCATGTTTTATCATAGGATACCCGAGCTCGGAGGTACGTGGTTATGTACGTGAGATTATAGATTCTTTTGAGAGGTTGATATATTGGTGGGTATATTTTGTGTATGCTTGGAAATATACTCAGGTTTTCGTGGATCAAAAGCTAGCTAGAGGCTTATAAGTCAATTTAACAAAGGGCACTTAGGCGTCGAAGTATTCGTCCGCATCGCTGTCATCCGGAAACGTGCCCAGAAGACTGGCAGCATTGCCCCGTTGAATGGCAATGCTAATTCTTTGGCCAAAGAACGACCCAGCCCTCTGGTCGCGCGAAGTATCGACCAGCCGGCGAGAAATTTCCTTAAAAAGGAGACGCGCGCTCGGGCCCCAAACGGCTCAAAGCTGTAGTTGCCTATAAGGTTACAGTATTTGCGCCGCTTGAGGGTCTCAGCAGCCGCAGCAGCGGCGCCAGCACAGCCCGCCGTGCTAGGAACATGAGTTGGCGCAAGGGTATCGACACAATTTTGATAAACGAATGGTACAAATAACTAAAACGTGAATCTTAATCAGAGAGGTTTTTAACACCTTAGACTAAGCTTATGTACTTGTGCTAGGGATTTGGTACACGTCGATAGTACATCTAGTGGGATTCGGATTTATGATCTATTGCTCACCAAATCTGACCTCCACTGGTAATAAAGTACTTAATTAATATTTGGTGCAAGATACGTCATCATATCTAATAAAAAAAACCCACCGGTTACATTTTCCTTTATTTTTAAAACCACAATCCAAAATAAGACGTCTAACCTAAAAAAACCTGATGAAATCTCTCACACACATCTATCTATATATATAAAATTCAAAGTCCTGACTGAGTGACTGATATATCAACGCACAGCCTAAACCGCTGGTCCTAGAGACATGAAATTTGGAGGGTGTGTTCTTTGTGAAGAGTAGGTATCCACTAAGAAAGGGTTTTTCGAAATTCCACCCCTAAGAGGATGAATAAGGGGAGGGTGAAATTTCACGCGGACGAAGTTGCGGGCAGAAGCTAGTATTTACTATAATAGGTGTATCTAAATTCAAACTGATTTAGTCATTATTAATATTTCAAACATCATCATCATCTGCCTAGCCTATTCCCAACTACGTTGGGGTCGGCTTCCAGTCTAACAGGATGCAGCTGAATACCAGTATTTTACATGGAGCGACTGCCTATTTGACCTCCACAACCCAGCAACTGGGTAATACGAAACCCCTTGGTAAGACTGGTTGTCAGAGTTTCGGGCTTCTGACGACCCGTAACGACTGTCAAATATCTACAAATGACAGCCGGGACCAACGGCTTAACGCTTTATATTTCAAACATCTATATAACAATAATGTTCAAAACAAGTGCATAAAAAATGTCTCACCACATCACACCAATATTATAAAGGCGAAAGTTTGTGTGTGTGTGTGTGTGTTTATATGTTTGTTACTTCTTCACGTTCAAACGGCTGGACCAATTTTGATAAAATTTTGTATGGAGGTACCTGATTCCCTGAATTAATCTATAGGCTACTTTTTGTCGCGATATTCCCACGGGACCGAAACTTATGCGGGTGAAACCGCGGGGCGCAGCTAGTTCAAAATACTCTCAAAACTCATACCAAGACAGTCAAAAGATAACATAGGTAGATGTAGCAACAGCACACCATTCATCTTTTTTACCTAAGTAATCTAATCTTTTACGAAGCAAATGGAGATATTTACAATATATTATCTGTAAGCAAGTTGAACTTAATCTGTCATCGAGATAAATGTCATCGATCAAACTCGAGACAAAATAGTAATATAGCATAGAATTTTCTTTATTATGTACACCATATAAATTACAGACATAAATATAGAAAATTTACAATGGGTGACACAATGGGCGGTAATAGCAATAATAATGTTTCAAGGAATAGGTTTGTCTATTCAAGTTTCCAGCATAGGTAGAACCTAGACTTATTATACTGTGGCGCCATCTATACCGCCACATACAAACTACGCATCATACTGACGTCACACAAAATCCTGCATCGCGCAAGCAAAGTTTACCGCTATACAACGTCCCGATATCAATCATCGCGTCGGACAATTGCTCACCAGACACAACACCCGTGTGGTCGGAAGATTCTCCCTTTTCTATGGAGGATGAGTGAACTTTACACCGTGTTCCTCATCCTTTTATACTACTAAGTCAGTATCTATTAAAGTTTTTAACATTAATTTTAAAAAAATGATTACTCAAAAACTATAATTAATAACCTCTCTGGTCACATACCAATTTTAGCTTAGCCGACCTGCAAAATCTGTGAAGTTCAAAACGTTATAGTTTCTGGGCCGTGACTTCGGAATCTAAAAACCTAAAAACATCTTGCTCAACTCGGAGTACGAGACTAGAAAAAAAAGCAAAAAATTAATAAGATGTAATATATTTACCCCTAAAACAGGGTCAATTTTGATGAACGCTCTAAAGTAATAAATGGTATTCAATAAGTTATATTTACATAATTTAAAAAGCTAAAAGTCTTAAAATAATAATATGTATCTAAGTACAAGTAGGTAGGTATATAAAAGGGATGGGAAATAATCAAAGGGCATCAAAAAATTCGTCCGCATCGCTGTCAACAGGAATCGTGCCCAAAAGGCTGGCAGCATTGCGACGTTGTATGGCAATGCTGACTCTTTGGCCAAAAAATAGGCCAGCCCTCTGGTCACGTCAAGAGTCGAGCAACCGCTTGGCGATGTCTCGAAATACTAAATACGCTCTAAAGTCACATAAATCAGCTACAGACAGGCATATCCACACGTAAAAACTATCATGTCATACGTATATTAATCAATTAATCATATTGTCATACTTATAAGAAAAATACAATTTTTTTTTATCTTTTATCACAGAATCAGAGACCTTATTTGACAAATAACATGTCACTCGCGCTATCGATGTTGAAACAAATATTATTTTCATCTTAAATCGAAGATGCATTATATTCTTATCACCTGTCCGGAATAGACTAGCCCATTTTCTTTGTCATACTGCGCCCCGCGGTTTCACCCGCATAAGTGTCGATCCTGTAGGAATATCGGGATAAAAACTATCCTATGTCCTTTTCCGGGACTCAAACTATCTCTATACCAAATTTCATCTAAATCGGTTCATTGGCTTAGGCGTGAAAAGGTAACATACAGACAGACAGACAGAGTTACTTTCGAATTTATAATATTACTAGCTTCTGCCCGCGACTTCGTCCGCGTGTTTCACCCTCCCCCATTCACCCTCTTAGGGGTGAAATTTCGAAAACCCTTTCTTAGTGGATACCTACTCGTCACAAAGAACACACCCTCCAAATTGCATGTCTCTAGGACCAGCGGTTTAGGCTGTGCGTTAATATATCAGTCAGTCAGTCAGTCAGTCAGGACTTTGAATTTTATATGTATAGATTAGTATATTAGTATGGATTGTGGAAAACAAGACAACGTAATAATTTCATCACCACTGCTCTCAAAACGGTGAACATAACATAACACTTTTGACTCTGGGAGGCTGGGACACAGCCCTCCTCTCGGTGAGAGGGAGTGGGCCGTAATCTACCACGCGGGCCCGGTGCGGGTTGGTAGATGTCACATGTCTTCGAATTTTTGGTTCTAGGACATGCCGGTTTCCTCACGATGTTTTCCTTCACCGTTTTGTGTGAGAGCAGTGGTGATGAAATAATTTACACAAAGCATAGCGCCTGTCTGGGTTCGAACCTACGACCTACTCCTCGTAAGTCGCGGTCGTTACCACTTGGCCACCACTGCTTTGCACTGCACTGCTAAATACTTACACAAAATAAAGTTCGAACTCGCAACCTACAACTCGTAAGTCGAAGCCGATGCCACTAGGCCACTAGTGCCAACATTAGGTGGACCATATGCCAATTTTCGTCACTTTACTCATCATCTGCTTGCCTTTTCCCAACTATGTTGGGGTCGGCTTCCAGTCTGAGAGGATGCAGCTGAATACCAGTATTTTACATGGAGCGATTGCTTATAATCTGACCTCCACAACCCAGTTATTTGGTACCTTTTTTTTTTCGGGGGAAACCTTTAAAAGGCATCTGGACTTTGGGGCAAAAGACCAGGTAGTGTGGGATTCTCACTTCACTAAAACCACCCCGGTGATCACCATCAGCACATGGAGGAGGTACCGTTACCTCTTAATAGACCAATCCGGAACCCCCTCAGTGCAACGCCTGTTAGGTCATATCCCTGGGGAGACTGTAAAGGGGTCTCGAGTTATTGGGTACCTAATACGATACCCCTTGGTAAGACTGGTTGTCAGACTTTCGGGCTTCTGACTACCCGTAACGACTGTCAAAGATCCATGAATGACAGCCGGGACCAACGGCTGAACGTGCTTTCCGAGGCACGGAGGGTTCTTGGTATGTAAAGATGGTCACCCATCCACGGACCAACCGCGGCAAGCGTAGCTTAACCTGATCAATCGAACCGTTTGGCTGTTATTACTTAGTCTCAAGCCCCTCCAAGATTTCGTCACTATACTAACATACAAAAAAAAAACATTCGAATAATCTAATTCTTATCGATTTTAATTCGTAAAAACGATGACATATGTGTCAAACATGATTAGCAGTATTAAACAACCCCAAGGGTAAATAATGTTATGCGGGGGGTAAAGTTGCCAGGGGTAACATTCGTTATGGGTAAATAAAATCAAATAAATTAGCCGGCACTTATTTTTATGGGGTCATTTGTGTTTAGTGATAGATTTGAAGTAATTTCGATAATTTGCAACTCAAAATGTATTCGTAATGCATTTAAATTATGAAAAAAAAAAACAAGTTAAAGCGTATTTAGTTTCATTTGAGTGTTACTTCTTCCGAAACGGGAATATTTTCAAGTTTCAATCTCGAAATCTTCGAAAGACTGAGGTCGGACCCGTGCTTCACCTAGTTTCTCCACCTCACACAGTGTCTACATTTATTTATCTAGTTTTGCTATAGCAGGTATTGTGCAAAATAAGCAGTTTTTTACATATTTTTCTGTTCTATTCTTCTTGTCTGTTTATGTATTGTATACAGTCAACAAAAGAGATAAGTATGCAGGATCGTCGGATATAGGGTTGAAGTTTAGTTTAGAAGCCGATGGATGTTGTCGACTGAAATTTAATTTGATAAATGAGCTGTTTGTTATCTATTAATAAAATTAAATTTTATTCGAGAACATCCATCGGTTTCTTACTAAACTTCAACTACGAGTATGTCCGACGATCCTGCATACCTATCTCTTTTGTTGACTGTACATAAGCAAAGAAAAATTGACAAAAGATATATGTTTCACTTGCAAGAGCGCCTAAGCTTACTATCGGACAAATCGTACATATATGTTCGCATCGCTTAATGTAGACATTTCGAACAGAATGTCAATTTGATGACAGTTTATTTACATTTATGATAATTAATTCTAATTAATTGATAATTCTGTTACAATAATTCATGATAGTTTGTTTACTGATTGTTAATTAGTAATTACACGTCGGGATAGAGAACCTATATAACTTGAATAAATTGTAATATGCAGTCATTGTGCCATTCATAACATATCCTGTAATGCGCCTCGAAAAACACGTTAAACTTTTTGTCCTGGCTGGCATTTGTAGATCTTTGACAGTCGTTACGGGTAGTCAGAAGCCCGAAAGTCTGACAACCAGTCTTACCAAGAGGTATCGTATTACCCAGTTACTGGGTTGTGGAGGTCAGGTAGGCAGTCGCTCCATGTAAAATACTGGTATTCAGCTGCATCCGGTTAGACTGGAAGCCGACCCCAACAGAGTTGGGAAAAGGCTAGGCAGATGATGATGATGCAGTAATTCTGACATCTTTACCCTGCATTGGCCATTAACTGTCTCAAAGTCATAGCATTTATTTCAATGAAACCATTTACAGGCACTTTTCACTTATCAAGGAGTCGGTCAGTTAGTCAGAAAGTTGAATCTAGTTGTTCGTTCCAAATTCAAATCTATATGGAGAAAAACGGGAAAGAAACTCCAAAAAAAATGTGTGATTCTAAAAAAATTATAAAAAAATGTAAGAATCGGTTTTCATAGTTCTCTCTGTAAAAGTAAAAAAAAAATAAAAAAAATCGATTAGTTTTTCAGAAAAAAAAAATAAAACAAAGTGATAAAATTTAAAATGATTCTGGGGTTACTTTGGAACCCCCCGTTTTTAACATAGAATCTGAAAGTAGCCCCAATAAATCATTTTATCTGGTAAAAATCGGTATTGATAAAAAACTTACCTTTTTTTGCATGAAACAACGTGTCATCACCAGCGCACCCGCAAAAAGGATTGTGACAGTTTACCAGTGTAGTCATCCGAAAAAAAAATTCTACCAAAAGTTGTTCCGTTTTACGCAATTTGCAATTTTATATCGATAAGAAGTTTCTATCAAATTAACCCCGTGATTCAAAGTAACCCCGGTTTACGGTATATGACGCTTTGAATCAAAAACATAGCCTGCCGACCCATCTAAAACCCGAACCTGCCGACATGACAGCTTAACTGCACTATAGTCAATCAACCCCTGTTTGTAGACTACCCTCACTATTTGCAGTCAACACGCCACCTGCGATGACACCTACCCTTGCTGTCAACCCCTTATGAAAAAAGAACTGTTTAAAAAAAATAGTGAATTAAAAAAAATGGTGGTAATCTGTGGACTTTTTTTTGTGGTGGTCGTAGTTTTTAGGTGGAAATCATATTTTGTAGCTTTAGCACAATTGTTGCATAATTATTATGAATTTAAAAAAGACAAATGGGCTTGTTTTAAAAAAAAAAAATTAAAAAAACTTTCGTATGATAAATGTTTTTTGCGATTTTATTGAAAACATGAGAAAGTCAGTAAAATCTGTATAGTTTATGTGACTTGAGTGTGAATAGATCTATGTCTAGTTTAGTTTTAACCAGCGACCCGCACGCGTATAATTTTTTTTTTTCAATTTCCGAAATTTTCTTTCATACACAAACCTTGTCCTGGCAATACCGAACACAACAAAAAAAAATATCCAATTTAGTGCAGTCGTTCATTTGGAAGTTACGCGCGTACAGATATTTCTACGACTTTGTTTTATATACTATGTATAAGGATTGAAAAATAGGTGGTTAGGACAAGGATGTAAAAATAACTTGAAAAAATCATTCATTCAAATCATCATTTAGGCCTAAACAAAGCTTTTCCGCGTGAAATAAAGTCTGTAACCATGATTCGTTTCAAACATTATGTCAATATATATCAGTATAATGTTTCTCAAAAATAAACCACCCATTTAAACATTTTAAATCTAGCACCCCATTACAAATTCCCAATTAGAATATTCACAGCCCAGCGTTGGGCAACCCCCGCAATTTAAACCGTACATTTAACGCAAGATTAGTCCAGCATCCCAACTTTGGCTAGCAATAAAAATCATTCAATTATGTGATTGCTAACAGGTGCCGCTACCCGACGGCCCCGACATATGGGGCGGCAATAAACCCGCCACCCTACTTAGAGTCACCCCTGCTTAGCCTTTTTAGTTGGAAAGATAAATTGAGATAAATTATTATCTTTTTAGTAGGAATGTGTGATTTTTTAGGATAATAGGTAATTTGCAAGTGTGTATACTATATCTAACGGGTGTAAAAAGAGTCACTTGTACTCCCTGTCATTTGTAAGCATTTTTTTTTTTTGTACTGGACCATACCTGGGAACCTTCTGGTTCCGGAGCTATTGAAGGTTAAAATTCCAACTTTTACTGACGTTTTTTTACGAAAACATCGATTGATGTACAGAACGCGTAGTTGACGGCTTGGTTATGGGTCTTTTTACACCCTTGTATGATAAACTTGCAGCTTCGTTAGACAGCTCTCCGCCTAATTGCCACAGAAAGACATTAATATTTTGTAAAAAAGATGGATGAAAGATAAGTATAGACCGAGTGACGATTAGGTAATCACATTTAATAGAAAGAAAGAAGTAAGAAAATACGTTTATTTGCGGTGAACATGACGCAAAAAAAGAAACAAAAGAAAAAAATTGCAGCGGTCATAGTGATAAAATAATTTACACAAAGTAAAGCGCCTGTCAGGGTTCGAACCTACGACCTACAACTCGTAAGTCGCGGCCGTTACCACTGGGCCACTTCTGCTCTCTCTCTTGTAGTAAAACAGGTAAATAAAATAATCAAATAAAAGCTCACTGCGTCGCACACAACACATAGTTAATTAACT
Organism: Amphipoea lucens; assembly: GCA_947508005.1. Taxonomy (NCBI): domain Eukaryota; kingdom Metazoa; phylum Arthropoda; class Insecta; order Lepidoptera; family Noctuidae; genus Amphipoea; species Amphipoea lucens. The sequence continues at coordinate 11,206,678 of OX382382.1, forward strand.
TCTTGATTATGCAATTAAAATAAATCTTGACATGGCCGCTTCAGAAGTTCATTTAAAAACCAACAGAGTCCCGACGAGAGCGTAATTTGTTGACGATGTGTGGTTCCAGTTGGAGCGGCCATTTTGTATTTAATTAATTCTGTAGATTGTTTGCGGGCGGTGAGACTTTTGAAACAGTCTAAGTAAAAAGTCATAATTCGAGGTTTGGCTCTCGCCTATTTCCTCCTCCAATCAATCAATCAATCAACTCAGCCTATCGCAGTCCACTGCTGAACATAGGCCTCTCCCAGACTGCGCCACAGCACCCTGTCCTCCGCCTTCCGCATCCAGTCTACCCCAGCCACCTTCTTTAGGTCGTCCGTCCATCTAGCTGGGGGGCGTCCCACACTACACTTGCCGGTACGCGGTCTCCACTCCAGGACTCGCCTGCTCCACCGGCTACCAGTCCTTCGACAGACATGGCCAGCCCACTGCCACTTCAGTTTGCTTACTCTGCAAGCTATGTCGGTAACTCCGGTACTTTTCCGGATAATTTCATTCCTGATTTTATCCTTATTTTCCTCCAATATTGGACCAATTTAAAAATTATTTCATAAACTGAATAAAAAGTATATGTTCTGTGTCCTTATGTTTTTCTTTTTTAATTAATAGCTGTCAAATTTGTGCACTAGGCCTCTGTTGACAGCGGTTTAAATCGGCATTTTTTGAGGGTTCTAGTGCTTATAAAAATAATGTATCATCAAAAAGGAAAACATAGGGACACAGAAGTAATTAATATTCATTATTTTGTAAAAAATCATTGCTTTATGGTCATTAACCAGAAAGAAAACAGGCGAGAGCGTTTCTATGGAGTATAGACTACCCGCATTTCCTCTTAAGAGCAGGCGCTCGTGGGTAAATAATAACAGCCGCACGGGTCCAGCAGGTCCGCAGGTTAAGCTATGTTAGCTGAGGTCGGTCCGTGGATGGATGACCAACAGATATCGAGACCCCTTCGTAGTAGTCGCGATCATATACGAGTAGGTATCTACAGAATATACAGGGTGGCTATTTGGGCTTTTGGCGGATAGTCAAAAACCCAAATGTCTGATAACCAGTCTTACCAAGGGGTATCGTGTTACCCAGTAACTGGGTTGTGGAGGTCCACAAAAATAGTGTTACAGCCAAATTAGACCGATTTTAAATTATCCATAGAAACAGAGATTACAGTTATCTTTTTTTTAAATAAGACATTTCGAAAATGTTCTTAACTAACTTTTTAGACCTTTGTATCCTGTTTATGCGTACGAAGTTTAATTAAAATAATAATAATAATATAATAATAATATTCCACAACTATCACACAACGCCATCTAGTTCCAAGCTAAGCAGAGCTTGTGTTATGGGTACTAGACAACTGATAAACATACTTATATATTTTTCTAAATACATACATATTATAGATAAATTACACCCAGACACAGAACAAATGATCGTGCTCATCACACAAACATTTGTCCTGGGTGGGAATCGAACCCACGACCTCCGGCATAGCAGTCAGGGTCACTAACCACTAGACCATCAGGCCTGTCAAAAATCGGTTCATTCATTTCGAAAAACAAGGGCTTGAAAGTTTGTATGAGATGTACCGTACGTCGTAAACGCCTTTAAATGTTATTTCGGTGTGGGGAAAAGGATGGAGCTGCACGTCCTCTATAGCTCCCTATAGCTTCTTCAGACCATGTTTGTCACCAAAAAAAATTGTAATGATGATTACTTTTAAACTTAAATATCTTTTAAAAAGGCGAACTAATCATCACAAGCGTGATTCCCCCGCCGGCACTCAGGCCCCCATTCCCCCATCCCTCGGGGACTTTAAGCCAATTATCTGGCACCAATTTGTTCTCACAAACAAAGCCCAGCCCTTGCCAAATTAGATCCCCGTGTGTGAGTGAGGGGGCAGTGTCGATGTGTGATGTTGTCGATAGATTTTGTTGTTTTTCGATTATAAATAAATTAATGAAAGCTTTTTAAAAGAAAAAATCCTTTTTTTATTTTGAACCGACATGTTTACAGTTAGCACCATATGTAGCAATATGATAATACAAAATGGATTTTCTGTTACGAAAATTCTGGCACTGCATTTAATTTTGACAACGAACTGAGAAGCACATTTCAAAAACAGAACCAACAGAATTTCAGTTTTTTTCTGGTGACAAGGCTAAATGAAAAAAAAAAACATTTCTTATCTACTTTTGATAATCTAGCTTCACATAAGCTGTGGTTCCACTGAGCAAGACAGTTTAAGAAGTCGTTGGCCAATTAAACTAACTCTACTCTCTCTCTATATGTATACCTATCGTCGGTTCAAAGGTAAAACACACTAAGTGACATTTTGACCCAAAATGAGATTTTACTGCTTTTGCTTTTGCTTTCTCTGTATAGTAGCAAAAGTAGTGAAATCTCATTTTGGGTCAAAATGTCACTTAGTGTGCTTTTGCTTTCTCTGTATAGTAGCAAGAGTAGTGAAATCTCATTTTGGGTCAAAATGTCACTTAGTGTGTTTTACCTTTGAACCGACGATATAACAATATGTATACCTTCCAGCCGACTTAGTTTACCGTCTGGACAAAAACAGGGCATAAAAGGTGAACAGAGTAGAAGCCTGGCACAGTTTAAAAAAAAAACGAATAAGTCAACAAATAATATAAGAATTCAACTTAAAGGCACCTTTCCCAGAGATTTATTATTTTATTATTTATGGTTTCTACTCCGTCCAACTTTTATACCCTGTTTTTGTCCAGACGGTAAAAAAAGTCAGCCGATATATCAAGCTGTTCTAGAACAAGCATTATTTAGGAAAATCTGTGTCATCGACACAGTCCCCTCACTAACAAACCCCGTCGGGCGGCTCGCGGGTAAAATTCACAGTTTCGGTAAAGAATCTATTTAGCTAGCTCTTTTGATAGTCGCCATATTGGATAAGGGTTTAACTGTTTAAGGCTTGCATAATGAGTAACTTGATTTTGAACTGATTGAAATAGAATCGCCGGTAACTGAAATAACTAAAGTCCGGCCGCTCTAAATTTGCCAAAGATGTAAACAACAATGGCCGCTCGAAATTGAAGAAAATCGCTTGGCGCTTACTTGTTAGTAATCAAAATCATAAAGTCATTTACTCAAACTAGGCTGAGAATCAGCACTTTTTGAACATCAAATTTCATAAGACAGTCCCCCGGCACGCCCTCCCTTCACCACTCTGGTGCGGGCAAGAAGTGGCGCAGCAAACCCCCCAGCAGCACAGCTGTCTTTTCATTTAGAAGAACTTGACTCTATTCAATGGTTAGAAATTTCCATTCATCGTCATCATTATTTCAGCCGAAAGACGTCCACTGCTGGACATAGGCCTCCCCCAAGCACCTCCACTTCGACCGGTTTTGTGCTTCTCGCATCCAATGGGTTTCTGCGGCCTTCACAAGGTTGTCAGTCCACCTTGTGGGAGGCCTTCCAACGCTACATCTTCCGGTACGCGGTCGCTACTCCAGAATCTTTCGGCCCCATCGGCCATCTGTTCTGCGAGCAAAGTGCCCTGCCCACTGCCACTTAAGTTTGGCAATTCTTCGGGCTATGTCGGTTACCTTGGTTCTCCTGCGGACCTCTTCATTTCTGATTCGATCACGTAGACAAACTCCAAGAATAGCCCTCTCCATTGCCCTTTGGGCAATACAATATAAACATTTTTTTTTTTCCAAAAAAAATACACACGTAATTGTTCAAGTTTTCACTTCTGTCGGCACTCCCGGAGTGCTACTTTTTTTTTGTTGGGCTGAGTTCAACCGTGGACTGTTTTGTGTGCACTGGACATTCACGAATTGTTTGGAACTTGACCACCTCTCCTTACCCCCTATTTTTAAGAAAGGACAACGTTACATACATTTAACATAACATACAGGGGGTGGATATTAAGTAGGCGTGGTTTGTCCACGCATGCGCTGTAGCGTCGGTCCCTACTCTTGAGAAAACCTTTTGTTCAAGCAGATTTTATATCATGTTTAAATTATTTTATGTAGTCCCTGGTTTTTGATGGGGTATTTTATGTACGTTTTAACGTGTGTTTCACGGGGTTGTAAAAGGCTGACTTTATGTGTCTTTAATTTAACCCTTCGTATGCTTAAACGTGGATCCACGCGAGACACAATGGCTTTTTAATTGTGTCTGTAATTACGGCATACAGCTGGTTAAAATGGAATCAAATTCATAAACAAACGTTTTCTCCATAGATCTGTATTAGAATAATGAGCCTATAATGTTCCCACTGCTGGGACACAGGCCTCTCTGTGAGAGGGAGTGGGCCGTAATCCACCACGCGGGCCCAGTGCGGGTTGGTAGATGTCACATGTCTTCGAATTTTTGGTTCTAGGACATGACTTCTTGACATGATGTTCTTCTCCATAGAGATCTACGTTTTGGAATGGGCAACTAGCTTCAACTTTCTGACTAACTGACCGACTATTTAATATTGACAATTTAAAAGTGCCTGTACATGGTTTCATTGAAATAAATGCTTTAAGTTTGAGTTTGACGGTTTCCTCACGATGTTTTCCTTCGCCCTTTTGAGAGCATTGGTGATGAAATTATTTACATAAAGTAAAACGCCTGTCCGGGTTCGAACCCACGATCTAGAACTTGAAAGTCGGGGCCGTTACCACTGAGCCACCATTGCTCAACCCTACATTTACAAGATAAAGATTCTGTACGAATTGAAGAAAAACACATTCCGTATCGACTGCCAAAGAACCACGAATGACAGCCCAGACCAACCGAGGCACGGAGGTGTCTTGGTATGTAAAGATGGTCACCCATCCAAGGACCGACCGCGGCAAGCCTAGCTTAACCTGATCGATGAATCCGTGCGGCCAAATAATGAAACAAATGTGGATGCTTTAGATTTTCCAAACATGGACTAATCCAGATTCCTCCGCTATAAATAAAATAATTATCACCCCAATCCCAATTTAAAACTCAACACATTTAAATCACTAATCACCGGCTTAACAATCACCAGAATATCACCATTTGTGATTGTGAGCATAAAAATAAACAAATTAAATTACTATAGCACTAATTGTAATCACCCCATAGAAAATACTATAGATGCACCCCTAGTTCAACGTTGCTGTTGTAATTTCAACCTTCTAAAAATAAGTATAAGATTCAAAATCCTCTAAGCTATCTTAGTGTTGTATAAATCGAAGAGTGCTTCGGTAAAATGAACTTTATTTGTTCTTGGATAAGGGTGTAAATGTTAAGTAATAGATAAAGTGGTGATTGGTGACATATGACTCGTTTGTTGCAATTAATTTTATTTATATTCATGTTTGTTTTAATTTGGGGGTGTGGGCAGAAGAATTAGATTATTTCAATTTCATAATTATGCAAGTAGTACCTACTTAAATAAGTACTTACTTTCTCTAGAAGTTTACAATCGTGAGGAAACTTGATAGAGGCAAATGAAAACGAAATCAAAATGATTTTTGAAGTGAAAAGTTCTTTGGGCATTTTTTGAGATGGAAAAAAAAAACATTAAATTCGCGCCACTGTTACCGTAACCGACACCGCTTCGGATGTGTTTGGCTGTCCTCAGGATGTACTCGGTTTTAATGTTTATCCGATATGTCGGTGAGTGATTGCAAAGTATTTTGTTTGTGTTTTGTTTTCAATTCTGTCGGCACTCCCGTAATGCCACTGTTTTTTTTTTAGTTTTCTATGTTTTGTCCCACGGCTGGGCAAAGGCCTCCCCTTTCCTTCCAAACCTCCATGTTTAGTGCGATCTCTGGTCATGTTGACCCTGCAAACCTTTTCAGATAGTTACACCACCTCTTTTAAAATTCTTTTTTAAAATTATGGACGTTGAAATGCCAAAAGTATTACATTATTTCATGAAAATACAGGTTGAAACTGAAAACATGCGACAAATCGAAATAAGAGATTGTACTCATCATTATGAACAACTTTCGCTATGTGACCAAACCTGAAATCGCGAAAAAAAAATCAGCTGTTCCCTACATTTTGACGAGTTATGCGAACATATTTTTTTTATTTAAATATTTAGTTCAATAATCAAGATTTTAAAAACTGAAATGCTGATCAACTTTTGTCGCTGAACTAGACAACTCTTTGTAAAAAAAAAAAAACAAATATTAAAACACGATTCGTACCCAAACTTTTTTATCCAAACTTTACCCTACGCCACCATTGTCACTTGCCCAAGCGCGAAAGTGCCAAAATAACACTATAATAATAGGATCTATTAGGGTAGACATGGCCTCCACATGCCGATATTATGCCCGACCCTATTTGATGGGGTGCCCCATAAAAATAAAGTGGTACATTCAAATCATATGTTATAGGGTTTTGAGGACCATGGGTGTCTCTTAGGCTGGCGTAGATTTCATTTTATCGTTGAAAGAAAAAACTGGTCAAGAGCGAGTCATTGGCATTTGTCTATGACAACAGCAATTTTTTTTTTGATTACTGACGAAAAATTTCTTCGTCTAGGCTGAAAATTCATGGTTAAAGTTTGCGTGTCGATACACAACTAGCTTCTACCCACGACGTCATCCGCGAAAAGTTTCTTGTTCTCCCGTCTCCCGGCTGCAGCTAAATACCAGTATTTTACATGGAGCGCTAGCTATCTAACCCCCACAACCCAGTTACAACGTAACATGATACTCCTTGGTAAGACTGGTTGTCAAACTTTCGGGCTGCTGCCGACCTTTAACGGCTGTCAAACATCCAAAAATGACAGCCGGGGCCAACAGCTTAACGTGCTTTCCGAGAGAGGTCTCGGTGTGTAAAGATGGTCACCCATCCACGTACTGACCGCGGCAAGCATAGCTTCACCTGATCGATCGACCTTTAACGACTGTCAAACATCTATAAATGACAGCCGGGACCAACGGATTAACGTGCTTTTCGAGGCACGGAGAAGTTTCGGTGTGTAAAGATGGTCACCCATCCACGGACTGACCGTGGCAAGCGTAGCTTCACCTGATTGATCGACCTTTAACGACTGTCAAACATCCAAAAATGACAGCCGGGACCGACAGCTTAACGTGCTTTCCGAGAGAGATTTCGGTGTATAAAGATGGTCACCCATCCATGGACTGACCGCGGCAAGTGTAGCTTAACTTGATCGATCAACCTGTGCGGCTTTTATTACTTAGCCACGAGCCGCTCCAATCCTTCAAGCTTCAAGTCCTTCAAACCCAAACACCTTCTTTAGCCCCGATTTTCCCCGTTACGCAGGGTCCGACGTAATTTTTTTCGGTCTTGTTTCGTAAGTCCCATCTCCCTCATGTCCTTTTGGACCTTCGTCAACCATGTGGTTTGAGGTCTACCTCTTCCCCTCTTCTTTACAGCCATGGAAAGGCACTTTTTCACGACATGGTCGCAGTAAATGACCGTACCATCTCAGTCTGGACTGGACTCTTGTTTTATCCGCTATTTCCGAAACCTTGCCTCATTTCTCACGACCAATCCCAAACACCATACTTAGATAATATTTTACAATCCCCTAAAGTTATTTACCTAAGAGATATACCATACATAAAGCTATACTCGCCGTGGCTCGGGGGGCGAGAATCAAATTACGCTGATTGGCTTCTTGCGCTCGACGGAGCAAGTTAACGCTATTGTGTTGATATCCGAATTGTGCTAGACTATGCGATTTGACGAACGTATAATATTGTGTTTTGGAGGACTGGTTATGTATTGGAGACAGTTTGACGCGGTTTGAAAGTAAGAAGAAGCCATAAGATTTGGAAACACAACGTTTGTAAATTCAGTTGCAAAAATTTAGTCTGTAATTTTTTGAATGCCGTAGAACAGAACATACAATAGATAGATTGAATTAACGACACTAAAAATAATTGTGGGGCAATTCATTTAGAGTGATTGCAGCATAAATTGCAACAGAACTATTAATTTTTTTTTTGTGTTTTTTTTTTTTATTTTAAGAATAATTAATTTTATACTTTTTGTTGTGCCCTATAGGGTCCATAATTGTATAACACCTCTACAACATTATGGAATTCAAATAAATACATGAATATGAATAATCTTATTATTGCATAAGCCGTGCGCCTGATATTATAGGATTTCCGATCGGTAAAAATGAGGATCCTTCCATAAAAATTTTCTTGCCCATTTAACTACATATCTAATTTAGGGTATGAAATTTCCAAAATCCTTTCTTAGTGCTCACCTTCATTATTTATAGAATTCTTGTACAATATCTCAAGCTTCAACCCAGCAGTTTAGACTGTGTGTGATCTGTCAGTGAACTTAAGGTTTTCATTGAGTAGAGACATGTTTTGTCATTCACGTTATTTGCATTAATAAAAAACGAACTAGAAAAAAATTGTGCCAAGACAAGACATCTTTGACCGCCAAAATTCAAACAGAAAATGAGAAAACCCGCCATCTTTTCCATAGAGTACAGACCAAAGACCGTTTGCCTATAAACAATAAATGTAACCTCCTCCCGTTAGATTAGGAGCACACGTATTCATTGCTCAGGCTATAAATCTATCCAAGGGTGCGTTGCACTCTGAAAGTTGCTCCACTTACGAGTACAATATACGATTTATTTTGTTTTGTGTTCTGCATAGTTTTCAATTCGCAAGCGGTATTCAATTTGATGAACAATTTAGGGGTTTATTTGTAAACGATGTATGAAGTTAAGTGACGTTTTAAACGTCAAAAATTTTTGTTTAGCTATAGTTCGTTTTTTAATCCCAGAGACTAATCTGACATTTAAGTCTTCTGGTTTTTCGTTTTTTTAGTATAGAAGTTTGACATTACACCTGTCAGATTAGTCTTTGAAATTAAAAAACGAACTTTAAGCACTTCAACCATACTTCAACTTTAAGCAATATTTATGAATAGGTAAAGGCATAAACTCATATTTGTTTACATTTTTGGCAAATTAATCGCGATTGCAGAGTACGTACAATGCTTTGTGAACTAGACAGGATCGTCGTTTTAAAACAGTAATTAAAATAGGTAATTGACTGCCGGCCGGTACGTTAGTTTTGGTTGAAGTTATCATAATGTTACAATGACTACAGCTAGTAGTTCAAGGCTTATTTACATTAACGTTTTGTAGGCGACTCAAAGCTCTCTTGAATTACATTATTCGCCTACACAACTTACATTCATTTGCATCACTATAATTAAATTTATGCAACAATTACGTCATCGTTCACATTCACTTTCACATTCATCCTATAATCAAGGGGACTGCAGGACCTAAACGCAAAAAACGCAAGTTTTATAATGCCTAAAAGTATATGATCGACTACAGTAAACAAAATCAGAAAAAATATATGATACTCTTCAAGATATACGCTAAGTAGATAGTGTGTTAGAAAAAAAAATTACAACTAATTTGATACGATAGAAAAATAATCATGAAGATACTACTAAAAACATTCTCTTTACAATAAAAACCATACTAATATACATACAATCATTCTGATTTTTTACAGATTATTCTACAAGCAACATACTAAAGCACTAGTGTTTTAATTTTTTAGTCCAAAAATTGATTTTTTGTAAATAGATAGGTAATTGCTTCATATCTATACTAATATTATAAAGAGGTAAAATTTGTCGGATTTGAAAAATTCTTCTTGCATTTGATAGCCCAATTCTTGAGGAAGGCTATAGGCTATTTAATGTCACGCTATGACCCTTAGGAGCCGAGCAAAAGCGCTATGGGGAAACGAAGTGATAGAGCAGGAGACGCGGGCAAGTGATGCAATACGACGAGATGGGTCGAGGGAATAAGAAATTTCACGCGAACGAAGTCGCGGGCAGAAGCTAGTTTTGCAATAAATTACCAGAGTTGTGTCATCGCGCTTCTCTTTCTTTTCTATGCACTCCGACAGTGATTGCGCTTTAGGTCATATAGTCCCCTTGAAATGTGTTCATTTTAACCTCGTTGGTCAATCAATCAACCAACTCAGCCTATCGCAGTCCACTGCTGGACATAGGCCTCTCCCAGACTGCGCCACAGCACCCTGTCCTCCGCCTTCCGCATCCAGTCTAGCCCAGCCACCTTCTTTAGGTCGTCCGTCCATCTAGCTGGGGGACGTCCCACACTACGCTTGCTGGTACGCGGTCTCCACTCCAGTTTTCAGATAGCAGGTTCAGATATCAATAAAACCTTAGTTGTTAACTTTTTTTTAATTTTATTTTTAAAGTTGTACGGATTTGGAGCAAAGTATTACTGGCAGGCGCAAAATCACCCCAACTTACGGTAATCAAGGCGTGAGTTTATTGGCAATTTATCGAATTTAGTTACAAAGCCTTGTGTTCACCAAAATTTAAATCAACTGATTAAATATTTAATCAGTTCTTTATTTAAAATTTCCTCAGGAAAGACATAAACCAACTGTTTAAATACCTAACCGGTGGTTTGAATGTTGGTGTACTCAGGTATGTAATATCAGTGAACACAAAGATGAGTCACTTTCCATTCAGCTCACTCTCCCAACTTTTGGTATAAATAACACAAGACGTTCAGTAGTCTGGAGGGGAAGGTCGGACGACAAAATATACGGATTTATTTTATATACTAGCTCCTTGCTGCGGAGTCGGTCGATGTTTGTACTGGCTTCTATGTCCATAACGCAGGTGAACACTGAAGTTTAGACTTTCTGACGGAGGACAGAAGTTTCTAATTTTATTAATTAGGGATTATGCCATTTAAATCCTATACAGGGTGAATTTAAATTCATTGGCATTCTTTTAAGGGGTCATAGTACTCGTCGTTATGAACAGCTTTTACTATGGGACTAAACCTAAAATCGCGAAAAAAATCAGCTGTTCCTTGCATTTATGTTCACATAATTCGTCAAAATGTATGGAAGAGCTGATTTTTGTTTCGCGAATTCAGTCTTGGTCCCATAGTAAAAGTTGTTCATAATGATGATTACAATGACCCCTTAAAAGGATGCCCATGAATTCAATTTCATCCTGTATAGCTGTTGTTAAGACAACAGCCGGGCTATTCTGTAGTGTTATTCTGTAAAACATCTCACCGTGAAAACTTAGGTGAAAAGAGCTGTCAATAACTTCAGTTCCTAGCATCGCATGGGGTAACAGTTCACTTTTAAGTCACTTCACCCTAGGTTTCAATATTAAGGATTTTTCACGTGACCAGAGGGCTGGGTCGTTCTTTGGCCAAAGAATTAGCATTGCCATTCAACGTGGCAATGCTGCCAGTCTTCTGGGCACGTTTCCGGATGACAGCGATGCGGACGAGTACTTCGACGCCTAAGTGTCCTTTGTTTTTTTTTTTATTTATTTGTATAGTAAGTTAGTTAGTCATTTATTTTAGTATCTAGCGTATATAGTTAGTTACAAAAAATAAAACGAAAATTTAGGATTTTTTGAACATGATAATCTTTGTAAATTCAAATTTGTTTTTTCGTTGAAGTTTGCATGCTTTATTTTTTAAGCAAAACATGTATGATCTTATATGCTTTAATAACACCTATGTATACCATGTTTTACGCAAATATATTATCTTAACATTTATTGTAAATAGATAAAGAAAACGATTAAATAATTCGCGCCGTTTTTTTTAGTTAAAGTCCCTGTGTTATTTTTGAGTTAAGTAGAAGTGTTTTGAATTGTACTGTAGTCTACTAATTATTATTGATAAAACAATAGTGATTACATAATCAACAAACATAACAAAATTAAAACCTAACTTAACTAAAACTATACAAAAACTAAAATATAGCGTCGAAAAATTCATCCGCATCGCTGTCGACTGGTAATGTACCCAAGAGACTGGCGGCATTGCCACGTTGTATGGCAATGCTTAGCCTTTGGCCAAGGTAAAAGCCAGCCCTTGGGTCACGGGAAGTGTCAACCAGCCGTTTTGAAATTTCTTTAAAAAGACCATGAGCACTCGGACCCCACGGCCCGAGGGTTTCAACCCCAAACGGCTCGAAAATATAATTTCCGATAAGGTTATTATATTTTCGCCGCTTGAGGTTTTCCGCAGCCGCAGCAGCAGCGCCAGCATGCCGATCCAGGAAGGTGGGATGGCGCAAGAGTATCGACACAAGTTGCGTCCCACACTAAAGGCCTACCCACCTTCCAAGGAAATAGAGACATACCGTCCGGTCTCTTGCCATCGTCGCGTACCAAGCCATTGGGTTCTAATACAGCTGAAACGCCGACGGTAACAAGAGCTCGTCGGATGATGTCATTAATGTTCGCGTGGCGCGCTAAGCGACCCGCACTTCGGCTGCAAGACAGGCCGTGGTGTCCGAGGCTGTTGACATCTTCGCCACAGTGACAGCGATGAGGGGAACAGCAAGGAGTGCTTAGTCGCAGGGAAGCAGCGAGGCGAAAAGTAGTGTCGTCGAACAAAGTGCCTATGTTCGACGAAGGTAGTGCATGAAGCCAAAGTCCCGACTCCCGTCTACCCACAGCCAGCAGGCGCGCACGTTCCGCAGAAGTAGCAGACGAGTCAAGTAAATTGTTCTGTACTACTCTGCAGAGCGGCTCATCCCACCGTCTCTGGGAAGATGGATTGTCAAGACTGTAGTTGCATGAGAATAAACGAAATATCCGTAATATGTGGACTTATTTTGTCAAGTGATGTCACAATCGGAAAGTAAAATTCTCAACACGGCCAAACTCCATGAACATACATGTACCGCTATGAAAATTACCGTTAAAATACCAATAAATTATAGTAATTTACAATTCCAATTATAAATAAATAACAAACAAAAGAAGTCGTTATATCTTTATTATACGAGAACAAATATATTTACCAGGATGGGACCAACAACATTTTAAAATTCAAACCAAAGCTGGGCACAGGAAAGTCACGTACTGCCAACATGACTAAACTATTTATTTATCATGTATCGACACTTGAGCACGATTTTCTATTTATTTTCTGTACCTACATGTAGGTTTTAATGCATTTATAAGTTATTGAAAGTTTAATTTTGGCTGTATGAATGTTGACTTTTGTCCTTTGTGTGGGAGAAAAAAAAAGTTGAAAGGGTTCTTTTTGGTTGAGCGATGTGTGGGCGTGATGGTCTCACAAACGGGAATAGATTATTTTGTGATTTATAGATTCTTTAGTTTCACTAATACAATGACAAAGTTAAATTGATAGTTCTCATAGGCTCCTACTTTCTATTTTATTGCTGTGTTATGCTCCGTCAGCTCTAGGCCGACGGAGGCTTACTGTTTTTTTTTATTTTTATTATTATCTTTAGTTCACGCAATCATAAGTTGCTTCTAAAAAGGAAAACTCTTTGTTACTGAATTCCGAATAGTTTTAGCCTAAAATTTCAACATCGCTTAGGGGAAAAATATTTTCAAAAGCTTTTTTATTTATTAATACAACTAAGTGGCACAAACCATCACATTACCACCACTTCTAATCCCATTCACCCCAAAGGACCGCCAATAAAAATAATACAACAATCAAACAACCGAAAAAAACATGGCAGTTCGCGCCAAAATTTGACAGATGCGTTCATGACATTATCGTGTTGGACAAACAACGCCAAATGTCGCGTTCGTGATAAAGTAATTGTTAATTATCATTTTTATAAGCTTAGCGGCGGGACTTTGACGCGATAAATTAGTTATATTAACGTTCAGTTAAATAAATAGTGGTTAAGTGGTTCGTGTTTTTATTGTTGATTTGATTAATTGAGATTGGCTAGAAATAGATTGATGCAATTACGCGCAGTATACAGTATCAGTTTAATCCTTTTTGTGGTATAGGTAATTTGTGCTAATTGTGCTAAATTACTTTTTTTTTTCTTTATCAAAGCAATTTTAATTTGGCGTCGACTTATTAGCCAGTCAATTACGTAAAAAAGCTCTTTGTACTTACAAAATACCCGTGAAGATCTTGTAAGTTTTATGACTAGACTTCCAATTTTGTTGTCGTCTTGGGCCTTGGCAAATTATCTGTAAAAAAATGGGCCAAGGTCCGAGCCGCCTCTTTGACCCATTAAATTATTGCCTAATTTAATTAGTCTAGGTAAAGCACAACCAAGCCGTTAAAACCACAAATTTTAGAAAAACCTTAAAATTTTTTTTTATTATCCTATGCGGTCTGAGGAGGTGGAGGCTTTTGCCCAGCAGTGGGAAAGTACCTACTGCTGGGCAAAGACATCCTCCAAATCCTTCCATCACCTTTTTTCCCTTTTACAGATACTTATGCAAAAAAATAACTACTTACGAGTATCTTACGATTCCCAATGTTTAGATAAACTTTCTACAATCACCACTAATCATTATTGTTTTTCCTCAGGTGCTCCCCACGCTCTTCTCGGCAAGACTCGACGACCCCGCACGGCCTTTACGTCACAGCAACTCCTGGAACTGGAGAAGCAGTTCCGGATGAACAAGTACCTCTCCAGGCCCAAGAGGTTTGAAGTAGCCACCAGTCTGATGCTTACTGAGACTCAGGTAAAGAAAAAGTATTTCAGAAAACTAAACACTTTTCTTTCTTTTTCACACAACTTATCTTTTGTACCCAACAGTTTTATCTCTCCCATTGTAAATAAGATCCATAGATGGGTGACCATCTTTACATACTAAGACCCCTCCGTGCCTCAAAAAGCACGTCAAACCGTTGGTCCCTACTGTCATTTGTGGATCTTTGACAGTTGTTACGGGTCGTCAGAAGCCTGGTTGCCAGTTCTACCAATGGGTATCACGTAGTAACTAGGTTGTGGAGTTTAGATAAGCAGTCACTCCATGTAAAATACTACGGTTAGACTGGAAGCCGAGCCCGACATAGTTGGGAAAAGGCTAGCCAGATGATGACTAAACGTACTAAGTGACGTGTTATTACTATTGACACTGCAATATTGATATCACATTCAAATGCATTCCATGAAAACCTAATCTATGGCTCTTTTTTATCTTGATAAATAAATTAAAGGAACAAATGTGTAAAATTACAAGCTGTTATCGAAATTAATCAGAATGATTGGTTTACTTTAGAACATTTTCAGTGTCACTCGCGAACTTGTATTACCTATAAATTTATAAAAATAGCTTGATTTTTTGGTTTAAAAAAATCGATATTAACGTAAAGTGTTAGCGATCTCTACAACATTGTCAATTTACTAGCTTCTTTCTACCCGCGACTTTGTCCGCGTGAAATTTCTTTTTCCCCCGTCCCAACGTTTTAGCTTAGCGTTCTTTCTTCCTATTTTTCTTTTTGCTCGGCTCCTAAAAATCCTAGCGTGATGTTAAATAACTTATAGGCTTTCTCAAGAATTTGACTAACCAATGAAAAAAGAATTTTTCAAATCTTACCGGTAGTTCCAGAGCTTAGCGCGTTCAAACAATCAAACGCTTTATTGCTTTGTTATTAGACTGCTATTTTTTTTAAGTATAGATATATGTATATTGTATATGTCATTGGTCACAACAGTATATAAAATAAATTATTATTTGGGCTTACCTTTTCAAATTAAAATCAATCACTAAAATACATAAAACCAACACACTAAATAATATTTTAATATCAACACAGATCACAGACACTACAAACAGCCCAATTTTGACATTTGTTTTGGCGCCAACACCTGTCAACATGGCGGATTTGTGCTTGCAAATGTATGTTAAGATTACAAGGGTGGAATCGTAAACGTTACGGCTTTGCAGGTTTACAAAGGTTTAAAGATTAATCTCACACCCTTGGGGTGGGTCTTAGAAATTTATACGATATTTACACCTGTTTGGATTTATACTGCGTAGGTTTTAGGTGCTTGTATGGTTTTATAGGGTAGGGGGTGGAAATATGGGGTTTAGATGAGACAAACATATGAAATGTAATATTTATTGCATGCCACAAAACGTACGTTACCGTTTATTTTTTTGGAGAAATATTGAATGTTATTTAAATTTAAACACATAGATATGTAGATATACATTGTTAAATACAATTTTAAAACGAGGATTTCCTGATTTCCATTATATACAGGGTGAATTTTCCAAGTGGGCGTGGATGGCCAAATTCTAAACTATGAGGAATAGCGAAAAGTACTCAAAGGAGTCGCGGGCTCGATTTTGATGAAAACTAAAACTGCATCATTGGATTTTTGAAAATTCAATATTTCTAGCCAGGAATCGAACCTGTTGATTTTGAAAAAAAAAACACACACTGTATTATTACACCATTCGATAGTGTCCCTAATAAGGATCAAATTCGCGGAAGTAATGACATACGGCAAACTTAAGGAAAATGATGAATTTTAATAAACTGCTTCTTTTTTCATACCTTGTTCGAAATGATGCTCAATATTTTTACACCCGAAATACTCGTAGCGCAGTCACCTTCACAAAATTATGTTCTAAATTCAAATTTTAAATTGCAGTACAATCCTTGAGACGTCGAATCCAGCTATGTATTCAAAAAGAATTGTCATAATTTTGAACAATTAATCAGTTAAGGTTTAATAAGTAGGTAGCATAAGAAAATAAAAAAGTATTTTGATAAAAATCAGCTCTTTCCTTTAGTTTGCCGTATGTCATTACTTCCCAGAATTTGATCCTTATTAGCGACACTATCGAATGGTGTAATAATACAGCGTGTGTTTTTTTTTTCAAAATCAACAGGTTCGATTCCTGGCCAGAAATATTGATTTTTCAAAAATCCAATGATGCAGTTTTAGTTTTCATCAAAATCGAGCCCGCGACTCCTTTGAGTACTTTTCGCTATTCCTCATAATTTCGGATTTGGCCATCCACGCCCACTTGAAAAATTCATCCTGTATATTATCAGAGGCCATTGGAAAATCAGGTACGTACGTGTAATGTACTGCCCACTTTAACCGGGATTTATTTTGTCCACAGGTAAAAATCTGGTTCCAAAACAGAAGAATGAAGTGGAAACGTTCAAAAAAAGCTCAACAAGACTCCAAAAACAAGGACACACCACAGACTGAAGAAAAAAAACCAAAAGAAATACACAATGAACAAGAGAAGCCGTCCCCGATGGCGGGAGATTTGACAGCTGTCAAACCTATGTTAGACAGAGATAGAATTATTGCGTTAGAGAGAGAAAGAGCGATGGCTGCCGCGAATTTTAATTCGAATATGGAAAATAGGCGCGGTTTGGTCGTTATGAATCAAGATGGAGGAAGGCCTATGGATATGTTTAGGCCTTACGTGGTATGAGAGTAAATTAACTTTTCGTTTTTTAT
The DNA here is from genome assembly GCA_947508005.1 of Amphipoea lucens. Taxonomy (NCBI): domain Eukaryota; kingdom Metazoa; phylum Arthropoda; class Insecta; order Lepidoptera; family Noctuidae; genus Amphipoea; species Amphipoea lucens. The sequence continues at coordinate 11,223,936 of OX382382.1, forward strand.
TCATCTGTTATTTTCTTAAGTACTTATTGAAAATCTTTTACGGACTTTTCCAAGCAATAGACAATTGTGTTCTTTTTTTACCATAAACATCTATAACAATCAGAGTAAGAGACAAAAAAGTTCCATAATAAAAAAACGACGGATCCTTTTTTTAATACTCTATCTCTCTAAAGAAAATGTCAGAATGGACAGCAGAACGTATACTAACTAAAATATATTAACTAAAATTAAGTAATAGTTTAAAACTAAGTTAGCATACCCTTCCTAGTCAAGAATAGTGTATATTTCTACATTTATTTTTAAATAATAGTTAAAAATGTAAATAATAATTATTATTGTAATGTGTAATCTAATAATGTAAGCATAAAATTATTGACTTTTCCGTTCTTTGACTGAAAAACTGAAACCAAACAAAATGATGACTTCAGAGGGGCAATTCTCGTAATTTTAAGAACGTATCTCAGTCTCAATCTGTTGAAAATACCTCTAATTTCCCTTCATATTTGACTAGTTTTTACATTGATTGTCGCTGAGATGAGATTGGGACTAGATTTTGAACGTTTTTAATCACAGGAATTGACAGTTTTTTTGACTGAAGCCAAGCAAAATTTAGACTTCAGAGCAAAGATTTTAACCGTAGATTCGCCGTGCCGTGTCAAAAGATGGTCGCATTTCTGTTTCGTTGGATACCTCTCACACAATGTCGCAGAGACTTGACTTGATTGTCATGGAAACGTCATTATTAATGTGTGAGTTCACTCTATGTTCTATGTTATGGGTTTGGTTTCCGCACTTAGTCCTTCAAATGGACCATTGTGCGTGGGCGTGAGTTCACTCTTCTCAGGGCCCTAATTCACTATGACCACTAAATGATTCCTTACTTCGAAACCACGTCAATTGCTTAGCTAACCACGACATCTGTAGGCTATTAACGTATTATCTATGCGTAACGTAAAAACGCGAAGTTAGCGTGTTTCGAACTGTCAAAATACTGCGTTTGACAACCGTGCGTGGTTTGCACGTGGTAAGATTACGCGGAGAATACCATACAGAAATGGGGCCCAGTATGGACACTTTTCCGCGCGACTTAGTACGGTGAGGGCCAATCTAACGATATAAATCTTTGCATCACAAACATTTTCAAGTTAAAACGGACAGCTGTGAATGTTTTACGTAGGGGGCTGTTCATTTATTACGTAAGACGATTTGAGGGGGGAGGGGGTTCAAACAAGTCTTATTTTTTCTTACATGGGGGTCGTAGGGGTCTAGATTATTCTTACGTGAGATCACAAAAGTTATAAGTTTAAAAAAAAATTGCTAATATTTCTTTGCAATTTTGGTAGATACTGATCTTATGTAAGATTCGAAGGGGGGAGGGGGTTCAGTCAAGTCTTAGTTTTTCTTACTTAGCGGGAGGGTTAGAAATTGGTTAAAACTGTCTTACGTTATAAATGAACAGCCCCTAGCAGGTATGTTTCTGGCATCATACTCTCCTATCTCTTAATTCTTTACAAACTTGCAACCCATTTTTGTCAAAATAGTGAGTCAAATTAAATTACCCATCGAAACTCTGAAGCCGTGATGGGTATCGATATTTAAACACGATAAAATAACAAATTAAAAGTTTTGATGCCTTTTTCTTAGAGGTCAGCGACCTCTGGTAGTGTTGTTATTTGAAGTATGAGTTGAGGAAATGTGTTTTATAGAAAGAAAGAAAGAAAATACGTTTATTTGCGGTGAACACGACGCAATAAAGAACATAATACACAAAAAAAAAATAAGAAAGGGTTGGGGGAAACATGCGTCACATCCACGCAAAACGGCTATCGCTCAGCATTATGCTGCGACCCTATGCAAGACAGAGCCCCAGCGCTGGTTTTCAGCGACAGCCGGCGCTGACGTAATGACGTCGTCCGGTGCAGCAAACAATTATTAGGACGTTGTACTGGTACAGCGTACACAAAGATAAATAATGATATAACGTATCGTTTTTTAACCGACTTCTAAAAAGGAGGAGGTTCTCAATTCGGATGTTTGTATTTTTATTTTATGTTTGTTCGCGCATAACTCCGTCGCTTGCCAACCGATTTCAAAAATTCTTTTTCTGTTGGAAAGGGTATACTTCCCAAATAGTTCCATGAAAATTTTATCGAAATCGGACAAGCGATTTTTGAAAAATTAACAAAAATCTAAAAAGGAGACTGTTAAAATTTGTATGGGAAGTGGTCTATGATCCAATAGCGATACTGTAGTGGTATTTCTGTTGAAATACCTCAACTATACCCTTGTGCAAAGGGGCATCAAAATCTAACCCGGCAGTTTTGAGAAAATAATACTTTAAAATTCACATTTCTTGCTACATTTTTATATTTTAAAAACGTTTTAATGGGTATTTCTGACTTTATACTACTTAATTAATGTGGTTTTCTGCTAAACAAAGACACTTACCACCTCGACAGTGCTGAATTTCAGTTTTTTTTTTTCGTTTTTAACCGACTTCAAAAAAGGAAGGAGGTTCTCAGTTCGTCGGAATCTTTTTAACATTATTTAATATTTATACTCACCGATTTCTCGAAGACGGCTGGACTGATTTAGAAAATAATTTTTTTGTTTGAAAGGGTATACTTTACCAAGTGTTCCCATTGTCACCAGGTCAGGTTTGAACAGGTATTTCTGACTTTATTAATGTGTTTCTCTACTAGGCAATGTCACTTGTCCCCTCAACTTTTTTTTTGTACTTACCGATTTTTAGGCATTTTTTAAATATGTAGGAAGGATATGTCTTAAAACAAAAAATTACTCCAAAATACGAAAAATAAGAAGGAACTCTATTTGTAGCAGCAGAAAAAGGGTGTATGTAAAAAAAACGTATACATCACTACATAGTATAAAAATATTTAAAAAATGTAATTCCGACGAACTGAGAACCTCCTCCTTTTTTGAAGTCGGTTAAAATCGAAACAAATACTAAAATCTAGGAAAGAAACACATTAATTAAGTATTATAAAGTCAGAAATACCCTTTAAAACGTTTTTAAAATAAAAACGTATCATGAAATTATGTATTCTTAAATATTATATTTCTCAAAACTGCCGGGTCAGATTTTGTTGCCACTTTGCATAAGGGTATAGTTGAGGTATCCTCACAGAAATATCGTAACAGTATCGCTATTGGTTCATAGACCACTTTTTTAAAGTTATCATGAAATTATGTATTCTAAAATATTATATTTCTCAAAACTGCCGGGTCAGATTTTGATGCCACTTTGCACAAGGGTATAATTGAGGCATCCCCACAGAAATGTCGTAACAGTATCGCTATTGGTTCATAGACCACTTTTTAAAGTTATCATGAAATTATGTGCTTATTCTAAAATATTATATTTCTCAAAACTGCCGGGTCAGATTTTGATGCCACTTTGCACAAGGGTATAGTTGAGGCATCCCCACAGAAATGTCGTAACAGTATCGCTATTGGTTCATAGACCACTTTTTAAAGTTATCATGAAATTATGTGCTTATTCTAAAATATTATATTTCTCAAAACTGCCGGGTCAGATTTTGATGCCACTTTGCACAAGGGTATAGTTGAGGCATCCCCACAGAAATATCGTAACAGTACCGCTATTGGTTCATAGACCAGTTTTTAACAGTCTCCTTTATCTACATTGTCTACATTAACGATCTTTTCGTTTACTTTTTTGTGGGGTAGGTACAACTAAAAAGTGAAAAATAAAAACGTTTTTACAAAAAAAAACAACCGACTTCAAAAAAAAAAAACATTACAAAGTGATAAATAACTTTAATTTCGGAAGTCGGTGTCAAAAAACGAAAATGCGAAACCAACGACACCGACTTCCGAAATTAAAGTTATTTATCACTTTGTAATGTTTTTTTTTTTGAAGTCGGTTGTTTTTTTTTTTAGTAATCGATACCGATCACTTCTGTGAAGTTTACACAAATAAGCTGATTATATTTTAAGTAATCACAGTAACAGCGGTCGATGATCCCTCAAAAAAAAAACATCAAACTAATTTATTGTATTGAAAACTTCTTTAGGCGAGCTGTGCATTTTTTGAGATAGGAAAAAACAATTGAATTCGCGCCACTGTTACCGTAACCGACACCGCTTCGGATGCGTTCGACTGTCCTCGGGATGTACTCGGTTTTAATGTATTTCCGATATGTCAGTGAGTGATGGCAAAGTAATCTGTTTGTGTTTTGTTTATATGACGATTCAAAAAATACACACGTAATTGTTCAAGTTTTCACTTCTGTCGGCACTCGCGGAGTGTCACTTTTTTTTATTTGTTTTGTCGTGTTTAGATTCTCAAAAACTCATCACGTCCGCGGAGTTTTACTAGCTTAATTAATTAGACCCGTTATAGCGCTTTATTTTGTGGAAGAAAGTCCAGCACATTATGTTCTATTAGATTACATACTATTTTAACATTATTATAAGGACTGATACAGGCCAAATCTAGTTATATTGTAAGGGTCGGTGCATATTATTGTAGAATGTTTCTTCGTTTACAGTTCCATCACTTTTAATGTGTATATAGTATAAGGTCCCATTAAAATAGGTGGACAAACTTTTTGAAATCATTCTGACCACCAAATTATGGACGATGCATCCCAGAGACTAATCTGACAAGTGTAATGTCAAACTTCTATACTAAAAAAACGAAAACACAAAAGACTTAAATTTCAGATTAGTCTCTGGGATTAAATAAAGAAACAATAAATTGCCGTGTTTAATTATTTATTTAAAAAATATCTATTCTTCATTTGTTTCTTCTCCATTTAGGTTTTATAACGTTTCTATTACCTCAATAGTTCAATATGCTTACCTGTAGGGAAAAATAACAAAAAAATCCTTGTTGTTTTTGACTTATATTTCGGTGAATAACTCCGAAACCTGACGCTTTAGGATATTATGTTACATAACATTTTTTGTTTGTATAAGTGTCCTCTATCTAAATATATAACCTTTGTTGTGCACCGCGATTCTGAAATAAAATCAAAATGGGCAGCCGACCTTAGGGCCACCCTCCATACAAAAATCTTCAAACCCCTTTGTCCATCTATTTTAATGGGACCCTGTATAATTAGCCTATAACGTTCCCACCGCTGGGACAAAATCCTCATCTCTTCGAGAGGGATTGGGCTGTAATCCACCACGCGGGCCCAGTGCGGGATGGTAGATATCACATGTCTTCGAATTTTTAGTTCTAGGACATGCCGGTTTCCTCACGATGTTTTCCTTCACCGTTTTGAGAGTAGTAGTGATGAAATAATTTACACAAAGTAAAGCGCCTGGGTTCGAACTTACAACCGTCATACCTATCACGCTTGGCGCCTTGTCGCCTAGCGTGTATAGCACTAGGCTCTAGGGCCTTAGAGCCTACGCACTGACGGATGGCTTGCTTAGCGCATAGAGTCTAGGCCCTAAACAAGTAACCCCGTCAGTGCGTAGGTACGTAGCCATGAAAGAACTAAAAAGATTTATTTTCTTTTAAAACTATTGATTTCACGAATTTACTTTTTAAGTGTAAGGAAACAAGTCAGTATTTAGGTATTATTAGTTATAATGTAAAAACTAACAAATAAGACATCTTTCCAAACAGTATTATTGTTTTTAAGTTACTAACGGATACGCCATTTTGTAAAAATGTAATTATAGATAGTTTTAATAAGATTAGCTGCTGGCCATGCTTTTGTTTTATAATTACGTTGTGTGTACGTGTTGATATATCAGTCACTCAGGACTATGAATTTTATATATAGATAGACCAGCAGGAATAACATTAAATTAAGTAACATTAACGAAATGGAGGCTAATTATTTATTAAGTTTCTTTAAGTTTCCTTAAAAAGCTGTGATCGCGTGAAAATTAAATGTCATTATTATCAATATGACCGCTGATACATCGCCCGGTCTGAACATAGGCTCTCCGAACTTCCGCGCATGTTCCCTCACTCACACGCGTCTCATGTAAAATTTGGTTCCTAAAAAATGTTATTGCGCAGCCTTCTGCACGAAGTTCGGACCGGCCATGGTACATCGGCCATTTTGTAATTCGTAACATCACATAACGAAACAGCGCAAGTGTGGCCGTAGCTTAAGTTACTACTAAATAGTAATATAAACGTAGCATTAATAAAATACTTTAACCAGTGACAAGAAGTACTATTCAGGCCTAAATAAATTTCCAATAAACCAATTAATCAATCAACTCAGCCTATCGCAGTCCACTGTCCTCTCCCAGGCTGCGCCACAACACCCTGTCAGCATTTTCCTGTCTGCCAGAAATACTTTAACCCCCCTTACTAATAAACGTATTATATCAGATGAATAGTTACACACCGATTTCTCTCTTTCAGTCGTCAGTAATTTGACTTTCGAAAGAAGAAGACAAAGCGTTGTGTAACTATACAGACGCTGTAACGTTTATTCATCATTATCATTTCAGCCGAAAGACGTCCACTGCTGGACATAGGCCTAACGTTTATTAGTAAGGGGGTTAATATTATAGAACCACCAATCTCTCCGAAAACTCTAAAAAGAGGTAGGTATTATGGCAATTCTTTTACCGTTCACTATAAGAAAGCTAATATGATCAAAATAAGCATATTTTATATAAAAAAAGGTGTTTTATTCTGGCCTGCACTGTACCTGTCACAATTAATATAAAAACTGTATATGTTTCTAAGTGGAGTCCTGTACCATACTAATAAATAATAATCGTAAATAATAATAAATTATATGCAAATTATAAATAAAGATATAGTTGATATGTTGGACTTTGTCGTTTTATTCCCTTGATAGTACCTATTCAGCTACAGACGGGAGAAAATTTGATCGTCAATAAATATATTGTACTAGCTTCGCCCTGCGGTTTCACCCACATAAGTGTCGATCCCGTGGGAATATCGGGATAAAAACTATCCTATGTCCTTCCCCGGGACTCAAACTATCTCTGTACCAAACATCTTAATCGGTTTAGTGGTTTAGGCGTGAAAAGGTAACATACAGATAGACAGAGTTACTTTCGAATTTATAATATTAATAATAGTATGGATTAGTATGGATGTACCAAACATCATTACACAAGAGAGCCTCTAGGATTGGCGAACTATGAGGGACGCACCCCGATCGACGTGGCATATCGTAGTAATATATAAGTCAGTGGGCATTTCTATACTTATAATAATATCATCATCTGCCTAGCCTTTTCCCAACTATTTTAGGGTTGCCTTCCAGTCTAACCGGATGCAGCTGAATACCAGTATTTTACATGGAGCGACTGCCTATCTGACCTCCACAATCCAATTACTGGGTAATACGATACCCTTTGGTGAGACTGGTTGTCAGACTTTCGGGCTTCTGACGACCCGTAACGACTGTCAAAGATCCACGAATGACAGCCGGGACCAACGGCTTAGCGTGCTTTTCGAGGCACGGAGGGGTCTTGCTATGTGAAAATGATCATCCATACACGGACCAACCGCGGCAAGCGTAGCTTAACCTGATCGATCGACCCGTGCGAAGGTTAAGAGGATAACGGTGATTAAAATTTCAACCTGTAGACAGTGCCATCCACGAAGACGCGCCCCACTCTTCTTACTAATCGGTAGTGGTCATCGCTAGGCAATTCCGCTAGTGTTTTAATTTTTTGATACATGCACACTAATTATCCACTAATAAGTATACCTATACAATTAGTATCGACAAAACTAAAACACTAGCGGAATGTTGCACACTTGTACTGTAAGCGATTAGGAATAAGGCCTGCCGCATGCGTCCGTAAGATTGAGGAACAGGCCTATAGTTTACCGAGCAGTGGGTAAATACAGAGTTAGGCTGCTTTAGTTAGGTGGCGGGATGGCTGAGAGAGAGAGCCTCATGTCCCAGCCACCGCGGGAGACGCTCCGGGCGTCGGGAGCCGCGTGACGACTCCCGGCGACTATAGGCACGGGCCTGCGGACGGATAGTAATGGGTAGCTCACCGTCTGATCAGGACCAGGCCCGTGCCGGACGGCGCGTACGTGTTCCACGCGTGCCTCAAAGAGATGTCAGCAAAAAGGAAGAGGCCTGCCAGGGCCGAAGCCTGCCGGGGGTGCGGGATTGTCCGAAAGGGTTACCGCTACCCCGGAACATAAAGGGCTAAGGAAGGAACACGGATGGGTCAGTAAGAGTCTGACACTCCCTTCCGCTCCACCCAGAGCGGGAGGAGTCATTTGATGATTTCCCATCCATAAAAAAAAGGCTGCTTTTCCACAAGAGATGTGTTATGCTACGTTGCTATGGATGCGTTTGATATCCACCAATAATATTCATTCGCCCACATAGCATAGCACTGGTGGAAACTGATTCAACTAAGCTATGTTTTTAATATGGAAGGATGCGTGCTATGGATGTGTAGGTATATGCAGAGCAGTGTACTTTTCCTATTGTCGATACGTCGCATAGTTTGAGCTGCGCATCTCCCTCGCACAGCTACCTTACGGTGGCGCATTTTCATAGCACATCTTACTCTACATAGCTTAGCATCAGTGGAAACGGTGACATAGTTTCGTAGCTTAGCTTTTACATTTTCGCAGCATAGCTGCATAGCACATCTCTGGTGGAAAGGCACCCTTAAAACTATAATTAGGATCCGCGCGTATTCTATTTGATACGAAACAATAGAAAATCAATTAAAAGAAAGAAAGAAAGAAAATATGTTTATTTGCGGTGAAAATGACGCAAAAAAGAACATAAACACAAAAAATAAAAAGGTAGAAGGAAGCATGCGTTACATCCACGCAAAACGGGTATCGCTCAGCATTATGCTGCGACCCTATGCAGGACAGAGCCCCAGCGCTGGTTTTCAGCGACAGCCGGCGCTGACGTAATGACGTCGTCCGGTGCAGCAAACAATTATTAAAACACTGTACTGGTACAATGTACTTAAAGAAAAATAATTGGAATTTAAAAGTGATAGAATAATTATACTAAACAGGAAATAGACGTAGGTCAATTGTGTCTCATTAGCGGAGCTTGAGAGGTCACAAGACGAACTCCAATAGTAACTGAAAACGTTACAGCAATCAATTGATCGATTCCAAACTACATACTTTTAAGACTTGCCTCTTCCATCTACTAATAATAAAGCTGAAGTGTTTGTTTGATTCATCATAATCACCCTATAATGTTCCCATTGCTAGGACACAGGCATCCTCTCGGTTAGAGGGAGCGGACTGTAATCCACCATGCGGGCCCAGTGCGGGTTGGCAGATATCACATGTCTTCGAATTTTTGGTTCTATGACATGCCGGTTTCCTCACGATGTTTTCCTTCACCATTTTGAGAGCAGTGGTGATGAAATAATTTACACAATGTAAAGCGCCTGTCGGGGTTCGAAACTACGGCCTACAACTCGTAAGTCGCGGCCGTTACCACTTGGTCACCACTGCTCTCTGTTTGTTCGTTTGAACGCGCTAATCTCTGAAACTACCAGTCGGATTTGAAAAAATATTTTTGCATTTGGTAACCCAATTCTTGAGCAAGGGTCCCATTGTTAACATCACGCTAGGGCGTTTAGGAGCCGAGCAAAAACAAAAAAGAGGTGATGCGACGCGAGCGGGGTGGGTCTAGGAAAAAAAATTTCACGCGGCCAAAGTCGCAGGCAAAAGCTAGTAAACATACATACACAAACTATATCTAACAGTTAAATAACATGCGACTGGTAACGGTTCGCTTACAACACTAAATTAAGCCGAGGGGGGACGGGGGGAGGTGTAGGGTGACTATGAGACACTGACATTGGCATTTTCTGTCTCCTTAAACATCATCAAATTTTCGCGGCGATGACATCGCCGCCGTGTGGAGACTGGAGACTCCTTCTAAGAGAGTGTATAAAAATACGTTACACGACGATAATATCGCCGTGATTCTCTCGCTCGTGGAGGCGGACCCTTAAGAGTGAACTTTTAAAGACAATATTTGGATAGATTAAAAAGGGGAAGGAGAGACAATACTATAGGTAGCCTGTGGCGTACCATTCATATAATACAATAAATATATACATAAAGCATAATATTATACTAATCTGTATAAATAGGAAAAAGGAGCAAAGAAAATAAAATGATGATGTTTAAGGAGAGGCGGCCCCTTAGCGATAAGACCGCCCATTGTGTCACCCTTTGCAAAATTTCTACTTTGTACATTTTTTATTTAATGAAACTAATACTAATGTAATCTATGTTGTATAATTATGCTAGTTTCGCGGTAAACTCTGCTTGCGCGATGCAGGATTTTGCGTGACGTCACTGTGATGCGTAGTACGCATGTTGCGGTGTAGATGCCGCTACATACACATTTCTTATTCTATCCATTCGTGTGACATCCACACATCCCTCTCAGCAACAAAATATCGGCGGCGACCTCTCGCGTCCGGCCCTGGTTCAAGCCGTGGTCCGGAGCGCGAGGGGGCAGTCACCTCCTTCTGCGAAGCAGTCTTGCTAGCGAAGGAGGTGGCGGGATGGCTGAGGGAGAGAGCCTTACGTCCCGGCCACCGCGGGAGCCGCGTGACGACTCCCGGCCACCGTAGGCGTGGGCCTGCGGAAGGAGAGTAATGGGTAGCTCACCGTCCGATCAGGACCAGGCCCGTGCCGGACGGCGCGTATGTGTTCCACGCGCGCCTCAAAGAGATGTCAGCATAAAGGAAGGGGCCTGTTAGGGCCGAAGCCTGCCGGGGTAGCGGGATTGTCTGAAAGGGTTACCGCTACCCCGGAACACAAAAGGCTAAGGAAGGAACTCGGATGGGTTTTAGTCAGTAAGAGTCGGACACTCCCTTCCGCTCCACCCAGAGCGGGAGTCATTTGATGATTTCCCATAAAAAAAGCACCAAAATATTCGGGACTATCCCACATTAACCCAAAGCCACGGTCACCTTATATTCTGAAGTGATGTTGGCAGTATAAATTGGTGTGGAAAAACTCAGCCGCTCTGTATTCTGTACCCGTCGGAAAGCGAGAGGGAAGTATTGCCGTCTCGCTCGCACGGTGCCTGTTATGGATAGCGGGAAGTATTCATAGTGCGGGAGGAATGATTGGGAAAAGGGATTGTGAATGTTGCTGGTTATTGCAAAGGTGACCGCGAAGATTTCACAAGTTTTCTTCACTTCATCATGTGCCTAGCCTCTTTCCAACAATGTTGGGGTCGGCTTCCAGTCCAGTATTTTACATGAAGCGACTTGCCTATCGGACCTCCGCAACCCAGTTACTGGGTAAATACAATACCCCTCGGTTGTCAGATTTTCGGGCTTCTAACTACCCGTAACGACTGTCAAAGATCCACGAATGACAGCCGGGACCAACGAACCAAGTTTTCTTCAATTATGTATGTGACCATAATGTAGTGGAAAAAAAATATGAAGAATTATATGCAATCAAAACCTATTGTTATGTTTTTAACCGACGAAAAAAAACGGAGGAGGTTCACTATCGAATGGTGTAATAATACAGTGTGTGTGTGTTTTTTTTTTCAAAATCAACAGGTTCGATTCCTGGCTAGAAATATTATTTTTTCAGAAATCCAATGATGCAGTTTTAGTTTTCATCAAAATCGAGCCCGCGACTCCTTTGAGTACTTTTCGCTATTCCTCATAGTTTAGAATTTGGCCATCCACGCCCACTTGGAAAATTCACCCTGTATATTTTTTTAAACCTACATACTTGTACTTACACAGTGTAAGTATTGCTACACGTAGCAATACGTGTAGCAATTTCCGCATAGTATGTGCGTAGTGTAGCACGAAGTTCGTAGCACATCGCGTAGCACGGAGCGCGTAGCAAGGAGAGCGTAGCATGTAGCTGTAGCGCGTAGCACAGAGCGCGTAGCTTGTAGGTAACACTGCTGCATCGATGTTTGATTATTTCAAACATCTATGCGACAAGATGTAAGCAAGTTTAAAAAAATATGGATGTCACGTGATCAACTTTGAACTTTGATTATCTCTCATTTTGTTTTTTTTTATATCTAAATCATTTTGAAGCAAATTGCTAATCCATTGCTTCATAAGTTCGAAAAATTTGTCTGCTCAACACGTAAATAACGCAATGAATGCTGTTGAACTGTCAAAATGAAACCGATTCCGATTGATAATGTGTTATTATCCCACAGACTCCATATCTTCGATCCCCTTTTATTTTTCTCTTGGCAACTCCTCACCCGGACTATAGCTCCCGCCGGGGGGCGTGTCGGCAGTGATTGATGTCTTTTGTTTAAACAACTTACCGTTGTTTGCAGCCACCGATACCGACGTCGATAACTTGAGACTGTTCCAGGAGCTTTTTAACTTCTGTTCTAAGAGAATGACTGGATATAGACCTGGATTAATATGGGAGGTGCCCTAAATATAGGCTAGTGAACGGTTGCAGACCCAGTACTCTTTTTGTCGTGTTTTATAATTATTAAGAACTAGCTGCTCCCCGCGGTTTCACCCGCATAAGTGTCGATACCGTAGGAATATCGGTATAAAAAGTGACCTATAAGTTAATCCAGGGTGTCTGGGACCTCCATACAAAATTTTATTAAAATTGGTCCAGCCGTTTGAGCGTGAAGAAGTAACAAACATATAAACACACACACACACACACACTCACAAACTTTCACCTTTATAATATCAGTGTGATATTAATTTATGCTTGTTACTGTAGGTATCATCATAATCATAATCAGCCTATAATGTTCCCACTGCTGGGACACAGGCCTCCTCTCGGCGAGAGGGAGTGGGTCGTAATCCACCACGCGGGCCCAGTGCGGATTGGCAGATGCCACATGTCTTCGAATTTTTGGTTCTAGGACATGCCGGCTTCCTCACGATGTTTTCCTTCACCGTTTTGAGAGCAGTGGTGATGAAATAATTGACACAAAGTAAAGCGCCTGTCTGAGCTCGAACCTACGACCTACAACTCGTAAATCGCGGCCGTTACCACTGGGCCACACTGCTCTCACTGTAGGTATAGCTGATTTATTTATTTTGTACACCACAAAAATACATAACACTAGCTTCTGCCCGCGACTTCGTTCACATGAAATTTCTTATTCCCTCGACCCATCTCGTCGTATTGCATCACCTGCGCGTCTCCTGCTCTATCACTTCGTTTCCCCAGAGCGCTTTTGCTCGGCTCCTAAGGGTCATAGCGTGACGTTAAATAGCCTATAGCCTTCCTCAAGAATTGGGATATCAAATGCAAGAAGAATATTTCAAATCCGACTGGTAGTTCCAGAGATTACCCCCTACATACAAACTTACAAACAAATTTTACCTCTTTATAATATTAGTATAGATGAAAAAAAATACATCAAACACTACAAAATATACAATGGGCGGCCTTATCGCTTTCTGCGATCTCTTCCAGGCAACCTTGGAATGGACAGTGATGATTATCTGTGAAAGATGTTCGTCCGACAAAGCTAAGTGCCATAGGGTCATTTTTCTAAGCTTGAAAATCATTTTTCTCACTAAATCATTATCCTCAACAATAGTAAAACAAAAAAAAAAAAATATTTCTTTAAATTCTTGTTTATCTGCAGTAAGTCTAATAAAAAACTTGTAAACTGAACATGCCTATCAATACTGCTAAAAAATATGAGCGATACACGCAGGTTTTTAAGAATCCACAAAATTTACTCAAAAATAATTATTTCTGGAGATTCACCCCATAATCTATTCGTGTCCCCATATAGCATTGCTGTGTGCGTGTGAGATATTTTAAGATGGCCTGCAGGTAAGGTTGGCGCATTGGCGTGCATTGCATATAGGCATATAAGTAGTGCCTACCTCGATATATCAACATAAGCCTGTCAATTACATTTTAGTGTGTGTGCCCCACAATTAAGAAACTCGCTAAATTATCATACCTAACAAAAAAACAAAACCTTCATACAAACACGCGCGGCAGTAGGCAGTCGCCGGACGGCCTACTCGGCTCCCGTACTATTCACACATTGTTGTTGGTCTTTACTCGTTCAAGTTAATACGAAAAAATTAAAAATACGTACGTCTCACGCGTAATATTATGACGTTCGACCTTCACAAGTTATCACCCCTAAGTAGGCATATATGCCTGCTCAAATAACCACAATTTTGACCTCACTTTTTTTCTGATTAGTGACCGCGTCTACCTTGACTAGACCCGGCCTAGTGCCTACCTGTTCTGAAAACCAATGCACGCCACTGGGTTGGCGTCGCATCAGTTATTGTAAACAATTTCAGGTAGGGGTGGCAGTAACCACATGACAATAAAATTATAGTTTAAATAACGTTATTCCGTCTAGAAATACTTACCTACAACTCACCACAATATCTCTATCATGTCTATACCTACTCCTCTATAATCTGTGGCAGCCACAGATCTATAGAACGCCAAACAATGATGACAGACGCAAAACTGTAGCAAGTAGAAGTGCAAATAGTATCTACAAATTCAAACAGAATACAAAATCGAGGAGCGAATATCAATATTTGATATTTGGTATTGTAACGACACCCCGCTCTCGGCTGCGGCGGCCATTTTCGGTACGCGTTCGCGCGCTTTTTGACTTTTAAATGACAGTTGTTTTTTTGAGCTGTTTTTTTTTTTTTTGTATCGCAGTTGAACCTACGAGGTTGTCGTCTGCGCTTAACCGGACTTGCATGTGGGTGAACCAGGTCTTAAAAGTTTTAGGGCTGTCAACTTTTATGCCTTTTTGAAGTGAAACTTCTTAGACGACGATTCGATAATTATATAATTGGACGAGAATCTCCAGTTGAAAACCAGCGTCAGGCACTACTGTCTGGCATTATTGCTAAACTGGGCCTTTTTGGCGCAGCCGTGAGACACACTTTCCTGCTAATTACTTACATGATCGGACTTTACGCTTTGTATGTGATCTTTATTATTATTATTTTTTTTTATATGTTGTATCTGGTGTATTGTGTGTCTTTTAGTCTGTGCTAAATAAATGTTTTTTTCTTTCTTTCTTTAGAATTGAGAGTAAAATTTCAAGGATGCGTCACGTTAAGGCACATTTCATTACATGAGAGAGAAGAAAGTTATAACCCTTTCTGTCTCTCGCAGTAAATCCCTCTTATTCTTTTTTTCTTTTTTTTTGTAATCAGGTTTTTTTTGTCATCTTTAGATTTTCATGTTTGAAGTGAAACTTCTTTATGCACGCTTGATTTGGGGAGTAAGCTGGCGAACGCGTGACGTAAGCGTTACGAAAAGTGTGATCGGGCGAAGCGAACGGGAGTTGAGTGGGGGATATAAGCAAGAGAAAGCAGTGCGCGCGCACATTTTCTTTCTCTCTTCCTCTCATAGCCAAATACGTTTGAAGTTTCAGTTCAGTCGTGTGGTCATAAGCACACTCGGTTTTTTAATTTATTTGTCATGTAAGTCATCATGAATTCTGCATTTGTGATAATACCCTAATATCTACGCTAGGGGATATGCTGAATTCATGGTTACATTTTGCGCACTGGTTAAAAATATATCCTGTATTTGTTTAATTACATTTTCGTACTCGCATTTTGTTCAAAAAATAAGTTTTTTAAAAGAAACGCTGACTACTGATTTATGCATCAGTCCCAAGGATCCTGAATTGCAAATTACCTGAGATTCGTTCATATTTTTTACATCACCATTAATAAACCTACTCAAAATGCAACGAATTCCACATGAGAATTAAAAATGAAAAAAAAAACATTCTTTATGCTGATATTTTTCAATCTCTACGTCATATTCTGTAACACCGCTCCTTTTTTACTCGACTGCCAAAAAAATCGTATTAAAACCTACACTAGGGGTTTATTTATAAACGTTGCTTAAAGTTAAAAGACGTTCACTACTACTACTTTTAGCCTGCATCATCCCACAGCTAGGCAAAGGCCTCTCCCCGTGACTTCCAGCTCTTTCGATCCAAGGCTAAAATCTGGTTACTAGATGACATACATAATCAGCCTTTAATGTTCCCACTGCTGGGACACAGTCCTCCTCTCTTCGAGAGGGAGTGGGCTATAATCCACCACGCGAGCCCAGTGCGGGTTGGTAGATGTCACATGTCTTCGAATTGTTGGTTCTAGGACATGCCGGTTTCCTCACGATGTTTTTCTTCACCGTTTTGAGAGCAGTGGTGACGAAATAATGTACACAAAGTAAAGCGCCTGCCTGGGTACGAACCCACGACCTACTCGTAAGCCGCGGCCGTTACCACTGGGCCACCACTGCCCGTAAGTCTAGTCACTGGTCGGTTGTTTTCTCCAGCTCGCCCGCCATCTAGATCGCTCGTCCCGTCAAGAGAAGTTTAAACGTCAAAAATGTATGGTCAAACAGTTGTTAATCACTACTTAACCTTAAGCAAGCAACGTTCATAAATAAAGGCGCTATTTCCCACCCTGCCAACCGCCTTTAGCTTAAAAGAACATCATTAACTCGCACGATCCGCTTTTTCTCCAATTTTCTCGAAGAAAATGGCGTTTTCCAAGCTTTTACCAACTAGACTTTTCCTCAAAAAATGTATTCAACTTATCTTCCTTATTCGGGTTTTCATGAAAATATATCATGTACTTAAGTATAGACGCCAAACGAAACTGTCAAATTTTCCCAATCAACTTTGAACCTTATGTTTTAGAGATTAAGTTGAAAATCTATTTTAAAAAATTGACAGATTGTAGTAGGTTGATGTGCTGGAGTCTGTACATGTAGCTTCTGCTGACTTTGTCCGCGTGACGACCCACCCCATCGCATCGCATCGCCTGCCCGCGCTATCACTTCGTTTTCGCTTAACGATCTTTCTGACTTTTCTTTTTGCTCGGCTCTTAAGGGTCCTAGCGTGATGTTAAATAGTCTTTAACCTTTTTCAAGAATTGGCCTATCAAATGCAAAACGAATTTTACAAATCCGACTGGTAGTTCCATAGATTAGCGCATTCAACAAACTCATCAGCTTTATTATTAATATAGATAGATGAGCATAGATGTAACTTCTACGAGTATTTTAATCCGTGTTCCTAACTAGCCAGAAGTGTGCCTACTTCTTTTTAATCAATAATCTACGAAACAAAATATAATTTACCACAACCTACCATCATAAAAAAATAACATTCGTCCAAAAACAACCAAAGACAAAAGACATTACACCAACCGCAAACAATCAAAGACAATAGGGACGATATTTTTAAAAAAACAACAGCTCGTCACGTCGCGGGAAGGCGGGAAGACGGCGGCCGTTGATTGGTGCAAATTGAATTTGGAATCAAGGAGCGCCGGCGGGTGAACGAGGCGGGGAGGGGTGTTGTCGTGTTGGCGATCGCTCGCTGATTGCCCGTTTGCGGTGCGACTAGACTAGTATGGATACGACGCATTGTTTTAAATATATTTGAAGGAAAAGGGACAATATTGTTGGGATTCGATTAGCAGAATTGATTTGGAATCACAGAATCCAGCCTTACATTATTATATTGGTAGTCTATTATCTATCTATTTATATTAGTCTATTACTATCTATCTAGTCTTTTTTAGTCATTGTTTTGTTAGTCTGTAAGCCTTCTTTAAAATAAATAAATAAATTATTGAACTTAAGGTATTGTAGTTGTTTCTAATAATAAAGCTTAGATAGTTTGATTGTTTGTTTGTAAGAACGCGCTAATCTCGGGTGTGCTCAGTCGCTCCATGTAAATTACTGATATTCAGCTGCATTCGGTTAGACGAGAAGCTGACCCCAACATAGTTGGGAAGAGGCTAGACATACCTATTGAATTGTTGGCTAACCTAAAAAATAAAGAAATAAATCACGTGTCTATCTACCTAAGCTCTTTTATGCAAAAATATAAACAATGCAGGAATGTCTTCATTATGATAGCGAGCTGTGTCCTCTCGTGCATACTCTACTCTGTTCCAAGCATTCTACATTCACACTTCGGTTGTCTATGGTATGTGTTTTATGCGCATAAAATACCTAACACGGAATCTTCTTTGTAGGTAGAGGAGTGATCGAGACAAGCCGTGTTTGAATTGTAGCAAGAAACTACTGGCAAGCTTGGGTACAAAGGAATTCAGCTGATTCCTTTGTACCCAAGCTTGCCAGTAGTTTTGATCGAATCTATAGTCATTTAAAACTCGATATACCTACCTACTTATAATAGAAGTAATTGACAATTCAAAAGTGCTTTAATTTGAGTTTTAATAATATTTATTTTATTTCTCCCAAAAGGGTACAATTTTTGGTTCAGAATTGACGTAGGTAACAGCAATACAATCTTTGTGAAACCCAGTGAGACCAGAGTCATGTTGGCAAAATGCCTTTCAAGACAACAAAATTTAGTTGTATCATGATTACCTACCAAATTTTATGCGTCATTCATGCATGACCAACTAGGCACTCCCTTTTTTTGTGGGGATATCCTCATGTATTCCCTCCGTCTGGGAAGCACGGAAGGTTCTGTCCACAGAACATATATGTATACCCTGACGGAGTTATGTCGGACTTTTACCGACTAAAACCCCACGGTTCCCTCCAGTACCAAGAGTCAGGGGCCCTGGAGATACTAGTACATTCGCCGCACCCCCGACTACTGACTAGTATCAGCCCGCCATGTCTAGCGAGCCCCATCACCAAGTGCGGCCGATCCCAGGACCGCACGTCCTTCTCCAATTATGGCGCGCATATAATCTTGCCACCTCTTTGACTGTAGCACTCCCTAAAAACACAAAAC
The DNA here is from genome assembly GCA_947508005.1 of Amphipoea lucens. Taxonomy (NCBI): domain Eukaryota; kingdom Metazoa; phylum Arthropoda; class Insecta; order Lepidoptera; family Noctuidae; genus Amphipoea; species Amphipoea lucens. The sequence goes on from OX382382.1 coordinate 11,242,676, forward strand.
ATCTTGTAAATAAAGCAATAAAAATATAACAAGCACTAAACAAAAGACGTATATACTTAATAAATTAATTCCCCGCTCCATTTCACATAAAAAGGCAGGGCAGAATTAAATCACGACTAACGCCATCTAGCGACGGGTCTCATGAATACAACATGAACTAGTGACTGCTAGATGGCGGTGTTACAAATTTATCGCCACTTTTATTGTTACGACCACTTTGGCCGCGTTTCGCGGGCTTTTAGCTAAATTACTCTCATTACTTACATACTACGTTAAGGTGAATGCGTAGTTGTAGCCCGCGAAATTCAATTTTTCTTACGTTTTTTGCAGTTTTCAGGTCAGTGTCAGGTTGTATCTTGATGAAAATTTGATTCGCGACTATAACAGGTACGTATTCACAGAATTATAATCATCAGAATCATTAATACATCTGTTTAAGTTAGATTTCTACCACCAACACTTTTCCATACGAGATTTGTTCTTAACGGTAGAAATCTAACTTAGAAAGATGTATTAATGATTCTAATTATTATAATTCTGTAAATACGTACCTGTTATTGTCGCGAATCATATTTTGATCAAGATACAACCTGACACTGACCTGAAAATTGCAAAAAACGTAAGAAAAATTGAATTTCGCGGGCTACAACTACCCATTCGCCTTAACATATTGCTGTTTGTGAACTGTGCAGCGATTTTAGCGCTGCTTTACTTTGTCTCGTATTTTTGGTAGCGGGCGGAAAGTTGCGCTGAAAGTTTGGGCAAAGCAGTCACTATATGCGCAAGATCAAGGCAATTTTACGAGAGAACTAACAGGATCGCTAATTGGCTAGGTGGAAGGTCCCAGAATAGGCGCTAGTTTCTTCGATCTTGCATCATTGCTGTAGCTCAAGAGACAACGAGGGACATAATCACAGATCGTTGCTGTATTAGCTGGTCTTAGAAATATACAAAAAAAACAACGAATATGTCAAGCAATCGCTTCAACATCGCTTCAGCAGCTAAAATTCCAAACTCACGCGATAAACACAAACAAATCGCACAGATAACATTTGCCGTCGTAATTTGGCTAATGTATCATAAACATTTTTGCTTCATTCGTTTCCTTAGGCTGAGTGGGCAGTTACCGTAGCCCGGCGGCGCGGCGCGGAAGAATATATACCCTTTGTTTATGGTATTCGTTGATATTCAAAGCGCGTAATTTTTGGGGGGTAAACAGACTTATGAGCTTTGACGCATGATAGGTTACGAATAATTGAATTATGCGTGTTCCTCGATACTTTTTTATTTATCTTCGAAAAAAACTTTCCGATTTTAGTTTTGATTTGGATAGTTAATTCTACAAGCGTACTTACTAATATTAGTACGCTTGCTTGTTTTTGCTCGGCTCCTAAGGGTCTTTACTAATCCTTCCTCAAGGATTAGTAAAGTAAAGTAAAAATCGTTTATTTTCATAATTCAAAATTACATTAATATGGAGGTATCGTTGGTGCAAGCACAGCCTGTATCTTGGGCACCATTACAGATATAAAACATTTTGATAGTTTTAGACAAAATAAGTACATAAAATTAACGTTGAAATTGGCTACAATTAAGCTAGAAAATTGAACTATCAAATGCAAAAATATTTTTTCAAATCGTGACTGGTAGTCTCAGAGATTAGCGCGTTCAAAAAAACTCTTCAGGAAGGATTTTTTATTATCTACACCATAAATATAGATATAAATAGATATAGATTCCTATTTACACTAACATTTAATTGATTTAATTTACCGAGCGACCCACCCAGCCATCTCGTTCACAGACAATTTGACAAACTTTTAACCGGCCCGTATGTTGATGGTATGGTGTTTTTATGTAGATCTGCCATTGTACGAGTGCGGCGGAGGATACGGATTTCTTTAGCCACTGAATTAAGTGTATCTGGAGATTTTATAGAGATGTTTATACCACCTTTGATATTTTTCAGTTGTAGAAGGGTTCTCTTTAAAATGCTTAGCTTGCTTGTAATATTATATTTGACTGGCAGCGCCCCGCGGTTTCACCCGCATAAGTGTCGATCCCGTGGGAATATCGGAATAAAAACTATCCTATATCATATGTAATTAGAATCATTAAATACATCTTTCTAAGTTAGACTTCTACCGTAAGAACAAATCTCGTATGGAAAAGTGCTTATGGTAGAAATCTAACTTAATGAGATATATGATTCTAATGACTATAATTTTGTAAATACATAATATCTATTATACTCGCGAATCATATTTTGATCAAGATACAACCTGACGCTGACCTGCCTATTTCAAAAAACGTAAGAAAAAAATTTCGCTGTCTACCACTTCGCATTTTTTCATAGACTATTCATTTAGTAACTCTATATACTTCCGGCCAAATTTAATCTGTATAATGTTTTCCGATTTCCGACTTGACTTGTGGCAGGCACTTACATATAGCACATCTATCTTTACCGTCTAAACAAGCAAAATTAGACCTTATTTCAGTCGAAATTGGTACATTTATCAAATGTTGTATGAAAATAAAAGATTGTAAACGATCTTTCTCAAATATTTTAATGGCGGTCGAAAGCGCTCGCAAATCGGCCATATTGGATTGGTTTTCTCGCTCCTTTTGTATTGATTTGAATTCGTTATCTTGTTATTTTCGCTAGTGAGGTGATTTTCTTTAGATTAAATTGGATAAATATATTTTTTCACCGCATATTGTAAATTAACAATTTAGCACTGAAATAATACTTTGTGGTCGTTTCGTAAAAGCAATTTTAGTAAAAGCGTCTTCGTTGTGGGCCAATATTAATTGTGCACCACAATGAAATGTTATGGTATGATTCCGATCTCGGCAGCACGCAGCAGTGCTGCCGCGGCAGTGCGGTCGCAGCACTACTGGTCCTCATACATTTTGTATAGGTTTATACGAGATTACATTCCGAGCACGGCAGCAATGTGACGCAGTAATGTCGCGCAGCATTGCTGCCGTGCTCGGAATCATACCTTTAGTTCCCCTTATTGTTGTATGTACCTTACATACCTTGTATTTAAAAATACCAGTCAAGTTTCTGCCTACTGACTGTGGCTCCCTCTATGGGTTAGTGACTTTAACTAGCTTTACAGGGTCAAATTAAATTAGCTAAGGAAACTCCTCGTGATGGGTATCGATGTCTCAACATGATAAAACGAAAAATAAATTAATTAGAATATTTTTTTGTCGGGTCATCGACCGCAGTTAGTATAGTATTAAAATATCAGTTAAAAAAACTTTTTTACAAAAAAAAACAACCGACTCTAAAAAAAAACACTACAAAGTGAAAAAAAAACTTTAATTTCGGAAGTCGGTGTCGTTGCTTCAGCATTTTCGTTTTTTGACACCGACTTCCGAAATTAAAGTTTTTTTTTCACTTTGTAGTGTTTTTTTTTAGAGTCGGTTGTTTTTTTTTTTTTGTAAAAAAGTTTTTATTTTTCACTTTTTAGTTGTACCTACCCCACACAAATTCAATTAACACGAGTGCATTGAAGACACGACTCGAAGAATCATCAAAATTCACATAAAAATGCCGGAGATGCAGTACATTTATGCATATAACTTCGTACATAAGAATAATTACCTAATGTATTATATACTAAAACCTTCCTGTAAGTATGTAGATCACACTCATGAAAGAATTATCAAAATCGGTTCAGTAGTTTTTGAGATAATCGCGGACATACAAACATACATACATACATACATACGGGTCGAATACAGAACCTCCTTTTTTAAAGTCGGTTAAAAAATCTGCTTTTTATTGTGGAAACTTCACAGGCGTGAGGGGTCGTGTTTAGATATCGATACCCATCAGCGCCCATCACGTCTGGCAGTTTCGTTAGCTAATTTAATTTAACCCAGTGTCGGCGACGAGACCCTATCTAGACACATGGGCGCAAGTAGTGGCAGGACCGCTATGTAGAAAGTAAGGAAGAAATTTTAATTAATAGTGTAAAATTTCAATGATTTATGTTTTGTTCTTTCTATGTGTCTAATTAGATAGTTATGTGATTAATTATATTAAGATTACTATTAGAATTCATATTTTGAACTAATAAGACTGATTTTGTAAGGTTTTCTTATAAGTTTTAACATATTTCGTTATAATTACGTAACTTGAAAATTGACTTTTTTGTTTATGGATAGAATTTAAGGGGCCATTTTTCGGCACAAGTCAGTCGCAGCTCAGCCGTCGAAGAGGCAACAACATCAAGAAACAACAAGCCGAAATCTGCAAGCCAACATTCAAGAAAATTCTGCGTTTCATTTCGCCACCTCTTCGCCGCCCATCTCTCCGAGGTCCTCTTAGTGGGTTGTGCCCACCACTTCGTACGCATTCAGGGGTGCGTGGGACGTGTGTCGCCAGCACAGTTAGTTAGGGAACATACTTACGTCAAAAACGTGGGAGACTGTCCCAGGCACGGCCGTCAGGTATTGGACGTACCCCGGTCGTCCGCAACACCCAGTATAGTGCCAAGATTAGAGAGAGTAGAAGAATCTTTAGATAATAGGTTCTTCAACATAAAAGATAGATTAAACACCCATTTGATAGTACCTCGTAAATTATACTACTCTCGACTCTTGTAGTGTATAAAATAATATTTTACGACGCCAATCTCAGTGCCCTTACCCATCTTATAGCAATCACTATAAAATAAAACTCGTAAACTATTAACTCGATATCGCTATAAAACGCTGCCCTATTAAGTGGGCAATCATTGATTTTATGTTAGTAAAGACTATTTTAGTCAACCATCAATCAGCTATCATGATCTTCTTGGCAAGCGAGGTCAATATCAGGACAAATCAGCAACAACAAAAAATATATAACAAGCTAAGACTTGATTTGAAAGATCTTCCAAGTAAAGTGGGCATTCAGCCAACTCAACTGTGTCCTAAAGCAGACCTAGGCACTAAACAAAGATATTAAAACAGAAAATAAAACTTTATAATAATAGTAATCCCATCCCATCCTCGACATGTGGGATGTTGACTCAGCAATCATTGTGCCGATAGTCGTTACAGCCAATGGATTGATAGCCAAGAGCTTCGACCAACACCTGAGGAGGCTCTCGTTGGGCAGCTGGATCAAGGACTTGATTCAGAAAGCAGTATTTCTGGACACGACTCGCATTGTCAGGAGGTTCCTCTCTCTGGAGCCCTGACCGCCGCGCCGGTAGCTTGGACCCTGTTCCCGATACCGGTGGGCTACTATTTTTTATATCCTAATATTTAAAAATATAATTTATATGTAAATTATGAAATAATCCCTTTATTTCAGGTGACTCAGGGCCATAGATAAACATACATACTTACTACTTTTAATACTACCAGCGCCATCTATTATACTGCTCCGTAAAATTACCAACAAAGTGAAAGCGCCGTCGACTTAGGCCATAAAAACTACAACAAAAAGAGCCTTCTAACCATGGACAACTAAATAGTTCACAATGTAATCTGCAGATGTCGCTGCAAATGAAACAGTTTTATAACAGAACTGTTATCCCGACAAAGAAGTTTACTATAAGCTTCTTGAAATTGTTCTTGAACCTTGTAAATTATAAGTTCATGCTTGAAACTATCTTGAACCCGACCCACAGAGTACTTTTACCGACTAATTGAGAACTGTCATGGCTACGCATCGACGACAGAGGCAACTGCAAAGGTCAACGATGGGTCAACGCATGTCGGCATAGACTACTGTTATGAACTAGTGTCTAGGCGCATAGACTACCTACAAACGGGGTGAATAGCGAAGCAAGGGTGAATCGGGACGAAACTTTAAAATGGATTTTAACGTTGAAATAATATAGTTTGTTGTTAATAAGGGCACGTAATCGTTAAATTACAGTAAACACATTAGGGTCCTTTTTGGCCACAAACGATATTATTTTATTGTTAAAATCCCTTTTAAAGTTTTGTCCCGTTTGACGGTAGTATTATAAACTACGTCGGCGGCTTATAGGTATTATGATGTCGGAAATTATCTCAAGGGATCGTGCTACCGGAACAAAAAGTAGCATTTGTCCTTCTTCAGGATGCGATCTATCTCCCTGTCAAATGTTATCGAAATCCGTTCAGTCACTGAACGGATTTTGATAACATTTGTGACCGTAATCGAAATTCGGTCAGATTTGTGATAGAAATAAAACACAACTTTATTGAAACAAAGTATTTAATACCCATTTATAAATCACTCGTATAATCACAACATATATAATAATTAAACATAAAACTCATTGTAGGTAACTGTGCCCTTGTATAAAATGTTTTCTTTCATAGGATTGGAAATTGCCCGATTTCTACAAGGCGCGACTTCATAGACTTGTAACGACGATAAAAGAAAATGATGGTCTTCAAGAAGGCCAGGTGCATAGTAAGAAGGTTTGTAAGGGGAGGGGGTCCGAACAAGTCTTAATTTTTTCTTACGTGGGGGTGGGAGGGGTCTAGATTTTTCTTACATAAGATGATAAAAGTAAGCAAAAAAATATATAAAAAATTAAGCAAAAATTATAAGGTTATTTTTTTGTGATACTTATTTATTTTTTAATTTGTCAGATTCTGATCTTACGCAAGATTGAAAGGGGAGGTTCATACAAGTCTTATTTTTTTTCTTACGTAAAAGAGGGGGTGTCAGAAAGTGGTTAAAATTGTCTTACATAATAAATGAACAGCCCCTAATGCCTAAGAAGTTTCGCCAGCTTATGTGACCCCTTATATCTTAGAGAAACACAGAAGTCTTGATCGGACATAAATATTATTGATAATGAAAACATATTGGGCAGTTTAGTCAAAAATATTATTTACGTGATAACGTCTTATAAATCGATGAACGCCGGCTGCACGCACGAAAAGCATGACTCATTGTCACGTTCCGCCTGAGCCGAGAGAGAGGCACGATCGTCCTAAGCGTTCGGCTTGTGACGCATCTATCTGATGTTTTCTTATGACGTTATCACGTAAAATTATCGCCCGTAAACCGACTTTACAGACCACCAATTTTTTTTTAGTAATAAATTCACACAATTCCATAAATTTTCACATTAGACTATTATGTAGTCAATTTAAAACAATTCAGTTTTTTAACGAAATATAGTTTATTTGCATTACTATTCTATGGCAATGTATACAAAATGTTTGTTTGAAGGACCGACACAATTTTTGGTAGATTGTAGACATCATTTCCTAGCACAAAAATGTTTTTTTTTTTTATTTTTTATTATGAATTTTTAAATCGAAAAGTTTCGTTCCTTAACACAAATTTAACGACTTTGGAAGCACCCAAGTCAAATTCTAGAACCAATTGCAACATAAATGTAGGTACATTGGAGATAACACCAAAAATTATTGTACTCTATTACAACCATAAATAAAAAAATTGTGACGATATTTCGGGTGATTAAAAAGAAATATATTATTATCTCAATTACCTACCGTGACACTTAAGACAGGTGTTATGGGTGAAAACTAGGTTAATATGACACTTCCTTAATCCATAAGAAAATTGTGTCGGTCCTTCTACAAAACACCCTGAATATCGTCGCTAAAACCTATAATAAAAGGCACTAGCGATCTTAGAAGGCACTTTTTGAGGGCTTAAACTCCTCACGACATTATAATAATAAGGCACTCGACAGTAAACCCTATAGAAAGGGGTTTTTAAAGATAGTATACAGGATGCAAGGGACATCGGCGAGCATATGCTGTCACCATGAATTCAACACATGATACTAGATACCCCAGCATAAAAAAATACATGTGGCACTCGGGGACTGCCGCGGTAAAGCTATTGCATAGCATTTTTTTATCAACTTATGCGAACTTCGTACGGTCTACACGCATACGTCTAGTCGCACGCACACAAACACCGTGCCGAAGTCTGCCGAACTGAAACGACGTTAGACGATGCACGGCTTTCAACGCCGCACCACTGTGCCGGTCGGAGTGGGGGTGTTAGGTTTATTTTCGTTACGGAATTTCTTGATTCGGTCGCCGCGCTCAAAGTCCGCGATAAAAGCTATGCAATAGTTCAAAAATTTCTTCAGTCATTAAAAACAAGCTGCGCCCCGCGGTTACACACGCATAAGTCTCGATCCTGTGCGCATATCGGGATAAGTATTCTATATCCTAATCCAGGTCACGGTCTACCATCATCTGCCTAGTCTTTTCCCAATTACGTTGGGGTCAGCTTCCAGTCTAACCGGATGCAGCTGAATACCGTTATTTTACATGGAGCGACTGCCTATCTGACTGGGTCTTGGTATGTAAAGATGGTCACCCATCCACGGACCAACCGCGGTAAGCGTAGCTTAACCTGATCAATCGTCCCGTGCGGCTGTTATTACTTAGCCAGGGTCTAGAATCATCCCGAGTTCGCGCTGCAGTGTTCCACGCGCGCCACTCGAGAGTGGGTGCGGCCATTATAGGAATGGGCGGGCGAGCGGTGAATGCTTATGCGAATCCCGCACCCCCGGCCATAGGTAGAGGTGGAACACCGCGGTGGTTTTAGCCGGTAAGAGTCCGGCATGCCCCTCTGTCACCCCCACGATAGAGGAAGTCCATGAGGATTTCCACCGCGAAAAAAAAGAAGGGTCTAGAATTATTTGCTGTATTTATGGTGACTGTTTGCGAATTGATGTCCCTGCCACCCTGTTTGAATAATTAATTATAATCATTGCACATAAATATTCTATCGTAGATTATGAAGAAATGGATTTTATAGCTCTCAGAATTGAATATGGGAGGGCGCCCACGAGCAACTTTTGTCTGTGCAAATAATTTGTCTCACATCAAATCTACGGGCTTGTATGAAAGTGCACGCATGTATACTCCATAGACTTAGGTCAGCGGTCGGCAACCCGCGGCCCGCAACTGTTTTGTTGGTAAATAAGGTCTTATAATTTGGAATTATTTAAATTTCGCGCCAAAACTGAAATCATATTATCTGATGTCAATTATGTATGTATTTATTGTATTGTGTAAATGGTACACCACAGACTACCTACAGTATTTGTCTGTCCTTCCCGTTTTTAATCCATCCGAAGGTAGTCTTTAAAAGATCGCTCTTAGCGATAAGACCGCTCATTGTGTCACCCATAGTGAAGTTTCTATATTTATGTCTGTAATTTATATAGTGTACATAATATAGAGATTCTATTCTACCAGTGCCATCCGCGAAAGCATAATTATAGATCTCATTTAATTTGTTTAGTTTTTGCCATTTTCTTAGTAATTTTTCCTAATTATAAATAAAGATATGTACAGACGCCAGCACATCAACCTACCCGAAACTGTCACATTTTCCCAATCAACTTTGAACCTTATAATTTAGTGATAAAGTTGAGAATTCATTAAAGAAATTTGACAGATTGTAGTAGGTTGATGTGCTGGCGTCTGTACAGTAAATATTTGTATTTTTTTTTTTTTTTTTGCAAATTTAACATAATCGATATAGGTACACAAAATTATGAACAAATGCGGCCCGCCTTTATTTCATTTAGCCACTATGTAGCCCGTGGTTGCTAAAAGATTGCCGACCGCTGACTTAGGTAGTTAAGTAAAGGTAAACAAAAAAAAACCTACGTGACTTAGTTAACCGACTAAACGTAATACCAGTCTATTCAGTTGTCATGCTACGTCACAGTTGTACTCTTCAATTTAGCAACGTTATTAATGAATTATAACGTTGCTAAATTGAAGAGTACAGCTGTAACATAGCATTACAACTAAATATACTGGTATTGCGTTTATTCGGTTAACTAAGTCACGTGGTTTTCTTGTTTACTTTTATTTAACTACCCAAGCCTATGGAGTACAGCGACGTTCACACATGTACAGACGCCAGCACATCAAGCTACCCGAAACTGTGAAATTTTCCCAATCAACTTTCAACCTTATACTTTAGTGATAAAGTTGAAAATCTATTAAAGAAATTTGACAGATTGTGGTAACTGTCGCCCGTCTATTGGTTGCTATGCAAGTGCGCGCACGGCGACAAAAAAGTTGCCGGCTGGCCAGTTGCCGCTCACTCAACCGAAAATTTAACAAAAAAGTAACGTTGCCGTCGCTCCCGTGTTCGCATCGTCCAAATCTCGGCGAGGACCCAGCGACAGAGACAAAAAAGTTACTGGACACCAAGTTGCTCCCTTATATTATAAATGCTCGTTCTCTGCGTACTTGGTACTGTATATAAATTAAAATAAGTAAGTACTAACGCCAAATATGGTTTATAATTATGTAAATTACCAAAAACTTCTAACAGACACAATATATTTTACTTCTTACAATATTTTTTAGGGCTCCGCACCCAAAGATTGCCAACGGGACCTTGTTCTAAGACTCCGCTGTCCATTCGTCTGTTTGTCTGTATACAGGGTGTTACGGAAAGGGTATATCAATACAAACGGGTTGAAGAGTGTATCTGGTCTAGAATCTCTGTGCAAAATTTCAGCTCAAAAGCATTAACTTTGAAAAAGCTTAATATTTTTTTATTTCGACATCACGGCGCTGCACTGGCGCGCGGCGGCGTGATGTGCGTGTACTAGGCGCACAGACACACTACAAATAATGGATAATGACTCTCGTAGTGCGGTGACACGTTTGTTATGATTTCAATTTAATAAACTATCGAAATAAAAAAATATTAAGCATTTTCAAAGTTACTGCTTTTGAGCTGAAATTTTGTACAGAGATTCTAGACCAGATACACTCTTCAACCCGTTTGTATTAAAATACCCTTTCCGTGACATCCTGTATATTATATTGTAGACTTTCGTGGTAATAGTAAAAAAAAAAAGCTCAAGATGTTAATTCCCATAAGCAAACAGTACTTTTTTTTTTTCTGGCCGGCATTTTACTTTTTGGGTACGGAATGAATGATGTTCTTTCTACTATTTGTAGAGTAAAAATATAGGCAATTTGTTGGAAGACATTTCATATAGTAGGGGTTAGGATTGTACCCACAGATATAGATATACCTAGATAACGCAAGTATTACGAACTGTATGAAAACCAAGCGTGCCATTTTTTGGCTACCTACTATGACGTCACAAGCTCGCGCTCTCGCTCACGCTCACCCAGCCAGCAGTACGCAGGACTGAGCGCGAAAGTGGCGGCTTACGATTTTTGAACGTAAGCTAGTGCGATTTTTGGCACGCGAAGTAGTTGCTCTTGCGTTATCTAGGTGTATCTATATCTGTGATTGTACCGGATACAATATTGACTGGCTCAAAGTTTTGAACACGTTCAAAACCATACTTTTCTAGGAAACTGTGGCATTACAAATTCTTTGTTGAAGGTAAAACTGAGCATAGCAGCGTTCATTCTCAGAAGATCCATTGGCCAGATCCATGATGGATCTAGTGACGATTGTTTTCTCATTAGATCCTGATTTCAAGATGTGGATCTACTGAGATTTTTTTTCTCAGAAGATCCATTGGCCAGATCCATGATGGATCTAGTGACGATTGTTTTCTCATTGGATCCTGATTTCAAGATGTGGATCTATAAGATCTATCTATATCTTATTAAGTGATAATTTCTCTATAAAATAAACCTATTTTGGCTTGTGATTAAATGTTTTCGATTTTTCCTTACTGCCCTTCCCTCATCTCCTCATTCATTGCCTCATCTTCCCTTTTCTCAAAGAATCTTTTTCACCAGGACAGGTGTCAGCATACTAATTTGTTAATATTAGTGATATTCACTTCTTTTAGTGATATTTAATTGTTTTTGTAGCATTACTTTTTTTCACATCAAAAATTCTCATTAGATCCATTTTACTTACTTTTTTATATAAATAGATCTAATGAGAAAACAATCGTCACTAGATCCATCATGGATCTGGCCAATGGATCTTCTGAGAATGAACGCATAGCAGTCTCTCTTGTGTAAAAATATTTTTTCTAACCAGCTATTGCACCATGATTGTTATTATAACTATACTATCTACAACTCATCCTTCTCAGGTTCAGCAGGAATGTCAAAGTCATCAGATTGCGCCTCGGTGTCGTCGTAGTCCTCGCTGAAGTCTGGCATCTGGGACTGCGGCGGGAGCCCGCCGAAGCCGTACGGGTCGGAGCCGTGCACCTGGGAATTTAAATTAATACAATTACAGTACCCGGCGATAAATATTGCACATCGACCTTTGGAAAGAAACAATCGGCTAATTTCGGCTTCGTAGTGCGTTATCTCTGTCGCACACTACCTATGTGACGTTAACTGACGTTTTGTCAGTCGTTGTTCAAGTGCGATAGAGTGCGGTCGCGTCCAGTTCAAAATATATATCTAGAGTTGTTAACACCCCCAAATTTAAATAATTTAAAGTTGTACTATGGCATCTTTAGGAAAAATAGGGGAACCTTTTTATTTTACCCCAACCTAAAGCAATCATTTATAGAAAAATTGGTGTATTTTATACAAAGAATAAAAAGAATTATCAAAAGAAGCAAATCATAATTGTTTTAACAGCTCCTAATAGATACCGGACTGTTTGTATTTCGTGCGACAGAGATAACGCTCTACGAAGCCGAAATTAGCCGATTGTCTCTTTCCAAAGATCGATGTGCAATATTTATCGCCGGGTACTGTAATTCATTATTCTTCTTCTTAGCGTGTCGATGGCAATCTAAATGTACTCGGCCCAGAATTCGGCCACTTGTTTGGCGCCATCACTAGCGTCCATCAGTTCCTGTAACGTGCAGCTGACAGGACACGCAGGGCACGATATTAAGTGTCCCATCGTTTGTGGAACAGCACCACATTTACTTTTTTTTTTCAATTCATTATTGAAAGAAAAGAAACAAAAAAGCTTTTTTACAAAAAACACAAACGACTTAAAAAAAAACCCTACAAAGTGAAAAATAACTTTAATTTCGGAAGTCGGTGTCAAAAAACGAAAATGCGGAAACAACGACACCTATTTCCGAAATTAAAGTTATTTATCACTTTGTAGTTTTTTTTTTTGAAGTCTGGTGTTTTTTTTTTTGTAAAAAAGTTTTTATTTTTCACTTTTTAGTTGTACCTACCGCATACAAATTCAATTAACACTAGTGCATTGAAGAATTGAAGACACCGACTAGAAGAATCATCAAAATTCGCTTAGAAATGCCTGAGATGCAGTACATTTATGCATATAACTTCGTATATAAGAATAATTAACTAATGTATTATATACTAAACCCTTCCTGAAAATATGTAGATCACATTAGTGAAAGAATTATCAAAATTGGTTGATGAGTTTTTGAGAAAATCACGGAAATACAAACATACATACGGGTCGAATACAGAACCTTTTTACATTGTTCTCACTTATAAAGCAACAAGAATAATTTACCCAGGATTTTGTAATATCTTGATTTAAAAGAATGTCCATGGAGTTTCTTGCCCGTTCTTCTCCATAGAGATCTACGTTTTGGAATGGGCAACTAGCTTCAACTTTCAGACTAACTGACCGACACTTTTACAGTTCAAAAGTGCCTGTAAATGGTTTAATTGAAATAAATGCTTTCAGTTTGAGTTGAAGTTGGGTGTTAAGTTATAGAGGTATGAGGAACAGGGTGTAAAGTTCACTCATACTCTATAGAAAAGGGAGGATCCTCCGACCAGACGGGTGTTGTGTCTGGCGGGCAACTGCCCAATGATTCAATGTCGGGCTGTTGTATATATGCTAGTTGCGTGGTAAACTCTGCTTGCGCGATGCAGGATTTGCGTGACGTCAGTATGACGCGTTGTTCGCATGTGGCGTTGTAGATACCGCTACAAAGTTATGCATACCTTAACGTACGCAGCTTCCATCTCATGCGTCCACGTTGTATCCTCATCGGTGGGCAGCATCCATTCTTCGCAGTAATTGGCGTGCTTGAAACAGATCTGTGAACAGAGATGTAATATTAAAAGAAAGATGGCAAAATAATTTATTTGGGGGGGGGGGGGCAGGAAATACGATGTAACCAAGACTTTGTAACTATATTGTTTTGATTTAAAAGAGTGTCCATGGAGTTTCTTGCCCGTTCTTCTCCATAGGTACCTACGCTTTGGAATGGGCAACTAGCTTCATCTTTCTGACTGACCGACCCTTTGACAATTCAAAAGTGCCTGTAATTGGTTTAATTGAAATAAATGCTTTGAGTTTGAGTTTTGAGTTTGAGTAAAAAAAGGAGCATTTATAAAAAAAAACTAGCTGCACCCCGCGGTTTCACCCGCGTATATGTCGATCCCGTGGGAATATCGGAATAAAAAGCAGCCTATATGTTAATCCAGGGTGTCAGCTACCTCCAGACAAAATTTCATCAAAATTGGTCCAGCCATTTGAGCGTGAAGAAGTAACAAACATATAAACACAAACTTTCGCCTTTATAATATTAGTGTGATTAGTGTGAATTACAAAAAAGAAAACAACCGACTTCCAAATAAGACACTACAAAGTGGAAAATAGCTTTAATTTCGGAAGTCGGTGTCGTTAGGTTCGCATTTTTGTTGTTTGTTTGCAATCATGTACTGGTACAGGTAACAGGTTGCGCGTCTATGTCCTTGGCACCCCGTATAAAATATCTAAGGTCCGACCGCGCTAAATTTGCCAAAGATGTAAATAATAATGGCCTCTCAGAGTATTTATTTTAAGTCATGTTTGTTTTCGTCTAGTTAGCTCGGAGATTTAGACGAAAACTAACATTACTTAAAATAAATACTCTTGTTTATCGATTTTATTCAATTTCGAGCGGCCATTGTTGTTTACATCTTTGGCGCGCGGTCCGACTTTAGGTTGTGAGTTGAAAAATTATAGTTAGTATGATATTAGGTCCTTACATATGAAATTGGCGTTTTTCGTACTGGCCACTTTAATCACGAATTTCTCCTCTTTGGTAAGGAATTCCAAATTCAAATTTGTACAGCTATTTACTCATGTATTTGTGCTTCGATGACCGTCATTCATTTGTTTTTTTTCTTCTGTTTTTTCTGTTTGCGTCACTCATTTTACAAAATGGAAAATTTAAAATATCGCATTATTTACGAGTACGAGTTCCGCCGTGGCACTAGTGCTGCGGAAACGACTCGAAGGGTGAATGATGTGTATGGCGGTCATGTTGCAAAAGAAAACACAGTTCGTTTTTGGTTCCAACGTTTTCGTTCTGGAAATTTCGACCTGCAGAACAAGCCCCGTGGACGGCCTGAGACCCAAGTTGATAATGGAGAATTGAAGGCTATTGTGGAAGCGGACCCATCGCAAACCACGTCCGAGTTAGCTGCAGGCTTCGATGTTAGTGATAAAACTGTTTTAATTCACTTGAAGCAAATTGGGAAGATTAAAAAGCTTGAAAGGTGGGTACCTCACGAATTGACTGAAGCAAACCGGCAAACGCGCGTCGACTGCTGCGTTACATTACTGAACCGGCACAACAATGAAGGTATTTTAAACCGAATCATTACCTGTGATGAAAAATGGATTCTTTACGATAATCGGAAGCGCTCAGCGCAATGGTTGGATCCTGGCCAGCCAGCCAAATCCTGCCCCAAGCGAAAATTAACCCCAAAAAAGTTACTTGTAAGCGTTTGGTGGACTAGTGCCGGTATTGTTCATTACAGTTTTCTCAAATCTGGCCAGACTATTACAGCTGATGTCTATTGTCAGCAATTACAAACCATGATGGAAAAGCTAGCGGCTAAACAACCAAGGCTGGTCAATCGCTCCACGCCACTGCTGCTTCACGACAACGCCAGACCACACACTGCGCAACAGACGGCTACCAAATTAGAAGAGCTTGAATTGGAATGTCTTAGACATCCTCCGTACTCCCCGGACCTTGCTCCAACAGATTACCATTTTTTTCGCAATTTGGATAACTTTTTGCAAGGGAAAAAATTCAACTCCGATGGGGCAGTCCAAATCGCCTTCAAAGATTTTATTGATTCCCGTCCGACTGGTTTTTTTAGTAAAGGGATCAATGAACTACCTATAAGATGGCAAAAGTGCATTGAAAACAATGGTTCATACTTTGATTAATTAAATATATTATATTAAAAAATATTCGACTTTTTGTTCCTTCCATACAAAACGCCAATCTCATATGTAAGGACCTAATATAAGACATATGCGGCACCGACTTACAAGATGTAGGTCGTGGGTTCGAGCCCAAACAGGCGCCTTACTTTGTGTAAATTATTTCATCACCACTGCTCTCAAAACGGTGAAGGAAAACATCGTGAGGAAACCGGCATGTCCTAGAACTAAAAATTCGAAGACATGTGACATCTACCAACCCGCACTGGGCCCGCGTGGTAGATTACAGACCACTCCCTCTCGAAGGGAGGAGGCCTGTGTCCCAGCAGTGGGAACATTATAGGCTGATTATTTGTATTTTTTAACCTCTCACACGTTTGCCCGCCTACCTGTCGAAACAACCCACGCGTCGGAGTAGTTGAATGGGTGCAGTAAAGTCATTGTTATGACAATGACAATAGAACAATGACACTGTTGTGTACACTTGGTGTACCGTTGACGTTTCGAGCATTATCTCTTATGTACACTTGGTGTACACTTGACGCTTAAGGGGCTAAGAAAATGTTACCTCTCTTTCGGCATCAGGCATGACATCATCCTCAGGTCTGTTCTTGTACAGCGACGTGATCTCGTCCTCATTCTCCTCGAACATGCGCTCGCACTGGAAATTACATCAAAATAATAATACTAAATAAAAAAAATATAGGTGGTTCAAATTATGTAGGTAATCGTATATCAACAGTTGAAAGGCAAAATTGACTAAGCGACGTAAGGCTAACTTTACAGGAGAACAGTTTAATGTTTAACTTTTCATTATAAATACAGAACCTCCTTTTTTAAAGTCGGTTAAAAAATAGGATTCGTGCCTATCGATACATAAGAATATTTTATTATACAAAGTGTAAAAAAATTAACCTTAAAAACTTTAAGAGGTGCTTTAGACCATCGAACTGAACAACTTTCACTATGGGACCAACTCTGAAATCACGAAAAAAAAATCAGCTGTTTCATACAAAAGTTCAATACCTACTCGGCCAAAATGTATGAAACAGCTCATTTTTTTTTCGTGATTTCAGAGTTGGTCCCATAGTGAAAGTTGTTCAGTTCGATGGTCTAAAGCACCTCTTAAAGTTTTTTACACCTTATATACTAGTGGCCCGCCCCAGCTTCGCAAGGGTGCAATTTTTTTTTATTAATTTCCGAAAATTTCTTTCATGCAAACAAAAAAGAATTATCCAAGTTGATGCAGTTATTCGGAAGTTATGCGCGTAGACATTTCGGCGACTTTGTTTTATACTACATAAGGAAGCATATCCTTATTGCAATATGGACATATGGCATCCAACTATGGGGCTGTACTAAGCCGACCAACATCAAAATTATACAAACCCTAGCAGCGCTTCGTGGTTTCACCCGCATAAGTTTCGATCCCGTGGGATTATCGAGATAAAAAATATCCTATGTGTCAGGGTGTCAGCTACCTCCATACCAAATTTTATCAAAATTAGTTTAGCCGTTTGTGCGTGAAGAAGTAACAAACATACAATCACACTCACAAATTTTCGCCTTTATAATATTTGTGTGATTCCAGAATAAGGTACTCAGGAGTATTGTTAATGCACCCTGGTATATAAGAAATGACGACCTCCATCGTGACCTAAAAATAGAACCCGCCACCAACATAATCCAAAAATTTGCTAAGGCCGATGGACTCCACCAACATGTCAACATAGAGGCAATTCAGCTGTCAGACCAAACAAATATAGTGCAAAGACTAAAAAGGACAAAACTTTTTGAGTTAGTGTAGTATAAAAAGTTCTGAAATAATAGTGCCAATGACACACATAAACAACCGACTGTCGGTTTCGTTTTTTGACACCGACTTCCGAAATTAAAGTTATTTATCACTTTCTAGTTTTTATTTTTTCTTTGAAGTAGGTTGATTTTTTTGTAAAAAAGTTTTTATTATTCACTTTTTAGTTGTACCTACCCCACACAAATTCAATTAACACTAGTGCATTGAAGAATTGAAGACACCTACTAGAATAATCATCAAAATTCGCATAGAAATGCCGGAGATGCAGTACATTTTTCGTACATAAGAATAATTACCTAATGTATTATATACTTAAACCTTCCTAAAAGTATGTAGATCACACCAGTGAAAGAATTATCAAAATTGGTTCATTAGTTTTTGAGAAAATCGCGGACATACAAACATACATACATACGGGTCGAATACAAAACCTCCTCTTTTGAATTCGGTTACAAATTGTAGATTGTTTGCCAAGGGAGCAAACAACTATTTTAAAGGCGAGAGTGTTTCTTTGAATCCAGAGCGCAGCGAGGGATTAAATGATACTTACATAGTACTCCAAACTCTTGTTCAAATCATCGTCAGTCACAAACTTGGTCTTGGAGAACTCGGGGTTCATGCCGCCCTCCTTCGTGATGAGCTGCATGATAGCAAGCTTGTTGGTAGCCTTGTAGTACACGCGCACGTAGTCGTCCATTTTCTTGCCTGGAACATGTCAAGAAAGGAATTGATAAATCTGCCACTGGGTCTTGTGGAGCAACATGTGCTCCACATGACCCAGTGGCGGATTTACTAGGATTTACCAGGCTAAGTAGGCTGGAGCCTAGGGCGGCAGATTTTAGGGGCGGCAAAGAATGTTCATTATTGTGTAAGTTGTAGGTAAGTATTAAGGCGCCGCCTTATTAGTAGTACATAATTCAAGCTTTTATGAGCTCAGAAATACAGATAGGTACCCAAAAACTATTTCTTGTGCAATCTTAACATCGTTGGGTTATAATAATTACTATGTAGAAATTAAAAACATCATTGTTGAGGTTGGAAGGGGCGGCAAAATTTGAATAGCCTACTGGCGGCAAAATTTGGATAGCCTACTGGCGGAAAATTTTGAATAGCCTACTGGCGGCAAAATTTAGATAGCCTACTGGCGGCAAAATTTGGATAGCCTACTGGCGGCAAAATTTGGATAGCCTACTGGCGGCAAAATTTGGATAACCTACTGGCGGAAAATTTTGAATAGCCTACTGGCGGAAAATTTTGAATAGCCTATTGGCGGCAAATGTGTGAATCCGCCACTGACAAGACCATACAGTGTCAATTTATTTAGCTAGCGAAACTGCAGACGTAATAGTGCAAACTTCACAGACTAAATCAGCATCGATATCTAAACACGATAAAATAAAAGTAAACAAGGTTTGATGTTTTTTTTTTTTTTAGGTCAATGACTGCTGGTATTATTGTTACTTGCAGTATGTGTTGAGAAAATCTGTTTTCTTTTAGCCCAATACGGCTGTGCAATTTCAAAACCTAGCAGCCGACATTTCAATTAAAAAAAATAAGTGTTTTTGCATATGTGACTTGCTACAACTTTTTTTTTTTAAATGTCGTTGTCTAGGTTTTGAAATTGCACAGCCATATCCGATTTTTATTTAAATGTCGGTTGCTAGGTTTTGAAATTGCACAGCCATATCCGATTTTTTTTTTAATGTCGTTTTGTAGGTTTTGAAATTGCACAGCCGAATAGCGGAATACCAGATGGGTGATCTGTATATCATAGAGCATATAACATTAACCATGATGGCATGGACTATACTGCCCCGGGACCCGACCACAACATCATCAAAGGCTGCGGGGTAATTGCGAAACACAATCAGTTTGTGTTTGTGTTTATGGGTTTCATTTTGACAGTTCAACAACATTCATTGCGTTTTTTATGTTGTTCAGCAGACGCATTTTTCGAACATAAGAAGCAATGGTTTAGCAATATCCTTCAAAATGATTCAGATTTAGATTGATAGTGTGTTACGCAATAAGGGTGCCAGTTTAATAATATGAAGCCTACTCACAGATTTCATCAATCACTTCAGAGATGTACACGGCTGAGCGGTGAGCGGGAACCTTCTCCTGCATGGTGTTGCCACTCGCGTCCATTCTGAAGTTGCCAACCTGAAATAATCAATTTATTTATTTTAATTTTATGAGTTTTAATTTCCTTAAGGGCAGTGCACCAGTGACCACGGGAAGGTACTTTCTTGTTTCATCCTTTTCAGTAGTCGGGTTTCAGTTGTTGTTTTTGGCCAGACAGTAAAAAAAGTCAGCCGGCATGTTAATGCATATTTTCCTTCAAACCTAAACAAAACTACATATTTTCATCAATTATATTTTTTTAAATGAAAATCCTTATAGCTTTAGTTTTTTTGGAAAGCATACTCGACTCATATTTGTTTACATTTTTGGCAAATAAATCGCGAATACAGATTAGGTACAGACGCCAGCACATCAAGCTACTACAATCTGTCAAATTTCTTTAATAGATTTTCAAAGTTGATTGGGAAAATTTGACAGTTTCGGGTAGCTTGATGTGCTGGCGTCTATACTATGGGATGGTCTCATGACGTTTGTTGGCTGATGCCGCTGAATGTACTAGCTGTAGTTGTAGAATCTATGGTTTTGTGGGTAACTATTATACTCTGTATTCGCATACGGAATCTATGCCTACAGAGCCATTCATTTTAATATTTAGTCAAGCAAAAGTCGTGCAAAGTCCACGAGAACCTACTGCCGACAAATTGCTTTGCAGTTTGGCAGGTGTTATGAAGTGTAACACTATGGATTAAATAAATATAAAAAAAAAACTTCGGCGAAAAACGTTTGGTCTTTTTTTTATATAATTTTATTTGTCAAAACATGCATATATGTACACATACAAATTAAGCATGCAGTATGTCACAATATTAATATTTCGTACGTACATGTTTCACCGTAAGGCGTACTTTATAGTATTTACAAAAAAGTAAATAACAAAATAAAATCTAAATTACTCCACTCCAACTACTACTGCACTTCAATCCATGTACATAATAATAATAAACATTGTTAAGTCAGTAAAATAAATTAATCATAAAATGTCACAAAAAAGTAATTACAAAATAAAAAAAAAACGTCAAATAGTGTCATTCAAAAAACCATTTATATATTAATAACACTTGTCTGTTAATAAATCTCGAATCATTTTTTTTTAAACAGATTAAAAAAAAACTTTTGAAAGAGAAGTGTGTGCTACTAACTAGAAATACAAGAATATGGGGGGCATGGTCTCCAATGATAAGACTAGATGCCACCGGTGTTTCTTATCTAATCACGAATTATCACCGCACTTAATTTAGATTTAAGCATTTTATCTATACCCTGGCGAACTTCGTACCTCCTCAGAATCAATGTATGAGGATAATTTTTCTCATGTTTTCATAGTTATTCTGCTATTCGGGATGGGGACAAATCCAACAAATCAAAGATCCAAAAAAAAAAAAAATCCGTCCAGTCAGCCGTTATTCTATACTATCTATACTAATCTATATATATAAAAATGAAACCCGTTTTCCGTTGTCACGACATAACATGAAAACGGCTGGACCGATTTCGATGAAATTTGGTATAGAGATAGTTTGAGTCCCGGGAAAGGACATAGGATAGTTTTTATCCCGATATTCCCACGGGATCGACATTTACGCGGGTGAAACCGCGGGGCGCAGCTAGTATTATAATAAAGAGGTAAAGTTTGTGAGGTTGTAGAGGGTGGGAGCGGTGAATGCTTATGCGAAGCGAATCCCGCATAAGCATTCACCGCTCCAACCTCGTATAAGTCTGGATCTATCGAAGTTCTAAGTTTATTTGTACTCTAAAATATGCAGCATAAAAAACGCCGTCGATGTTTCTCATGTCATAATTGCGTATTATATTTAGTTTCAGAGAAATGATTTTTTTTCTAAATACCTGGATGAAAAAAAGACGATTTTCAAAAAATTCAATCTCAAAAACTAAACATGCTAGTGAAATGGGGATTCAAAATATTGCTTTTAAATAACTTAAAGTATCAGATTTTTACATAAAAAAGCAATGTCCGAAAAATGGTCTTCCTAAAACACTGTGCCCCGGCCATAGCTAGAGGTGGAACACCGCGGTGGTTTTAGCCGGTAAGAGTCCGGCATGCCCCTCTGTCACCCCCATGATAGAGGAAATCTATGAGGATTCCCACGGCGAAAAAAAAAACCGGCCAAGTGCGAGTCGGACTCGCCCATGAAGGGTTCCGTAGTAGCAAGTAACATAATATAAAAGTTCTTGTAGTTCGTTGTAACTTTGTGAAAGGTAAATTGACAACATTTCATATTTTTAACCTGCATGTATTATTACGTTATATAAAAGTAAATTCAAATCTAGGGCACCCATATTTTTTCGTTTTTCGAAATGATGTACTTTTCATTCATAATTTTAACTTTGAAATTCGGTGTATTCTAAAAAGACGTAAGTGCCAGATGACGGTAGAATGGCGATATTACCTTTGCTTTATTGTGACCCGTCAAAAAAACTGTTAGATGTCACTTGTCTCAGTCGTTGTTTTGGTTCCGTCATTGGCGTATATTTTTCATTGGGATCCATTTTATTGGCGAAATATCAATAAAAAATTGATAATATTAACAGTAAGCAGCGTGTCGAGTTGATAGGAAAAAATATTGTTGAATTCAATTCAGTTTTTTAGTTGTTTTCTAGTTACACTTCTTAGGTGACATTGACATGTCTTGTTTGATATAATGTTTTCAATCAAAGACATTGGAATGCGCAAAGGTAACTACCTCATT
Source organism: Amphipoea lucens (assembly GCA_947508005.1). NCBI lineage: Eukaryota > Metazoa > Arthropoda > Insecta > Lepidoptera > Noctuidae > Amphipoea > Amphipoea lucens. The sequence goes on from OX382382.1 coordinate 11,265,381, forward strand.
CCGCCGTTTATGTGACGTCATCACATGTTTTTTGATTTTTATTTTTTTTCTCAGAAATGCAGAAATAAAAAAATAAAATAAAAATATATTTGAACTCAGGATACGAAAATAAAGAAATAGTATTTTTGTTTTAAGGTCATGTCAGGTTTGAAATGTTGTCAATTGCGGTTTTCGATTTATGACGTATTAAAAAAAAACTACTTACTAGATCTCGTTCAAACCAATTTTCGGTGGAAGTTTACATGGTAATGTACATTATAAATATTTTTTTAATTTTATCATTCTCTTATTTTAGAAGTTAGAGGGGGGGGGGGACACACATTTTACCACTTTGGAAGTGTCTCTCGCGCAAACTATTCAGTTCAGAAAAAAATGATATTAGAAACCTCAATATCATTTTTGAAGACCTATCCATAGATACCCCACACGTACAGGTTTGATGAAAAAAAAATTTTGGAGTTTCAGTTGTAAGTATGGGGAACCCCAAAATTTATTGTTTTTTTTCTATTTTTGTGTGAAAATCTTACTGCGGTTCACAGAATACATCTACTTACCAAGTTTCAACAGTATAGTTCTTATAGTTTCGGAAAAAAGTGGCTGTGACATACGGACGGACGGACAGACAGACAGACAGACAGACAGACAGACATGACGGAACCCTAAAAAAGGGGGGGGGGGTAATCTCTGGAACTACCAGTCGGAATGAAAAATTCTTTTTACATTTGATAGCCCAATTCTTGAGGAATGCTATAGGCTATTTAACGTCACGCTATGTCTCTTAGGAGCCGAGCAAAAAGGTCATAGCGCAGGCAGGTGATGCGATGCGCCCACGTGCTGGCTTTGTCCCTGGAGTGGTCACGGCGTGCTGTGTTCTGAAGCGCGGGTGATGGGGAATACTCCCCAGAGGAGGGTCCGGTGACGGACAGCCGCGGCGGGTTCACGGATGAGTGCTAACGCGTGCCCGTGTTCCCGCCGTAAGCGGCGGAGGAGGACGCCGTGGAGTTTCAGTGGGTTAGAGTCCCACGTAACTGCACTATCTCCCCGTGGTTGTGCAGAATGCATAAGCATCTCAGAATTTCTCCACGAAAAAAAAAAAATGGTGATGCCGTGCGACGGGGTGGGTCGGGGGAACAAGAAATTTCACGCGGACGCATTCGCGGGTGGACAATAGTGGGTAACCAATAAATAGGTTCAGTTTTCTGCAGAGGCAGAATTTTTGATTATTTCCACCAGTTAAATGGTTGCTGATTAAAAAATCATTCATAAAAAAAACCCACTACTGTGAAGTGATTGCTATAATCAATATTTTTACAGCTTATAGAGAAAGATAAGCCGTTATCAATCTAAGGTCTATTCTTTATGTTTTCAATTGATGTTATTTCAAGTTAAACAAATATCAACTTTACTATAGTGAAAATTAAGTTGATTTCAGAGTGACTAGTACTATTGAAAAAGTTATAAAAATGTTTGAAGTTGTAGCGTAAAGTGAAGTTTATTGTGCAAGTGTTAACATTATTTTTCAAATAACTCATAATTGTTTACATGTTTGGAAACTAAATTGTGAATGCAGATTTGCTTTGACATATACTACACTAGCTGCGCCCCGCGGTTTCACCCGCGTAAGTTTCGATCTCGTGGGAATATCGGGATAAAAACTATCCTATGTCCTTTCCCGGGACATCTCTATACCAAATTTCATCGAAATCGGTTCAGTAGTTTAGGCGTGAAGAAAAGACAGACAGACAGACAGAGTTACTTTCGCATTTATAATATTAGTCTGGATTAATTTGACTAGCTGTGGCCGCGACTTCCACTCCATGCACATTACATTTACTTCCGCTGCATGTCGGAAAACGAATTGGATTTATTTATTTACTTAATACTTCAAGCACATAAATGTACAGAGGCGGACTGACGGACTGGCAGATTTCATGGTATTATTTTTTTGTGTGGTCCTAATTTTTTTTCTAAAATAAAAGTAAGCTGCCAGTGAAAGTCCCGTAAAAATGGGTCTAGCCGTTTAGAAGATTAGCCGGAACAAATAGACAATAATTAAAAAAAAAAATGTTATTAGTACCGTATACAGGGTGAATTTTTCAAGTGGGCGTGGATGGCCAAATCCGAAACTATGAGGACTAGCGAAAAGTACTCAAAGGAGTCGCGAGTTCGATTTTGATAAAAACTAAAACTGCATCATTGGATTTTTGAAAAATCAATATTTCTAGCCAGGAATCGAACCTGCTGATTTTGATAAAAAAAAAACACACGCTGTATTATTAGTACACCATTCGATAGTGTCGCTAAAAAGGATCGAATTCTGGGAAGTAATGACATACGGCAAACTAAAGGAAAGAGCTCATTTTTAACAAAATACTTTTTTGTTTTTCTTATGTTACCTACCTCATCAAGTCATCATCATCTGCCTAGCCTTTTCTCAACTATGCTGGGGTCGGCTTCCATTCTAACCGGATGCAGCTGAATACCTTGGTATGTAAAGATGGTCACCCATCCACAGACCAACCGCGGCAACCGTAGCTTAACCTGATGGATTGACCTGTGCGGCTGTTATTATTTAGCCGGGTCCAGGTTATGTTACCTACCTACTAAACCTTAACTGATTAATTGTTCAAAATGATGACCGTTGTTAAATAGCTGGATTCGACGTCTCAAGGATTGTACTGCATTCAGCATTACAATATTATTGATTTCATTAGAATATTTTCCAAAGATCGTAATAGAAATTTGAACTTAGAACCAAAATGTTGTGAAGGTGACTGCGCTGCGGGTGTGTTAATAAAAATATTGAGCATCATTTCGAACAAGGTACGTAATGTATGTATGAATACTCTAAAATAAGAAGCAGTTTATTAAAATTCTACATTTTCCTTAAGTTTGCCGTATGTCATTACTTCCCAGAATTTGATCCTTATTAGGGACACTATCGAATGGTGTAATAATACAGTATGTGTTTTTTTTTTTCAAAATCAACAGGTTCGTTTCCTGGCCAGAAATATTGATTTTTCAAAAATCCAATGATGCAGTTTTAGTTTTCATCAAAATCGAGCCCGCGACTCCTTTCAGTACTTTTCGCTATTCCTCATACTTTAGAATTTGGCCATCCACGCCCACTTGGAAAATTCACCCTGTATACTTTACATTACCATATTACATTACAAACAGACATTTCAATTTTATTTCAATTGTATAGGTTGTAATCAAATAATGACGAGAGTAATATTTTAAAGTCAAACTCAAATGTTTTATTTGAAAACTACCAGCGCCTCGCGGATCCACCCGCATAAGTTTCGATCCCGTGGGAATATCGGGATAAAAACTATCCTATGTCCTTTCCCGGAACTCAAACTATTCTATACCAAATGTCATCTAAATTGGTTCAGCGGTTTAAGCGTGAAGTAACAGACAGACACACTTTCGCATTTATAATATTAGTATGGATAGAATATTAGTATAGAGATGCAGCGCAGACGACACACTTTATGTGCAATTGAGTCTGGGGAGCACAAAATGTCTCTTTGATACTAAGTAAACTTTTATATGTAGTAGCCGAAAATTAAAACACAACATCATCCTACGTTTAATTCAACATGTAGTGCCTCAAACACATGTTTAAATAACTGAATAAAACATCAACAATAAACATATTACTGTTGTTTAAATCTGTCATTATGATAACCATAAAAATGTACAAATTAACCATTTTCATGGTATACTTGAAAGTTTTGCTTTTTATGAATGGAATATATCTCTGGTTTACTATAAGAGACTACAGGGGTTATAAGAAACTTATAATTGAAGTTAATTATGTACTTATTTACAATTTATTGTAGTTTTGTCTGCAGAAAAATTTATTAAATTGGTTGTCATGTAAAAAAAGGCATGACATAATTATATTATATGGACTTAATATAGAAACTAATTAAATGTTCAAAGAACTTGCAGTGATCGAATAATAATTATGCAGGAAATTGAAGAATTCAATAGTAATAAAACTTGGAACTGAGGTTGGGTCATTAAAATGTATTACTTACATCAACTTTTTTCCATTTATCTACTTTTTTTATCACATCGTTAAGCTCCTCGAAGGTCGTCCGGCACACTGAAATAATAAGATAACTTCAATTAACTTCAAACCTATAAAAATTAAGTTTAAACATTTCGGTAAATATACACACCTAAACACTTTAAGTTTTTGGGGTCTATTCGTGCAGTTACCGTTACAAACAAAATTGTAAACGCAAAGAAAAGGGTTGCCGGACGCATCTTTAACTCCTTATTATCTATCTACCACAATTATGTGTTTAATTTACAAGAAAATCCAGATAAATGTCGGGAAAATTTCAATACGTGTTGAAGAAGTTTATCTTTTTTCTGTCATACACGATCTCTATTCTGATTGGTCAAGATTAAGAAACATATTTTTTTATGAAGTATTTCATTTTCATTGGTTGGTTTCTGACAGATATAAACCGACTAAATATCATGGTGCCAGTGCCAGTACATCTCACTTGCATTCGAAGAGCTATATTTTTTGTTGTTTTGCCGTAAATTACGATTAGAAAAGAAGAGCTATTGATCCTTCTTTGGAATTTTATCTCTGAAAATTAAATAATATTGTAAAGTTGAGTAAAATTTCGACCTCAAAACCGCTATATATTCCATATTTAGCACTACAAGTTTTCATTTGAAATAGTAACTTTAAAAAAAAAAAACATAAATAAATGGCTCTGTACACACCATGGTATTTTTTATTCGGCAACACTGGGTCAATAAATCATTGTGTTTTTGGTTTTTGTCTATGTGTGAGTAGTTCCGAAGAGTTCGAAACAGGAAAAACATCAATGTCAAGACAATCACTTATCACATTTTTATCACATGAGCCGAGTTTATTATTGAATGTAACGTATCCAAAAATCATTTTATAATTTTTAACGGGTTGTTGGTTACTAGTTTAGCAATGTAAATCCGTTAAAAATTATTACAGTTTTGCCCTTTCTGACTCCCTCGATTGCCCGTTCTCCGGTTTTCCGCCCGCCGCCCCCCACCTATCAACCGACCCAACCAAACCAAACTTACCAACAGTTCGCATTCGGTCTCTATGCGCGCGGGACGTCTGCTCAACGGCATGTATAATTTTTTTATGCACATCAAATTGTTTAAAAACCTTAAAATTCCTTGAATATTACTATTGCATCGTCTCGGAGTGACGTTCCAGTGAGTTTTGTGAAGAAATACACACGTTTCGTGTAAAAATTCAGGTAAGTGACTGCTTGACAGATTGCGTCTTTTCCTATTCCAAGCTTATTATCTGGTCTTTTTAGTTGATTTTGATTGCTTTCGTTTGTGTAATACGTGTAGTGGCGAAATAGACTTATGATGGATAATGCCATATTGCCTGTTAAGACTTGTCCGGCGCACCTGTGCCATGACCATACGCCACTCACTCAGTCCAGTGTAGTATTGCATTTTTATGTAACCTTTCAAAAAATCATCTTATCAATCGACTGCGTCATGTGCAGTTAGAAAATCCCAATTTCATAATGAGAGAGCGCGCGATCGGCGCAACCTGACGACTTGGCAACGCGCTGCCACCCAATAAAAACTTGTTAAAAAGTTAATTTATCAAACAAAAAATGTGTTATTATCCGTGGACCGGCGTTTCCCTTTGTTTTCCGTGTGAAATCGTCCCTTTGTCCTTCGGTAGGGCGCGCTGGGCGCGACGCGGCACAGGAATTTCGACTCTAGAATAGTGCCATAATACAATGATGGTATACATTGGTAGGTCGCGCAGCTCGTCGCTTGCTCGCGTCGTTTTCACAACGCCTGTGTTCGTGCGTATCTACGTGGACGACGTCAGTGTGCTCGTGCGGTAGTTTGTTTATAGTCACTACCGGACGAATACGATATCTATTATTACAGCAGTAAGGCTCAGTATCGTATGTAGGTCGGTGTCCTCGTCGGTGTTTGTCTATCGATCTCTGCGGTGGCCAATGGCACATGTCGGCGCGGTCCTGCGCGGCCGCGCCTCGCTCCGCTCTTTGGTGAAAGCCGGGCGCGCTCGGACGATATATTACAATTCATGTACATCTATACGATGTCTATAAGTACTATCTTATCATTGGAAACGCTGTTATAACACCCCCCCCCCCTTCCCCTTCACTCGGCCGCCCCTCCCCTCCCCTCCCCCCGCCCGCGCCTGCCGGATCCGAAGGCCTACTAGATCATGAGTTTTTCAAATAAGAACCCGCGAAGTTGATGTATAAATTGAAATCGTGAATGTTTTGTCGAGCGCTGTTTGGCGACCTCCGGCGTCACGGTGCGCGGGGGGAGGGCGACAGAAATAGAAGTGCGGATTGGAAACGTGCGACGTGGCAACGTCGCGCGCTCGTCCGCGCTCAGTGTCGGTTCAAAATGGCGTCTGTGCGTGATCGATACCGCGGAATTTGCGTTGAAAATGACCGTATTTGTGATTTATCTGGTTGTGAGTCGGCCGGAGGGCTACCCTGGCAGCACTGGGCGAACGCCCCGCACCCGGCGCTGGCTCACGAACCTCTCAAAGTACGTATGCAACCATATTGCGCCGACACTTTGCCCCCTACATAAATACCTAGGTATGGCTAGGGTACGCTTGCAATCGCGATGATCTAGACATCTACAGCATATCCGATATTCGCTATTGAGATATCTTGAACTTTCAGCCTGCAGCGTACTCGATGCGAGAGTTAACCTCATGCATTTTACATCGTTAGGCAACTTACTAAGGTTACGTAACATGCGTGTTTTTTGATGCGGGAAAGTGCGGTTACTAGCTAACTAGCTTTCTTTAAATGTGTTTTATCTATGAATCTGTTTGCCTTAACAAAAGAGAATAAATCGAGCCTCATCATTCGCAAGTTGCATCTGATAAATGGAAACAAAATGGCGGCGGACTTGTAAAATTAAGACGCAGTAGCGCGCTGAATGTTGGCAACGTCGCGCTTCACAGGTCGTAATTGTGTGTAGTCGTCAGTCGACTCACTTGTTCGATAAGAAGTTTCAAGGCTATACGTTTTGTAGCCTCCGCTTAACAATGGGATAAATTTAATTCAAACTATAAACGAGTTAAATACTTAATGCCAGCGTATTGGTGTTGTAATTAAATTTTAGTAATAACTTGAGATGGTGTGTGGCACTCACACATGGATGAGCTAATTGAGGTTAATACTTGGCGTGCCAGTGTTGTCTGTTGATACCTGTTTACTGCGCACACATACACATAAACCGACAAACAAACTAGGTTGTTATTGAGTGGACGAGGGCCTGATAGATAGAATAATGGTTGGTCATAATTTGTATATAAGTACCTATGTTTACATCATATACATGAAGGATTTATTTAAATTGAGAAATGGGTATGTTTTCTACATATTTTGCGTGCTGTTTCATCACCAGATTGTTTGGTTGGTTAATTGTTACCTAATAGAATGGATGGAATTCCAAATTGAGGTCCTCGAACTGTGGCTGCATTCACGACTTGAAATAGATTCAACAAATGATATGAATTTATAAATAAACATCTGCGCTGATAAATAGATTAGCGTGCTATTATACGTTTATTGTCTTCAAACATTGGGAAAGGTCTTGTTATGGGCAACAAGCGTCATGTATCAGCTGATAGTTGCCCTGCCAAAATTTAAGTCATCTTGCAATTAATTACTTCAGAAATCGTATTCAATCTCTTTTCTTCTACTTCCTTAGTGTTTTTCTTTTTTTAATAAAAATATATATTTGGGGAAAATAACATGTTTATGTTTTGTATTAACTTTTCGACACTTCACCAGGTATTTTCTTGGTTGTCATCTTTCATATAACCTTTTCGAGTTCCTTTGTCGACTCATTCCCTCTTGGCTTACAATTTACAACTGAAGGTAATAATGACGAGCAAAACTCTCGTTTGATAAATACCTACCACATTTTTCCTTTGCCTGATCTTGATGTAGGTCTTTGACATCTAATTGAATGCTGAGTTCCAATTCAGCTATCTTTAATTCAATGCATAATATGGCTTCTCTAATTGCAGACTGGAATTATTCTTATTTTTATCTTTTGGTGGAATAAAAACTTCTTTTGTATCCCCTTTTCTATGAATAAAATTTAGGGTGACCCATGATGGACATTGAACGTAGCACACTGGAGCTACTGTAGAGGACCCGAAAGAGTGGTTAATGCAAATAGGTCACAATGATATTTTGAAGGGGTTCGATGAGAGCAATTTTGCACTTTGAAGTAGATTGTAACAAAAATCTGAAGACTGTCAAAAACTCCTGGGCTAGTTAGTCCAAGAATTCGTGTGACCAAGCGTATGTTATAAGTTTATAAGTAATTCTGGTTTCTGTAAAGGGGTCATTTTTCTAAGCTTGAAAATCATTTTTCTCACTAAATCATTATCCTCAACAATAGTAAAACAAAAAAAAATAATAATTCTTGTTTATCTGCAGTAAGTCTAATAAAAAACTTGTAAACTGAACATGCGTATCAATACTGTTAAAAAATATGAGCGATACACGCAGGTTTTCAAGAATCCACAAAATTTACTCAAAAATAATATTTTCTGGAGATTCACCCGAAGACTGCGAGATCTATATTTTTTAATCTTAGAAAAACCCAAGGCACGTTCCGACGTGGAAAAATATAGAAAAACGATAGAAAAAAGATAAACCTATCTCACGATAAGATAAAATAATATGTATATCCAGACTAACAGATTTAATGGTAACTAAAAGGGGTCCTTGATGGCCAGTATTAACTATTAACGCTTCCTCAAAAGATACTGATAGAATATAATATAAACTCCTTGGATGGAAATCTTGCATTCGATTCGACGAAGAGTTTGTGGGGCTACTTTGAAAACGGTTTAGAATTAGAACCTGTTTTCAATGCACTTACATATTGTGGGTTACAGAACTGGTAGTCATAATCGTAACGGTTTATGTTGCGTTTCTAAATTAATTGGTATTTACATACGAAATAGGTTTCATAGGCTATCGGAACCTAATGACAGGTAATCGAAAAGAAACAAAGAAAACACATTAAACTTGCAGCTAGTTCATCTATCATTCCCTTAACTCACCTGTAATTTTCTTGGCAAAGGTACCACCTTCTGACCTTTATGTTCTGTCTAAAACTGTCATTTGCCATTTAATCGCCTCACCAACGCATGACTTGGCAAAACAATTTGTAGCAGTCATGGTGAATTTTAGAATTCATGCTAAATATGGACAAGCTTTGAAAAAAATAAAAGATGGATTGAAATGATAAGTGTGATGTTTCTAATTGTATTCCTTTGATTTAGATTAGTCCACTTTGTATTTCCAAAACAGTGTACTTTTACCAATATTGATTCAGTTTGCATGTGTCCATTTTTGATTCATGTTTAGCTTTATTATTGACTCGTCATTAGTTCACACTTTATGACTTAATTCCATTACTTATCACAGTAACGTTGAATTTATAAGTTGATTTGCAGTATTTTTTGTATTTTCTACCATATCATCATGTTCAAGTATCGTAGCTTGCAGTTTTGGTTGGTTACCTCTTATTTAGTTCATTTCTTCGTTGTTTATGACCGCAATGTTCTTTAGCAATGTTCTTTTATCAGGATTTGTTTTAGAACTTAAATATTCATATTTATTGGACTGATGTTATCTTCATTCTCAGCCAAATTATTTAACCATTTGAAGCTTTTAAATCATTTTGCTTAAGTATTTTGATTTGATTATTTTGTAATTAGCGGTAGTTGTAGTATTTCCAATATTATTTGTAGATAGATATTCAACTTTGTAGTTTTTTTTTTTTTTTTGTTGAATTTAATTAATACACTCTGACCAAATATTTTTAGGTTTTGCTGAGCCATAGGACAGGCAGCTAACATGTATAGAAAAATCTTAATGAAAATAAAACAACATAACATTTGCAATTTGTTTCTTTTCTGTTTTGACCCATATAAATCCTCCTAGGTTTAAAAAACAAAATGAAAAGGCTGTTTTCCCACTTTTCTACACCTTTATTATTTAACAACCTGACCTACTACTTGCAGCTTTTAGTAGCTGTAATCATCGTGATCTTTGTAACAATCAGAATTTTGTCCATTATATCTTGCAATAAATCTACCAACCTTTCTCCATAACAACTAGCAACCTACGAAGCTATTGAAGTTCTATGCATCATGTCTCATAATAAGTCTTACTCTAATCCGCCATCTCTTGTTTTATCGCATTTTTAGCATAACAATAACGTCTTCACATTTCAAATGTCTCTAATTTTCTCGCTTCCATTTTCAGTATTTTTCAGATTCAATGCAGTGATTTTATTATTCCCCTCACCAATAACGCCCCCTCACCCTCCCGCTTGTTGTCAAGCTACATACGGCTTGAACCATCCACACACGTACCTAACTATGTCGGTAGGAAGCACAAAAATCCATACTTCAATAGGCTAAGCCTATGAAATTGATCAGGAACCATGTCCCAACAAAAGTTGTAATCCTTTGTGCATTTCCTCCAAGTAGTTTTATTTAATCAGTGCATTGTTTTTGGCGGGAAATAGACGCCGAGTGGCCCGGGTGTGCTCTCAATACCGACTGTTGTATAATTTTAGAGAAAGGAGATTTTGTTTTGGTCCGCCAGTGCCGCGGTGGTTCGTGGCATTTCATATCGTTGCAAGTCTGTTTCGCTCGCTATTATTTCTATGGCGGCGTTGCCGTTCCGTCTAGTGGCTCGGGCTCGATTCTCGGTTGGGCCGCCGCAGTTGGAGGCGCTGTTGAGCAGTCAGTCGGCCGCGCAGCTCGGTGCGCGACGTTTGTCCGAGGAAGGGCTCCGCTTGCGTCCCTCCAGTCCCAGCGCGTCAGTATCGCGGGTGCGAAAGAGATAGCATACAGTGTGAGCGAGATAGCGCTATGGCAGTGTCGCAACCTCGCCCACCTGACCGTGTTGACGCCGCGCTCGAAAAAGTTGCGCCGTTGCGCTATTTGGAGGCGCACGAATGTGCTCGCTCGGAGCAAGCCGTGACGCGCTATTATCTTTATTCATTGTCTCGAAACTGTTTTTTGAGTTATAAAAGGCGTTTTCTACATGTAATTGAAGATACCGACGTGTCAGCATTTAATATTCAACGGTATGTACTCTTTTTGTTAGTTTTTGACATCGATGCGTTCGAGGCCAATCGTTATCTGAATTGCAACAGATAGATAGGTGCTCACATCTTCTCGTCCAGTAAACTGGGTTGACTTCTGTTCTCCTTCGTGTAACATTGATTCGCATTGACGTTCGGTGAGTCGTGCTGTGTAATTGTTGGTATTTAGTCGCCATTTTCTACGTCGGTGACGAATACCGCCGCGCCGTCCTCGTTTCCCCCGGCCCGATGCAAACCGGACTTTACCGCTCTATTCTGAAAGATGATTATCCTTAACCGCCTTTAACTTTTTCTTCTAACGAGATCCGCTCGCTATGATTCATTGTAGAAATAATAATACCTAAAGATTTTTGTGAGTGACTGTACCGTGAAAGAGGCGAGTCCGATATCTAAATAGAAGATTTCAGAACGTGGCCATGTAAAAAAGGCGGGACTTTAATATAATTCTCTTGTACTCGACATTGTTTAGTGGCCTGCGCTGTGCAGACTTGAAAGTTTGAGCGAGTAGGTAATTTGCGCCGGCCCGGTCGCTGTTGTGCAGCTAGCTAGGGTGTTATCGATTTGTGTACGTTTTCCGCTATAAATAAGTACGAGTTTGTGTCATCGTCGTCTCTGCCGGACCGGTTTCTGAACGAAACCTGTGTGGGTGCTGTGACCGGAGATTCGAATTCCAAATTCGAATGCGCCTTGCCTTCTAGCTTTCGAGTACCTTTATGTTCGTGTTTTAGTTGCGTAATATGTTTATAAAAGATATTTAACTAATGTACATTCACCGTAGTACGTTGTAAGTCATGTTGCATATTTCGTTTATTGGCGTTATTCAATCCAGTTATTCGGCAAATTCATGTTATTTGCGAAATATTCAGTGTAGTTTATTGCTTTGACCCTGAACGGCATGCTAAAAATGCTAAAGTTGTAAGAAAGTGGAACGATGTTGAATGATTTAAATTCAGGACGTGACGTCATTTCACAATACTTTTTTTTTCATTTTCGTTTTTTCGAATAGAGTACTCGGTAGGTTAGTTGTAGCCCGCGAAATTCAATTTTTCTTACGTTTTTTGCAATTTTCAGGTCAGTGTCAGGTTGTATCTTGATCAAAATATGATTCGCGACAATAACAGGTACGTATTTACAGAATTATAATAATTAGAATCATTAATACATCTTTCTAAGTTAGATTTCTTCTCGTATGGAAAAGTGTTGGTGGTAGAAATCTAACTTAAACAGATGTATTAATGATTCTGATGATTATAATTCTGTGAATACGTACCTGTTATAGTCGCGAATCAAATTTTCATCAAGATACAACCTGACACTGACCTGAAAATTGCAAAAAACGTAAGAAAAATTGAATTTCGCGGGCTACAACTACCCATTCGCCTTAAAATGACAAGTACTCTACATGTGTGTGACTGTCAAAATTTAAATAACCGCTGTTATAAGAATAAAGTAAATAAATAGAAATTATTCATTCACCGAATCAGATGGTAAGTTACATAATCCTTTCATCATTATCAACAATTAATTACAAGCGTTGACGGTACTGTAGTTAAATAATTAAATCAAAACAACTCCGCATGTGAAAATGGCGGGCGCGGTTATTATCACTTGTTATTTATTCAGCAACTAACGGATCGATGAACTAGATTCGTCAAAGTGAGCTGTAATAATTCGAGTACTGACAACTTGTCTTGTTGGAGATAGTTTACGTATTGAAAGAAGTATTTATTGCAAAAAAAAATGTTATTTCCATAATCACATGCGCGTAATGAGCCTAACCTATACGGACGTGTTTTTCATTAATTTTATCAGTGTTTCATGACGCGTGTTGTTTCCGTGTACAAAACTGTACAATAATCATTAGTTTCCACGTTTTCGGCAACAACAGTTTCTAATTTACGGTTTATATGGTAAAAAAGTACAAAGTGATGTTTAGTCTTCGTTTAAATGGAGTAGGCGCGGAAATTTATCAAATGTCATTAGTTTATCAGCTTTTTTGAGTAGTCTTGCTCGACATACATAACGACAACCTTGGTTTATGTCAGAAACAATAACTGAGTGACAAATATTTGAAGTAGTCTGTCAAATATTGTAAGTGGACTGTGGGACGCATGTGTAACTCGAAACGAGTAGCCAGAAACGTAAAAGTGAAGTTCACTGATGAGATTCGCCCATGTGACTTCAATTAAGTCTTGACTCTTGAGTGAATAAGTTAGGTAATCCAAGCGAAGCATGTTGCATGAGCATGCACCATCTTTTACCAAACTGCTTCATCGCTTATCATGTGTTATAGTTGCCAGTGGAAGAGCTTAAAAGTATTTTTTTAAATCAAATTATGGTTTCTTGTAGGAAACAATCTATCATCAAAATACTGGCGACCTCATGAAAATGTTAGGTTAGAACAGTTAGGTAGGTACCAACACACATGGTTTATGTGTTTAACCCATATCCCCCCCATCCCGTTGCTAACCTCAATAGGTTTGACAACTGCGTACAAGGGGGTATATCAAGTTAGCATTGGAAGCATTGCACAGTACTACATGACTTGCAGTGTGCCGAAAATGTTAATACAAATTATACAAAACACTGGCCACCAGTTTCAGAAACAATAATTATCAACACAAAAAAATATTGAATGTTGTAAAATCAACTGCTGAAAAAATTATGAAAGCCCATCAAATCGCTTGACATAAGTCTGACAGTATCCATGTTCTATGTTGGGATTGTCTTCCGCACTTAGTCCATTAGTCAACCAATATATGGGGGCCATGGCGGCCGTCTCTGCTCATTCGGACTAGGCCATCTCCCTCTAGAAGTAGTTTAGGTCTCCTAGTTTGTTCAAAAGATCTGTCCGATAAGTTTACATAACATAATCAGCCTATAATGTTCCCACTGCTGGGACACAGGCCTCCTCTCTGTGAGAGGGAGTGGGCCGTAATCCACCACGCGGGCCCAGTGCGGGTTGGTAGATGTCACATGTCTTCGAATTTTTTGGTTCTAGGACATGCCGGTTTCCTCACGATGTTTTCCTTCACCGTTTTGAGAGCAGTGGTGATGAAATAATTTACACAAAGTAAAGCGCCTGTCTGGGTTCGAACCTACGACCTACAACTCGTAAGTCGCGGCCGTAACCACTTGGCCACCACTGCTCTAATAAGATCCCCGATAAGTTTGACATCTTGCTATGATACTCTTTGTGTTATTTAACCTCCCAGAAAGCATGTGGCTAGATAGTAAACACTTGGTTTGATAAACAGAAAGCATGCTAGGCTAGGTTATTATGATATTGATTTTATTATCAGCTGAAGACACTTATGTAGGTAGTCCTAATACATAGATTAGGAAACCATTAATTACACTTGGGAGCAAATAAATCGAGCCACTTGCCTTTTTTTCACGTATAATGGTTATTACTTTTTGGTATTATGGAACGTATCAATCCGAAACATATATCGCCTAAGAGCTTATTTAATAACCTTTACAATGAGGGTAAATTATTGAATGATAACCTTTTTTAATTATAAATTATTGGCTCTGAAAGAAAAACGGTAATTTTGATAGAAAATTGTAGGGTTAAAACAGTCCAGAAAATCTATCGAAATCAGGGCGCGGGGGGGTAATACAAGAAATTAAGAATAAGTTTATACCATAATTTTGTTTTTTCTGGACTTTTTTAACTCTACAATTTTCTATCAAAATTACCGTTTTTCTTTCAGAGCCAATAATTTATCATTAAATAAGGTTTATCATTCAATAATTTACCCTCATTGTAAAGGTTATTAAATAAGCTCTTAGGCGATATATGTTTCGGATTGATACGTTCCATAATAACAAAAATAATAACCATTATACATGAAAAAGGAAGTGGCTCGATTTATTTGCTCCCAAGTGTAGATTAACATGTTTTTTAAGTAATGTCTTGACCTGTGGTTTGCTACATGGTCATAAATACCTTATCCTTATGCTAACAAAAATCAATCAATCTGCCTCGCCTTTTCCCCAACTATGCTGGGGTCAGCTTCCAGTCTAACCGGATGCAGCTGAATACCAGTTTTTAACATGGAGCGACTGCTTATCTGACCTCCACAACCCAGTTATTAGGTAACACAATACTCCTTAGTAAGACTGGTTGTCAGACTTTCGGGCTTCTGGTGAACCGTAATGACTGTCAAAGATCCAAGAATCACAGCCAGGATCAAATGCTTAACATGCTCTCTGAAGCACAGAGGGGCCTCTGTGTGAAACGATGGTCACCCATCCACGAACCGTCCGCGGCAAGCGTAGCTTAACCTGATCGATCGACTGTGTCAGGCTGTTATTACTGAGCTACAAGCTCCCTCAAGTCCTTAAGCTAACAGTGATAAACAAAGGCCCTTCAATGTTTCCTATTTTTGTTGATTTTAGCTTCTATTTTGCAAAAGAAACCTTAGCACCCTTTACATTTTATTTAAATTAAATTACTTATATATCTGTTGATAAAAATCATACTTATAATATAATTTTCTGTAATTCCAGGTGATCGTGTGATGGGAAATCGCTGATCATCAAAGATGATGAAACGGACAGGTGTCCCGAGGCTGGGGCCTGATGAGCCCTCGCCTATGCCTCCCCAGAATCAATCGCAGGTAAGATTTATTAAGATGAATAATATCTTGGTATTTATCCAGAATAAACTGAGTCTTGTTGTCAAAATGAAACTTGAAAGTTGTGAAAAATTAAGGAAAGGCTAAAGGTGCATGCAGACAGAGCGAGGCATGCGCCGCAAATGATTTTTTTTATATGTACGGTTGCCTCAGGCTGATGTTAGAAACCATCGCTTTTATATAGAACTTCTTGAGCGAACTTCAGACCGCCTCGGAATCAATAACAACGAATGTATGAGAAAACGAAATTGTCTTAAAAATGTTTTTTTTTTTTTCGTGAAATTGTCCCCGTTTTTAATACTTATTCTGCTATTCGGGGCGGAGACAAATCCAACAAATCATAAATCATAAAAATCGGTCTAAGCGTTCTTGAGTTATAAATGGTGCAACTAAACCGACTTTGAAATGCAAAGGTCTGCCTTTTCTCTGCAATTAAAATATATTTTATAATTAAGTACCTATATAATTATCATATTTTCCTTCATTCGTACATAATTATGGCAATTTCCTGGCGTTGCCTTGATCAGTTAATTAAAATGAATAAAATCGAAACAAAAAGCAATCCCATTATGGTTACAGCAATGTTCTTAAATAAAACTATACAGGGACTTATAAATTTTTACCCAACTGTAAAGATGCTGCGGTGCTTACTGTAAAACAAAATGTCAACGAAATGTCAAATTTAAAAATTGAATTTATCTTGTTCAAAATATTCGGGACATGGTATTTTAACCTGTAACCATATGCGTATCTAATTGTTTAACAACAAAAAGACCACGTAAACACTTTAATTATAATTTTTTCTTCACCGGTACAATGGAAAAACAAAATGGCGGATGTATAGAACGAAGTTTTATTTCCTTTGCGTCGTTCATTTAATGTTTCTTTTTATATTAAACGTCGGAAGAAGATAATCTCTGGAAATGTAATAAATTTAGCTTAATACAACTCAAACTTGGAATTCATTCAGCATCATTTACCTATCAAAATGGACTTGGAACTTTCTACACCTCTTGTCTTATGGTCCAGTACTGAGGCTGGAGGGAAGGTTCTTTTGGCAGGACGAAGCGGTCAGGATGGGGCAGTGGCGCGTGGCGGGGAAAGTTAAACGGGGCAGGGGTTAGGGCCGACTCGGTCGCGAAGATTTGTATTATTTACTAGCTTCAGCCCGCGACTTCGTCCGCGTGAAATTTCTTGTCGTCATATCACATCACCTGCCCGCGAGATACCAGTAGTGCCTGGCTTCTCACCTTTGACAAACTTCTGTCTTTCTCTTTAACTTACCGTTAAGAGCTGATGCAGTAAGATTTATAATACCAACTTCGTATGCCTGGTCCTTATGTCTGAAATCATATACTTAGCTGCAAACGGAGAGATAAAACGTATGTAATGAAGAGTGACGAATGAGAAAATGACGAAAAGTGACGAATGAGAAAATGGGATGTTTGGGATGCATGTAGAAGCCTCCTCGTGTAGCGCAGTTTGTTCCGCCAGTTAATCAACTGAACCGAGCGCTTGGCGCACCCTGCAGTCGCACCCAACACCTTATTTAACTGGCCAATTCTTCGCCTAACTCCCGCCTGGTTACCACCCTCCCACGGGGGCCCGGAGTCAAGCAGCCTGCTGTGTTTCGTCGATGCGTAGACTTCATCCGTCGCTTTCCATCAGGCGTGATCGAGGTCAAGAGCGGGGGCCATTTAGCAATTAATAAAAATGGGTGGATTGAGTGATGTTATGAAAGAGAAGGGAATCAATCATTAATAGGGTGACGGTTGGAAGAAGTAAAATCAAAACTCATTTATTCAAACATCAGCACTTTTTGAACGTAAAACGTGTTACACCGACCCCAAGTAACATAGGAAATGGGTAGGAATGTGATGATTTCCGAAAACGGTTTCTTTTTTCCGCTAGGTAACATCTGAAGACATATAAAGGAACTAGCTGTGCCCCGCGGTTTCACCCACATAAGTGTCGATCCCGAGGGAATATCGGGATAAAAAGTAGCCTATATGTTAATCCAGGGTGTTGGCTACCTCCATACAACATTTTATCAAAATTGGTCCAGCCGTTTGAGCGTGAAGAAGTAACAAACATATAAACACAAACTTTCGCCTTTATAATATTAGAGTGATTGTCACCTGTGTTCTTCTGAAAGATGAAAGGCTAGACTCCCTATAATTTTGCCGAAGATTCATGTGCTGGGTAACAACGATCCGTTAGTTACAGGAATTGCGAATCATTAACGTGACGTTTATAGTTTGATTTATATTTTACAGTTGTATGTAACGGTTGATGGCAAGTAGGTCGCGTGTATATACAGATCAAGCGTTAAATTAATTATGGGAGACAGATTTCTTATGCGTTAACTATAATGCTATACATCATCATCTGCCTAGCCTCTTCTCAACTAGGTATGTTGGGGTCGGCTTCCAGTCTAACCGGATGCAGATGAATACCAGTATTTTACATGGAGCGCTTGCCTATCTGACCTCCACAATCCAGTTACTGGGTAATACGATACCCCTTGGTAAGACTTGTTGTCAGACTATCGGGCTTCTGACTACCCGTAACGACTGTCAAATATCCACAAATGACAACCGGGACCAACGGCTTAACGTGCTTTCCGAGACACGGGGGGATCTAGGTATGTAAAGATGGTCACCCATCCACATACCAACCGCGACAAACGTAGTTTAACCTGATCGATCGACCTGTGCGGCTGTTTTTATTTAGCCACAGGCCCCCCTCATTGTTATACCTAAAGAGGAAATATGTTTTTGAGAACCGACGTAAAATTCTACGCTGTGTCTAGAATAGGGCTTTCAATACCGGTATTAGCCAATACGGGGATACCGGTATTGGAAGCCCTAGTCTAGAATCATGTGCTGAATTCATGGTCACGGTTTGCGCCGCGTCGATGTTCCTGCCACCCTGTTTAACTGATAGCATTTTTAACAGACTTCAAAAAAGGAGGCTCTGTATTCGACCCGTATGTATGTATGTTTGTATGTCCGCGATTTTCTCAAAAACTAATGGACCGATTTTGATAATTCTTTCACTAGTGTGATCTACATACTTCAGGAAGGTTTTAGTATATAATACATTAGGTAATTATTCTTATGTACGAAGTTATATGCACAAATGTACTGCATCTCCGGCATTTCTATGCGAATTTTGATGATTCATCTAGTCGGTGTCTTCAATTCTTCAGTGCACAAGTGTTAATTGAATTTGTGTGGGGTAGGTACAACTAAAAAGTGAAAAATAAATACTTTTTTACAAAAAACAACCGACTTTAAAAAAAAAAACAAAGTGATAAATAACTTTAATTTCGGAAGTCGGTGTCAAAAAACGAAAATGTGGAACCAACGACACCGACTTCCGAAATTAAAGTTATTTATCACTTTGTAGTGTTTTTTTTTAAGTCAGTTGTTTTTTTTTTGTAAAAAAGTTTTTTTATTTAGAAACACAAAATTATTCATGACTTCGATAGTAATAATCTTTTTTTTTTAACAATAATATTTTTGTATTGTTGTGTGTATAAACTAATGTTATCAGTAACACGCTAATAGACGTACTTATTTTGATATCGATCAGCGTTTCGTATACGCTCTTTAGAATGTTATCGGCCCGATTGTGACGGTTATTCGCCAATGAGGAAAAGAAATGTAGGTTTTCCCGGACGTAGATTTTGCCTAGGAGTCTCCATGAAACGGGGCGGGTTTGTCTTTCCAAAACAAACCTGGTGGAAGCAGTTTTTATATGGATTTCCATTTTTTCCATTGATTTTTGGTCATATGCTTACAATTATAGAAATCATTGAAGACAATATTCTTAAAAAAAAAAAAAAAGATTCCGACGAATTGAGAACCTCCTCCTTTTTTTGAAGTCGGTTAATAATGTTTCATACATAAAAGTAAGGGGCTCAACGACTTCCATTTAAGCCAAACACGTCAGCATCAAACTTCAGTTTCTTCACGTATATCTAAATTGGAAACTTACCAAAACGTTGTCTATTCTGTCTGCACCGTATCGGTGCTATCCTTGGCGACAACTCAATAGGGTGCAATGACACTGAAATCTACTGACTGTGGTTTGGTTGGGAACGTCATATGTGACGAAATTGTCGCTGTCCCACGGAGTAAAGACCTCTTCAGTCGCGCGCATTTTCACTCGTTCCTTGGCCACCATGCACCAGCTACTCTGCAAACGCGCTGCTTCACATGAAGCCTATAGTTTCTAAATTTGCCAAAGATATAAACAACAATGGCCGCTCGAAATTGAATAAAATCGATATACCAGAACATTTATTTTAAGTAATGTTTGTTTTCGTCAAACATTACGAACATTACTTAAAATAAATGTTCTTGTATATCCTGTGGACAATTTCCGACCTCCACGTGTCCGATGCTGGAAGCAAAACCTAGACCCCTATATTTGTTCAATATAGCACTTATGTCCAGCGGTGGACGTTTACGGGCTAATATGTGATGTAAGTAATTAGCGTCATTACTCCACGACGCAGCCGTAATTGGAATAACTACATGTCGTAGCTATTTTAATTAAAAAATGTTAGTGGTCTTCAATTATTAGCGTCTCTTGGGTATGTGACCTTTTTATTAATTGAAACTTTTTTGTTGGATAAATAATAGGATGATACTTATGCTAGTCTTACAGCCAATTACGGATTTACAATTTAATAACTATACATACATGCAACAGAAACAAAAATACAGAATGACGTTAATAAAAATTAAACTAAACATTACCCACTGACTTAGAGCGGTTTCGCACTACATCCGATCCGAATCCGAATTAAAGACCCGACTTCAAACAGAATTGGGAATGTTCTAAATTCGGATAGAGTTCGGATCTAATGCGTAACCTCTCTTACAAATTATTAGGACTATGGTCACTACGGACCGGCATTTCTCCGATTCAGATCGGATGTAGTGCAGAAACGCTCTTAGCGTGCTGTAAAATCGTGAATAAACGTTGACTTGATAGTCTTATAGCCAACAACGCAATGAGCAACGATGGTGATGTGTTTGCATTACCCTGCAGCCTGTTAGAGGCTGCCTTGCCACCAGAGATGTGCGAGGATGCGTAGCGAGGGATGTGTGTGAAACAAACCATTCAAACTCAAACCCAAAGCATTTATTTCAATTAAACCATTACGAGGCGAGATGACCTGGACGCGTACCGCGAGGGCTGGTTTGAGGTGGCGCGGGAGAGGAGTTCCCGGAAGGACTTGGGGGAGGCCTTTGCCCAGCAGTGGGACAGTACAGGCTAAACAAAAAAAAAAAAAAAAAAACCATTACAGGCACTTTTGAATTGTCAAAATTAAATCGTCGGTCAGTTAGTCAGAAAGTTGAAGCTAATTGCACATTCCAAAACGTAGATGTCTATGGAGAAGAACGGGCAAGAAACTCATTAACATCGCTTTACTTTCATAGCTTGAACTAAATTAGCGTTGTTATTGATTATTTTACACACATTCCTCGCTACGCATCCTCGTTCATCTCTGGTGGAAACTCAGCCTTACGGGCCGATATTCCAACAAGGGGGTACTTCATAGCTTCCACTATCGAAAAGCAAACCTTGGCATTTTATAAGTTCTTCTAACTGAGCAGGCGGCTGTGCTGCTGGGGAGTTTGTTACGCCACATCCCAGCTAAAGCATTAGAATGTGGTGAAGGGCGGACGTTTTGGGAGACGACGATCTTATTTTAATTTAACGTTCGATAAGTGCTGATTGATTGTTTTTACCCGACTACGGCGAAACAAAAAGGAGGGTTATGATTTTGACCGGTATGTATGTATGTATGTTCATCTGTTCCCTCATAACTTATAAACTGCTTGTCATAATTAGACAAATGAGGTATCGTTGGAAGCGTCTTGATCGTCCGCTGGTTATAGGTTATGTGACGTCACTTTAAATTGAATATGGCGCCCTCTAGCGGACATAAAGTCAAGATCCAATTTTTTTTTTTTTAATCTTGCTTTGTGGGTTATCAACTGAAAGGGCTTAATTAGCACATTTCAAAAATATAAATATTAATGAAATAAGCTCAAAAATAATTAAATATAAAATAAGTTTAAAAACTAAAACCCGACTACTGAAAAGGACGAAACAAGAAAGTACCTTCCCCGGTGGTCGCATGCCGCTGTACTAACTTACATATAAGTTATGGTAGCATGCGACCACGGGAAGGTACTTTCTTGTTTTATCCTTTTAGGTAGTCGGGTTTTAGTTTTTTTAGAAACCAGAATAACTCCTGAATAATCATAATGTCCAAATTCGCCACACTTGGTAATGTTCGTAATTTGATCGCAATATTTCTAACTCTGCTTACCGCAGGCATCATAAACTTCACAAATTACAGAGAAACACTAACTTGATATTTCTATTTACGTTTTTATGTAATAAGAGTTATGTATTGTCTGAATTTGCTTGATGTAATATCTAAGCAACGTTTTTTGTCAAATAAACGAAATTAAAACTTCTATGTAAGGTTTTTATATAACGAATCAAGTTACTAAGTAAAATCGAGGCTTTGTATTACAATGGCGCGTCATAGTAAGATTCTAAGTAAAGAACCAGACACTTCCCTTTTTTACTCGACTACGGTAGAAAGGACATTATGTACTAGCTGCGCCCCGCGGTTTCACCCGCATAAGAATATCGGGATAAAAAGTATCCTACGTCCTTTCCCGGGACTCAAACTATCTCTATACCAAATTTCATCTAAATCGGTTCAGTGGTTTAGGCGTGAAAAGGTAACATACAGACAGACAGAGTTACTTTCGAATTTATAATATTAGTATTATTAGTATATTTCCAATGTTTGTCAAGAGTAATGATAATGACAATTTGCAAATAACTATTCGGAATTGATGATTATGGCAAAACGACTCTTATGACCACGTTTAGCCGGTAGAACACAGGTTTAGGACTAAAATATACTACGTGTGTGTGTGGCGGGAGCGCGGGAGTTGAATTTGTATGTAAAAATCTGCTCACCGCGACGGAGCGCGGTACAGTGTGTGGAGCGCCTTAGTAAAAAGCTGTTATTTGGACATAACAAACAGGCACTTCAATTTTATTTATTTGTATAGATTATCACAAATATTTAACAAAACAAAAAAAAAACAAATGTGCCTCCCTGTCAATTTTTACTCGATAGTCCCAGAAGAAGGTAATGTGTTTTAGAATGTACAAATTATTAGGCTCTATCCCCCCCATCCCGTTGCTAACCTCAATAGGTTTGACAACTGCGTACAAGGGGGTATATCAAGTTAGCATTGGAAGCATTGCACAGTACTACACGACATGCAGTGTGCCGAAAATGTTAATACAAGTAATTTTTAGATATCATCTTTTATGATAATGATGGACTGGCAGGTCTAGTACCTGCCAGTCCGTCCATGTTGGCGGATGTCACGTGTCCCACAAAATCCATACTAATATCATAATTACGAAAGTCAATCAATCAACTCAGCCTATCGCAGTCCACTGCTGGACATAGGCCTCTCCCAGACTGCGCCACAGCACCCTGTCCTCCGCCTTCCGCATCCAGTCTACCCCAGCCACCTTCTTTAGGTCGTCCGTCCATCTAGCTGGGGGGCGTCCCACTCTACGCTTGCCGGTACGCGGTCTCCACTCCAGGACTCGGCCTGCTCCACCGGCCATCAGTCCTTCGACAGACATGGCCAGCCCACTGCCACTTCAGTTTGCTTACTCTGCAAGCTATGTCGGTAACTCCGGTTCTTTTCCGAAATTACGAAAGTAACTGTCTGTTACCTTTGCACGCCTAACCACTGAACCGATCTATATGAAATAAATTGATATTGAGCCTGGGACCTGGGGAATGACATAGGCAACTTTTCATCCGGAGCTCCACGACCTGATCCCACCATCGCCCTTATACCACTGGACAACCAGACGTACTGCAGGGTACCATCCGCACTTGGTTGATATCCCGACGAGCCGTACTCAGCGCTTCTCCTCCGCTTTTATTATGCGCACAGCCAAAGTGTGGAACTCTCTGCCGGCATCTGTGTTCCCTCCCACATTTAACCCATCTGCCTTCAAATCAAGAGTGAACAGGCATCTTCTGGGAACGCTCGTTCCATCATAGACCTCATCTGTCGCTTTCCATTAGGCGTGATCGGGGTCAAGGGCGCGCCTGGAGCAATAGTTTTTTTTATTTTTTAATCCTCCATATTGGCATAAAACACGCAGACGACGTCGCGGACCACAGCTAGTAACATAAAAACACGCTTAGAAACTGTATTCACCCTCATTCGAAAATCTAGTACCATACTAAGAAGCGAAACTACAACATTACTGTGCAGATAGTGATGTGCATAAAACTATAAACAGCGGGGTTATCGACACGATATCAATGTATCGACCTAGAGGTGTAAACATCTTGTTTGTGTTGCCTTATCATCGCCGGCGTAGGAGCTAATTGAACATGGAATTGTGTAGAATTTTACACTGTGTATTATGTGTACGGTTAGGTGGGCGAAGATAAATAATATGCAACAAATTTCATTAGGTAATCAACTAATTAATGGCATTTGTCTCGTTTTTAATGAGAGAATCATCTGACTTCCGTTAAAAAAAAATTACCTCAATACCATTATCTTTATTGCTTTACCATAATGCCAAAATAACCTATTAAATGCGTTTCAAAATATTTACTTACCTCCAGTCCAATAGCTAAAGAAGGGACGGTATTTCCATACTTTGCAATGGGGCAAAATTGGTTGAAATAACAAAAGATTAATGGCTATTTGACATGATGCTAGGACCCTATGAAGTCGAGGAAAAATAAGTCGCAACGAACGCTTAGCGAAAAGGAAGTAATAGCGCGGGCAGGCGATGCGATGCGACAGGGTGGATCGAGGGAACAAGATTTCACGCGGACGAAGTCGCGGGCAGAAGCTAGTAAAAATATATGGGGTACTTGACACACCACGTGGTTTGACTTGAGCAGTACACGATTTTAGGTCTCCCATCACCCATCCACAGACCAACCGCGGTAAGCGTAGCTTAACCTGATCGATCGTCCTGTGCGGCTGTTATTATTTAACCACGGGCCCCTCAATTTATGACAACGTGATATTTTTACCAAAGTGAAGGGATGTGTTCATCGGTGAAAGTTAACTAGATAAAACGCTGATGACGAACCGATTTGTCTCTCAATCAACTCGGCCTATCGCAGTCCACTGCTGGACATAAGCCTTTCCCATGCTGCGCCACTACACCCTGTCCTCCGTCTTCCGCTTCCAGTCGGTCCCAGCCACCTTTTTGATGTCGTCCGTCAATTCCATCTAGCTGGGGCCCGGCGTCCGGGCGTCCCACACTGCGCTTACCGATCCACGGCGATCGCAGCGATCGCTTGTCTCCCAATATTAAATTAACAAAGAC
The DNA here is from genome assembly GCA_947508005.1 of Amphipoea lucens. NCBI lineage: Eukaryota > Metazoa > Arthropoda > Insecta > Lepidoptera > Noctuidae > Amphipoea > Amphipoea lucens. Next base: position 11,290,649 of record OX382382.1, read on the forward strand.
AACTTGTTCTAAAGCGTAAATATAACAGTACTCTGCTTGACCCAGATACCGTAGTTTTGAATTGGCACAGATTCTTTAAGGCGCTTACAGGACCTAAACGCAAAAAAACGGTAGTTTTCGAAACAATAAAAGTATATGATCGCCTACAGTAAACAAAATCAGAAAAATATATGATATTCTTCAGGATATATGCTAGATAGATAGTGTTTTGAAAACACAATACAACTAATTTGGTACGATAGAAAAAAATCATGAACATACCTCTAAAAAACTTTCTTTTTACAATAAAAACCATACTAATATACATACAATCATTCTGATTTTTTGTCAGATTATTCTACAAGTAACATACTAAAATGATAGTGTTTTATTTTTTTATTTAAAACAATAGTTTTTTTGTAAATCGAATATTCATAGTTCCGAACATAAAAAGTGCGCATGTGTGCGTGAACGCCCGTGTAGCGACACTGCCGGCCGAGGCCTGATGCTATACGGACGTGTCGCTCTTTTCGCCGCACTATTTCCGTCAAAATTGTTATGTTTTTGTTAAGTTTTATTTGTAAATTCATTGTTTATTATTATTTGCATTATCTTCTTTCCGTAAATATTTTTATTTCGTGTAAATATAAAATACTTTTAAGTTTGTTATGTATGGGTGCAAGGCGCGCGCCATCTATTGTACGGCGAGTCCCAACTCCCGGGCGTTTCACTTGTGTCTACCGGCAGTGGTCCGCGTAACCTAACAAAGTTAAAATAGGGTAATAATTTGTAAATAAATGGGAAATATAGTGAAACATTCCGTTAGGAGGACTACAAAACGTTCATATAAAACAAAAGCCGAACATAATATGAACGAAAGTAAAAAGTATGAGCATTTTATTTTTAACTGAATATTTTTATTTTTGCAATAAAACTATGAATTTTGGAAACATCTAAGAAAGTGCAGTCGGTATTTTCGACTTCACGTACAACTGTCACAGTGACGTATGTGGACGACGTGTAGATTTGTATTCGAGAGTCCCCGGGTTCGATTCCCAAGATTACGAAATCGTACTTTCTTTTTAAATTTTATTTAAATGTATTTTGAATTTTTAGATAGATAGTGTTTTGAAAACATAATACAACTAATTTGGTACGATAGAAAAAAATCATGAAGATACCTCTAAAAACTCTTTTTACAATAGAAACCATACTAATATACATACAATCATTCTGATTTTTTGTCAGATCATTCTACAAGCAACATACTAAAATAATAGTGTTTTATTTTTTTAGTTCAAACAATAGTTTTATTGTAAATAGCATAATATTCATAGTTCCGAACATAATAAGTGCGCATGTGTACGTAAACGGTAAACCCCCGTGCGTGTAGCAATAATGCCGGCCGAGGCCAGATACTATACGGACGCGTCGCTCTTTTCGCCGCATTATTTATTTGTACCTACATACATTCATTGTTTATTATTACTATTTGCATATCTTCTTTCTGTAAATATTTTTATTTCATGTAAATATAAAATACTTTTAAGTTAAAATAGCGTAATAATTTGCTATCAATTATATCATTTGTAAATATGGGAAATAAAGTGAAACATTCCCTTAGGAGGACTACAAAACGTTCATATAAAACAAACGCCGAACATATGAACGAAATTAAAAAGTAAGAGCATTTTATTATTACTGAATATTTTTTTTCGCTATGAATTTTGGTAGTTTAAGAAAATGCACTTATTACGCATAAGCTCAGTTTTTTCGACGAGATACGCAATCGTTACATTGGCTTATGTAGACGACGCGCAGATTCGTGTTCAAGGGTCCCCGGGTTCGATTCCCAGTGATACGAAATCGATTTAATTTTATTTAAATGTATTTTGAATTTTTAAATATATTTTTATAAATAACTAAAAAAACGTCTACAATGTAATTATCTTTCACAGGAGAAAGAAAGTCGAAAATATCAACACGGAAGTTACTTCTAATGCCTAAGTACCTACACGTTTTCTATGCCATTGTAACAATAAAAAAAACCTAAATTTATTAACAGACCGCGACTTATTGATAATATGCATAAAGAAATCACAGATTCATCCGAAAATTGCGATGAAAATTATCACAAGCAAGAGTTTAATTTTTATTGATTGTGTTTATAATAAATAGAAATCATAATAATTATGTATGAATGTTAGGTACGAGTACCTAATCCTTGAGGCCGTTTACACATCATGCCGAAGCTGCAGCGGCATCGCCGCCGCCGCGGCGCCGCTGCATCAGTCACCCTTGGATTTGTATGAACACACGGCGCCGCCGCGCCGCCGCGCCGCCGGCGGTGCGGCGCTGCGACGAGTTTTGATAAGATCTATCAAAACTCGCCGCCGCACAGTGGTCTGAAAATCGAGCTCCATACTCATAGAAACTTAAAGTACGGAAATAAAAAAACAAAAATTGTAATGGGTCTAGTATACCTCCCTTTACGTAATATTAACGTATGGATGGTATCAGTCGCTCCACGCGTGAGAAAAAAAGTTTCTTGTTTTTTTTTGTATGGGAGAAAACACTAACCCCCTTATTCATAATCCTATTTTATCTCTATTTTAGCTAAAATAGGTTTATAGAACGTTTGTCTTTATCTGTCACGTTGTCATTTCTGTGTGTAAGAAAGAGACAAACCCCATTTTAACTAAAATAGGTTTGATAAGTTTTATGAATAAGGGGGTTAATGTACATTTTTTTGAAATGAATGGAACTGATAGGCTGGAGCTCACACGAGCTATTGTACCATACACGGCCATCAAGATGACATACAATTCATGGACCGTTGGGCGCCGCTTTGCACGTAGCAAATTTTTGAAATTTTGTGTTTTCGATATGTGATTTTTCAAATCTTTGACGTGAATAAATGAACTTGCCGATCGATTTACTTATACTATCGTTACTTTTAGCCTGCTTATGACCTTTATGATGACAACAATTAAAAATTATGTTGATTATAAGTACCTATACGTTTTTTTTTAATTTCATTCCAAGAACTACTTAACTCATTTAATCACCGTTGTAGTGTATCTATTAAATAGATATGTAAACACTGTCTCATTCACACAAGCGGGGTAGCTGCTGTCAGTTATGTTATGTCATCTGTCAGTTACGAGGAATGGCGGGAAACAGACAAAGTGAAGCAGGCTATATACGATGGCGCTTGGTGTGGTAGTGAGCCAGTGAAGTGATATGTTTAACATAAGTACGGAATCAACAGGATTCTACAACCGTGATTATGGTTGAGTTATAATTAGATACTGCTTCAATCTGAGCCTCAATCAGAGCCTGTTCTTCCACGATGTTCAACTTGTTTTCGTTTGAAAACTTAAAATAAATTGGTCAGCAGAACATTGTGGAAGATGGCTTTGGATTCTCCCATACCTTTTCTTCGCCACAAACTAAGCGCAGAGGCACAAAAGAACACATAAACATACTGGAATCGTCTTCGTCTGCCATAGTTTGCTTATACAAACTTTGCCCTGAAGCACCATCAAAGCCATACTTGCATATAATTGTTAACTCTTTGCCATCCAGCGAAGGTTCCACACGTAGGAATTTTCCAAGCTTTGCACAGTTTTATCCAAAATTTAGCTTTACTTTTACCTCTCCTTCCGTGATGTACAATGGTAACTTTTGGAGGGCAGCAGTCCTTCTTCGCCTCAAGGATGGCAGTATAAGAAGGACACAGTGGTACTCCTTCTTCTTTTGCACAAGATCTTAATGTTATATACTGCCACTTCGAAAGCTTCAATGAGGTCAAAATAAATAAAGCTTTCTTAAAGGCACAGTTTCCTTGGGCTTTAACAATTTATTTATCCTTGTAGCCTCTTTGCTCCGAGACTAGTTTAACGATATCTGCTATATTCTTGTCATGTGCTTTCAAACCGGTTGCATGAGCAAGGCTTTCAGTGCTATACGTTAGGAGGTCTTCCGCTCTCCTTCTCTTCTGTAGCGGGCTTAGCTCTTTAAATGGTTTTCTCGGCCTCACAACTGATGTTGATGTTCCAACACTGCACGTCTCCGGTGTGTAGGATGTTGATGCACCCTCATTTAAAACAAAGTCAGAACTGGAACGGGTTTGCTGCTCTACTGACACTAAATAAGGGGTCATCTTTCCTTTCATGATCTCAGGCCATTTTATGTTCTCTTGCAGCCATGTCTCATACTTTGTTATGTATGTATGTACGTCTCGTGAGATTACACGAGATCCATTTGTTCCTCAACGAACAAACATAAGTCTGACAGAATTGTTTCAATACCCTCTTTTCATTTTCTGACAAATCAATAGTATTCTCAAAAACTTCAAATAAAACATTGGGCTGTGAAAAACAATTGTTGTTTGACACAAACATGACAATGTCCAAATTGGTATCACAACCTTCCATCACAGCACAATAAAAAAAATAACGTAATAAGTTAGCGCGCACAAGTACTGAGAGCTACTGATAAAAGTAAGCTCAAACGTCCTGTTTTTATACAACTACCCTCATTATCGTTCGCTATTCTTTAATTAGGTTTTACAGACTTTAATATTACAGACAATAGAATTTTATTGTGACTAGGGCCCATTTGGCCCTGCTAGAGCTGGTTGATGCTCATGTCATTAGTATATAATTATAACTCAACCATAATCACGGTGATTAAATGAGTTAGTTCTTGGAATGAAATAAAAAAAACGTATATAATCAATATAATTTTTAATTGTTGTCATCACAAAGGTCATAAGCAGGCTACAACTAACGATAGTATAAGTAAATCGATCGGCAAGTTAATTTAACCTCGTCAAAGATTTGAAAAATCACGTAACGAAAATTCAAAATTTCAAAAATTTGCTACGTGCAAAGCGGCGCCGAACGGTGCATGAATTGTATGTCATCTTGATGGCCGTGTATCGTACAATAGCTCGTGCGAGTTCCAGCCTATCAGTTCCATTCAGTTTCAAAAAAATGTACATTAAGTGTTTTCTCCCATACAAAAAAAATAAAAAACTTTTTTTTCTCACGCGTGGAGCGACTGATACCATCCATACGTTAATATTACGTAAAGGGAGGTATACTAGACCCATTACAATTTTTGTTTTTTTATTTCCGAACTTTAAGTTTCTATGAGTATGGAGCTCGATTTTCAGACCACTGTGCGCCGCCCGCGGTGCCATACTATTATATTCTGTGGCGATGCCGCTGTATTGGTTTCTCTTGGATTTGTATGAGCCCTTGCGGCGCGCCGCCGCGGCGCCGTGTGTTCATACAAATCCAAGGGTGACTGATGCAGCGACGGCGGTGCCGCTGCAGCTGCGGCATAATGTGTAAACGGCCTCAAAGATTAGGTACCTAACATTCATATATAACTATGATTCCTTTTTATTATAAACAAAATCAATTTTAAATCTAATTTCTTGCTTTTGATCATTTTCATCGCAATTTTCAGATGAATCTGTTACCTATTTCATTATGCCCATTATCAATAAGTCGCGGTCGGTTAATAAAAACATTAGGTCAGAATTTTTTTTATTTTTGTAATAGCTTAGATAACGTGTAGGTACTTGCGCATTAGAAATACCTAACTTCCGTGTTGATATTTTCGACTTTCTTTCTCCTGCAGACTTTTTTTAGTTATTTATAAAAATATTTAATAGATATATTTAAAAATTCAAAATGACATTTAAATAGAAAATTCGATTTCGTAACCTTGGGAATCGAACCCGGGGACTCTCGAATACAAATCTACACGTCGTCCACATACGCCACTGTGACAGTTGTACGTGAAGTCGAAAATACTTAGCTTATTCGAAATGACTGCACTTTCTTAGATGTTTCCAAAATTCATAGTTTTAGAAAAAAACACTGCAAAGTGATAACTTTTATTTCGGAAGTCGGTGTCGCTGGTTCCGCATTTTCGTTTTTTGACACCGACTTCCGAAATTATAGTTATTTATCACGCTGTAGTGCTTTTTTTGAAGTCGGTTGTTTTTTTTTCTTTCTAATTGTACCTACTTACCTCACAAAAATTCAATTAACACTAGTACATTGAAGAATCATCAAAATTCGCATAGAAATGCCGGAGATGCAGTACATTTATGCATATTAACTTCGGACATACTACATAAGAATAATTACCTAATGTATTATATACTAAAACCTTCCTGGAAGTATGTAGGTAGATCACATTAGTGAAAGAATGATCAAAATTGGTTCATCAGTTTTTTAGAAAATCTACAAATATATATACAAACATACACACATACATACATTACATAGGTACATACATACGGGTCGAATACACAACCTCCTTTTTTGAAGTCGGTTAAAAATGTTTTAAATTTCATTGAATCAGTTTTATTTCAAAATCACCCACATCCTTAAGTTTTTCAAGTCACACTCAAAACGAATAAAATTTATTATGTTGTCACACATAACTACATAATTTGTTTGTTAGATCTTTAACTTATTTGCACATCGTTTCCGCGCCATCTATTAGAATACTAGGGCGTAATCTCACAAAACCGTTACTTCTAAATCTCATGTATGCTTTATGTCATAATTGTGATGGGCGTCGTCGTTAGATGGCGTTTGCGTCGATTCTGCATATGTGTGCATGCGTTTTTCAAGGACACTTAGGTCTAGTAAGCCTCTTAACTAATAAAGAAAACGTGTCAAAGTGCCAAAATATTTCATTCTAACTGTATTACTCAGTGGTTTTCCCAATGTTTTGTTGTGATACATTCATTGACACACGAACTTACGGAGAAGTCCCTTTTTTCCTTGTGGGGTGAACTTTATTTACATTGAAGATTTACCGAAAAACAACTTATTAGAAAATTAGACTTGTCATATAAGTGCTCTGTGATGTTTCACTTTATTTATTTAGAACAAAAATCACGGTGTTTCGGTTAATATGTGAAGACTGAAGACCAATTCTCGTAATTTAAAACGTTCAAAATCTAGTCGCAGTCTCATCTCGGCAAAACATATGTCAAAAACTTGTCAAAATGTAGGGAAATTAGATGTATTTTTGACAGATTGAGACAGATCAGACTGTGAACGTTTTTAAAATTACGAGAATAATTGCGCCTCTGGTATGATCCCCGCATGCGCTTGGGGGCCAGCAATGTCGCCAGGAAAAGAAAAAATTAGTGCAGTCCGAAATAAAAAACCACTTATTGGCGCCCGCATGCGGTTTCCGACCGCAACCGCAGTGCAACATGCTGTGGGCATAGACTAAACATTGACTTCGCGCTAAATTTAAATAATTCACAAATTGAAACTAGCTCGCATACAGACAAAGGAAAATAGTTTTAAAAGTTTTTTTTTTACAATCAAGCCGAAAATACTCGAAAACCTTTCAACACAGACTTTCACGTAAACAATCTTCAACAAAAAACAAGATGCCTATATTATCTGCCAATACGACAAACTGAAAATGACTCATGAAGTTAAAAATAACTAGAACGCCAACGCTGGCTTCGAAATAGTTGTTATTCCGTTGCGGCCTTGGATAATATACATATCTACCTGTATTACTTGTAAACACGGCTATTTTTTAAAGATTTGTTTATGATGATAGGTAGTAAGGTGATATGCGTAGAATTACCGCTCTTTTCATTTAACCGACTGCAATAAAGGAGGTTCTGTATTCGACATGTATGAATGATGTCTGTAATTTTTATAAGGAAAATAAAAAAAAAATAGCATGCACACTTTTAATATGCCAACGATCTAGTACTTGGCTGTAAAAAAAAATGGTACAATGCATGCCACGAAAGATGAGACTTGACATACCACGTGGTTTGACTTGAGCGTACATGATTTTAGGTTTCATTAGCGGTATGAGGTCTGAGCGCGGGACGGGGCCGGACGTCATAGGGGCGGCGGAAAGAGCGCGGGAGGCAGGGTAGAGTCTCATCTTCCGTGGCGCTAACTATACTTGAATATAAATAAATATTTATTTGGTTTAAGTTTAATAAAATTATCACGAAAAACCACCAGAATTGCGACGTTACTAGCCTGCGAGGAATGAACGCTCTAAAGTACCGGGAATAGCAAAAAATAAGCTGAAACTTGCAAAAAAAAAAATAATTTTTCGACTTGATTGATTGATTTATGTGAGGCCCCTGCCTAATTACTGCCTTTTCAGTGGCAAAGAATAAGACTGTTTATTATTTCCGTATCTAGTATCTACATTCAAATGCTGCGTTTTAGGTTATTCCTGTCAGTATTTTTTTAACTGTCAATAGAAAATAATACCAGACTTTTTTTTTGAATAATTGTTAATTCATAATTATTCTTTGTTACAGATTCAACAAGCAGGTGCAAGCAATATGCACACTTTGGCCCAGTCGGCCCAACCGCAGATTTTAGGTAAGCTTACAACAGAACTGAACGAAAGTTTGAGGGACTTTAATAGGTTTAAGGACTCTGAACGAGACACAATAGAAGGTCTATTGTTTTTAAGTCTGGGGGCGTTTAGTTGTCCTGCAGGCAGCAATTTGTTAAACTCAAATTGCCTTCTCGTAGCAGCTCAGGACAATAGCAGCATCTGCAATTCTAGATACTAAACTGTAGTGCACAGAAAACTGAATTCTCTCGGAATCTGTGGCAGACCAAAATATTTTATTTGGGACGCACAAGAAATGCAAACAATATAAAAGAAAAACTATTAAATCTAACAAATTCATGAAGACAATAAAAAAGCGAGTGTGCTTATGACCACACGACTGAAGTGAAACTTCAAACGTATTTGGCTATGAGAGGAAGAGAGAAAGAAAATGTGCGCGCGCACTGCTTTCTCTTGCTTATATCCCCCACTCAACTCCCGTTCAAGTCAAGCGTGCGTAAAGAAGTTTCACTTCAAAAATATAATAAAGACAATCAAACTTCAGAATCAAAATAGAGAATTTCAGTTACAGACTCAATAAAAAATGTTAAATGATAAGAGTTAACACAATTGTGTTCCTTCATAATGATTCAAATACTAGCAAGTTTAGAAAGGGAATATGCCGATAGTTGCATGCCGACCTGAAGAAGGGCATGATCCAGTAATTGATCAAGGGGTCCAACATATTCGTCGCATTATAAACCCCTAATTTTCTCCAACAGACATCCGCTCCCCGGCCGGTCCAACAACGCTCCTCTCGGTCGGCAGCGGGGGCTTCGCCCGCACTAACGCGCGGCCCCCGGGCGGCGGGCCCGTCATCAACTACCTGAAGCCCAGTGCAGTGCAGTACGCAGCCAAGCAGCCGCCGCCGCAGCCGCAGAGGCTTAAGGCGAGTAGATTTACTAGCTTAAAATAGCCTATACCACAGATATAGATAATATATATAATATCGTTTATTCATAAAAATGGTGCAGATTTACAATAATATATGTAACTTAACAATTATAATGTAGAGGACACAGTTGCTCATTTGCCTGAACTAGGTAGAACCTGTGTTTCAGGCTAGAAAGGTGCCTAGAATTTTATAATATAAAAATAAAAAATACGAAATTAAAACTAAGAAGCCTAATTAAAAACTAATATTATCTTAAAAGACTAACATGTTTTATTTACAGACAACGAGTAAATCCTCTGTCTCATTGTATGATATGCTATGTAAAAATTTCTGAATAATCTTTTTACAGTCGTAATTATTTAATTTATAGATACTTAATTTCCTATTTAATTTATCGTATAGAAATGGGCCTTAAAATGTGTAGAATCTGTTTACAAAAACATATTTAGAGGATGCATTTGACTCGCATACAATATCATAATCATAGATATACCTAGATAACGCAAGTATCACGAACTGTATGAAAACTAAGCGTGCCACTTTTTGACTACCTACTATGACGTCACAAGCTCGCGCTCTCTCGCTCACGCTCACCCAGCCAGCAATACCCAGGACTGAGCGCGAAAGTGGCGGCTTATGATTTTCGATCGTAAACTGGTGCGATTTTTGGCACGCGAAGTAGGTTCTCTTGCGTTATCTAGGTGTATCTATATCTGTGACCTATACTCTTCCCATTGCCGGGACTCCTCTCTGTGAGAGGGAGTGCGGCACCCTAATTGCGTAACGCACTATCAATCGGATTCTGAATAATTTTGAAAGAAATTGCTAATCCATTGCTTCATAAGTTCGAAAAATTTGCCTGCTCAACCCGTAAATAACGCAATGAATGTTGTCGAACTGTCAAAATGAAACCGATTCCGATTGATAGTGTGTTCCACAATTTTCCCGCAGGTTGGTGTATGTCACGTGTCTTCGAGTTCCTGAGTTCAACGCCCATGTCGGCCTAATTAAACTGTTTTTCCTTTGAAAACTTCTTTAGCAGACCCTTGCGTTTTTTTTGTTCCCGATTGATGGCATTAGTCAAGTGAGAATAATATTGTAGTTGGTAACATTTATAAATAGTATTGTTGTGCGTGTGCGCTTATGTGTGTAGTAAGCACATCATCATTTGCCTAGCTTTCTACCAACTAAGTTGGGGTCGGCTTCCAGTCTAACCGGATGCAGCTGAATACCAGTATTTTACATGGAGCGACTGCCTATCTGTCCTACACAACCCAGTTACTGAGTAACACGGCGATACCCCTTAGTAAGACTATTTGTCAGACTTTCGGGCTTCAAACTATACGACTATCAAAGATCTACGAACGTCAACTGGGACCAACGGGTTCAACGTGCTTTCCGAGGCACGGAGGGGTCTCGGTACTAAAAATGGACGGGCTTAGTGTCTTTTTTAATGATGATAATGATACATTATCTTTTGTAAGTAGGGTTTATGCAAACACTTGACACGTCAATAATAGTTCTCCTGTATGTTGCACCTGCCATGTTTTGTCTCTGCATCACCCTAAGGTTGACTGGTAGAAAATGCCTCAGGCATTAAGTCCGCCTTTGTACACTATTATTTTATTTTTACTTGTGCATAAAGTTTTAATAAATAAATAAATATTTAAAAAACTACACGAGGTCGATGTTTCCTATCAGACTACTTGAGAAGAAACACCGAATTAAACTCTAGAGGGCAAAGTTTCTTTTAAAGTCCCAACATTATCTTTGTCAGATCATGTGAAGGACCATCTATCTACCCATCACACTAATATTATAAAGGAGAAAATTTGTGAGTGTGTGTTTATATGTTTGTTACTTCTTCACGCTCAAACGGCTGGACCAATTTTGATCAAATTTTGTATGGAGGTAGCTGACATCCTGGATTAACATATAGGCTACTTTTTATCCCGATATTCCCACGGGAGCGACATTTACGCGGGTGAATCCTCGGGGCGCAGCTAGTACTAAATAAAGCTGAAGAGTTTGTTTGAACGCGCTAATCTCTAGAACTACCAGTAGAATTTGAAAAAATATTTTTGCATCTGATAGCCCAACTCTTGAGGAACGCTATAATAATAGGCTATTTAACATCACGCTAGGACCAATGGGAACCGAGCAAAAAAGAAAGTCAGAAAGAACGCTAAGCGAAAACTAAGTATTAACAACCGGGGAGTTTCTTAAAAATGTGGCTGTTATTTTATTTAGTACTAGCTGCGCCCCGCGGTGACACCCGCATAACTCTCGATTCCGTCGGAATATCGGGTTAAAAAGTATCTTATGTCTTAATCCTGGTTATAAACTGTGTGCCGAATTTCATCCAAATCGTTTCAGCCGTTTGTGCGTGAAGAAGTAACAAACATACAAACACACTCGCAAACCGTCGCTTTTATAATATTAGTGTGATAGGCATTGTGTATCTTACGACTTCCACGCGAACGAAGTCGCGGGCATAAGCTAGTGTTGGATAAAACCAATGTTTGACCAATCACTTAAAAATGTCATTAAAAAACAATGAGCATGTTGTATGTCCTTAGCGATTATCTGAATGACTTAGATAATAGATACCTTATCCATGACCTGCATTATCGAATATCGAGGGTATAGTGCTCAAACCCAATAAGTACGAAATTCGAAACGGCGAAAAAAATTAAGAAACGGCTAAACGTGGTGACTTTATTGGGTTATTACCTTAAGTAATTATCTTTCTTAAGTGAAAAGATAATTACTTAAGGTAATAACCCAATAAAGTCACCACGTTTAGCCGTTTCTTAATTTTTTTCGCCGTTTCGAATTTCGTACTTATTGGGTTTGAGCACTATACCCTCGATATGTAAACATTAATCAAGTGAATATGTTTATTGGTCATTTGTTTTGTTTATGTAATTAGTGTTGTCTTTGTTACGTAATAGTACAAGCAACAAAGGTTAGGACTATTGTCTTTTTTACTACATAAACCTAGTTTTTTATGCATAATCAGCCTATAATATTCCCACTGCTGGGTCCCAGGGCTCTTCTCGGTGAGAGGGAGTAGGCCGTAATCCACCACGCGGGCCTAGTGCGGGTTGGTAGATGTCACGTCTTCGAGAAGTGATTTTTTTTTATAGAAGAATATTTATAAAGAAGTTTTTTTATAGTTTCCCAGCTGTCATTTGTAGATATTTGTTACGGGTAGTCAGAAGCCCTAGTCTGACAACCGGTCTTACCAAGGTATCGTGTTACCCAGTAACTTAGTTTTTTGAGGTCAGATAGGGAGTCGCGTTTCTTTTAATTTAACAAAACTATTTTAGCACAGAATGTAACAACAGACTTTTCTCCAACAGGCTCTACCGCCACAACAGCCGAACTTAAGCGCTTTACCAGCAGCGCTAGGGCGGCAGTCCCCGGCCCCCGCGCCCCTGGCGACCCCGCCAGGCGTGGGGCCCGGTGTGGGACCCGGCGTGGGTCCTGGTGCCGCGCAGCAGCAAGCCGCGGGCCAGTTCCAACGGCTGAAGGTGGAAGATGCTCTGTCGTACCTTGACCAAGTCAAATACAAGTTCAATACGCAGCCACAAGTGTACAATGACTTTCTGGATATCATGAAGGAGTTCAAGAGTCAGACGTAAGTGGTGTTTTTTTTTTTAGTCTTGTTTTGTTTTTACATGCTGCGTTTGAGGTTACGTAAGTTAGGGTAAGGACAGGATGTTGATGTTTTTCATGCACGTCTGCAGTCCCCTCTTTTCCATTGGGCACCTTGTGCAAGCGCCCAGACCTCCGCGATCTTCGGGGGCCCCGAACATAACATAAAAAATAATTCTTTGCAGCTACCATTCCATTCTACGCATTGTTAGTACCCGATTCAATGACAAAATAAGTGATTTGCAGTGCGATTTCCAATAAGTTTCTAGCTGGAGTTATGAAATATTAGTATGTTTCTCTTATTGTCTCTTATCTACACAGGGACCCGTGATCCTTTGCGCCCAGGGCCTCCAATAAGTTAAAGCCGGCCCTGCACATCTGTTCAGTTTTAAAAATATTTTATAGTTTTGACTTTTTTAGATGTGAATATAGTTTAAAGCTTGTGTAAGTAAAAGAACATGCTGCACTGATGCCAAATTATTATAGGAAAAGGGCAAGAAGAGTGATGTTCCCATTTCTTGCCTGTTCTTCTCCATAGGTACCTATTACGCTTTGGACTGGGCAACAAGCTTCATCTTTCTGACTGACCGACTCCTTGACAATTCGAAAGTGCCTGTAATTGGTTTATTTGAAGTAAATGGTTTGAGTTTTGCATGAATATGTATTTTAATATATTTTTGTATTAAATATCTTACAAAATATTATTTAATTTAAAAATAAGTATGTAGGATGTTGATGATTTTGCATGAATATTTAAAAATATTTGCATATTTTTGAGAACAAAAAAATACTTTTAAAATATTTTTTTTTAAATTGGAAAATTACTTAAATTTATGTGTTGTGGCTTAAAGCTTGTATTAGCAAAAAGATAGCTCTATGATCAATGTAAGAAACCATTTTAAAGCTTATGTCCAATAATCATGCCTCATTTGAAATATTCTAGTACATTTTTTTGTCTTAAAATTTACTAATCTTGTATTTCACAACTAAATTCGTACTTAACTAAAAAGCTTGCATAGTCTAAATAAGATTTTTAACTAAACTAAAAATAGTCTTCTATATCTGAATGATGAAAACAATTACCGTTTGAACACCATGAAAAAATTAATGGCTGCAATTTTAATTGTATCTGACTACCCTCATTTTAAAAGAAAACCGACTACTAACAATTATCCTCCATCTTAATTTTAGTTTATATTGCAGTATTGACACCCCAGGCGTCATCACCCGAGTATCGAACCTGTTTAAAGGGCACCCGGAGCTGATAGTTGGCTTCAACACTTTTTTGCCTCCTGGATATAAGATTGAAGTTCAGAGTAATGGACAGGTAAGAGAATTATTTAATTAGTAGCTGTTGCCTGCGACTAGTCTGGATGGAAAGGTCATGATCTGCCCATATGTCAAATTTTATCCAAATTCGTTCAGCCGAACAAACAAACTTACTTTCGCGTTTATAATATTTGTTAAGGTTATCCACGGCTACCGCCAAGTAGGGAATGCAATCCCGGCTCCTATTTTCAATCCCGGGATTACGGGATTGAACAAAGACAACCCCGGGATCCCGGGATAGCCCCGGGATTGAAAATTTGTATTAAAAACGACCAAAAAGTCATCGGTCATCATTTTTATTTAAACTCAGCAGTCTTTCGTCAACTTCCGTGTCAATGTGAACAAAATCAAAACAAAAATGAACTTCTTAAACATTTACCCCCTTATTCATAATCCTATTTTATCTCTATTTTAGCTAAAATAGGTTTATAGAACGTTTGTCTTTATCTGTCACGTTGACATTTCTGTGTGTAAGAAAGAGACAAACCCCATTTTAACTAAAATAGGTTTGATAAGTTTTATGAATAAGGGGGTAACTTTTTAACTAAAACAACTTCAACTTAAATCATCTTTAAAAATAACAAATTAAACATAAAGTTCTTCTTAGGAAACAATTAGGAACTTTAGGTTACTAGTCTTCTAAAACATTAACCAATTAGACTATGACTTGAAATTATCTTAAACATAAAAATTTACTAAGAAAACAACTTTGAGATCTACTTATTACGAAAATAAGACCTTAAAAACATCAATGCATCTAAAGTTTCGTCTCCAAGCCGTGTTCTCAATTTATTACATATAAATGCTGCAGCTGAAAATGCTCTTTCACTGACTGTAACATTGCGTTTACAAACAAAGAAAGCTACGATGAGTAATTTATAAAAAAAAATAAAGTTATAAAGTTTTAGCATTTTCGTTAACCCCGAAAATCCCGGAATTGGACAAATCTAATCCCGGGATTTTCGGGACTGGATTAAAGCCGGGATCCCGGGATCTCGGGATCCGGGATCCCGGGATTGCATTCCCTACCGCCAAGCCTGCAAGGCTTTGCTTGTCGCACTCGCTGGCTGGCTGGTACCGGAAGACGTAACTTTGGAAGGTCTCCCACAAAGTGGACCGACGATCTTTTGAAGGCTGCAGGAACCCGTTGTATGCGAGAAGCACAGAGCCGGTCGAAGTGGAATTGCTTGGGGGAGGCCTATGTCCAGCAGTGGACGTCTTTCGGCTGAATGATGATCCACTGGCTGGCCCGACTGCTGAGGGTTCTTGGTTTGATCTCTGGTCGGGCAAAATATTATTCGGAATTAGGAATTTGTCTGGATTGGTGTCTCAGTGACGGCAGTGGTTTTATTTCACGTCTGCCTACAGCTTTAGGGAAAAAGGTCTGTTCTGTTTATTCGCCGAATTCTCGAAACTACACTTAATTTTTGAGAATTAAATTCTCTTGTAAGGGTAACTTTAATAGTGAACAGAAGGCCAATTCCCGTAATTAAAAACGTTCAAAATCTAGTCGCAATCTCATCTCAGCGACAATCAATGTCAAAAACTTGTCAAAAATGTAGGGAAGTTTAAAATATTTTTGAGAGACTGTGATCTGACTTATGAACGTTCTTAAAACTACCGAGAATTATCTCTCTGGTTACTTCTATGCAGTCATAGACCATAGTCGACCACATCATCGCTTGCCGTGAGGTGGTCAATTGGCAAGGAGACTAATGACAAACCCAGTTTCACAAGACTGAAGAGAAGGGCACCCCAAGACCTACTTACAACCAGTATGAAGGAGCTGTAGTATCGATCGGATGGGGCCGAGGCTTCATACAGTTCGACACAACTTAGATGTAGCATCGGCAAAATCCGTAAAACGTTCGTAATTCGTATTCGTAAATCTTTATTACTACTTTAGGAAAAATTGATAAATTTTTCCTAAAGTAGTAATAAAGATTGGTGATTTTAAAGGCGCACTTAGTTCTAGTTCGGATGTGATCGGTTTTACGAATTTTGCCGATGCTACATCTAAGTTGTGTCGAACTGTACCGTGCTAGATCGGAAACCACCACCTTTTTTTTTTTCTTGTGGTGGAAATCCTCATGGACTTCCTCTATCGTGGGGGTGACAGAGGGGCATGCCAGACTTACCGGCTAAAACCACCGCGGTGTTCCACCTCTACCTATGGCCGGGGGTGCGGGATTACCTATTGCTGAATGTCTCAGGACAGATTGAAAGAAAGAAAGAAAATACATTTATTTAGCACAGGCTAAAAGACACACAATACACCAGATACATACATCAAATAAAAACAGAAAGTAGAGATTAAATAAAAAGTATAAAGGGAATAGATCATCTTTATCAGAAGAGGCCATGTTGCGTGGGTTTGCCGGCGAGGAGTTGAAAGTATCTGAAAGTCTTTATGAACAATCACAGGATGTCTAATCCAATTATTTAATTAACGATAATGCATGAATGACATTCCACCAAGTACGTGGGGCGCGAGCGCAATCAATTTACACACAATTGGATATCATAGCACAATTCCTCCAATCAATATCGTCATTTACGATCAACCCATGTGAATGTATCCCTCACTTTTCCCTTGTTCTTATAATGGCGGGCCGCCTCCCCAGTCCATGGTGTTACGTCAAATTGACAGTTGACATATCTTCTAAAAAAAACAATATTAACCAAAGAGGTTGGCATCACCGAACCAATTCTCTAGACGCGCCGGCAAGTATAAAGTCCGATTTAAAAAATATTTTGATTGCATTAAAAAGGAGTACGAAAATAAATAAAAATGAGGTGGTCAAACTAAACCGCATAAAAGTTACTTGCAATAGGAAACAAACATCGGACCAATCGTTCTAACCTAAAAGTTAGGTTATGATGGTCTTATCCCCCCCATCCCGTTGCTAACCTCGATAGGTTTGACAACTGCGTACAAGGGGGTATATCAAGTTAGCATTGGAAGCATTGCACAGTACTACACGACTTGCAGTGTGCCGAAAATGTTAATACAGTAAAATATTTCTCAAGTAACACTTCAATACACAAACATTACTATGAGGTCTCAAACTGCGCGCGGGCGCACAGAGTTCCAAAAAACTATTCATAGACAATACTTGAGTGGCTTGGCACTATGTGTCCCTTAATTTTTATGAATTTAAAGACTTGTCATATGGAACCCATTGAGAAATGCCTTACTTCGCATAGTATTGCTACTTTACTTACACAAAATTAAATATTGTTAGTGAATACAGGTGTAAGACAATCTTCAGTATTTCTGTTGCTACATTTAAAAGTGCCCCTACCGCTCGTGTCGTATTTCTGGGACAAAGGAAAGCATGATTTTTTCGTTCTATTTTCGTCCTATTAACTGCGTGGTACAACTAAAACCATTATTATAATTATTATAGAGATAAAAAACTTTTTGACTATTTTTTAATCGATACAACGATTGCTCCTCCTTATTTATTGTAGGTATTATTTTATCGATTTTTAGCCGCGCGCTAGGGGCACGGCAATTGATATTTAGCCAAGCGCTTAAAAGGTTAACTGTGACAATATGCGTTTGAGAATTCGACTGAATAGCAGAAGTTGGTCTTGGGGTAGTCCTATCGATACTCATCACGACTGCAGAGTTTTGCTAGCTAATATATTTTTGACCCTGTATACCAGTGGCGAAGGGGGAATTTATGACAGAAGTAAGCCGGAGCAAAAAAAAAAAATGCCCAAAAAATTTCAATTATGAATTGACTATAGTGTGGTTATGTTCTGAATATTCGAAGGGAAGCCGGTGGGAATCGAGTTGTATGGTACCTTCGTCACTGCTGTATACACTTGCGTGTAAATGTAACGAAAGGGCACGCAAATTTAGCTTTTATGATCTTTACTATTAGGTGGACAGTGCTTGTTTCCCAACAGATTTTTCGTATACAATACTATAGCACTCCCTTCCTCCTCAGGTGTCAGTGTCAATGCCGTCTCCCACGGGTTTCGGCGGCGCGGGCCCGGGCGGCGGCTCCAGCGTCGTGCTGGGTGTGCAGCACCCACCGCCGCCGCCGCAGCCGCAGCTTGTACATCTGTTGCCGCAGGCGCAGTGAGTATTTTTTTATAATACATATTACATTTAAATTGTTATTCCAGACACAGAAGGAGACTTTAGAAAATATAGTGTTCTGCAACCTACATAAGAAAATACATTTCTTTGCAATAAACATGACACAAAAATGAAAAAAAAAAACAATGGAACTCCGGGAGTGCCGACCGAAGTGAAAACAAAACACAAACAGAATTCTTTGCCATCACTCACTGACATATCGGATGTTTCATCACCACTGCTCTTAAAACAGTGAAGGAAACCATAGAAATTTGTGATGCCCGCGTGATGGATTGCGACCCGCTCCCTGCCACAGACTGTAGGAACATTATAGGTTGTTACTGTTAGCAAATTCAGCAAAAAAAGAAAAAAAATGCGTTTATTGGCATATTAGAGCAAAAAATACACCTTAAAACTATAATAACCTCCTTTTTTTGAAGTCGGTAAAAAACAGAAAACAAAGATTATAATGCCAAAAGGGCCTCAGCTTAGCATAATGTCCGATGACAACACTACCTGACGCTGATTTTAAGCTGCCAAGTTGCTGTAGATTTTTTCTTTATTCTTATTTGAAGTGACTGACCTCTGCCTCAATACTTTGCCTCCAATATTGTGATTGGTTACCCAAAACTACAATAAAAAATGGACAAGACCAGTGGCGTAACTATAGGGTGGCATTGGGGCAAAATGCCACGGGCCCCCGGGCAGAGGGGGCCCCCGGCCCTTTTTGAAAATGTGCAACAAAACACGTCATTCAGGTTTCCAACATTTTGTATCTTTTTCCCATTGTTTGTCTAATTTTTTGGACAGGACCTCATGCTCAGCAGTAGCGCTTGCGACCACTAGACCAACGAAACAGTCGGGTTTTAAATTTTGTAGGGAAAATATTAAATGTATGCAGAAGAAATCGCGGGAGAAATGCTAGTAAAAAAAAAACTATAAAGTTGGGTGAGCTTCTATATATGGAAGGAGGGCCCCATCCCATGAATTTGCCACGGGCCCCAAACGATATAGTTACGCCACCATGGTCAAGACACGTCTTCAAGTAAAGTATGGTTAATCACCATGTCACACTTTGCGAAAGCCTTCCTAATAATAAAGCAAAACGCTATTTATTCAGTATTATGTAAATCGGGAGCCGCTGGCTATAGAAACGTGTAGGTGTGACGCAACAGCTGTTTGGTTCGTTCACCCTGCGCCGCGCCGCCGTACAAGTCAATATTTTTGTTGCTAACTTGGGTATTTGTCGTCGACAACAGTGGCGTAACTATACCGTTTGGGGCCCGTGGCAAATTCAAGGGATGGGGCCCTCCCTCAATGTAAAGAAGCTCAACCAACGTTATAGATAGTTTTTATTTTTTTTATTAGCACTTCTTCCGCGTACATTTCGTAAAGTCAAAGCATTAATTTAAATTAGGCACATACACTTTTGAACGTCAAAATTACAATAAAATAGAATTGATTCTAGTCGCCCATATTTTCTCCTACAAAAACTTTAACACTTGACTGCTTCTGTCTTTTTGTTAAGATCCTCCTGACCTCATGGCCCTCTCGAGCCGGGGGCCCCCCCTCTGGCTGGGGGACCGTGGCATTTTGCCCTAATGCCACCCTATAGTTACGCCACTGTTTGTCGAGTTACTTTATTATGATAAATGATTTTATTTCTGTAAGTAGGTTTGTACAAACACTTTTACACGTCTATCATTTTTAAACTAGATGAGGTCGGCGTTTCCTATCTGACTACTCTCAGAAGAAATGCCGAAACAAACTCCAGAGGTCACAGTCTCTTTATTAAATTAAGATACTTCATGGACAAGTTTAGACGTGATTAAAAAATTGGCTATTAAAAATACGTCAATTTACGTCAGGCGCTGACTAATTTGACAGGTCTAAACTAATATTTATCTTCTGTCCTTTTCTTAATTAAATAGAAAGAAAAAGATGCACTGAACTTAAATTTAGTTTAGTTTGTGAACAAGAGAATCGGCGCCATTATGTTTGCCAGCATTCATCACAGCAATGATATGAAGTAGTTATAAAAGTGGCTTAAAAGATTCATGCCTTGGCCACTTGTCTAATATATTAGTTAGTATTCGTTTTTCTCCCATCGGACAATGAGAGTGGGGAAAGAGAGCGCACCTGTGTCTGTGAACACACTTGTGCACTATAATATCTCCCGCGTCGAAGGCTAGTTTCCACTGTGATTGGTCGCCATGGCCGAAATTCGGTCTGTAGGGACTTATTAGTTTATTAAAATGGAGTTTCTCGAATTTGTATTCAACATAAGTCCTTGTTCATAGGGAGGTGGAGAAGGAGACAGTACGGCGATCGAACTATTCTAACATGGAAATGTAAGTACCTACTTCAAATAAAATTTGTAAAATAACTTCAAAATCGTTTGATTTTCAGCTGATGTTTTTGAGAGTCAAAAAAATAACTAAATTACTGACTAAGCTCCCACTCCCAGACATTCTTCTTCTTAGCTTGCCGATGGCTATCTAAATAGTCTCGGCCCTGAATTCGGCTACGTGTCTGGCGCCATTACTAGCGTCCATCAGCTCCTGGTATGTGCAGCTGACAGGACAGGCAGGGCAGGGCAGGTTTATTTCTGACTGCGTAAAACGAGTCCTACTGAAGATAAGCGATGAAAAATAAGCTGGTTTACACTCGTGTAACGCGCTCATGTATGTCAAGTATGCTGGATTGTGCTCAGGGGTATCTTATTACCCAGTATCTGGGTTGTGGAGGGCAGATAGGCTGTCGCTCCATGTAAAATACTGGTATTCAGCTGCATCCGGTTAGACCGGAAGCCGACCCCAACATAGTTGGAAAAAGGCTAGGCAGATGATGATGATGACGCTCGTGTGGCCGTTGTGCCGATACGTCTAACAAATAACTTATAAAAGCGCCCCTGTCTAGGCCAGTCATAATAAACATATCACTCGTTTGGAGAAACATCGACGTAACTGCTACTTTATTTTATTTTTTACCTTTCCTAACGTAAATACGCTTTCTAAGTGCTTTGTCATATTTAACTCATTTTTGGGAAAAACTACATTTACGTCGATGTTTCTCCAAACAAGCGATATGTGAAGTTTTTTTTCCTAACCCCGCCTAATTCCCCTCAGGTCGGTAAACAACGCGATCGTACACAATCTATCGGTGAATGCAGCTCCTACCAACACGCTGCATCAGATCTCGCAAGCTCATCAGCAGATCGAAGCCGCTGCTATACACCATGCTTCAGCACCGGGTGAGCATTAGACAGTTTTATTATTTTATTGACTTGTACAACAGTTATACAAATGTCAGGTCTTGAGTCTTCTGCATCTCTTATTTATTTATTATTTATTTATCCTCACACTGGAACGCCATACGGCAATTACACCAACGGAGTAAAAAATCCACTTCATCTGCTGCATTCCATCCATGCTGCGCGCGGTGGACATCGAACGAGTGGCAATGGATCACGCACGCTCACGCAGCGTCAAGACATTTCTCCATACCCCCATCACTCCTTCCATAAATTGCACACATTCATTGCGAATTTTTGAAACACGATGATTTTTCAAAGTAAATACATTAAAATTGAAAAACGGAAAATTTTATTTATTTATTAGGGACAAAAAACAGTTACATGCCAAACAATACAGAAAGATACTTAAACTAAAATTTAACAAGCACGTAACCCACACCATTGTCCACGATTTAACTAAAGGTTAGAAGTGCTAAAGACATAAAAAAGAAAAAGAAAAGTACAAAACAATAGTTGCTGCCACAATAATCATGAATTTTGAGCCCTCATCGTGCCTGTCAGATTACAGAAAGTAACATAGTAATTATATTTTTACAGAAAACTTACAGACTAATAACACAATTAAAAATCATTCGTAGGCAGGAACATTTGCTAATGACAAGCTTCCACATATAAACATCTAGTTGCAAATACTTTGCGTTGATTATGTTCGTAAAAAATTATTATTCCAGTAATTCAAATTCATTTTAACTTAAATATGAAAGTATCTTGGTATGAAATTCAAACGAACAATTAACAGCAGATCCCCGACTAGGTACAGGTGCCGTATTGTGACTGTCTAAATGCCATCATGATTCCAGTGTAAGAGAGAGACGGAGCTATACATGACCGATAGAACCGTCCCGTTTCCGCACAGGAATCATGATGGCATTAATACTTCGTAATACGGCCCCAGGTACAAATCAAACGCTACACAAGTTAATGTGTTCTGCTGTCTCAAGATTGTAATTCATAAGTTGATAATATAAATTATTCAAATTCTATTGAATGAATGGGTAGAATACTCTTTATTGTTCACAATTACAAGCGTGACTATACAAAGTGTAAAAAAATTAACCTTAAAAACTTTAAGAGGTGCTTTAGACCATCGAACTGAACAACTTTCACTATGGGACCAACTCCGAAATCACGAAAAAAAAATCAGCTGTTTCATACAAAAGTTCAATACCTACTCGGCCAAAATGTATGAAACAGCTCATTTTTTTTTCGTGATTTCAGAGTTGGTCCCATAGTGAAAGTTGTTCAGTTCGATGGTCTAAAGCACCTCTTAAAGAATTTTTTTACACCTTATATAATAACTACTTTTTAGTGCAAAACTCTTCACCATAACATTTATTTCAAAAGGTTTTTCTAAAATACTAAAGTTGCATTATGTAACATTGTTTGACTTGATGTTTCAATATCAAACATGTCTAAATGTTTTGAATTATTTAATCATTGCTTGAACTACATTAAAATGAAATAATAATATTATCTTAAGATGCTTAGATAAACAAACCTACCTCTTTGACCTGCCATACATCCAAACATAAACACAAACACGTCTTCAAAATGATGAAATTAATTACCGTTCGATTCCTAATGATAAAAACTTGCGGCTGCTCTATTTGAGTTCTGATTACCTTTCCTTACCTTCTTTATACACTATCCACTTCAACAAGTACTATATCATCACGCTATGTCCCATAGGGTCCGCGCAGCCATCGAACCCGACGCACGCTGCGCCTGCGCCTTCCAGCCAGCCCGTGGAGTTTAATCATGCTATTGAGTATGTTAACAAGATTAAGGTGAGTTTTACTTTTAACTTATTACTCAAGAACGTGTATTTATATTGTCCTATTTTTAAAATGGTTGAAAAAGGTATATTGGGAAAGAAAAGTACTTGTCTTTGCAACATTTCAGCCATTTTATTCTTGTTAATATGGTTCCATCTAATCTCTTCACCACCCTTGGTTGACTGGTAGAGAATGCATAAGGCATTAAGTCCGCCTTTGTACCTTTTTGTGTGCGAAAAGATTAAAATTTCTTTCGTCTTATGCTTTTAGAAGAAAAAAAAAAACATTAAAAAAAATTACAAAAAGATTCAAGATCTCCCCCCCGCCAAAATGATGAAATTAATTACCGTTCGACACCTAATGATAA
Organism: Amphipoea lucens; assembly: GCA_947508005.1. NCBI lineage: Eukaryota > Metazoa > Arthropoda > Insecta > Lepidoptera > Noctuidae > Amphipoea > Amphipoea lucens. The sequence continues at coordinate 11,314,490 of OX382382.1, forward strand.
AAACTTGCGGCTGCTCTATTTGAGTTCTGATTACCACCTGTTACCCCACCACCACTAACTACGTACCAACGCCATACTGACCGCCATTTTGTTTTATCTCCACACAGTCCCGGTTTTCAAGGCAACCAGACAAGTACAAGCGGTTCTTGGAGATACTGCATGCTTACCAACGAGGACATCGGGAGATGAAGGAGCCACAGGCTAAGCTGCAGACGGAAGCTGAGGTTTATTCGCAGGTTTGTAATCACACTAATATTATAAAGGCGAAAGTTTGTGTGTGTGTTTATATGTTTGTTACTTCTTCACGCGCAAACGGCTGGATCAATTTTGATAAAATTTTGTATGGAGGTAGCTGACACCCTGGATTAACATATAGGCTACTTTTTATCCCGATATTCCCATGGGATCCACACTTACGCGGGTGAAACCGCGGGGCGCAGCTAGTTAAAAATATATTTATAGCACTGTGTGACTTAAATCCGTTAAGTTACGCTTTTCTGTGATTTAGGTAGTCCATTTTTGTACATTAAAAAAACAGTAGCACTCCGGGAGTGCCGACAGAAGTGAAAACAAAACACAACCAGAATACTTTGCCATCACTCACTGACATATCGTCGGTCGGATTCATTACCGGAACATTTCCAAAATCACGTGTTTTGAGATGAGTATGTAGAATGGTAGGGAATTGAATATTTTATCCAAAGTAATACACAATAAACTTGGCTATAATCTGCATATTATTCAATAAAAAAAATTACAAAATGGTCTCTAGAAAAAATAAAATAGCATTTGAATATTAAAAAACTTTAAACCTTAATTACTCAGAAAAGGCCATTTTGAAATGTTCCATTACTGTTTCCGACCGACGATATCGGATATACATTAAAACCGAGTACATGCCGAGGACAGCCGAACACATCCGAAGCGGTGTCGGTTACGGTAACAGTGGCGCGACTTCAATGGTTTTTTTTTTTCATGTCAAAAATGCCCAACGCGACTAAAGTTTTTACTTCAAAGAGCTTGACATCAGTCCTGGTTTAGGTCACACTAGCTATAAAATAGTAAACAATACGTGTGGCTTAATATAATATTTTTTTTTAATTTGTGATAATTATTTTTTGTTTTGATTTTTTTCGAAATTATTACTTTTTTCTTACATTTCAGCCAACATATGTCTGTCTTGCTGTCTCTTGAAAAGTTAAATTATTTTAGTTACTAGCTTCTGGCCGCGACTTCGTCCGCGTGAAATTTCTTGTTCCCCCGACCCACCCAGTCGCATCGTATCGCCTGCCCGCGCTATGACTTCGTTTTCGCTTAGCGTTTTTCCTTACCTTTTTTCTTTTTGCTCGACTCCCTAACCCACCTCTAGGGTCCTAACGTGATGTTAACTAACCAATATGGTTATTCATCAGGTGGCAAAACTGTTTGAGAATCAAGACGACCTGCTGGCCGAGTTCGGTCAGTTCCTGCCGGACGCGAAGGCGGTCACGAAGCCCGTGCCCGAGGTGCGCGAGCGACACTACCCGCACGTCCGGTCGCCGCCTGTCACACATCATCAGGTAAACTAGCTAAACGATACTATACACTGTGAAATTTTAATCACCGTTTTCCTCTTAAGGGGTCATTGTAAGTATGTATACACTTGGCTTTATTCAAAGGCGATTTTCTACTTTATTTTTGAATGAAATTTTATGTTATTACGAACATAGTATTTTCGAACCCATAGGTTTATGTTAAGTGTCGTATTTCAACGTTGCATTCGTTATTTCACGAAAAAATCGCAATTTAAAATTACCAAGTGTTGACATATTGGTGCTCGTGACTGTACTCATCATTATAAACAACTTTTACTACGGGACCAAACCTGAAATCGTGAAAAAAAATCTGCTGTTCCCTACATTTATGTTCGCATAACTCGTCAAATTATCCTTTATTGTAAAAATCAATTTAACATTGATCGATTTTGAAATTTGAACTGAATGCTGATTGAATGAATCGATTCTTTTGTCACATCACTATTTAGATTTCGTTAAAAAGTGGTAACACATAATCTAATGAGGGGCGAGAATGCCAGTAGGAAGTTATTATTAAGTTGTACGCACAACGGACCAAATGGGAGTCTAAGTGCGGAAAAGGGAGCCCTATCATGCCAGTAGGAAGGAGCATAGCAACACACCTGTTTAAATGTCAACATAGTTCACCCTTGCAATTACAAGCACTCCAAACGGCTCAATTACATCTGATTATTTTAGTGTTTTTTTTTTTTTTGTACATTACAATAGTAAAAATGAGTTTGAATTTGGTTAACACTTTCAAGGACACTACGGCTATAGCCGTCATAGCAAAAAACTTCGAATGGGTCTCGTCTTTTTTTTTTTGTGAATGGCATCTCGCAGTTCAATTTACGAGGTTGTCGTCTGCTTAAGCGGGCTTGTCTGTGGATGCCTCAATAAATGAAGGTCTTCAGCAAGGGCTTAAAAATTAAGCGACTTCATGCTAAGGGCACTCCCTGTGGGCTACGGACCTCGGCTTAGGGTGTCGCTGGGAAAGGGCAGCAAGGGACAGGCTGGATTAATTAGGGACGAATTTGAAACTACAGGTTCAGCGGCGAGGGCTGGCTCGAGCAAGGAAACCTGTTAAATACTAAAATGTTATCGTAATAAGTCTCGGTACACAAGGTGATTAGCTAACTCGTGCCTCCCCCCGCAGCCCCCGCGCGCCGACAGCTCGCCGCCGGAGCGCTTCCCGGCCGCGCCCGCCTCGCCGCCGCACCATCACCACGCGCCCGTGAGTACCATACCTGCATCACCTGCATGCATTACACACACTTAAAACTGTCATCATAGGTTTCTACTCGCTCTTCGATCTACACGACGCCACATTGAAAACCCATGAGGACCCACACACCTACACAAACTTCAACCTATGTCACAATAAAACCGTCTCGAGGAACGGTAATATTAGGGGTATAGAATCAAAACTGGTTGTGTCCACCAATTTTATAAAACGTAAAAATATCGTTTTAAATTTAGTATGTGGCTGTAAAGCGTTGGGAATACAAATGATACGTTTTTTTTTATAATATAAAAAAAACGTATCATTCAAAGGACCCTAATGTGTTTACTGTAATTTAATTAACGATTACGTGCCCTTATTGACAACAAACTACTTGTATTATTTTAATTGTTAAAATCCCTTTTAAAGTTTTGTCCCGATTCACCCCTGCATCCCTATTCGCCCCGTTTGACTGTACTGTGATGTTTTTTACATAACCAGTTTGGTTTCTAAACCCCTGATATAATGTCTACTCTATTTAAACAAAAAAAAAACTAAATTACAAGTACAGGCGTTATTTCAAGTTTATCACAAAGGTCGGTTTAACGACAGTACGCTGACTACTCACCATCACGTGAGCCATCAACTAATTTGCCATCCATCACAAAAAGATCAACAGCCCAAATTCCAAGCAGAATTAATTTTTTTATCACTACAACACAATGTCAACACGTGACCAACACATCTCTTCCTGTATGGCGGCACAAGTGTCGTTATCAGATAATACAATAACATGTAATGATACTATTTTATTGACCATGATAACATTGTTTACTTATTTGATATTGATAACAACGCGGTATTGTTTTAGGGAACTTAGTTTTTTTTTTTTTTGTTAAACTATAGGTTTTTGAGGTTGGATAAGTTGCATCTTCGGATTTCAGCTTTTAGATTTCTTTTTCAATTAGTACCGTTTGTTGTAAACTAATTAGAAGAAATTCAGAAATCTGCACTAATTAAAAAGTCATTGTTATCGTAAATTTAAAAATAACTTGGCAGATTGCAATCTTTTAAAATTATCGGAGATAATTCCTGTGTCTGAAATTACTCCTGTGCAATACACAAAAAAAAAATCATACGCTGAGGACACATTCAAAATCATACTTTTATAGATTCGTAGTTTAGCGCTTCTACATACGATTTGTTTTCTATGTAAGTGACAATTAGACTACTTTTTGAGAATGCTCCATTATCTATATTTTTGTTTTACTTCCTGGTTCAAAAGTCGCATATATCGCCCGAACTCCCAACTTTCTAGCGACAAAATTATTTCACCAGACTAGTAATAACAAGTTTTTCTTTCTCATTGTTCAGCAGCTGCCAAAGCACCAAAGCTCAGCATCCAGCACGGTGACGGCTCCGCCACAGCCGCACCATCATCTCAAGAGATCTCCCAGCTTCACTTCATCAAGCACCATGGGTAAGTTACATTATGATTGCTGGGATTTTGTCGTAACTTTGAATATATGACTGGATTTAAAAGCTTGTATTGAGCTGGACTACTCGACGGTTCAGGGACCACGGAAGGTTACACCCTGCAGGGAGATGCTCTTAAATGAAATAAATCCGATAAGATATGGAGTCCACATGGTTTAATTTTCCTTTATATTCATAAAAGCCTTCGATACTAATATGCAGTCCATTCCTGCAGCTGTAGGCGCCCCGCCGCCCAAGAAGTCGCGCGTGTCGGGGCTCACGGGCGCCACCGTGCGCGACGTGTCGTACGCCGAGGCGTCGAAGCTCGCCACCGTGCATGAGTTCAACTTCTTCGACCGAGCGCGCAAGGCGCTGCGCTCGCAGCACGTTTATGATAACTTCTTAAGGTGAGTTACGAGCTATGATCTTGATACAAAGTCTTTTAAGTGTAGGGAAAATATAGATCACGTAAAAACTACCAAAGGGAAACTGTTCTATAATGATCGAGACAATGATGACAAACCGTGCGATGTGCAAATGACAGAATGTCTTTGGTGATACACGCATGCTGCCTTCCTACTGATAGTCTCACAATACAAAAAAAACTACCTTTTCGTAACAACTTCACCAACCGTATACAGCGTCATATCTTAACACTAACCGTATATAACTCTTCACAGATGCCTCCTGCTCTTCACCAACGAGATAATCTCGTCATCGGAGCTGCTGTGCGTGACGGCTCCGTTCCTGTGTCGTCACCCGGAGCTGCAGAAGTGGCTGCAGGACTTCCTCGGCCCGCCATCGCCGCCGCATACACCCACTAACACAAACGCGCTGCATAGTAAGTTTTATGATATTTGTGGCCTGTTTCATGGCCTGCCAGCATTTTGTACTAGCTGTTGCCTGCGACGTCTGCGTTTCAGGCTGAAAAGTGGCCTACGACCTTCTCCAGGTCATGGTCTACCCATGTGTCAAATTTCATCCAAATCCGTTCAGCAGTTTTAGCGTGAAAGCGTAACAAAGAAACATAAACAAAAATCAAATCTTTTCTCTTTATTATAATACTAGCTGCGCCCCGCGGGTTCACCCGCGTAAATGTCGATCCCGTGGGAATATCGGGATAAAAAGTATCCAATGTGTTATTCTAATGTATAAGCTATTACTGTAAAGTTTCATCAAAACCCGTTTAGTCGTTGCGTGAAAGAGTAACAAACATCCATCCATCTTCACAAACTTTCACGTTTATAATATTAGTAGGAAGAAGTGTCTAGAGAAGAAAAAATACGGCTAGTTATTTTTCAAACTATATTTAGCGCGTAGTGAATTACGAAAATAGAGTTCACCTTGACCGGGAGCAACGAGGAAAACCGCCTTCATAATACTATTATCAGTTATGTAACATTTTCCCTAGGTTCTTTAGTACATTTATATTTTTGTTAGTAAATAACGTGAAGCCGGCCGGTCCTGGCTGTCGTTCGTAGATCTGTGACAGTCGTTGCGGGTAGTTAGAAGCCCGAAATTCTCACAACCAGTCTTACCAAGGGGTATCGTATGACCCAGTTACTGGGTTGTAGATTTATATTGGTAGAAGTCGCGCGTAGTATTGTGTTACAGGTTACAGAGTTGGGTAATCCCACAGATATAGATATACCTAGATAACGCAAGTAACACGAACTGTATGAAAACCAGGGCTCTGAACCGGTTTAAAAAGAGCGGTTAATTTCGATTAAATACCGGTAAATATATCGTTCCTTCATTAACCGGTTAAACAAGTGAACTGTTCTTATGTAACCCAAAAGATAAAGGTTACCGGTTACAAAGCTCAAACGGTTTTGACACCCAAATTAACCGGTTAATTCCGTAATTCGTAATTTTTTTTCGTCTACTTTTTAACGCTTCCAACAAGTTCTAGTGACAATAAGTTGACATCGCAACGTCCAGACCGTGCCCGCGAGAGTGGCGGGGGCCGGGGGGGGGGGGGGGGGGTTCAGACTTGGTTTTAACCGGTTAATTTTCACTATCAAAACCAACATTCATGAAAAACCGGTTTGTCGCATAAACCGGTAAAAACCGGTAAAGTGCAACCTTTAACCTAAATCGATTTCGGTTTGGGGTCAATGACCATAACCGGTTAAGAATTTCAACCGGTTTCCGAGCCTTGATGAAAACTAAGCGTGCCACTTTTTGACTACCTACTATGACGTCACAAGCTCGCGCTCTCTCGCTCACGCTCACCCAGCCAGCAGTACGCAGGACTGAGCGCGAAAGTGGCGGCTTATGATTTTCGATCGTAAACTGGTGCGATTTTTGGCACGCGAAGTAGGTGCTCTTGTGTTATCTAGGTGTATCTATATCTGTGGGTAATCCTTACATAGTTGAGCTCATTAAGTTTTGTGTTGAACTACACGATGATTGACAAATGCGTGCACTGGCTGGTCAGGACTACTCAATCTGTGGTTCTTTCCTCAAAAGACCATTTTCATCAATCTACATGGTCTTCACATGATCTAACCAAGATTATGTCTGGACTTTAAAAAGAGACTGATCTCAGAGTTTGTTTCGGCCTTTCTTCTCAGAGTAGACATAAAGGAAACGCCAACATCATCTAGTTTTTAAAATATGATTGGCATGTAAAAGTGTTGGTACAAACCTACTTACAGAAATAAAATCATTTAAGCAATGTCCCTCTGTTTAACTGTTAATGATTTGAGAAACACTTTATTGTATTAATTTGATTCTCATTTTTATTATTTGAAATGTTCCTCAGCTAGTTTTTTAGTGTTTAATATCAGCTAATGCGCGTGAAACTATGGGCACAACAAGTATCTAGACTTGTGAACATTAATAGGTGACTGTTCTTTGGGTTCGTCTATCATAACAATTGCCTATAGTGGCATTATTGTTTTTCGGGCCTGCGTGGTGGTTTTTTAGACAGTTGTAAGCCACTATTTGAAAAACTTAAAATTCTACCTTTGCCATATTTTTGAAATATGTGTTTTCGTTAGGAGAAACTACAATTTATTTAAAACAAGCACTGACAGACCAAATAGCCGAACACGGCATAAAGAAAGACTTCGGCTGCCACCAATAAAACTAAAATTATTTAAGAAAAATGTATACTGCATGTCGATTATTATTTTCAATCATTTACCAAATAGTTTTCAAGACTTACCGCTGACAATATTTAAAAAAATACTTTTCAAACTATTATTAATTAAAAGATATACCGTTAAGGACTACTTAGAAGACAAGTCAATAGAATCTGTAATTTGTAAGTTAGACTAATAAATTGACATTGCTTATTGTGAATACATTTGCACGCCATGTTAGGGCAGGATATGCTGAAACCAATTTACTGTAACACCTTATGTACCATATTCTAGCAAATAAATACTTTGATTTGATTTGGATTTCAGCCCGCTTCCTCTCGCAGAGGAGGCTTGTGTCCCAGCAGTGGGCACATTATAGGCTGATCGTTATTAAAAATACACGTATTTCTCCTACAGGCTACAACAACTCGGCTTTCGCAGCCGCAAGCAGCGTGCTCTTCGAACGGGAGCGTCCACAAGGGGAGAAGCTGCGGTACGAGCCTATAGGGCAGCTGGGCGCGCAGCTCAGGCATGAGAGGCCGCAGGGAGATGCTGCTATGGATATAGGTATGTTCAAGTTGTCATTAAAAATATCTACAGGTTAAATTTAAAAGTGTGGTACAGACCATCAAACTGAATAAGTTTTTCTATTGGACCAACATTGTTAAATCGAGAGAAAAAAAACAGTGGCACTCAGGGAGTGCCGATAGGAGTGAAAACAAAATAAACGGAATACTTTGCCATCACTCACCGACATATTGGATATACATTAAAACCGATTACATCCCGAGGATAGTCGAATACATTCGAATGTATCGCGGTGCCGGTAACAGTGTCGCGAGTTCAATGGTTTTTTCTCATCTCAAAAAATGCCTAACTAGCCTAAAGAAGTTTTCACTACAAAAATAATCAGTTGTCCCATACATTTCCGTCGAGTAGGTATTGATATACATTTTTCGAGGTTCATGTTTGATATAACTTTACTTCTCGTTTAATAACCGTTAATACGGCTGGAACGTGGATCCACGCTACACATAAACAACCGAAACGCGGATCCACGCTCTTTGATATGCAGTTTTTTTTTTTGTTTTTCTATGTTAGTAAGAAGATTTGATTATATTGAAAGAACCACGATAACTGTAGTATATTGGACAACCATTGCAAGTAACATTACCCCCCCCCCCCCCCAAGACCTGACGACGTGCAAGCGGCTGGGCACGTCGTACTGCGCGCTGCCGCGCGAGGCTGCGTCGCGTCGCTGCGGCGGGCGCACCGCGCTGTGCCGCGAGGTACTCAACGACACGTGGGTGTCCTTCCCCACGTGGAGCGAGGACTCCACCTTCGTCACGTCGCGCAAGACGCAGTACGAGGAGTACATCTACCGCTGCGAGGATGAGAGGTTTGAGGTGAGACTTTTGACAAATTGATAATCTGCCGTATACAGGGTGAAATTGAAAACATGCGATAAATTGAAATGGTAGATTGCACTCATCATAATGAACAACTTTTACTATGGGACCAAACCTGAAATCGCGAAAAAAAATCAGCTATTCCTTGCATTTATGTTCACATAACTCGTCAAAATGTAGGGAAGAGCTGATTTTTTATTCGCGATTTCAGGTTTGGTCACATAGTAAAAGTTGTTCATAATGATGAATACAATCTCCCATTTAGATTTGTCGCATGTTTTTAATTTCAACCTGTATTTAACCTTTATGCTCTGTTGGAAAAAAAATAGTGCTATTCGTTTTGTATGTGTCCATCGTTCTCTCGCTGTGAAACGATGATGGCTCGAAACAGTTCATATTACAGCACCAAATATGTTCATGGAACACAAAAGATCCCCAGTCTCTGGCAGAATGTGTCACAAAATGCAACTACATCAAAAGAAAGGGCAAATACAACATCCGGCCTCGGTAGAAAGCAGATAAAAATGTATATCGCACCTTCGGGGCAACAAAGTCACAACAGCTCATTTTTTAATTTTACAGGAGAGAGGGACTTTTAATTATTTTTTTTCGCATTCCTCATTTTTTCGCATTTATAACCACAAAGGCACCTGCGTCATCTAGTAGAATTTTGAGATACTTTCGCGGATGTTTTTGCTGCCCCAAGTATAGGCATGGTTCAGAGGCAAGTAGTACTTGCCTTAATTTTGCAGTTTTGGCTATTTGTGACTTTGTTGCACCGAAGCTGCGATATGTTATCATTTAGCATCATTCACTAAATCCATCTCTCCTCATTCCAGCTGGACGTCGTAATAGAAACCAACGCGTCAACCATCCGAGTGCTCGAAGGCGTCCAGAAGAAGCTCTCCCGAATGACTCCCGAGGACGCGGCGAAGTATCGCCTGGACGACTGCCTCGGCGGACACTCGCCCACCATCCACCAGCGGGCGCTGCGACGCATTTACGGTGATAAGGTGGTACGATCGAGTCGAGACTACTAGGCATGCTGTGCAAGTAGCGGGCTAGATTTGGGCAAAAAGGGGATGTAGATTTTGGTGGGCAAAAAGGGAGGTAGATTTTGGTGGGCAAAAAGGGGAGGTAGGGGAGGTAGATTTTGGTTGGCAAGGGGTAAAATAGGGTCCTGACAAGGATAGTAGTGTAACTTTGGCAAAGGATGGTGTAGAAACAAAGCTAGGGCAAGGGAAAGAATAGACATAGGGGATTGAAAAACAGGGTAGATTTAATTTGATCCAGGGGTGATACAGTGATCAAGATTGCTTTGTAGAAAGGGGTAGATTTTGAGAGGGTAAACTATATTGGGAGTAGCTATTATTATTTGAAAGGAAAAGAATAGTCTTTGCCTGCAAATCAAAATATGAAAATGAAACGACAAAATTAAAGTAACACTCTTATTATGATTTTTTAGTTTCTTTTTATCAAGTAAAGGTACATAAAACAGTAAAAAATTAATATCTTTGTTTCTTAGTTTTCTTATGTCGCATTCTCTGTGAAAAACATATTAAAATTCTAATCTGATGCAGAGATAAAAACAGTAATTATTAAAAATAAAGTATTACTTAAAAATGTTATAGGAATTTATGTTTCTGGGGATTTCCGATACAAAAAGTTTATTTATAGGAGCAATATTCGCATAGAAACACTATTATTTTCAGTTATTAGTGTTAGCTGCAATTTTAATTTCACAGTCCGCTATTTTTTATTTCGCCTTTTTTTTATTTATACACAGCATTGCATGCCTTCGTCTATGCTCTTTTATATTTAGTTTTAGTTTATTTTAAGTTGGTTATGGTTATATTATTTTGTTTTTATGCACTTTGCACTTGTAGTTCATGCCTTATGGGGCATGAGGAGAACTTACATTCTAGGTAGAAGCTTACTCTATGAGATGCGCGAAGAAAAGCTTAATAAAAGTAGAAGTTTGAAGCTATTTTATTGAAACTTGTAGTTTATGCGTGGTGTTAATTGATATACAGTCTATATCCAGCAGTGGGCCTCTTTCGGCTCAAATGATGATGAATTGGTATAGAGCAAATAAGTTACTATAGTCCTTGTGGAACTAGTTGTCCGCCTCAGTGCACACAGACGTCTCGGCGGCGGTTCGCGACGCACGTACTGAGTAACGCGCCCCCGCCCCGCACTCCCATCCTCACATACCTACTGTCTGTTACCCAATTATTTTGTTTTAATACAAGGCAGCAGGATTATTTCCTGTTACAGCGGTAGATGTCCATGCCATCCTGTATATTTTGAATGCGCTCAGTGCAGGACCTGGACATTGGGAGATACTTATGCCAAGCAGTGGATGTCTTTCAAAGTTGTAGTTCTGATATTTCATATCAATTAACACCATGTGTCTAAGCTTACTATATCACAATACTTGAATTCAAAATCCTGGATAATTATCCTGCGTTCGCAATTTATTTGCCAAAAATGTAAACAAATATGAATTAATGGAAAAATAACTTTAATTCCTACACAATAAAGTTCAGTTTACGCTAAAACTTCAAATATTATTATATCTTTGTCAATAGTGCTAGACACTCTGAAATCAACTTAATTATCCTTGAAATAAAGTTGATATTTGTTTAACTTGCAATAGAGTAAGGGTGTGCAGCACTGTGCACTTTTACCTACTCAACTATCAACTTTAGAGTTACATGGTTAAAGTTGATTTTTTGTAGCAAAAAAAACCCCTAAATAAATTCCGGATATAATGGAATTTGAACTCCATGTAAAATACTGGTATTCAGCTGCATCCAGTTAGACTAGAAGCCGACCCCAACTTAGTTGGGAAAAGGCTAGGCAGATGATGAATTGAATTTGACATTGAGTTTGTTCGAAAACTGGATAATTATCTTGAGATTCTGAGTTGAAGTTTAGCTATGCTTCAGGTAAGATAACAGTCGTATCTTTTGCAGGCAGTGGATATAATCGCCGGGCTCAAGAAGAACCCTGTCGTGGCTGTGCCGGTCGTGTTACGGCGATTGAAGGCCAAGGAAGATGAATGGCGGGAGGCGCAAAAGGTAAAATGCACTATAAATATAATATTTTTGTTGCTAGAATAAAAATAAGAAGTCATAAACTGTGGTCGTAAAAAAATTACATAATGTAATTCCTATTGCATACAGGTAGAATGTTAGATAAGTTCAATTCATGCGCATTTTTTTAATGTTTTGACTTAAATTCTGTTTCATGGAAGTCTTATCCCTAATTAGTCTGTCTGCTGCCATAACTCATGTTCTGGCTACATTTCAAAATACAGATTTTTGATAGAAATATTAAGTAGTATTTCTTGAGACAATGATGACAAACCGTGCGATGTGCAAATGACAGAATGTCTTTGGTGATACACGCATGCTGCCTTCCTACTGATAGTCTCGCATAGAAACTAGAAACACACCATGCTTTTTAACCGACTTCTAAAAAGGAGGAGGTTCTCAATTCGAATGTTTGTATTTTTTTTTTTTGTTATGTTTGTTCGCGAATAACTACGTCGCTTGCCAACCGATTTGAATAGTTCTTTTTTTGTTGGAAAGGGTATACTTTCCAAATGGTCCCATGAAAATTTTATCGAAATCGGACAAGCCGTTTTTGAAAAATCAACAAAAATCTAAAAATTTATCTACATTAACGATCTTTTCGTTTACTTTTTTGTGGGGCAGGTACAACTAAAAAGTGAAAAATAAAAACTTTTTTACAAAAAAAAAACAACCGACTACAAAAAAAAAACTACAAAGTGAAAAATAACTTTAATTTCGGAAGTCGGTGTCAAAAAACGAAAATGCGGAACCAACGACACCGACTTCCGAAATTAAAGTTAATTTATCACTTTGTAGTGTTTTTTTTGAAGTCTGTTGTTTTTTTTAAACCAAAAATCTTGCTATACTAACTTCTTAAACTAGATAACTCCGAAATCGACAACCCGTCATGAGCAAGCGTGGTCATCAATCCTTGCTCCTTCTCTGTATGAAGACTGGTCTTTGCCCTGCAGTAGATTTATAACAAAACTAGCAGCGACCCGCGGTTTCACCCGCATAAGTGTCGATCCCGTGGGAATATCTGGATAAAAACTATCCTTAGACTTACTATCTCTATACCAAAGAACATTGGGGAAAAAGCGTCCCCACCCTTGTAGCACTTTTTCTCATATATCAAATGAAAGAGCGTAAAAAATACATCATTTTATTGCATGACAGTAAATGTGTGAATAATAAGGGAAAAAAGTAATTCAACCACAAAGATAGAAATACAATAAATAATTTTTATTAAGAAATATTTTTTGAGCAAACAATACATGCTTAAAATAAACAATCATTGACATTCAGAAATCAAGTTTTTGATAAAAGTTAAGTAAAGTTAATCATAAAATAGTAACCATAAAGAGCAGTCTAATATAAAAACAACTAAGAAAAGAAATATTGTTTGCCACATTCATTCTTTCATACTTTCTTTCAGTAATTTTTTATTCAGAATAACATCGATTTTTTCACACATGGCCCATAGTGCTACACTGCTGGGGACGGGGTCCATACAAATTTTCCCATTGTTCTTTCATCTAAATCGGTTCAGCGGTTTAAACGTGATGAGGTAACAGACAGATAGACAGTCACACTTTCGCATTTATAATATTAGTATGGATAGCGTCCTTATGGCGAAGCTTAGCGGAGGCCTGTATCCAGCTATAGACGCACTTTCGCTCGGAGGCATATAGATGATGGTTATAAACTAGAAAGCGCCGGATATTCGCTGTATAGATAATTATTGTAAACTTAAAAGCATGGTGTATTAGGTAGATTCTACAAGAAAAAAATATAAGTTCCACATACAATTTACTAATTAACCATTCCTTCCAGGGTTTCAACAAACAATGGCGCGAACAGAACGAGAAGTACTACCTAAAATCCCTCGACCACCAAGGCATTAACTTCAAACAGAACGACCTGAAGGCGATGCGCTCCAAGTCGCTGTTCAACGAGGTGGAGTCTGCGTTCGCGGCGCGGCGGCCTGGCCCGCATGTGGTGCTGGACTACAATATGCAGAGTCGGCAGGAAGGTGAGGGAAATTTAGTTTATTAGCTCAACTAACTGACAAGATAAGATTTATTTATTTATATAAACATGGTATATACATACAAGAGCATGCAAGATGACATAAATTATATTAAAGTCCAATCATGTTTAGCCTTATAATATACTAGCTGCGCCCCGCGGTTTCACCCGCATAAGTGTCGATCCCGTGGGAATATCGGGATAAAAACTATCCTGTGTCCTTCCTCGGAATGTAATCTATGTCTGTACCAAATTTCACACAAATCGGTTCAGTAGTTTAGGCGTGAAGAAAAGACAGACAGACAGAGTTACTTTCGCATTTATAATATTAGTTTGGATTGGCGTACAAATATTTCAGTCACATTACTACTTTTAATCAATACAACATCAATAAACATTTTAATAATATTAGTATCAGACAAGTTTTTTGACTAGAAATTCAGACACTATAGTAAGCTTTTCCCGATAGAAACATTATCAACTGACGCTTGAACGCATTGATACTTAGCTCCTTCCAACGCTTAGGTAGCTTGTTAAATATCGTTGGAGCCATGCAGATGATGCTTTTGCGCATGAGTGCAGTTTTAGCAGAATATACGCGAATTATGACCCAGCAAGCTTTGTACCTCCTCAGAATTAAATAATATGACAAAGTTCAATAGACACGTGGCGCCATCTATTATCATAATAACGTTATTGTTGTTTTCCTCGGGAACAACACTTTTTTTTTTGCATAAAAGGTACCCTATGTCTGTTTCTGTACACCTGACAACGTATAAATGCACAATTTCAGGATGATCGGTTCAGTGGTTTAGGCGTGAAAAGTTAACAAACAAACAAACTTGTGTTCGCATTTATAATATTAGTTAGGATAGATGGACAGGTAGGCATGCTTTGAAGGCTGAAAGGAAGAATTCGGCCCCAGCTTTGCTTAGGTGAAATTACGGGTCATATCGGGTAGTCTTTATGCCTCAAGAAAACATTAAACAAGAAATTTTATGCGGACAAAGGCCCGGGTAGAAGCTAGTTCAAAATAAATTGTACATCTAAGTTTCAAAGTACTTAACATATCGCAAACCCCTAGGTATTGCCGATCTTCATAGGCAGCAGTAACCCATTACACTCTTTCTGCGCCGCAATCGGTTAAAATTAGGTCCAGTATGACCAGTATCTTATTTGAGCATTAGATTGTTACGCGACCGACCTTGAGTTGAAGGCCGCGCGTAAAACACGTATATAAACAAACTACGCGGCAATTTGAATGTTTTGCTCCTTTATTCTTGTGTATTATTATGTAATTGATGTTTTGTGTTAAATATAATAATAGTTTGTTATGTTTGCAACTTATAAAGACCAAGGCTGAAGCACTCTTACATTTTGTGACTAGTATATTTTTTTAACAATGAGATTAGAATTGAGTTCACGACAGTGGCGTGCATTGGTTTTCAGAATAGGTAGGCACTAGGCTGGGTCTAGTCTAGGCAAACGCGGTCAATAATCAGAAAAAAAGTGAGGTCCAAAGTGTGGTTATTTGAGTAGGCATGCCTACTTAAGGGTGATAAATTGCGAAGGTCGAACGTCATGGTATTACGCGTGAGACGTACGTATTTTTAATTTTGTCGTATTAACTTGAACGAGTAAAGACCAATGACGATGTGCGAATAGTACGGGAGCCGAGTAGGCCGTCTGGCGACTGCCTACTGCCGCGCGTGTTTGTATGAAGATTTTGTTTTTTGTTAGGAATGATAATTTAGTGAGTTTCTTAATTGTGGGGCACTCACACTAAAATTTAATTGACAGGCTTATGTTGATATATCGAGGTAGGTACTGCTTATGTGCCTATATGCAATGCACGCTACTGGTTCACGACGTATTGCGTCGTTGACGATTATTTTTGATTTTAACTTCTCTAAGTCACTAAAAGCCTTATAACAGTACGCGATCTTCTGGGACCCTTTCCCTAAATCGGGATGGGCTAAGAGAAAGGGAGGAAGAGTCCCTATTAAGAAAACACATCACCTAAACCCTATTCATATTATGTATGTTTCAAATTGATGTTATTTCAAGTTAAACAAATATCAACTTTATTTTAATGGTAATTAAGTTGATTTCAGAGTGACTAGCACTATTGAAAAAGTTAAAACTGTTTGAAGTTGTAGCGTAAACTGCACTTTATTGTGTATGAATTAAAGTTATTTTTCCATAAACTTGGCAAATAAGTCGCGAATGCTAAATATCGTATAGTTTAATAGGGGTTTAAGGTCGATTCACACTGCCCCGTCGCGTGGCGCGGGCAATACCAGCTATTTGTAAAGCCTAGCTTTTAAAGCGTTATTTCCCATCCATACTAATTTTTATACATTCTAAAGTAACTCCGTCTGTTGCCTTTTCACGCCTAAATCGCTAAACGGAATTCGATAAAATTTGGCACTGGAACTGTAAATTTTGATTTTTTTCGGGCGGAGCCGCGGGCAAAAGCTAGTACATTAGTGCTAGTAATTGCACGGCAATATCGATGTTTAAGAGTGGAAAGAAAATTAATAGAATTGTTAAAAAATAATAATTTGATTAAAATTTTTGGTTCTTAGTAATTAAATTTTTAGTAAGGTGTATATTGAGACAATGATGACAAACCGTGCGATGTGCAAATGACAGAATGTCTTTGGTGATACACGCATGCTGCCTTCCTACTGATAGTCTCTAAAAAAATACATATTTAGGAATCATATAAAATTAATCCAAGCATCTATGGCAAGCACTTACCTCTGGTTAATATCTCAAACAATTCTTTATTCACTATAATTAGCTACAAACAGCTCAGCCCATTTACGAAATGTTTATTTAAAATGATTCCAAAATTTGTCAAAATATGCATATACATACAAATTAAGCATGCAGGATGACACAATATTAATATTTCGTACGTACATGTTTCACCGTAAGGCGTACAAATTTGAAGTATTTACAAAAAAATAACGTCTAAATCTATGTTACGATTCATACATTGCTTTTTGTAAATCAATACATCGTTTCATCGAAACTGCTTCGTTGGTCTAGTGGTCGCAAGCGCTACAGCTGAGCACTACAGGCGAAAATTCCATTCGCAAATAAATTACCCGAGACCCGTCTAGTTTTCTAATAATAGGAAATACGTTTTCCTAATCCTGCTATAAGTACATACAATGTTGTTAGCACCTTCCTTCCGATTCAATCATCAATAATGTGCTTCAATTATTTCCTCATTAATTACAATTTCTAGGTATTTAGTTGTTAGAGGTAAATGCTTGCCGTATTTGTAAACTTGGTTGATTAAATAACAGGTGATTTTGTAATATAAACAAGGCAATTTTGTTAAAAAATGACCTATAATATATTATCCCCCTGACCGATTTCAGTCACGGTGGCCAATGTCAACGGAGATTAGCCAAGTACGCGGGAGATATTATAGTGCACAAGTGTGTGCGCAAACACAGGGGAACTCTCTGTTCCTTTACTCTCATAGTCCGATGGGACGGTAATCGGCCACGACCAGGGAGAGAAAAGGTGCAGGACCAACGGCTTTACGTACTTTCCAAGGCACAGGGGTATCACATGTATGTTGGCGCCGACTCCCTTGTTCACAAACTAAACTAAATTTAATTTCAGTGCATCTTTTTCTTTCTATTTCATTAAGAAAAGATATTAGTTTAGACCTGTCAAATTAGTCAGTGCCTGACGTATTTTTAATAGCCAATTTTTTAATCACGTCTAAATTGTCTATGGAGTATCTTAATTTGACAGGACTAAACTAATATTTATCTCCTGTCCTTTTCTTAATGAAATAGAAAGAAAAAGATACACTGAACTTAAATTTAGTTTAGTTTGTGAACAAGAGAATCGGCGCCATTGTGCAATTGTTTAGTTAAACTGTTTAATAAAGTCGGCGATCGCAGAATTTTACAAAATTGCTTTGTTTATACTGCTAGAATTCCTTTTACTTCGACTTAGTTACTAATATTATTTCCCCAACCCCACTAAGATATCAAGAACAATTCCTACCGTTACTAAAAATCACCTTCCTCCATTGTCAACAGCAATAAAAATCCTTCGCGATACGGCCGAGCTACTGATCCACCACGCGCGCCGCCAGACTGCGATACAGAAGACGGAGAAACGACGCATCAAGCGTCTGTTGCGACATTTCCTGCCAGATCTCTTCGCACATCCGAGGCAACCGCTCTCTGATGATGAGAGGGATGAAGGTATGTTCTATTGGTTGACAAATTAATTTGAGTAAGCAGACACTTCCTACGATCTTAAAGGCTATCATACAATGTCAGTTCTATCTTCAAATCAGTCTGCATGACAGCATAATCAGCCTATAATGTTCCCACTGCTGGGACACGGGCCTCTTTTCTTCGAGAGGGTATGGGCTGTAATCTACCGCGCGGGCCCAGTGCGGGCTGGTAGATGTCGCACACGTCTTCGAATTTTTGTTTCTAGGATATGCTGAATTCCTCACAACAAATCAGTCTGATCTGGACAAAATTTGTACTGTTTGTGACTTACGACCTCTAAGATCGCCTACGACAGATGAAGCGGTTTTTAAAGCAAATAGTTGAAAATAAACCGTTATCGTTTCGTGAATGTTCACGCAAGCGAAGTTCTGTTCAGATTTGTCTGTTCGGCTTGATCACTCGTTTATTTGCTTGTTTGATTTGATAGCCTTTACATCGTTCTTTAGTAAAACGAACAGGACGTTATCCGTCTGAGTAATTACAGTTAAATTAGGTTAGCAAGCTAATTTAGGTTATGTTGAGACAATGATGACAAACCGTGCGATGTGCAAATGACAGAATGTCAGTGGTGATACACGCATGCTGCCTTCCTTCTGATAGTCTCATATACATTACCAAAATATAGTTTTTTTTTTTACCTTTAATGTACACACCAAAATCAACACGATCATAAATCCATCTGCATCCAGTTAGACTCCGACTCCAACATAGTTGAGAAAAGAGTATGCAGATGATGAATCATAAATATTCACTCTAAATATTTTAGCATTGATAAATGTAGGTCAATGTCGCAATATACAGGGTGTTACGGAAAGGGTATATCAGTACAAACGGGTTGAAGAGTGTATCTGGTCTAGAATCTCTGTACAAAATTTCAGCTCAAAAGCAGTAACTTTGAAAATGCTTAATATTTTTTTTATTTCGATAGTTTATTAAATTGAAATCATAACAAACGTGTCACTGCATTACGAGGGTCATTATCCATTATCTGTAATGTGTCTGTGCGCCTAGTACACGCACATCACGCCGCCGCGCGCCAGTGCAGCGCCGTGATGTCGAAATAAAAAAATATATTAAGCATTTTCAAAGTTAATGCTTTTGAGCTGAAATTTTGTACAGAGATTCTAGACCAGATACACTCTTCAACCCATTTGTATTGATATACCCTTTCCGTAACACCCTGTATATGATGCAAACATTAGTATGTGTTTGTGTTTATATCCTTCAATATTGTAACACGATTTAATATCAGTATCTCTATTTACGTGCAAACATAAAAGCCCATTCTCACATCGATTTATAGGTAGTCTGTAAACATTCTTAGGGATGTCAATTCATACGAATATTAACCCTTCATTAAATTAACGTGCGGTCTGTGAATTTGGCGCTTACTGTTACGAATCGTAAAAGATTTGCAACACATCGCTTGTCCGGAAGAATACGGTATCATGTCAAAATTTGGCACTAACTGACTTAATAATACAGTTTGACTAAAAAAAGTACGTTCTACCTTTTAAATTAGGTCGAAAATCGCTTTCACCTTGAATAAAAAAAAATAGGGTACATACTAATACATATTAATAATAAAAAATAATCTGTTTATCTTATGGATATACCACAATATTTTGAGTTACAAACTTTAATCGCTTCTCCTAAAAAGTACGTTTTTAGAGTTAATACAGTATTCTTGCGGGCAAGCGACATGTAAATACAAAAAACCTTGTTGATACTAACATTTCTAATTAAAGTTTTCCTAAATTAACCCTTTCTATCATTAAACTATATTCACAGTAAATTTCAAAAAATAACAATACATTTTTATTTCAGCGGAAGAAAAAGATGATGCCGGCAGTCCGGGCAGTCCAAGCGGTGAAACTCCAGAGGACAAGAACACCAATGCTGTGAAACAGGAGAAGCAGGAGGTAAGCATTACATTCTTATCAATACCTCTAAATCAAAGTGAATAAGTGTTTATAAGGTAGTAAGAATAAGAACCTATTGTGGTATAGTAATTTTATTTTAGGTGCATCATCCTCACATGTTATTATATAATGAATGTACCCATGCAAAATATTGTACCTAAAACATTTTAAAAGAGTAACGGTGGAGTTTCTTGCCCGTTCTTCTCCATACGAAAACTACCTTTTGGAATGGGCGACTAGAATCAATTCTATCACACTAATACTATAAAGGCGAAAGTTTGTGAGTGTGTGTGTGTGTTTATATGTTTGTTACTTCTTCACGCTCAAACAGCTGGACCAATTTTGATGAAATTTGGTATAGAGATAGCTTGAGTCCCGGAAAAGGACATAGGGTACTTTTTATCCCGATATTCCCACGGGATCGAGACTTATGCGGGTAAAACCGCGGGGCGCAGCTAGTCACACTAATATTATAAAGGCGAAAGTTTGTGAGTGTGTGTGTGTTTATATGTTTGTTACTTCTTCACGCTCAAACGGCTGGACCAATTTTGATGAAATTTGGTATAGAGATAGTTTGAGTCCCGGGAAAGGATATAGGATAGTTTTTATTGCGATATTCCCACGGGATCGATACTTATGCGGGTAAAACCGCGGGGCGCTGCTAGTAGAAATATACTGCTACTAGATCAGATACAGCGACCCCCGCAATGTCTTAAGTTTCGCAAAATAATTACAAAAGCTTATAGTCTCGTAGGTGTCACAAGTTATACAGGATGAAATTGAATTCATGGGCATCCTTTTAAGGGGTCATTGTAATCATCATTTTGAACAACTTTTACTATGGGACCCAACTTGAAATCACGAAAAAAAAAATCGGCTCTTCCCTACATTTTGACGAGTTATGTGAACATAAATGCAAGGAACAGCTGATTTTTTTTCGCGATCTTAGGTTTAGTCCCATAGTAAAAGTTGTTCATAATGATGAGTACAATGACCTCTTAAAAGGATGCCCAATGAATTAAATTTCATCCTGTATGTAACAACAATCTGGAAAAGCCACTTGATCATTCTAAGAGATGAGCTGTGTAGCATCTTGGTTTTGATTACTTATATTCATGTCATTTGTCCACAGTCATCAGAATCTGATAACGCGTCTGACAAGAGCGGAAAAAACAACAAGAATAAGGAAAACAAACCGAAGAACAATAATAATACAGACAGTAAAGGTAAGACAACATATCTTTTTAACCGACTTCTAAAAAAGGAGGAGGTTCTCAATTCGAATGTTTGTATTTTTGTTTTGTTATTTATTTATTTTTTTTATGTTTGCTCGCGCATAACTCCGTTGCTTGCAAACCGATTTGAAAAATTCTTTGCTTGTTGGAAAGGGTATACTTCCCAAATGGTCCCATGAAAATTTTATCGAAATCGGACAAGCGGTTTTTGAAAAATCAACAAAAATCTAAAAATTTATCTACATTGCCTACATTAACGATCTTTTTGTTTACTTTTTTTTAAACTATTTGAACGCAAATGGTAAAATAGTAGTTTTTTTTTTAACCATGACGCGTATGGCACCGTTGAAACAGTAGCTCTGCGATAAACTATTATGCCGCAAGTTATGTGTTCGATTTCCGCAACTAATATTTATATGGCTAGCAAAAGATAGTGAGGTGTGAGATTTCTAGTTGAACAGTTAAAAATTAATTCGAGACAATGATGACAAACCGTGCGATGTGCAAATGACAGAATGTCTTTGGTGATACACGCATGCTGCCTTCCTACTGATAGTCTCACAATATAAATTATATTTAGAATCAATATTCCGAAAGTCTTTCAATCAATTATAATTTCTTTTGTAGTATTTTTAAAGTTTATTTTCCGTTTTACAGAAAGTTCAATTGGGTCTGCGAACAGTGTGAAGAGAACAAGCAGTAATGAGGAGATGTCGATGAAGACTGAGATTAAAGCGGAGCCACAGGATCTCGAGGATGACTATAGAGATCATCCTGCTAATGTAAGTCTTACAACTGTGTATGCATTATGCATAGAATTATTGCCTATACAGGGTGTCCCAAAACTCAACGTCAAGCCGAAACGGGGTGACAGGATTGATCATAACCATCACGAGAAAAATCTGAAAAAAAATCTATCCCATGCAGTTTAAAAATTATGGGCATTTTAAGAAAAACCTAGAAATTTGATCAAACTGTACCATTTTTCGGTTATTGTGGTTATTCTTTTTTATTTTTGTTCATTTGAACTTTGGAAACGTAATCCTAAATAACATTTCTAGAATCCCAATAAAAAATAATGACACAATTGCCTCAAGTTTCCGAGAATTGAGACTATTTGTTAAACTACGAATTTAAAATTTTCAAGATTCGTCGACTTTGACAGGCCCTCCTATAAAAAAAATGTACTAGAGTGCCTTGGCAAGTGACATTAAAAGTTGGCGCATTTAATCAGAATTCTAAAATGGTACAATACTTGTTAGTTCCATACAATAGAAAAGAGTAAAAAAATTAAAACCTCAAGTAACCCGATTTTTGCTATCTCATTTTACTCAGTTAAAATGTTTTTAATTCACACAAGCTCTAGGTAGGTTCTTAATTTTAAGACAAAATGATGAGAGAGATGGATAATGGGTATGTTCGCCATGAGTGAGCGAGACAGATAGTGACGCCACTTTTACCAAAGTGAAAAAAAGTTAGTAAAATTAGTAAAATAATTAGGTTTGTTGGAATAAAAGTCTGATGATAGAGAAATAACGTTTTTTATTACAATAAATGTTCAAATTGTTTACCATCAGCCTCAATACAAGCCCTACATCTTCTTAAAAAAGATCTACTTATTAGTCGGGCATATCTTCGAGAGTTGATCGCCTCAGCTGCTTGAGAAATGCGTTCACGCAGGTCGGCTACGTTCTCAATGGGCTTTGAGTAAACTTTTTCTTTGAGAACTCCCCAATAGAAAAAATCCAGGGGATTTAAATCTGGTGAACGGGCGGGCCACGAGATAGTGCCCGAACGTCCAATCCACCTTCCCGGATATTCCTGGTCAAGGAAATCTCTTACTTGCACTGCGAAAAGCGCTGGGCAGCCATCTTGTTGAAACCACATGTCGCGAAGATCTGCTAGTGGTACGTCCTCTAACAGGGTTGGTAAATCTTCTCTTAAAAAATGTAGGTAATTAGTTCCATTCAAGTTCTCAGGCAGTTCAATAGGCCCAATAATTTTACCGTTTAAAATTCCGGTCCACAGGTTTACTTTAAAACGATACTGGGATCTATCTTCTCGCATTAAATGTGGATTCTCCACATGCCACTCGTGATAATTGTGCAAGTTCATGTAACCATCTTTTTTAAATGTCGATTCATCTGACCAGAGAATTTTTTGGATGAATTGGGGATTCTCATTATGCCTCTGTAGCATTGTTCTACAAAAAGAAATCCTTTCCTGATAATCTCGAGGTAGAAGACTTTGAACTCGTTGTACGTGAAACGGATGCATTTCGGCTCTTTGTAAAATACGATGAGCAGTGCTTTTCGGTATTCCCGTTCTTTCTTCAATTCCACGTACGGAAATACTTCGGTCACGTGCGACCTCTTGCAATACTTCTTCCTGGAAAGGAAACACAGGTCTACCTCCAGCCTGTATTTGATTCGGGAAATGGCCGCCCTCTGTGAGTGAACGGTGCACATTAACAAACACGCGGTGATCCGGGTAGCGCTCTAAATTTGGATATCTTTCACGATAAAGTCTAGCGGCAGCACTTGCGTTGCATCTGCATTCCCCATAAATGAGGTGCATGTTCGCATATTCTTGTGAAGTGTAGCGCGTAGGCATGGTAGATAAAAAGGATGCCAACACAAAAGTCCAGAGAGAAGCCAAAGTTGCCGGTATGTTATCAACAAGTCCAATTCACAAAGATTCAAGTCCAAAAAGAGAAGCCAAAGTTGTCAGTACTAAATCAACACAAGCGAATACGAACGTGCGCAGTAGACGAATGAGCGAAACGTACTAACTGGTTGGTGTCGGACTGGTAGCGTAGCCATTTGCTTGGCTGAAACTAGTGCGAATGAAACAGATAGATGCCATAGCATCTATCTGTTTCATTCGCACTCGTTTAAACGACGCATCTCCGTCTCAATGCGTGGCGTCACTATCTGTCTCGCTCACTCATGGCAAACATACCCATTATCCATCTCTCTCATCATTTTGCCTTAAAATTAAGAACCTACCTAGAGCTTGTGCGAATTAAAAACATTTTAACTGAGTAAAATCTGATAGCAAAAATCGGGTTACTTGAGGTTTTAATTTTTTTACTCTTTTCTATTGTATGGAACTAACAAGTATTGTACCATTTTAGAATTCTGATTAAATGCGCCAACTTTTAATGCTACTTGCCAAGGCACTCTAGTACATTTTTTTTATAGGAGGGCCTGTCAAAGTCGACGAATCTTGAAAATTTTAAATTCGTAGTTTAACAAATAGTCTCAATTCTCGGGAACTTAAGGCAATTGTGTCATTATTTTTTATTGGGATTCTAGAAATGTTATTTAGGATTACGTTTCTAAAGTTCAAATGAACAAAAATAAAAAATAATAACCACAATAACCGAAAAATGGTACAGTTTGATCAAATTTCTAGGTTTTTCTTAAAATGCCCATAATTTTCAAACTGCATGGGATAGATTTTTTTTCAGATTTTTCTCGTGATGGTTATGATCAATCCTGTCACCCCGTTTCGGCTTGACGTTGAGTTTTGGGACACCCTGTATATAGGCAATAATTCTATTACAATAGGACCATTTTTGGTGTGGCCCAGAGCGACCCGGTCATTATTTTTGCCATGTTTTTGATGTATACCTGCATGTTAGCTCTGCTCCTATAACCATTGAGAATATTACCCGATCGCACGCAGTTACAGAATTCTTGTTGTGATGGAAAAAGATTGCTCCGGTTTTGTATTAATTTATAACCCTCAGTTTTCCGTAATGATGCTCTGTGCTGACGTAGATATTGACAACCATAAGATAATCCAAAAATGTGAAGAAACAAGATGTAATAGTTTGACTATAATACAGTGTAAACTCTATATAACGACCCTCAAGGTACTGTGCATATTTTGACGTTATAGAGAGTTGTCGTTAAATGGAGAGAAGAAAAATCTGTATTATAATCTGTATTAGATAAAAAAGGAAAAGTTTATTTCAGACTAGTGTTAGTAATTACATAAAAGAACAATTCTTATTTGAACGCTATTGCGTATAGTCTGTCATTTTGTCTGATGTCTTTTGCTGCACCAGTAATTTTGTTGTATTTTTTTTATTCATATCTTGCGATATTTAAGTTTGTGAGCAACTAAGAATATGATAAATACTCGTACTAACAACAGTCAACACGTGCAAGCAATCCCAATTTGTAAACAAAAGAACGGATTTCTTAGAAAGTTCGGTATGTATAATGCCGACAGACGAGTTTATTACGGGCTAGGATAATAAAGCGACAAAAGAACGCACTGCGCAGCTGTGCGCAGTTTTTACTAATTTTGGCAACTTAAAAAGTACTTTTTATTTTAAATTGTCGTTATTGAGAGTGGGTGTAACGCTATACAGGGTGAAATTGAACACATGCGACAAACCGAAATGGGAGATTATACTCATCATTATGAACAACTTTTACTATGGGACCAAACCTGAAATCGCGAAAAAAAAATCAGCTGTTCCCTACATTTATGTTCGCATAACTCGCCAAAATGTAGGGAACAGCAGATTTTTTTTTCGCGATTTCAGGTTTGGTCCCATAGTAAAAGTTGTTCATAATGACGAGTACAATCTCCCATTTCGATTTGTCGCATGTGTTCAATTTCACCCTGTATAGAGTGTATCATTGTATGGGAAACTAGCTAAACCAACCAAAGCCGAGTGATGTCGACGCTTTAGGGAGTTTGTCGTTAAATCGAGTGACGTTACATGGAGTTTACACTGTAATTAAAAATCAACAGAGGGGGATAACAATAACGTAAACTAACTTTTCTAAAATAAGTTAGATTTTGAAAAAAAGTACCAAAAGCTTTGGCAGGTTCACTCAGAGCAGCGCGAGCGACTCGGTGGCGTAATTGGAATCTGGACTATAAGATAATTTACGTTATTGTTATCCCGTCTTGTATCACACATTGTTATGTTGTTTGTGGTTTTTTTTTATTTAGAAGGGATTATAAAGGAATAGCATTTATTAGTACTTAGAGAATCCCAGCATAGGGGATCGTAGTGGAACGTTGAGTGCTGTGTAGTCCCCTAGGGGACTGGTCTAGGGGATTTTAGTGGAACGACTCTTGTGTATGATTGTCCTCGCAGGAAGCCCGCTTCGTGTGCACGTCGTCGTGACAATAAGATGTCGTAATAGTTTGACTGCATGTGTATGATTGTCCTCGCAGGAAGCCCGCTTCGTGTGCACGTCGTCGTGACAATAAGATGTCGTAATAGTTTGAGTACATGTGTATGATTGTCCTCGCAGGAAGCCCGCTTCGTGTGCACGTCGTCGTGACAATAAGATGTCGTAATAGTTTGAGTACATGTGTATGATTGTCCTCGCAGGAAGCCCGCTTCGTGTGCACGTCGTCGTGACAATAAGATGTCGTAATAGTTTGACTGCATGTGTATGATTGTCCTCGCAGGAAGCCCGCTTCGTGTGCACGTCGTCGTGACAATAAGATGTCGTAATAGTTTGAGTACATGTGTATGATTGTCCTCGCAGGAAGCCCGCTTCGTGTGCACGTCGTCGTGACAATAAGATGTCGTAATAGTTTGACTGCATGTGTATGATTGTCCTCGCAGGAAGCCCGCTTCGTGTGCACGTCGTCGTGACAATAAGATGTCGTAATAGTTTGACTGCATGTGTATGATTGTCCTCGCAGGAAGCCCGCTTCGTGTGCACGTCGTCGTGACAATAAGATGTCGTAATAGTTTGACTGCATGTGTATGATTGTCCTCGCAGGAAGCCCGCTTCGTGTGCACGTCGTCGTGACAATAAGATGTCGTAATAGTTTGAGTACATGTGTATGATTGTCCTCGCAGGAAGCCCGCTTCGTGTGCACGTCGTCGTGACAATAAGATGTCGTAATAGTTTGACTGCATGTGTATGATTGTCCTCGCAGGAAGCCCGCTTCGTGTGCACGTCGTCGTGACAATAAGATGTCGTAATAGTTTGAGTACATGTGTATGATTGTCCTCGCAGGAAGCCCGCTTCGTGTGCACGTCGTCGTGACAATAAGATGTCGTAATAGTTAATAATAATAATAATAATAATATTCCACAACTATCACACAACGCCATCTAGTCCCAAGCTAAGCAGAGCTTGTGTTATGGGTACTAGACAACGGATAAAAATACTTATATATTTCTAAATACATACATATTATAGATAAATTACACCCAGACACAGAACAAATGATCGTGCTCATCACACAAACATTTGTCCTGGGTGGGAATCGAACCCACGACCTCCGGCATAGCAGTCAGGGTCACTAACCACTAGACCATCAGGCCTGTCACTGTCAGTTTGAGTACAGTACCCGGCGATAAATATTGCACATCGATCTTTGGAAAGAAACAATCGGCTAATTTCGGCTTCGTAGTGCGTTATCTCTGTCGCACACTACCTATGTGACGTAAACTGACGTTTTGTCAGTCGTTATTCAAGTGCGACAGAGTGCGGTCGCGTCCAGTTCAAAATATATATCTAGAGTTGTTAACACCCCCAAATTTAAATAATTTAATGTTGTACTATGGCATCTTTAGGAAAAATAGGGGAACCTTTTTATTTTACCCCAACCTAAAGCAATCATTTATAGAAAAATTGGTGTATTTTATACAAAGAATAAAAAGAATTATCAAAAGAAGCAAATCATAATTGTTTTAACAGCTCCTAATAGATACCGGACTGTTTGTATTTCGTGCGACAGAGATAACGCTCTACGACGCCGAAATTAGCCGATTGTCTCTTTCCAAAGATCGATGTGCAATATTTATCGCCGGGTACTGTACATGTGTATGATTGTCCTCGCAGGAAGCCCGCTTCGTGTGCACGTCGTCGTGGTACCTGTTCCTGCGCGTGCACGGCGCGCTGTGCCAGCGTCTCGCGGGTGCGCGACGTGCTGCCGCCGCGCTGTCCCGCGCGCGTGCTGCCGAGCGCGCCGCGCGCCCGCCCGTCGCGCACGCGCTGCGGCTCAAGCCCAACAACCTGCCGCCCGACGCGCACGAGCCCAAGCACTACTACGACGTGCTGCTGGACCTCGTGCGCGCGGTGCTGGACGGCAACATGGACGCGCCGGCCTATGAAGATGCCGCTAGAGAGATGCTCGGGATCAAGGTAATGGTCTTCTCACAGAACTAAATGTTGCCCCGATCTCAAATAACGGCAAGAAAATGATGAAAATATATTTCACTTTTATAAGAAATGTGAATAACGAAATGGTTTCTATAATAATTAAGTGTTCATTGACATTAATTTACTGTTAACGCTTTTTGGATTCCTATGAAGAGATATATTGCCATACTAAAATGCACCAACACTGAAGTGCAATTGAAATAACTCGACTTCGGACACCCCAACTGTAATAAATTAATTCCACACATAATAAACTAATAACCCTTTTTATCTTCCAGGCCTACCCCGCCTACACGCTCGATAAACTGGTTAGCATTGCCGTGCGACAGCTACAGCACTGCGTAGCGGAGCCCTGGTCCGTTCGCGCGGCAGAACTTGCAGCCGCCGGCGGCATGCGGGGCCCCCTCTCATACGTCAGACGAGCGGCCAGATACCTGCGACAAGAACACACCGCGTTCCTTGTCAAGTTATATGGAGGAGACTCCTGCCGTGTCACGTTCGAGTTACTAGCGGGCGGCAGCGAAGGCAGAGCGTCACCCCATGAGCCAGAGAGACTCGACAGACATGAGAGACATGAAACATGGCCGCTATTCCGGGAAAGATACGCCCGGCCGACACCCGCGCCTGCTCCACCCAAACCAGTCTTCTTACTGAGGAACGCCAGAGCGCGAGCACCGGGCTATACGCACAACGCGCACTCATTACCAGCTCAAGCACAGTCATCGCACACAGACCCCGCGCGACCACACGCAAGACGCAAGCCTCCACGGCTGCACGACGCCCCAGAGTGCACGCTAGGACGCTTACTAGCGTTCAGACCGCTACAGCTATACCAGCGCGGTTCCCTAGCCGCCGCTCGAGCGTCACATCCAGCCCTAAGCGCGCGTCGACGGGAACGTTTCCGTGCCTGGTTACGAGCCCGTGACGCACCCTAGCGTCACGTGCGTCACGAGTGACGCAAGCAAGCGTCACGGAAGACGCACGGTACCCCGTCGCGGGCACGTTTTAGTGCTTGCCACGCGCTAGTGACATAGACTACTTTACGTTACACCATGTCGACCTGTAAATATTCAGTCAGTGATAGTGTTACAATGTTGTTAACAGATCACAACACAATATTATTATATTTATAATAAAATTTCTGTTGTTTCATTTTTTATTCCTATGGTCTTCTTGAATAATCGAAATGACTGAGTTTTCTAAGGGCCGGTGCTCACTGACGGCTTGGCACAGCGTGCCATAGCAAAGGATTTTATTACTAATCAAGTTATTTTGAATCTTATTTCAATGAGTTCAGAATTCATGTTACTTTATTTCGATGCCGCTACGTACCGGATGATGTTCTGTGGCATGACGCGACGTGCCGCGGGATGCTGGGGCATGACGTGTCATGCCGTTTCATTCCACGGGTTGCCGCGGCGCGCCATTGCATCCCGCGAGACGCCACTCACTCATTCACTCACACTCACTTTACTCATACACTTCACTCACACACTCACTTTGTGTCGAGGAATTATGATTGCTAAGCTAGTTGAAATAAGGTTGAAACTTGTGCAGCGGTCATTTCGGTTAACGGGGCGCAGTCCGGCCGGTGCAGGCTTTCAGCAGGATGCCACGGAACGCTGCGGGATGCCGCAGCACAACACCTGCCCTGCCGCGCCGGCCCTTAGGCCCGGTATCCACCAAAGCGGAGAGGAGATGCGTTGCGGAGAGATGTGAGCTGTGTGTAGCAGTTAATCGAATGACGCTTTCGGGACGTGCGAGGCGAGCGGAGAAGGCAGCGGGGTGAGGGGTGCGCCGCCCGACTAGACACTTCTCCGCTCTGCCGCGCCGCTTGCTCGCTCGCTGCACAAAATTCTATAGAAAAATGAGACATCTCTCCTCTCCGCTTGACCCATTTCCACCAAAGCTAAGCGGAGAAGAGATGTGGAAATAACGAAATCGGATTGGTTTATTTAAACACATTTCTCTCGTCTCCTCTCCTCTCCGCTTTGGTGGATACCGGGCCTTAGTGGCCGTGATCATGGACAATAAGAAAATAGAGCAGAATATTGACACCTGAATAAACTACAGCGATGAGTATAATATAACAAGTCCATGGGTTTATGTGAAATAAAATATTTTGCTTTTGATGGTAAAGAGTCTGCGCACACCGAACTACAAAATGCTCGCGTATGGTTGAGCAAAATTTTGACTGCTCGACCATGCAGGCGGCATGCTCGTCCCTCCGTGAGCAAGTTCCGTTGCTAATATTGATGAAAATAAATATGGTGGTACTATAAAGAACGAAATTTCCCGCTAGTACACACTGCTACACATTTCCAGTTTTACCTCGCATTCGGCATTGTCTAAGGTTTTCGTACATTCAGAAGTCTGCTTATACTGGTTATGTATAGCTTGACGTGTAGCCGTGTGTACCACCGGTGGTTCAGTTCGGACTTCGGTGGTCTTAGGGCCTGGGTAGATTTTCGTTATTTTTCATCATTCATCGCACAAATTTTTTTTTGGTTTTTTTTTCACTTACATTGGTTTTTTCACTTACATTGAAAATATAGTATATTGGTATTCGTTTGTTATTTCGTTTGACACAATATATGTTGGGATGTGACACGTGCCGCGGTTGTGGTGCGGTGCCGTATTATAAATAATATTAATAACACCTGTAAATGACGATAAATAACGAAAATCTACCCGCCTGTGCACACCACGTTTTTTAAACGCGCCGTTGACGCGCGTTTGTAGCGATACAGGCGCGATACGCACACGAGTCAGACGCAGCCTGTAGACCTTCTGTAGGATAAAAGCGCGCCGTCGACACACGTTTCTAAAACGCGCGTCAACGGCGCGTTTAAAAACCGTGGTGTGCACAGGCCCTTAGTGGGAACAAAGAAAAATGCTCTGGGTTGCCAGAGGCAGTGGTCCTAGTGGGAACAAAGGAAAATGCTCTGGGTTGCCAGAGGCAGTGGTCCTAGTGGGAACAAAGGAAAATGCTCTGGGCTGCCAGGTGGGCGTGCATGACCAGTTTGATGCCAAAATCCGACGTTGGCAGACGTTAAATATGGTTCATTGGGACTTAGTAAGTATCACCCTTTGGCAGAGGAAGAGGAACATGAAGAATATGTAAATAAAATCAACTTTCCTTCGTCCATGATTTTCAACTGACGCCGGCGCCGTAGGTAGTAACCACACGTACAGACAGTCGACCACACAAACTGGGTAATGACAGGAGACTGACAATGATAAAAAAAATAAACCACCAATTTAACATTATTCATAAATTGATTTATTCATAAACTTAATACATACAAAATTGTCTGTACCTACACAGTAAAATCAATAATCATACAATGAGAATGTTTAATTAAAATTGCAATTATTATCAAAAATATAACTGTATTTTTAAATACCATCTTAATTATAAATTAAATAACAATCTTGGTTATTTTTGTTTTGAACAATGTTATTTTTTTTTGTTTTGTTTGACGGCGATTTTGTGAAAACAAACTCCTATAAAGATATGTTTGTCGGTGGCCGCACTGCAGAAACGACAAGCAAAACTTATTTGTCGCTGTCGCCGTACCAGTGCGGCCCCGGCCTAAGACTAGACAATGTGGAGATGACAATACAACAATAAATTAAACTTCGTATACCTACCAAAACACAAATAGCGGACGCCGCGCGCCGGCCGCACAGCTGCTGGATTAAGAGGAGGCTCCCTAAATTTTACGTTAATTTGCATTAATATTCTGAAACAGTCACACATACAATCAAAATGGAACTTTAGTATATGATTCATTGGATCTTTTTCTTTCCATGTACAAGACAGTTACGTAATTGTAACATTTTCGCTCGATTCATATTTTATTCAAAAATCATGTCTTTTTTAAAGATTATTACTTTTTTTTTCAAGATTGCTTGGCCTTTATGTCTAAAATAAATGTTAACAGTAAGAAAATATAGTTTACTATCCAGCCACAAGATATTTTTTCTCTAGATCAATTATTACTTTAGTTATAAACAAAATAAGAATTGAGACTTACGACATTTAGTTTCGAGCTCGAACGCGATCAAAGAGCGCACGCGGTATTCAACCTTATTACGGCTACGTTAGCGTCTTTCACCATAGCGGTCTAACCGGTCTCTCATCTCTCTCTCTCATGCGTAGAAATTATTTTAGAGTGCCTGGTCTTAAAGTGGAACTGGGCTGGCCATATCTGTCGCATGTCGGAGCAGCAATACGCAAAAGTCACCACTCAGTGGATCCCAAATGGCAGGAAACGACTGCGCGGCAGGCCCAGAAAGAGATGGCGGGATGAGCTGGACTCCTTCTTAAAGGATTGGCCCACAATCGCGGTAGACCGGGAAACGTGGAAAGAGGGAAGGGAGGCCTTTGCCCTGCAGTGGGACAATACAGGCTTATAATAATAATAATCGTATACCTAATGACCCCGTCGTATATCTAATTAGATATGATTTAAGTATTCTGTATGCTTTTTGTTTTAACGAATGATTAATCTATTAAGTACAGTATGTTTTGTAATTTTTTCTCAATTAATCTTTATAATGTTCCACGCTCTATTTTTGTAAATTTTATGACTAATTTTTATTGACATGTAATTTTAATCATTATTAATAAATGAACTGAAGTTCCCAGTCTGCATACAAAAACTCAATCAAATATATCCAATAGTTTACATTTTCTACATGATATATCTGTTAACAAGCCCGCACCGACAGGTTACAGACATCTACAATTAAACACAAAATGTTGCCTGCTCGCTAGTTCTTAAATTTACAATAATTAATGTTATTTTTTTTTTTACAAATCTGCAAACAAGGGGTGCCTATTGACCTATAATTCCCATTTTTCAGGTTTCGCCATCGATCACTTCTTTATTAGTGATCGATGGGTTTCGCCCATAATGTTTCTTGCGTCAATGCACCGCGCTGTTGCCGCAATATTTAATTTTTCTTTTTCGTTTAAACGTAAAAAAAACATTTTTTTAATTTAATTTCAACGTTAGGATTTATTTGATGGTTCCTAAATACTCGTATGCATTAATATTGTTAGTGTTTTCATTTATTGTTGTATTGTCATCGCCACATTGTATAAGGTTTTAAAATAGGTGACATAATATTTAAATTGAGCATTTTCTGATAATATGTGGCAAGAAAGGCTTAAGGCTGAATTTCTACAAGCACGGCGGTGGTGGTGGCGGTGGTTTGCGTTTTCAGTGCAAGTAAAAAAAAAATATCGAGAGGAATTAACTTTGGCAATATTTCAAACCAACAATAAAGATTTTCAAAAAAAAAAAAATGTGGATATAACAACAAGGAGATACCTACCATAGTGCGGCTAAAACGGCGACATTAATTTTGCACACGGGTAGGGCTAGTGACCAGTAACCATAATATTATAACAACATCAAATAATTCATAATGTGAAAACTACAACCTGCGCCGCTCGCCGACATCCGGATCTTTGTCTCTTTCCATCAATTCGTATACGCTTTGCACGTTTGTAGTTTTAATTTCATTGATGTGACGTTATGACCCGTGACCCCGGCATGACCCCAGCGCTACAGGTCTAAGTACAGGTTGCTCCAAGATGCTGCGCGTGATTGACGATTTACAGAAACGTCATGTGTTATAAATTTATAATATTATGCCGGGTTATGGAGGTCGGATAAGCAGTCGCTCCATGTAAGATACCGGTTCAGCTGCATCCGGTTAGACTGGAAGCCAACATAGTTGGTTAAGTTGGGTTGGTTGTGGGTTCAGCCGGGGGTTGCGTAAGGATCGTCCGTTTCCGCGACCCCTGGCGTAGGTGTGAGATGGAACACCGGGGTGGTTTTTAGTCAGTAAGAGTCTGACAGACCCCACCGCCCGCCCACAGAGCGGCGGACATCCATGAGGATTTTCCACCACGGAAACAAAAAAAAAAAAAAAAGGGTTGGTTGTGGGTTGGGGTGTGGTTGGTTGGTTGGGTCGGCCTTCATAGCCCGGTCAAAATAGACATTCAAGGTTACATTAATTCGCATAAAGCTGAAAATTGGTATGAATGTTGGGAACACCATTAAAAATAAATTTTCAAATGTTTACATTTTATGCATCGCTATATCTCCGAAATGGTGAAGTGTGAAAACGATTTTTGTAGATAATTGCATGACGAACAATTTTGTATTACCTATTTTTATAAAACTTACCGTTTAGCTGAAAAATGCGAAAAACCGACTTGCAACATTTGATTTTGAATATATTTTTTTGCACACGTCGGATCGATGGGGACTTTTGACAATTTATTTGTTCCTAACATTTATACCAATTTTCAGCGTTATGCGAATTAATGTAACCTTACCCCTATTTTTGAAGCTAACTTGACCGGACTGTCATGCCTAAAATAAATTTATACTTAAATAAATAATAAATAAAAAAGGTTAGGCAGATGATGATGATGATGTGGTATTAGCATGTTTGTTTTTGGTGTACAATAAAGAGAAATTCTATCTATGTATGTACATTGGGCGAAATGTCATCGAGTATTTCCATCTGGAAATTCTCAGCAGCAGTCCGGAGTCTGGATCTGTGTTCGGTTGATAGCAATAGGCTCCCACCCACACCCACACACCCCCCAGCCCCACACCCACACACCCCCCAGCCCCACACCCACACACCCCCCAGCTCCAAACCCACATTTCGTTAGGTAAGTCGCATAACTCGAAATGTAGATGTAGTACAGGTAAACGTCGTTCTAACCTTTCGGGGAGTGAGTACCTACAAACGGGGTGAATAGGGATGCAAGGGTGAATCGGGACGAAACTTTAAAATGGATTTTAACGTTGAAATAATATAGTTTGTTGTCAGTAAGGGCACGTAATCGTTAATTAAATTACAGTAAACACATTAGGGTCCTTTTTGGCCACAAACTATATTATTTTAATGTTGAAATCCCTTTTAAAGTTTTGTCCCGATTCACCCCTGCATCCCTATTCACCCTGTTTGACAGTACACGCGTGGTGCTGTGTTATGTTATCAACAAAGTACTGACCCGAGTGCATCTGAAGAAGTGCCGTCTTTGCGTTGTTCCAGATTATCATTTATATTATTCCTAAAAAGAGACATAGGAATATAAATTCGTCGGAGGGTGAACTTTAGCATATTTAGATTCATTTTTTTTTTCAGTAGTGTTCTGGTTTTTGTCTATCGTAAATATACTGAACTGGGCTTGAATAGGTTTTTCTAGCCTCTCATTTTGTGTTAATTTTTCATATTATTTATATTTTTGGCCAATAGGCCAAACCAGAGAAATTAATGACAAACAAGTTTTCAGCAAACCGCCTGACAAATACAAATGACATAATTTTTTTTCTCTGCAAATGACCCGTTTGAGATTGACGTCAAAATTTTCAGTAAATCAATTTTATTTTTCTAATCTTCATAATTAAAGAAGTTTTTACTCCTCTTGCTTAAAAAGACCGTCATTGTAGCGTACCAGGGAAAAATAGCATTTCTTCCTCAAGGGGAAAGTTTTTTTTTTAATTCTTGTCTGTTACAACAACGACGAGCCTACAAAAACGAAATCCGCCCCTAAGACGACGCACTGACCAAAAAGTATTTATACATAAGTGGAATAACCATGAATAAAGACTCGGACTTATTAGTGTTTCATAAAAAAAGAACATTTTATTTTTGAAAATGGAACTAAAAGCGGCGATCTCTTCTAAATTTCGAAATTAAAAAAAGACATTGGAGCGAAATCTTTAGAATGTTCCTCTAATTAAAAATTGAATTGGTGACCGTAATTTATTTTACAACAATGAAAATGTCATCATCTAGTGAGAATGGAGACCCTATTTTGCAAATGGAAGAGAAAGGAAAATAAACAAATTTGATATCACCCACCGTATCACGGAACGCATCAACATTCTCCCAACTAGCCCACGACCATCGACATCAAGGGATGAGTCAACTCAGCTGATTCTCTATTCAGAACATTCGAACGAGGGACCCTCGAACCTGGAACTACGTGTATCTCCCACGTTTACCCCACAGACAACTCAACATTCATCTTCACAGAGGACTGAAATTAATTTGCCAGGAAAAAACATCTCGTTAAATATCCAGACGTACAAATTGTACATTTCATTTTTAATAAAATAAACTATTTAATATTGTATTGGATTATTTTATTTTCTCGCAATCGTAGTGAAAAGTAGAGTGTAACACACGGCGCTAAAACCCATTATAACTCGGTTTCTATTTATTCCCTCACTAAAGCTCGGGAGTAAAACTACCTCGTATAATGAGTCATTTTAGCTCCTTGTATAACAATCTACAATTTTAATGATTATAGTATTGAAAACTTACATTTAAGACAGTAATTCTTAAGGGAGCACACCTCCCCCGCGAAAATAATGATGAAAAACCGCTTAACGAATTCCGCTAAAAACATTTTCATGAGAGTCAGTTGAATCGTGGCAATCGGTGCAAAGGTGAAAGTCACCCAAAGGGCAATGGAGGGGGCTATGCTTGGAGTTTCTCTGCGTGATCGAATCAGAAATGAAGAGATCCGCAGGAGAACCAAGGTAACCGACATAGCCCGAAGAATTGCCAAACTTAAGTGGCAGTGGGCAGGGCACATTGCCCGCAGAACAGATGGCCGATGGGGCCGAAAGGTTCTGGAGTGGCGACCGCGTACCGGAAGACATAGCGTTGGAAGGCCTCCCACAAGGTGGACCGACGACCTTGTGAAGGCAGGAACTCGTTGGATGCGAGAAGCACAAAACCGGTCGAAGTGGAGTTGCTTGGGGGAGACCTATGTCCAGCAGTGGACGTATTTCGGCTGAAATGATGATGATGATGATGAATCGGTGCAAAATAAAAAAACTTTTTTCCAAAAAAAAAAGAACGGGCTTCCAAAAAAAAAAAAACTATAAGTCTGGTACCCAATACCAATTCGGATGCCACTAGTTGCTATGTAAACAATAACTACAACATCATCAAGATACACAAAGTGGATTAAATACGTATTATCGAAACTAATTCAAAAACTGCCCCAGTAAAGTTAATCCATACTAATATATAAATTCGAAAGTAACTGTCTGTCTGTATGTTACCTTTTCACGCCTAAACCACTGAACGGATTTAGCAGAGAGATAGATAGGATAGTTTTTATCCCAGAAATCATCCTTTAAGGGGGTGAAAAGGGGGGTGGAAGTTTGTTTGGGAAATCAATAGCCGCTGAACCGATTTAGATGAAATTTGGTATGGAGATAGTTTGAGTTGTGGGGAAGGATATAGAATAGGTTTTATTCCCGAAATTATCCCTTAAGGGTGTAAAAAGGGGGGGTGGAGATTTATAAAGGGAATCAATAAAAAAGGACTATAATACTTTGATCGCGGGTGAAACCGCGGGGCACAGCTAGTAAAATTTATATGGGACCACTCCTGAGGGACACCCTATCCATTAAGAAAGGATTTTCGAAATCGATTCACAATCGCCCGAGATATCGCGTAACATCATCATCTGCCTGCCTTTTCCGAACTATATTGGGGTCGGCTTCCAGTCTAACCGGATGTAGCTGAATACCAGTATTTTACGTGGAGCGACTATAATAACAACTCTGTGTTCGATCGCGAGTTTTCCATGAAGCTCGATAGATGGCGTTGTACCACTTGGGTACGTTTCTGAATCGCGGTGGCAAGAGTCTCCGCGCATATTGTATAAGGTCTTGACCAAATTAAATTTTTTGTACTCGCTTAGAAAAGACATTGTTTTATTTTTATTTACACAAATCGTCCTCGAGCAGTTGTCAAGTGCCGAACACTATGCTGCTAATGCTATGCAACTCCAATAAACTTTTCAATACTTTTGAGTGCCATATCTGCGAACGGAGTAGGTTGTTATTTTGATAATAATCGATAGCTTGGGATGCATGAAGAAGCCTCCTCGTGTAGCGCAGTTTGTTCCGCCAGTTACTCAACTGAACGCTCGCACTCGGCGCATCCTGGACAGTCACACCAATACCCTATCTGACTGCCAAGTCTTCCCTTGCGGCTGTAGGGCTAACGCCCGCCTGGTTAGGGACCACCCTCCCGCCGGCCCTCTTTAGCAAGGGCGCTCGCGAACCGCAGCGCTGCACTGCTGACACGAACACACAATTTTGCGATTTAAAAGTTTTATTTGAGTTTTAATCACGATGGGACGGACGGAAAAGCATCACAATATCCAATATTGTGATGCTTTTCCGAATTCGTATTTACATAAACTGTTTGTAAGACTTCGCATTTTTAATACCATGCGATTTAATAACCGATTATTTAGAGATAAGTCATTTAAACGAAAATATTTTAGTGTTTTTATTTCATTACGAACCCGACTAGGTCACTTCATAATAATGCACACGTTCGGGCAGCGCCGTCGTCGTTCGGTTCCCAGACACAAATCGCTTTCCGCGCCATTTTTTACACTACGCACGACAGCCATCCCTAGTATTCACGCACACATTTGCACGTGTACAAACGTCATTTGGTTATGTAGTAGTAATAGGTAATTATTTTCTGAGCGTTGTATGGAGTGTCCGAGGCGTGCCTTCGTACGACAGGTGGTGCGATTCCTGCAAGCGGGTAGCTTATTGAGCAGAATGTATTAAGCAGCCCGATATTATCCGAAACGTCTTATTTATGGGTGGGTACAGCTGGTATTAAGCAGTGGCGTGCATTGCATATAGGCATATAAGCAGTGCCTACCTCGATATATCAACATAAGCCTGTCAATTACATTTTAGTGCGTGTGCCCCACAATTAAGAAACTCACTAAATTATCATACGTAACAGAAAACAAAATCTTCATACAAATACGCGCGGCAGTAGGCAGTCGCCGGATGGCCTACTCGGCCCCCGTACTATTCGAACATTGTAATTGGTCTTTATACGCTCAAGTTAATACGACAAAATTAAAAATACGTACATCTCACGCGTAATACCATGACGTTCGACCTTCGCAATTTATCACCCTTAAGTAGGCATGCCTACTTAAATAACCACACTTTTAACCTCACTTTTTTTTCTGATTACTGACCGCGTTTGTCTAGACTAGACTCGGCCTAGTGCCTACCTATTCTGAAAACCAATGCATGCCAATGATTAAGTAATGGTCAACAACACATGTTCTTCTGCACATCTCCGTGCGCGATGCTGTCTATGCTCCACGCGGGCAGCTCCACCTTTCCTGTATGCGTTGCGTCTTCTTCTGTGGGGGTGCCTGTATTGAAGAAAAAATAATAATTAATCATCGTCATCTGACACAAACTCAAGGTCGCTCAGCGCGCTATGGAGTTTCTTTGAAGGATAAAATCAGGAATGAAATTATCCGGAAAAGAACCGGAGTTACCGACATAGCTTGCAGAGTAAGCAAACTGAAGTGGCAGTGGGCTGGCCATGTCTGTCGAAGGACTGATGGCCGGTGGAGCAGGCGAGTCCTGGAGTGGAGACCGCGTACCGGCAAGCGTAGTGTGGGACGCCCCCCAGCTAGATGGACGGACGACCTAAAGAAGGTGGCTGGAGTACTGGATGTGGAAGGCGGAGGACAGGGTGCTGTGGCGCAGTCTGGGAGAGGCCTATGTCCAGCAGTGGACTGCGATAGGCTGAGTTGATTGATCGTCGTCTGCCTAGCATTTTCCCAACTAAGTTGGGGTCGGCTTCCAGTCTAACCGGATGCAGCTGAATACCAGTATTTTACATGGAGCGACTGCCTATCTGACCTCCACAACCCAGTTACTGGGTAATATGATACCCTTTGGTAAGACTGGTTGTCAGATTTCGGGCTTCTGACTACCCGTAACGACTGTCAAAGATCCACGAATGACAGCCGGGACCAACAGTTTAACCTGCTTTCCGAGGCACGGAGGGGTCTCGGTATGTAAAGATGGTCACCCATCCACAGACCAAACACGGCAAGCTTAGTTTAACCTGGAGGAATCAGCCACCCACGTCATCCTGGAATGCGAGGCCGTGGCTTCTCAACGTGAAGAAATCCTCGGAACAGTGAGGTCGCTCCGTGAAGCCTGCGAAGCTCCCAGGAAGCTTCTGTGCTTTTGGATGGAGCTAGGCTGGCTCTGTTAGCCAGAATCCCCACGCACAACGGACCAAATGGGAGTCTAAGTGCGGAAAAGGGAGCCCCATCATCATCATCGATTTTGGCCGTCTCGCGTTTTCGCCGTCAACCCTACTCAACATTAACATCCCCATCACAGATATAGATATATCTAGATAACGCAAGAGCACCTACTTCGCGTGCCAAAAATCGCACCAGTTTACTTACGATCGAAAATCATAAGCCGCCACATTCGCGCTCAGTCCTGCGTATTGCTGGTTGGGTGAGCGTGAGCGAGAGAGCGCGAGCTTGTGACGTCATAGTAGGTAGTCAAAAAGTGGCACGCTTAGTTTTCATACAGTTCGTGATACTTGCGTTATCTAGGTACATCTATATCTGTGATCCCCATGTATTCATCCTTACCAGTGGGTATTTTAGTGGCGT
This sequence comes from Amphipoea lucens, assembly GCA_947508005.1. Taxonomy (NCBI): domain Eukaryota; kingdom Metazoa; phylum Arthropoda; class Insecta; order Lepidoptera; family Noctuidae; genus Amphipoea; species Amphipoea lucens. The sequence continues at coordinate 11,355,476 of OX382382.1, forward strand.
CTAACTCAGCAGAGTCGTAGGACCTCAAAGAGGACACCAGGTTTGAGCTAGACAGCTTGAGGAGAGCTGCCGCAGTGGACAGGAATACTTGGTCGATTCCCTGCTGGCAAACAAACAAAATTGAATGAAATATTTGTTGGAAATTGTTAAGGCTTATCAGCAGTGATCGGAATAGGCTGAGTATATTTACCTAAACTTCGGAGAACAGAGACAGAAAGTGGAGACTTCCTAACGACGACATTTTTTTTCCCGGAATTCGGGAAAAATCTGAAACAAGTTGAAAATAAGCTTTATTTAATATGGGTAAAGGCTATTTTTAACTAAACTTGCGTTTACCAAATTTTCGGGATTTTCACGTAAAATCCCGAAATAAATAGTCGAACTTTAATTCACGTATTCCAATTATATGTAATGTATGATATAACGGTTAATTTAAGGATAGTAAATATAATTCGAATATTTATTTATAAAGTTCGACTATTTATTTCGGGATTTTACGTGATAATCCCGAAAATTTGGTAAACGCAAGTTTAGTTAAAAATAGCCTTTACCCATCTTAAATAAAGCTTATTTTCAACTTATTTAAGATTTTTCCCGAATTCCGGGAAAAAAAATGTCGTCGTAAGGAAGTCTCCACTTTCTGTTTCTGTTCTCCGAAGTTTAGGTAAATATACTCAGCCTATTCCGATCACTGCTTATCAGGGCTTATTTTTAGGGTCTGTAGTCTGTACACGGGGGTCTGTGGGCGTACACCAAAAGGTCGCTAGATGTCTAGCGAGTCCAATCCATACTAATATTATAAATGCGAAAGTGTGTCTGTCTGTTACCTCTTCACGAATCGATTTAGATGAAATTTGGTATAGAGATAGCTTGAGTCCCGGGAAAGGACATAGGACAGTTTTTATCCAGATAATCTCAAAGGATCGAAACGTATGCGGTTGAAACCGCAGGGCGCTGCTAGTGTTGAATAAAATATGATTCACGATCGTAACAAGTATGTACCTATTTAGAGATTTATAATCATTAATACAAACTTAGAGGAAGTTCATATAATCTGTGACTGTACTGCGCGCAAGTCTTCTGATCACTCTTGTTCACACTGATAATTAGCTGATCATGTAAGGCGGACGTCTCACAGTACTGCGCGCCGATGGACGCAGCGAACTGAGCCGCTTAACTGGACTGTACTGCGCGCACGTCTTCTGATCACTCTTGTTCGCGCTGATAGTTACCTGATCACGCAGTGCGGATGTCTCACAGTACTGGGCGCCGATGGACGCAGCGAACTGAGCCGCTTCACTGGACTGTACTGCGCGCATGTCTTCTGATCACTCTTGTTCGCGCTGATAGTTACCTGATCATGTAAGGTGGACGTCTCACAGTACTGCGCGCCGATGGACGCAGCGAACTGAGCCGCTTAACTGGACTGTACTGCGCGCACGTCTTCTGATCACTCTTGTTCGCGCTGATAGTTACCTGATCATGCAGTGCGGATGTCTCACAGTACTGCGCGCCGATGGAAGCAGCGAACTGAGCCGCTTCGCTGGACTGTACTGCGCGCAATTCTGATCACTCTTGTTCGCGCTGATAGTTACCTGATCATGTAAGGCGGATGTCTCACAGTACTGCGCGCCGATGGACGCAGCGAACTGAGCCGCTTCGCTGGACTGTACTGCACGCATGTCTTCTAGGTCACTCTTGTTGCCAACTACTGATAGGACCATTGCTTCGGGGACGTTACTGGAATTTGAGAAATATTATTGTTTTTATAGGCGATATTTTTATCCGCCCGTTTGCACGCACCACAAATCCCCATTTCTAAATCACACGAGTTCACACGACAGATTTATATCGACGGTTCCCCGGCTATTTGATCTAAGCGGCATTTTTTGGGAAATTGAGTTATGCCGTTGTACTAATAAGCTATGGTAGCATGCGACCACGGGAAAGTACTTTCTTGTTTCATCCTTTTCAGTAGTCGGGTTTTAGTTTTTAAACTTTTTTTTATTTAATTATTTTGGGGCTTATTTCAGTAATAGTCATATTTTTTAAATGTGCTAATTAAGCCCTTTCATTTGATACCCAAAATATTTATTTTTGAATTCATTAGTTTATGTCCTCTAGAGCGCTATATTGAATTTAGTGTTACGTCATATGTAACGATAGGCTATGGCCTATAACCAGCGGACGGTCAAGACGCTTCTAAGTAAGTACCTCATTTGTAAAATTATTATAAGTACTTTTTAAGTTATGAGGGAACAGATGAACATACATACATACCGGTCAAAATCATAACCCTTCTTTTTGCTTCGGCGTAGTCGGGTAACACGATCAATAAAAAAGGCCGCGATGGTATATGTTTATCTCCTAAGGATAAGTCACAGTGACCATTTTTATCTTTTACATATTACAAAAAAAATATGGGTTATTTACCAAGCTATTTTAAACAATACAGTATTATTCCTTATCCAATTAAATACATTAGATACGTTGTGCATTTCATGTAGATCAAAATTGCCCTTTACAGAATGAATCATCATCATCATCATTTCAGCCGAAAGACGTCCACTGCTGGACATAGGCCTCCCCGAAGCACCTCCAAATCGACCGGTTTTGCGCTTCTTGCATCCAACGAGCTCTCACAAGGTCGTCGGTCCACCTTGTGGGAGGCCTTCCAACGCTACGTCTTCCGATACGCGGTCGCCACTCCAGAACCTTTCGGCCCCATCGGCCATCTGTTCTGCGAGCAATGTGCCCACTGCCACTTAATTTTGGCAATTCTTCGGGCTATGTCGGTTACCTTGGTTCTCCTGCGGATCTCTTCATTTCTGATTCGATCACGTAGAGAAACTCCGAGCATAGCCCTCTCCATTGCCCTTTGGGTGACTTTCAGCCTTCTAATAAGGCCCGTTGTGAGAGACCACGTTTCAGTGCCATATGTCATCACCGGCAACACGCACTGACACTGCGGTATGTGGGACGAGAAGATATTGCGTAGCTTCCCGAACGCTGCCCAGCCGAATATACATACATACATACATAATCAGCCTATAACGTTCCCACTGCTGGGACACAGGCCTCCTCTCTGTGAGAGGGAGTGGGCCGTAATCCACCACGCGGGCCCAGTGCGGATTGGTGGATGTCACATGTCTTCGAATTTTTGGTTCTAGGACATGCCGGTTTCCTCACGATGTTTTCCTTCACCGTTTTGAGTGCAGTGGTGATGAAATAATTTACACAAAGTAAAGCGCCTGTCGGGGTTCGAACCTACGACCTACAACTTGTAAGTCGCGGCTGATACCACTGGGCCACCACTGCTCTCTCAACCTAATATACCGAATGAATATCTTAGAAGTTATCAGAGATTTAAAAAGCGGGGGCAGAGCAGCTGGGGGCGGCACGAAGTTTGCCAGGTCAGCTAGTGATCAGTAAACTACATACCTCTGCAACTCCTTGACCCATCCTTTTATGGCCGCAAAACTGTTGACACTAGTAATATCAAATACTAGTAGCGCAGCGTTAGCGTTTCTGTAGTACATTGGCGCCATTGAACGAAACCGCTCCTGACCAGCTGTGTCCCATACCTGGAATATTATGAAGAAGATATTATTAACCACTAGCTGCGCACCGCGGTTTTTCCCGCATAAGTGTCGATCCCGTGGGAATATCGGGATAAAAAGTATCCTATGTGTTAATCCAGGGTGCCAGCTACCTCCAAACCAAATTTTATCAAAATTGGTCCAGCCGTTTGAGCATGAAGAAGTAACAAACACACACACACACACAATATTAGTGCCAATAGTGCCAAAGAGCGATGGAGCGCAGCATCCTCGGTGTAAAAAGACAGGACAAACTTCGGAACACCATGCTGCGTACCATGCTGCGTTCTCACAAACTTTCGCCTTTATAATATTAGTGTGATAGTGTGATTCTATGAAAGTGGCACCGGTAACTGAAAAGTTGTGTGGAAATCGGTTGTCATGTGTTACGGAGGAATGAGGAAAACTTCGTGAGGAAAGATTTGAGTATGAATGACGATGGCTATAAGAGTAGGGGAAGACCAAAGAAACGATGGATGGACTGTGTGAATGATGATATGGTTAGGAAGGGGGTGACTACCGAGATGACGACTAATAGAGAAGTATGGAAGAAAAAGACATGTTGCGGCGACCTCAAATAAATTGGTATAAGGGCAGGAAAATGATGATTCATCATCATCTGCCTTTTTAACCGACTTCAAAAAAAGGAGGAGGTTCTCAATTCGTCGGAATCTTTTTTTTTTATGTATGTTCCCCGATTTCTCGAAGACGCCTAGACTGATTTGGAAAATTTTTCTTTTGTTGGAAAGGGTTATACTTTCCAAATGGTTCCATGAAAATTTTATCGAAATCGGACAAGCGGTTTTTGAAAAATCAACAATAATCTAAAAATTTATCTACATTGTCTACATTAACGATCTTTTTGTTTAGTTTTTCGTGGGGTAGTTACAACTAAAAAGTGAAGAATAAAAACTTTTTTACGTCGAAAATTTCCGAAATTAAAGTTATTTATCACTTCGTAGTGTTTTTTTTAAAAGTCGGTTGTTTTTTTTTTGTAAAAAAGTTTTTTCCCAACTACATTGGGGTCAGCTTCAAGTCTAATCGGATGCAGCTGAATACCAGTGTTTTACATAGAGCGACTGCCTATCTGACCTCCTCAACCCAGTTACTGGGTAATACGATAACCCTTGATAAGACTGGTTGTCAGACCGAAAGTCTGATGATTGTAAACCATTCTATCTAAATATAGAAGGTGTTTTTTTATAAGTATCCAAACGATGGGACACTTAATATCGTGCCCTGCGTGTCCTGTCAGCTGCACGTTACAGGAACTGATGGACGCTAGTGATGGCGCCAAACAAGTGGCCGAATTCTGGGCCGAGTACATTTAGATTGCCATCGACACGCTAAGAAGAAGAAGTATCCCATAACTCTAGGGTATGAAAGGGTATCAAAGAATCAACTGGCATATGAATTATTTTTCAATTACGTATAAAAAATTTTTGTTTAAATTTTTCATACAAAATAATTCGACAGTCACGATTATTAAATGTAAGAACGAAGTCGTGGGCAGAAGCTAGTATTATATTAATTGATTTGTAGATTTTGTGGTGATTTAATTCCAAGGAAAAATCCACAGTAACGACTTCTATTATCATCCACGTAATGCCAAGTCATCAAGTGTGCTAAACAGGATTATCGGATTCACACCATTTAGGAAGGCTACCGTCTCTTTAAGAGCCTATACTACCTCAGCTAAAATTCACTCTTTATCTCGCTCATACGATACTGCTCGCTGAGTGAGTGAGAGCGAGACAGAGTGCGGTGCTGGGCGGCAGGCAGCGCCAATAGTTTAGGTATTTGCTTTTTACAGTGAAAATAATGGTAATTATAAAAAAGTAAATAACATAAGACCTGCTTTAAAGTAAGTTCAGTTAGTATGCAAAGTTTCATGACCTAATTTGAAGTATTTTTTGAATACCAGCGGTTTATTGTTCGGGTTAGAGGTAACTTTGGATTTATTTTCTATCGAGAAAATTTTATGGAATCGTGTTTTCGTCTAACATAAGACTTAGCATTAATCCTCAACTTTACCATATATTTATTTCAAAATTAATGGTGCAGTATTTTCGACATAGCGGAGGATCACGCTAAGCCATTTGAGGTAGTATAGGCTCTTAAAACGTCTCACGCTACCGACAGCGTGCGGTGACGTCACGACGGATGATCGACACACCGCCGCGCGCCGGCTGCCAATTTGCCAAAACGTTCGTTGCCGCCGTCGCACCTGGCAGCCGCGGGCGGCGTGCGAGCGAGACCGCGCCCGTGTATGTACGAACACAGCATTTGGCCGTCGTCGGTGACGGACGGCTACACGTCGCCGGTCGCGGTGAGCGTGTGGCACAGAGTACTATAATAATACGGCAGGCGTGTGGTCAGATAGATCGTAGCCCTAGGGCCTGCCCTCACTGGCGTCACGGCACGGCAAGGGATTTTTATGAAACGAATAAGAATATATAACTTAAATGTATGACTACTGTTCTAAAGATATGCGCAACTAGCTGCGCCCTGCGGTTTCACCCGCATAAGTTTCGATCCCGTGGGAATATCGGGTACAAAAAGTAGCCTATATGTTAATTTTATCAAAATTGGTCCAGCCGTTTGAACGTGAAGAAGTAACAAACATATAAACACAAACACTCGCAAACTTTCGCCTTTATAATATTAGTGTGATTTTTAGAGTCACGCGCTCAGAATGCTACCAAAAGTCCAAAATGTCTGGTTTTAATAAAGAGATCATGACCCCTCGAGATTGTTTTGGCGTTTCTTATCAAATAACGTAAAAACATTTTTGAAGTGAAAACTTCTTTAGCGGCGTTGAACACTTTTTGTAATGGGTAAAAAATGTTAAACTCGCGTCAGGGCATCGCGTCAGGACACGTGACCGTCAGGAGAGATTCCCCCCCCCCACATCTCTTTCTACGGCGGCGCCAACCGAAGTGAACCAAGTGAGACACGATAATGGATGGATGGATGGTGATGGTGATGGTGATGTGATGGCGATGGTGATGGTGATGGCGATGGTGATGGTGATGTGATGTGATGTGATGGTGATGGTGGACGCGGACGTGGATGGACAGCTGATGGCTCGACCGTCTGTGTAGTAGCCACACTGCTGTGTATTCGTGTATATAAAGTGTTTCAAAAAATGGAAATTGAACAAAGTGCATCGATTAATGAAAAAAGTGACGCAGAAATAGTGAAAAACACTTAGTTATATTAATTCAATTCATAATTGATTTATTTCAACGTTAATATTCAAGTTTTCACTTCTGCCGGCACTCCCGGAGTGTAACCCGTTTTTTTTTTATAGATCTCTTCAACAATGTTGAACGTTTAGCAGTTACATCTCCAATCTGCCGACCCTTTTCCCAAGCATGTTGGGGTCAGCTTCCAGTCTAACCAGATGCAGCTGAATACCAGTATTTTATATGGAGCGACTGCCTATCTGACCTCCACAACCCAGTTACTGGGTAACACGATACACCTTGGTAAGAATGGTTGTCAGATTCGGGCGTCTGACGACCCGTAACGACAGTCAAAGATCCACAAATGACAGCCGGGACCACGTGCTTTCCGAGTCACTCAGTATGTAAATCCATTCCATTCACAGACCAACCGCGGCAAGCGTAGCTTAACCTGATCAATCGACCAAGGCGGCTGTTATACGAGTACTTAATTTTAAAAAAAACAGGCACTCCGGGAGGGCCGACAGAAGTGAAAACAAAACACAAACAGAATAATTTGCCATCACTCACTGACATATCGGAAATACATTAAAACTGAGTACATCCCGAGGACAGCCGAACGAATCCGAAGCGGTGTCGGTTACGGTAACAGTGGCGCGTATTCAATGGTTTTCCCCATCTCAAAAAATGCCCAGCCCGCCTAAAGAAGGTTTCACTTCAAAAATCAATTACCTGTAGTTTGACCCTGGCATTCTCCAGATTAATATTGCAGGTGAAGAAGGAGGCTCCTATCGTGGGTGAGATGTGCTTTGAAAACATCTTGCCGATGTACCGGACTACCAGGCTGGTCTTGCCTACTCCTGGAACAGAAGCATGGTAACGATTAGCATTTATTTTAAGCAGGGTTCGCCGATATAGAGGATACATTTTTAACCGGTGCGCAAACTATACAGACTAAATTTTCCAAGTGGGCGTGGATGGCCAAATTCTAAACTATGAGGAATAGCGAAAAGTACTCAAAGGAGTCGCGGGCTTGATTTTGATGAGAACTAAAACTGCATCATTGGATTAAAAAAAAAAAAAAAAAATAATAATTATATATTTTTTTAATAATTATCAATAATTAATTAATTTTATTATTTGATTTAAGATAAATAAATAAAATCTATATTTCTAGCCAGGAATCGAACCTGTTGATTTTGAAAAAAAAAAAAAAACACATACTGTATTATTACACCATTCGATAGTGTCGCTAATAAGGATCGAATTCTGGGAAGTACTGACATACGGCAAACTAAAGGAAAGAGCTCATTTTTAACAAAATACTTCTGTTCAATTCAAAAATCCAATGATGCAGTTTTAGTTTTCATCAAAATCGAGCCCGCGACTCCTTTGAGTACTTTTCGCTACTCCTCATATGTAGTTTCGGATTTGGCCATCCACGCCCACTTGAAAAATTCACCCTGTATAGTATAAGAAGCGGGGTAACTGTGTAACACACTATCAGCTTGTACTATTTATTCTGTGCTATCAGTAGCAATGGATTTTATTTTGACAGTTCAACAAATTTCATTGTGATATTTACGTTATTGAGCAGACAAATTTTTCGAACATATGAAGCAATGGATTAGCAATATCCTTCAAAATGATTCAGATTGAGATTGATAGTGAACGCAATTACTCCGCTGAACCCATGCGGTATATCAGAGGGGCAATTCTCGTAATTTTAAGAACGTTCACAGTCTGATGTCACTCTCAATTTGTCAAAAATACCTTTACTTTCACTACGTTTTTGACATTTGTTTTTCGCCGCGATGAGACTGCGACTAGATTTTTAACCGACGAAAAAACGGAGGAGGTTATCAAATCGACGCGTATATATTTTTTTTTTATGTATGATCAATTGATCACGCATAACTTTTTACAGAGCAGTCCGATTTTGATAATTCTTTTTTGATTGGAAAGTATATACCCCGAAGTTGGTCCCATATAAATTTGGAAGAAAAAATCCAACCCTAAGGGTAGGAAAACAGGGGATGATTGATTGTTCACTCACTGATTGTAATGTATGACCACGCATAACTTTTTACAGAGTAGTCCGCTTTTTGATAATTGTTTTTTTTTTAACGTTTTAAATTAATTATTAATTGAGTACGAGAATTGGCATTATGCAAAGAAGTGGGTCAGCAACCAAAATGGCTTGAACGACCAAAACTTTAGGAGCGACCAGTTTTAACGATTAATAATACATACCTACTACCCATTTAAATAATGACAGCAAAACTAGGACTGGTTTGGTTTATCTTCGATGACTCACACATTCATGCTACTTAACCGATTTGTGACCGGTTTACTAAGCCATCCACCTGCCTAGCCTTCTCCTAACTATGTTGGGGTCGGCTTCCAGTCTAACCGGATGCAGCTGAATACCAGTATTTTACATGGAGCGACTGCCTATCTGACCTCCACAACCCAGTTACTGGGTAATACAATACCCTCTGCCCCCTGGTAAGACTGGTTGTCAGATTTTTGGGCTTCTGACGACCCGTAACGACTGTCAAAGATGAATGACAGCCGGGACCAACGGCTTAACGTACTTTCCGAAGCACGGAGGGTTCTTGGTATGTAAAGATGGTCACTCATCCACGGACCAACCGCGGCAAGTGTAGCTTAACCTGATCGATCGACCCGTGCGGCTGTTATTACTTAGCCATTTTTTAGAAGCCTATTTTAACCTTGGGGTATTAGAATTGTTAGAACCAGCTGAATCCGGAATTAGTCAAGCGAAAAATTACTTCCTCATTTCTCTAGTGATCGCAAACGCGACTGCAGTCGTCACCTCCAGCAGTTCCAGCACTACACATTATCAATCACAATTTGCATAATTTTGAAGGATATTGCTAATCCATTACTTCAAAATAATATGTTCGAAAAAACAACAGACTTCAAAAAAAACACTACAGCCGTGCGATTCTGTAACCGTCTCACCGTGAAAAGTTAGGCGAAGTGAGCGTGGAGTGAGCTATCAGTGTCATCCCACCTGATACTAGGGATTGACCAAGCCTACATTTACAATCATAATCGAGATTTTAATAATAGATTTTATGCTAAGTCTATTGATCATTTTATATATTTTCAAAGCTAGTATTTTAGTGGTCAAAACATTAATATTTCATGGGGTTTTACAATAAAATAGCAAAACAGAAACTTAGCCAGAAACTCAATGTTGTTTTTTTTTTCTTTTTTTCCTAGACTGACTAGTCAATACAGCCTGAGGCGCGAGCGCGTCACGCAAGTATTCACTTCACCCGAATCACGACATTAAATGTCGAGAATCGGGTGAAGTGAACACTTCACGCCGCGCTTGCGCGTTAGTCACTGTCATTATCACATAGAAGATTATTTTGATGTGGATTGCGTGAAGTGTTCACTTCACTCGATTCACGACATTTAATGTCGTGAATCGAGTGAAGTGAACACTTCACGCCGCGCTTGCGCGTTGGTCACTGTCATTATCACATTGTAGATTATTTTGATGTGGATTGCGTGAAGTGCTTGCGCGTTAGGCGCTGTCATTAATATTAAATTCAGTTTTTATTTATTTATTTCTATAATTGACGACCATGGTCGTAAGCCTGTTCGTAATCGAGTTCAGAAATTAGTTCCTATTTATTTCAACGCTTTTAGATATTATGTCTAAATCCAACCGTGTTTGTACATTTAAAAAGTCAGTTGTGTGCATTTTGTTTTCAACAATTAACCAGATTTTGTATTAACTAGTTACAGACTACTTATTTAACCTGTAACGCGTGCAAATATAACATTATTGTAGATAGATACTAAATAACTAAGATCCGTATTTTTCATGCACGGTCAAGCGGCGCGCGTCGCCCATGATTGGCGAGTGGCGACGAAACCGTAGCCAATGAGCGACGCGCGCGAAGTGATGTTGCCATGGTTACCGTGGAGTGAAATATGGAACATTCCGAATCGCACTGTAATCGATTACAACGTGCTTACACTTTGACCCCAATTATTCTGTATGGTATAAATTACCTATTATTCCCCGCATAATCTTACCATGCCGTACGGTTATCAAGAGTGGTATTTTGACAGTTCAAACCGGTTTCGTTAAACTAACATGGCATTTTCGAAATTGTGTTTCCGGCTACAGTCGCCACCTTACCAAAGGATAAGAAATTCGTGGTGTAAAAAAACAAACAAATAAATACTATAATCTAACCGTGAGTAAATAATCAAGTGAAATAGTTTTGACTCTCAGCTGCCATAGTGGTGATTAAATCTAAATGGGAACGCAAATTATTTATGTGAGAGTTGTGGGCGATGATGGCCTAATTCGGAATGATCCATATATCACGCAGCGCACTGCGCATGCGTGCATGCGTGTCAAGCGTCGTAGTCGTTAGTATCAAGTGAACTTTTTTTTTGCTTTCATGCCATTGACGACCATGTACAACTCGTTTATAGAGAGTAGTATATTCCTTGATGTAGAATGTACATAAGCCTGTACGTATTCGAGTACAGTGACAATAATTAGTTCCTAATTATTTAATGCTGTTAGAGATTTTAATGTCTAATGCCCGGTTTCTGAAGAATTCTTAAACGGAGTTTAAACTTTCAATAGTTGTTGATTCGACATAATTATCTATTTAAGCGAATTCCTTCCTTATGCTCGGTTTTGAGGTTCTCAGATAAACCCTCGATAATAATTCACTCGACTTTTAAGCTAAATTCTTCCTTAATGACGTGTTCAGAAACACGATATCGAACCAATAATCACTATCGGATGGATAAACTCCGTTTAAAAACCTCAGAAACCGACCATAAATCCAACTGTTTTTGTACATCGAAAAAGTAAATTTAGTCAGCCTACATTTAAGATATAACATAAGAAATTGTGCTGTGTGTAATTGCAAAAAGATTTTAGATGAATTTCTACTTCAAATTGATTATGTTAACACAGAAAAGCTATTAGTAAGCCTATCATAAATACAAACAAACAGCTCGTATTCACACACATTCAGTCACATACATCTATTACATTTACACACTACATCGTTCAAACATCAACACAACATCTTCTCTTAAACAAATTTTTGTCTAAATATTTTGCATATACTTATTTTTTTTTCTGATTTTACCCACCTTACGATTTGTAGTAATGATAGCATTGTAATAATTATTACTGAACTACCTGCATAATGTTTTAAAATACTAGGTTCACTGATTGAGTATGTGATTGTCGGAGAACGAGGAGGACTGACCTACCGTGATACAGTTTTTACTAGTACGGAGGTCAGTGTGAATTACTCTCTAACAACCATATACGTTAGTCATTCGTTATGAGATCTTATGTTATTCTTATTTATCTTTATTCTTTTATATATATATTATATTTTCCTAAGGTTGTTATTGTGCTGCTAGAAATAAATGTTTTTTTGTTTGTTTGTTTTATTCAGTGTATGGTGTAATGTTCGTATACATGAGTACATAATACGTAAAAGCACATATAGGTTTTTTTTATATCATCTCTAGGTAAATACCATAAATGCCATAAATATTTAGGCATATTATTAATCTAGTGACGATTGCTGTTAGGACACACAAATTGCATTATTCATGTATATGCATGTTTTGGGCTGTCTAATTTTAGTTTTGCTGTATACTGTTTACACACTGTGTCTACGTTTCTCAGCCAACTCTCCTGTCGCAGATCTGCTGAAAGAAATTACTAAGTAAATGATGAAAGCAGTTCCTCTATCTTTATGTAGTTTACTTTATTATGTATTTAGTGTGTACATAAATAAATATATTACATTTTTTAATTTGTATCACATTAAAAAAAATTGCTAATACATTTTTTCTACTGAGTCGGCTGCTTCCTGAGGTGCAACTTCTTAATGCCGGGAACGGAGGGACATTGGATGTGTGTCGGCTGCACCCCCACTGCAAAAAGCTGGAAATAATGGTAATAATTTGTTACTAAGTATTTGATTTATTTAATTCCTACACATCAGCACATCTGCAGCTAATGTATTTACTTTCAATAAGAATAGCGGTATGATTTATTAAGAACAGCGTCTGATCAAATAAAATCAATTGAATGGGCCAATATTATTACTATATATTTAGAGCACAACGAGTTTCTACATTTCTTAATTCCATGCTCCGTGCCTGTCTGTGTCCCAATTTATTTGTTCCCTATTGTGTTTATCAAAAATAGTGTGTTAAATAATGAATACTTGCCTCAGACCGCCACGCATGACACAGCCGGGAGCGATGTGATCAAATCAAATAGAGGCAGTGTTCTTTTATTGTCTTCTGTCCCTTTAATGACTTAGCAACTGCAGGGTCGATAAGGCTCATCTGCTGAAAGGTAGAATATATCAGATTAATAAAATTCACTTGCTTTTGTGTACCTATACTTTTGTGTTTTTATTTTAAGTTATCCTATGTTGTCCCACAGCTGGGCACGGTCTCCCCCATACTTTTCCAGTTTTCCTTATGTTGTGCCTTCTTCGGCCAATTGGTCAGGAACGTGTCAGTGACGACGCCCGCCTTGTCTTCAGGCAACCTTTGTTACTGATTGACACACGTCTGTGACATGCCTACGTCTTTTACATTAGTTACATATTATTATCATCAAGTCGGTACTATTTTGGCATACCTGACAGACCACCACTCGTCCTTGCATAGCTAACCACCTGACTGATCATCTAATTCATATACCTAATTATGAACAGTAACACAGGAACTGTGGAGTAGATAGAGGAATTCATTTATAAATTAGAAAAACTTTCACCAATGGGTACATGCCGACATTATGTCATATTTCTATCACATTCACCATTATAATATCGTGCTAGCCATTGTCACTGAAAAACTAATTCAAAGTAGGTACTAAGATAAAACTTTCATTTGTTTATTTACAATTATTTATTTTGAAACTGCAGACAAAAAGTTTATTTTGTATCGGAAAGCCCCATAGACAGCAGTAGACAGCACATGTTCACCACAGATGATGAATATTAGTTAGTCATTTTTTTCTATCGATAAATAGAAAAGTCACTGACAAACTTTAATCACAGAATACTTAAAATTCAAAGTATGACGACCCACTGACCTAAGTACTAAATTCAAACAAAGAACCAACAGTGTTGTCAAAAATTTTTTGATAAAAGAGACGTTCAATAGATGTATGGGGCTTGGTACTAAAATAATTGAAAATTTAAACAGCTTTCTGAGCTTTATAGGCTGAAAGAGGGTAATTATTTTAATGTCTTATGGCGTTTTTTTTTAAACAAGTGTTGAAAAATAAAATGCTTGCATCATTACATTACAAACCGCTAGATTTACGCGGTCACCGATCGGTGACGACCGGCGCGCACCCGTCAGGCCCCACGGTCACCGATCGGTGACACCCGATTCACGCGGCTTCAACCTCTATTATTACTGTGAATTAAGGTCTAATATCCTGTGCAACAGTTTGAGTCTATGGTCCGGTAGATAAACTAATCGACTAAATGATTCAAAACGAAAAATATGGGTTGGCAATATTGGAAAAAAAAAGTTAAAAATAGACTTTACGATTCTTAATGGCAGCTGCAGTGCGTGCTGTTTTGTTATGATTTTATGATGCTACGTTGTTTATTTTAATAGTTTTTGTGTAAAATCGACGTTAAGTGGATGAATATTCGTTTATAACATATTATACGTCCTTGTAGATAATATTTGCACGAAATAACATCACAATCAATCGATAAACCTTTTTTTTTGGTCAAACTAAATTTTACGTAAGTACTTCAAGAAAACCTTATGATTTTACAATTGTAGTGGTATATTTTTACAAGATATAGGTAGTTATCAGTCAATAAAGGTTTATGTAGTATCCTAGTAACACGTTTTTAATTAGAAACAACTCAATATGACAAAGGTTGCCTGAAGACAAGGCGGGCGTCGTCACTGACACGTTCCTGACCAATTGGCCGAAGAAGGCACAACATAAGGAAAACTGGAAAAGTATGGGGGAGACCGTGCCCAGCTGTGGGACAACATAGGATAACTTAAAATAAAAACACAAAAGTATAGGTACACAAAAGCAAGTGAATTTTATTAATCTGATATATTCTACCTTTCAGCAGATGAGCCTTATCGACCCTGCAGTTGCTAAGTCATTAAAGGGACAGAAGACAATAAAAGAACACTGCCTCTATTTGATTTGATCACATCGCTCCCGGCTGTGTCATGCGTGGCGGTCTGAGGCAAGTATTCATTATTTAACACACTATTTTTGATAAACACAATAGGGAACAAATAAATTGGGACACAGACAGGCACGGAGCATGGAATTAAGAAATGTAGAAACTCGTTGTGCTCTAAATATATAGTAATAATATTGGCCCATTCAATTGATTTTATTTGATCAGACGCTGTTCTTAATAAATCATACCGCTATTCTTATTGAAAGTAAATACATTAGCTGCAGATGTGCTGATGTGTAGGAATTAAATAAATCAAATACTTAGTAACAAATTATTACCATTATTTCCAGCTTTTTGCAGTGGGGGTGCAGCCGACACACATCCAATGTCCCTCCGTTCCCGGCATTAAGAAGTTGCACCTCAGGAAGCAGCCGACTCAGTAGAAAAAATGTATTAGCAATTTTTTTTAATGTGATACAAATTAAAAAATGTAATATATTTATTTATGTACACACTAAATACATAATAAAGTAAACTACATAAAGATAGAGGAACTGCTTTCATCATTTACTTAGTAATTTCTTTCAGCAGATCTGCGACAGGAGAGTTGGCTGAGAAACGTAGACACAGTGTGTAAACAGTATACAGCAAAACTAAAATTAGACAGCCCAAAACATGCGTATACATGAATAATGCAATTTGTGTGTCCTAACAGCAATCGTCACTAGATTAATAATATGCCTAAATATTTATGGTATAAGGTTTGTATATTGTACGTGTAGTTTATCTAGAGATGATATAAAAAAAAACCTATATGTGCTTTTACGTATTATGTACTTATGAAAACGAACATTACACCAATCACTGAATACTTGCTTAGCACGATTTCTTATATTATATTATATTGTCTGAAATGTAGGCTGACTAAATTGACTTTTTCGATGTACAAAAACAGTTGGATTTAGACATTAAAATCTCTAACAGCATTAAATAATTAGGAACTAATTATTGTCACTGTACTCGAATACGTACAGGCTTATGTACATTCTACACCAAGGAATATACTACTCTCTATAAACGAGTTGTACATGGTCGTCAATGGCATGAAAGCAAAAAAAAAGTTCACTTGATACTAAATTACTAACGACTACGACGACACGCATGCGCAGTGCGCTGCGTGAAATATGGATCATTCCGAATTAGGCCATCATCGCCCACAACTCTCACATAAATAATTTGCGTTCCCATTTAGATAAATCACCACTATGGCAGCTGAGAGTCAAAACTATTTCACTTGATTATTTATTCACGGTTAGATTATAGTATTTATTTGTTTGTTTTTTTACACCACGAATTTCTTATCCTTTGGTAAGGTGGCGACTGTAGCCGGAAGCACAATTTCGAAAATGCCACTTTAGTTTAACGAAACCGGTTTGAACTGTCAAAATACCACTCTTGACAACCGTACGGCATGGTAAGATTATGCGGGGAATAATAGGTAATTTATACCATACAGAATAATTGGGGTCAAAGTGTAAGCACGTTGTAATCGATTACAGTGCGATTCGGAATGTTCCATATTTCACTCCACGGTAACCATGGCAACATCACTTCGCGCGCGTCGCTCATTGGCTACGGTTTCGTCGCCACTCGCCAATCATGGGCGACGCGCGCCGCTTGACCGGTTAAGGTGAATGTGACATGGCAGACCGCGAAATTTAAATTTTCTTACGTTTTTTGCAATTTGCAGATCAGTGTCAGGTTGTATCTTGATCAAAATGTGATTTGCGACTATAATAGACATGTATTTACAGAATCATAGTCATTAGAATCATTAATATATCTCCTTATGTTAGATTTCTACCATAAACACTTTTCCATATGAGATTTGTTCTTAACGATAGAAATCTAACTTAAAAAGATGTATTAATGATTGTAATTATTATTATTATTTTTGTGGTGTACAATAAAGTATATATAAATAAATAAATAATAATAATATTAATGTTTTGACCACTAAAATACTAGCTTTGAAATTATATAAAATGATCAATAGAATTAGCATAAAATCTATTATTAAAATCTCGATTATGATTGTAAATGTTTGCTTGGTCAATCCCTAGCATCAGTGGGATGACACTGACAGCTCACTTCACGCAAGTTTTCACGGTGAGATTTTTACAGAATCGACCGGCAGTCTACAAAGTGATAAATAAATGGCCTTCCAATGCATATTAAGAGCATTGTTTATATTATTAGCTGTAAGTTTCCCGAATAGAATAAAAAATAAAATAACTTTAATTTCGGAAGTCGGTGTCGTTGGTTCAGCATTTTCGTTTTTGGAGACCGACTTTCGAAAGGATCTTGGTCATTTTGGACTAAGAAAAAACAGAACTTACATTGTTAATGTAATTATTAGATATGCAAATAAAACAACGTTTGTTTCATCAAGAGACGTTTTTTTAAAATTACTAGTCCACCAAGCATGTTAGGAGCGTGGCCATGATCCTTAAAAAAATTTTGGTGTGGAGCTACACGCTTTTAAAAGTTTGGTGGGGATTATTCCCATCCTTGTCGCGCGGTACTGACGATGTATGTGGCCGCTAGTATCACGGGTGAATTTACATAGTCGTGACGTCACTTGTATGCTATGACAATCATTCATGATAGTGCCGCCTTTGTCTAGCAGTCATTTTATAAAACGTTTATTTTATAACTTGGTAATTTTTTAAGCTTTTAGAATTTTTGTAGTATTGGTTTCACTATTTTCAACCTTTTAACCGCTTGTGTCGCATTTATCCGACACATATTTCCGTGCCCCTACCGCTCGTGTCGTATTTCTGCGACAGAGAACATGCATGATTTTTTCGTTCTATTTTCTGCGGTACAACTAAAACCATTATTAAATAGAGAAAAAACTTTTTGACTATTTTGTAATCGATACAAAGATTTCTCCTCCTTATTTATTGTAGGAATCATTTTATCGATTTGTAGCCGGCGCGCTAGGGACACGGCAATTGATATTTAGCCAAAATATTTTTTTAGCAATATTTCATCATCCCTATTCTACATTCCAATCACCTGAGAGATGCTGACTGATGACTGTTACTGAAAACGAAACTTTAGCAAAACCATCTTATCTCAACAAACCAACCTCGCACTTCTCGGTCAATCTCCTGACGCAATTCAGCAAGCATGCAATACTGAAGATAAACGTTATTGACATTATAATCAAGACTATTTATTACTGTGAATGACTACCGTGCGTTATCTCTTATCAGATTAGATTAAGCCGAAGAGGGTAGACAGCAAGAAATCTTTTGTTTGACAAAAATGTGCGATAAAATTGCAGTCTACAGGGTGAAATTGAATTCATGGGCATCCTTTTAAGAGGTCATTGTAATCATCATTATGAACAACTTTTACTATGGGACCAAACCTCAAATCGCGGAAAAAAATCAGCTCTTCCCTACATTTTGACGAGTTATGTGAACATAAATGCAAGGAACAGCTGATTTTATTTTCGCGATTTTAGGTTTAGTCCCATAGTAAAAGTTGTTCATAATGATGAGTACAATGACCCCTTAAAAGGATGCCCATGAATTTAATTTTACCCTGTATAGTTCGTTTTTTAATCCCAGAGACTAATCTGACAGGTGTAATGTCAAACTTCTAAAAAGACTTAATGTCAGATTAGTCTCTGGGATTAAAAAAACGAACTATAACACACTGACAAATAAAATTGCGCAATTCGATTTTGCTTGACTCAGCGCCGAGTTGAAAATCTAACAGTGCCATATATTTAAAACATTTAGGTGTCGCGAAAATGGTGAAGGGCAAATAGGCGTTATTTTTAAAAGCCCTTTCCATCTTGAGACGATTAGACAAACGGAGATATTAAGAATAGAATGAAATTGAATACCTTTTACGGAAGCATATACAGGGTGTCCCTGGAAGTATGGATCAAATCGAATAGGGGCGTGGGCAAAGTCATTTCCAAACTTTTTAACCCTGAGAATGTCAGTGAACTTTTATACGGTTCTAAAGTTATGACCGATTTTTTTTTTTTTCAATCACTTCGCTTAGTGTTCAAAGATTATTAATCATAAAAAAATACTATCAGGGCTATCTAAAAAAAAAAAAAATTGATAGCCCTGATAGTTTTCACGAATTCGATCTTTCTTCTCTTTTTTTTAGTATTTTTTTTTGTATTTCTTTTTTGCTAAAACTTTTGGAAATGACCTTGCCCACGTCCCTATTCGATTTGATCCATACTTCCAGGGACACCCTGTATACGAATCGCATCTTGAAAGGTTTTACTATTGTGTAGCTTCTAAAGCTCGTTCAATGTATTTTTAGCTCCTGGCATTCATCATTTGCCTAGCCTTTCCTCAACTATTTTGGGGTCGGCTTCCAGTCTAACCGGATGGATCTGAATACCAGTATTTTACATGGAGCGACTGCCTATCTGACCTCCACAACCCAGTTACTGTGTAATACGATACCGCTTGGTAAGACTGGTTGTCAGACTTTCGGGCTTCTGACTACCCGTAACGACTGTCAAAGATCCACGAATGCCAGCCGGGACCAACGGCTTAAAATGCTTTCCGAGGACGCGGACGAAGTTGCGGGCAGAAGCTAGTCCATACTAATATTATAAACTAGCTGCGCCCCGCGGTTTCACCCGCGTAACTTTCGATCCCGTGGGAATATCGGGATAAAAACTATCCTATGTCCTTTCCCGGGACTCAAACTATCTCTATACCAAATTTCATCGAAATCGGTTCAGTAGTTTAGGCGTGAAGAAAAGACAGACAGACAGACAGAGTTACTTTCGCATTTATAATATTAGTTTGGATTAGTAAGTAACTCTGTCTGTCTCTCTGTCTGTATGTTACCTTTTCACGCCTAAACCGCTGAACCGATTTGATGAAATTTGGTAGAGATAGGTTGAGTCCCGGGAAAGGACATAGGATACTTTTTATCCCGATATTCCCACGGGATCGAGACTTGCGCGGGTGAAACCGCGGGGCGCAGCTAGTATAATATATATTTGCAGAACGGTACTGCTTCGTTGCTTCCATATCCATTGCAGCAACAGTGTTCAGGTAAGATCTCAGTATCTCCCTTGACCAACATTCATACGAGTATATAGCCAAGTAAGAAGGTAGGTATCATATAGCAGGCTTGCGCGTTCCGGTTTAACGCTCCGCCGGGCTGATTTCTAAGACAGAATTATCTAGGTAATATTATAAATCAGAAAGTGAGTCTGTTTCGAGTTTGAGTTGAAAACTTTCTTTGATTATCTTGATCACGTCAGAGTTGCAAGTAAAATTCAAATTTTCTTAATTTTTTTTTTTGCAATTTGCAGGTTATTTATTTATTTTAATACTTCAAGCACATAAATGTACAGAGGCGGACTTAATGCCATAGGTTAGTGTCAGGTGACCGTGACCCATAGAAATGTAAAAAACAGGTCATATATCTATGCCGTGACCTAAGGGTTGGGTTTAACCTTGGCTAGAGGATAAGTATTGCCATACAACGTGGTAATGCCGCCAGTCTCTTGGGTACATTACCAGTCGACAGCGATGCGAAGGATTATTTCGACGCCAATATTTTAGTTTTTAATAGTTTTAGTTAGGTGCGTTACGATAATTATTATATATTTCGGTTGATAGACTTTACAACATTATTTATTATTTCCTTTATTTCATTATTTACATATAAATTATATTTTTAAATATTAGTAACTAGCTGCGCCCCGCGGTTTCACCCGCATATGTGTCGATTAGTGAATAGTCCCGGGAAATCCCGGAACCGAAAGTACCGGGAAATCCCGGAACCGAAAGTACCGGGAAATCCCGGAAATTTGCGTCGATTAAGGAACCGGGATTTATTAATTCAAATCTTGGTTCTTTCGGTACTTTCGGGAAAAGATACTTCGCGTTTAGAATATTTCTAATTTTATTGCCTAAAGCTAGAAAGCCTAAAGCGTGGAATACACTTGCTACCTAGTAGAGTTGAGAGTGTTGAAACGGACAAAGTAAGAGAAAGACGAAATGACAAGGCAAAATAAAAACATTTAAATCAAATAAAACCTACTAAACTAATTCTATATAATTATATGTAGGATTAGGTACAAAAATGTTTTTATGTTAAAAAGATGTTGCTGGTAGAATATGCGTAGTTACCAGTAAAATTATACTAAATAAGACTGATTTAGTGTCCATGTGACAGGGCAAAATATAAACATTTAAATCAAATCAAATAGAACATTTTATTTTTTGTTTTATTGATGTTACTGTAAAAGCCCGAACTGCGGTAAATCTTAGGATTTACCGGTAAATCCTAAGATTTAGCAAGTCTCACCGGTAAAAGTCCGAATTGTGTCTTAGGTTTTACCACAGATACCGGTAAATGTTAGTTTTCAGAGTAAAATAATGCATTTAATAATCAGAAACTATTTATTCAACATTACTATCATGGTTATTGTTTTTAGTCAAGTCTTAAAACGTGTTTAACAAGCTTTAGAAAAATAAAATGCAGAAAAAATAACACAAATCAGAAACAAAACAGTCTTTTGTTATTCGTTACAATCATTATTATTATTCCCTTTATTTAAGTACATATAAATTATATTTTTAAATATTAGAATATAAAAAAATATAAAAACATTCAAAAATATAAAAAATTATAGCCCACCGCTACCGGTGGTCAGGGCTCCAGAGAGAGGAACCTCCTAACAATGCGGGCCATGTCCAGAAGTACTGTAGATTACATGATTAAAGTGTCGGGTATACTTACAAAACTTCAGTCTGCATTTAACACCTGTCACAACACCTATTTATCTCGTCTGCTCAACGTCCGTATGTCACTGCAGGGATCCAGCAGAATATCAGCCTCAGGTACATTTGCCTGACACATGCTGAGCTGGACTCCCATTTGGTGCAACCTTGAGACGCACACCGCACTGTGTTTTTTTATTTTTCGTTGTTAATTTTATTTTAAGTATTCGTCATAGACTCATAGTGTCACTTTTATTTAGATATGTATGTTTTTCCTTTTTTTGGTTTTGTATCGGCACCTTGTTTTTATATTATGTTCATGTGGGTAATTGGTTATCATCTAATGTTGTACTTTTGTGTGTTGTGCTGTCTTTTGTGTGCGCCAAATAAATGGTTTATCTATCTATCTACTGCTTTCTGAACCAAGCCCTTGATCCAGCTGCCCAACGAGAACCTCTTCAGGTGTTTTTCGAGGCTCTTGGCTATTAGCCCATTGGAGCTGTCACTGTCACGACTATCGGCACAATGATTGCTGAGTCAACATCCCACATGTCGACAACCTCGCGTCGCAAGCCAAGTCAATTATTATTATCATTAGTCAAGTCTTAAAATATGATTTAGAAAAATAAAATGCAATTCTTCTTTGGCTAGGTACGAGTAAGCTAAAAGTTCTTATTAGTACCAGTTAAAAAAAGGATTTTACTTGTTCCAACATGGTTAACTATTATGGCGTTTAGAATCTATACTAATATTATAAAGAGGTAAAATTTGTAAGTTTGTATGTTTGTAAGTTTGTATGTAGGGGGTAATCTCTGGAACTACCAGTCGGATTTGAAAAATTCTTCTTGCATTTGATAGCCCAATTCTTGAGGACGGCTATAGGCTATGTAACATCACGCTATGACCCTTAGGAGCCGAGCAAAACGAAAAAAAGTCAAAAAGAACGTTAAGTGATAGCGCGGGCGGGTGATGCCGGCTCGGGGGAAACAAGAAGTTTCACGCGAACGAAGTCGCGGGCTGAAGCTAGTTACAAAATAATCCTGATGACTTGCAAGCGCACTTCTTCGTCGAGCATTTTTTAAAGCAGTTGCACTTTTTGAACCCTTAAAGAGAACTTTCTGATAACTTTTCGAAGACTCAATTTTTTTTCTTTATCGACTTTACTTCATTTAGCTAGCATTCTTAGTTTCCGAGTCTTCCATCCATTCAAGAATCTTTATGTGACCCTAATTCATTGCTCTCGAGTGTATTTCAATCTTTGATTTCGGACCTTTACCGGTTTCCGCGGTAAAACCGAGGATTTACCGACTGAATGCCGGTAAAAGTTTGAAATTAAAGATTGAACATTCGAACTTTTGCCGGTGAGACTTGGTCAAACTTAGGATTTACCGGTAAATCCTAAGATTTACCACAGTTCGGGCTTTTACAGTAACATCTATGTATAAAACAAGAAATAAAATGTTCTATTTGATTTGATTTAAATGTTTTTATTTTGCCCTGTCCTGCTGGTCCTGCTCCATAGGACAATCTAGAGTCTAGACAAAATCAAACTGGTTGCTAATTTAATTGTAAATTTTTTTATTCTTTCTTTTTACATTTATTACTCACACCCTGACTTATTACTTGTATTTTGTTTTTTAATTAAAATCGTTTTGCTTGTACCATGTTTGTAAATATGTGAGCACCATGTATCTATCAGATAATTAATTTATATGTCATGGTTTCGTTTTTAATTCTTTTACCTATTGTGATATAGTAATTTTATTGTAGGTGCATCGTCCTCACATGTTATTATATAATGAATGTACCCATGCAAAATATTGTACCTAAACATTTTAAAAGAGTAACGGTGGAGTTTCTTGCCCGTTCTTCTCCATACGAAAACTACCTTTTGGAATGGGCGACTAGAATCAATTCTATTTTAAGATAATTTTTGACGTTCAAAAGTGCCTTTTATGTGCCTATTTGAAATAAATGCTTTGACTTTGACTGTCATTTCGTCTTTCTCTTACTTTGTCCGTTTCAAGACTTTCAACTCTACTACTAGGTGGCAAGCGTATTCCACACTTTAGGCGGTCGGGCTTTAGGCAATAAAATTGAAATATTCTAAACGCGAAGTATCTTTTCCCGAAAGTATCGAAAGTACCGGGAATCCCGGTTCTTTAGCCAGAAGGTCCCAAAAATCCCGGTTCTTCAAAACAGAACCGGTTCTGCATTCCCTAGTGTCGATCCCGTGGGAATATCGGGATAAAAACTATCCTATGTCCTTCCCCGGGACTCAAACTATCTCTATACCAAATTTCATCTAAATCGGTTCAGTAGTTTAGGCGTGAAGAAAAGACAGACAGACAGACAGAGTTACTTTCGCATTTATAATATTAGTTTGGATGAAAAATATATAAAAACATTTAAAAATATAAAAAATAGTAGCCCACCGGTATCGGGAACAGGGTCCAAGCTACCGGTGGTCAGGGCTCCAGAGAGAGGAACCTCCTAACAATACGGGCCGTGTCCAGAAGTACAGCTTTCTGAATCAAGCCCTTGATCCAGCTGCCCAACGAGAGCCTCCTTAGGTGTTGGTCGAGGCTCTTGGCTATCAATCCATTGGCTGTAACGACTATCGGCACAATGATTGCTGAGTCAACGTCCCACATGTCGACAACCTCGCGAGCCAAGAGTCTTATTATTATGAGCCTGTTATGTCCCACTGCAGGGCAAAGGCCTCCCTTCCGTCTTTCCATATTCTCCTGCCTCTTGCTACATCTGGCTAATCCTTTAGATAGGCGTCCAATTCGTCCATTCCATCTCTTTCTGGGCCTCCCGCTTCGCCGATTCCTGTTATTCGGAATCCAGTCAGTGGCTACTTTTGCCCAATTCTGTTGCGACATGCGGCAGATATGGCCTGCCCAATTCCACTTTAGTTTGGCAGCCGTGTTGCCCACGTCTGCGATTTGTGTTTTGGAACGAAGTATACTGTTCCGAATGCGGTTCGTGACTTTGACTTCAAGAATACTTCGTTCCATTGCTCGCTGGCAGACCCCGAGTGCGGACTTTTGACGTTTCGTTAACGACCACGTTTGCGATCCGTAGGTGACGGTGGGAAGGATGCACATGTCCATGAGTTTCCTTTTTAGGGAAAGTGGAAGTGATCCTTTCATTAGGTGTTTCACCGACCAATAGCTCTTCCAGGCGTTTTCGGTGCGTCGAGCAACCTCTTTATCTTGCCTCGCCTGGAAAGAGACTATTTGGCCGAGGTATATGTACTCATGGACATATAACCTCCACACCCCCAAATAATGTCCACTTTGAATTTCATGCTGTTTGTCATTAACTTCGTTTTCGTCCTATTAATTTCGAGTCCAACCTCGAGGCAGGCGTGGCTCAGTTGTTCCAACATAAGACTCCGCCGAAGATGAGAAAAGGACAATGTCATCGGTGAAGCGTAGATTAGTTAATCTTCTGTCTCCAACGACAATGCCCTTGTCCCGCCAGTGTACATAAAATTTTTGGTAGACTTCCTCAAGCGTTGCTGTGAAGAGTTTTGGAGACAGCGGATCCCCCTGATTGACACCTCTTCGAATTGGAAAGGATGGTATCTAAGCGTATGGCAGCTGTACTGTTAAGATAAATTCGTTCCAGTAATTTAACATAAGTGGGATCAATTTCCTGTTTGTAGTGTCGTAAACAACATACAATGAATAAAAAGATTCTATTGAACAGGTTGTAAAATGTAGAAACAAATCTTAAATCATTTCTTGTGTAATTTATTCAAGTATATTGTAAGTACCTAGTAGTAATTATTTTACTGTCGACCTTGTGATGCACGTATGTTACAATAAAAATCAGCTGTTTATCTGCTGTTTGAAAAAATTCTGCGCTTATCTAACAATTGGTCATAGTAGGTACCTATGTCTGGATATGTCGGTCTAGACATAAACGTTACGTAGGTACTCTAAATTGAACAATTTAGTCCATCACATCAAAAAAAAAATTTTTTTTCATAAGTAATTTACAAAAGAATAGGAACAATTTATTTTATAAAAGCATTAAAACAGACTATTACATATTATATGTAACTAACTATATACACTAGATACTAAAATAAATGACTAACATACAATACAAATAAATAACAATGGACACTTAGGCGTCGAAGTACTCGTCCGCATCGCTGTCATCCGGAAACGTGCCCAGAAGACTGGCAGCATTGCCACGTTGTCTTAAATGTCCCAAGTTCCCAACCCTAGTCAGTCATACGGGTCCATATTGGCTCAACTAAAGTTCTTTACCCGAAATTAATTGTTCTTCCTAACGATTTGTAATCCGAATGATCACTTTTCCTAAAATTTTTCATCCTAAAGTTTTCATTCATACTATTTGTAGTGCTACCGGCGATATTCATAACACTCATGTTTCCGAAAACTGTAATTAATAATATCATTAATGTAAATATTTTAAACTCCTACTGTTTTTTATCATAACGCTTTTATCCCTATACATAACTACCATAATATTTTCATTGCCTGGGAGTTTATACGGGTAAGTAATATATGATATAATTACAAAACCTCTAATATTTACAAGATATAACAACTGAACCTATAATTTTATTTGATATAATGATCAGTTAATATAATAAACGATTGATATAATTTTAATGTAACTAATTTCTTTAAGAATAACAGACAATTAATATAAAATTGTTTGATATACCACTCAATAGACATAATACCTATTTAGTCTAATATGATAAAAACTTTCTTTTTCATCATATGTCGACGGAGCCCCGCTTCGCGGGGCCCCTATTTCTGTGTAAAGGGTTTAAAGTAACCTAACCAAACCGAACCTCGGGGTGCCCTTCGCTCGCTTTTGCATCCTATGTTGACGATCTAAACAAAAAAGATATGACTTTGAATAATAGTGTAAAAGATGGTTATGTTGAGAAAATATAGGAAAACAAATAAAAGTATAATAGATGTTTATTGCTACTGACATTATGAAGTTGAATGATTCGGAATTATGAACATTAGAGACAGAGTAGTTAGGAATTGTGATTGTTAGGATGAAAAATGTTAGGAAGAACATTTTCGGATTTCCAATTATCGGAGTTGAAAATTTAGGTGAACTTTGGCGCACCCCAGTCATACACAAATATTTAGATATGATGTACCCCAAACTCCACCATCACCTGCCTAGCCTTTTCTCAGCTACGTTGGGATCGGCTGGGTTGGGAAAAGGCTAGGCAATAGGCATATGATGATGATGTTGGGGTCGGCTTCCAGTCTAACCGGACGCAGCTGAGTACCAGTATTTTACAAGGAGCGACTGCCTATGTATGTTCGAAAATTTTGTCTACTCAAAAACGTAAATAACGCAACGAATGTTGTTGAATTACTGTCAAAATGAAAGCCATTGCTATGCAGTTGCAATTAGCCCCCGCGGGGCAATTGCGTCACACATTATCAATCGGAATCGGTTTCATTTTGACAGTTTAACAACATTCATTGCGTTATTTACGTGTTGAGCAGGCAAGTTTTTCGAACTTATGAAGTAATGGATTAGCAATTTTCTTCAAAATGATTCAAATTCCGATTGATAGTGTGTTACTCCGATCTCGGCAGCACGCAGCAGTGCTGCCGCGGCAGTGCGGTCGCAGCACTACTGGTCCTCATACATTTTCTATAGGTTTATATGAGATTACATTCCGAGCACGGCAGCAATGCTGCGCGACATTGCTGCGTCACATTGCTGCCGTGCTCGGAATGTAAAAAGGGGGGTGGAGATTTGTAAAGGGAATCAATAAAAAAGGACTATAATACTTTTAACGCGGGTGAAACCGCGGGGCAGAGTTAATGCAATAAATTATGATTAGTATGTTGGGGTAAGTTCGGCACTATTATAAGACCATCTGAATCAAATTCCCACCTAATGTGCCATTGTTTTTAATCACACTAATATTATAAAGGCGAAAGTTTGTGAGTGTGTGTGTGTGTGTGTGTGTGTGTGTGTGTGTGTGTTTATATGTTTGTTACTTCTTCACGCTCAAACGGCTGGACCGATTTCGATGAAATTTGGTATAGAGATAGTTCGAGTCCCGGGAAAGGACATAGGATAGTTTTTATCCCGATATTCCCACGGGATCGACATTTACGCGGGTGACACCGCGGGCGCAGCTAGTGCAGTAATAAATTTTATTCTGCTACGACGAAGATCAGAGCAAAATTTAATTTTGCAGGCATAGAATTTGATTCTTACGGTCTTACCCCAGCAACGATCTTACCCCAACATACTTTCTGTCTGTTTACACTCGTTATTGGACCGAGTGTATTTTAATTTAATCGCATAGGTGCTTAGGCTTACTTCCACTGATTTTATCATTTAAACCGTTATTATCAGCGTGGAATTGTTTACTAACACACATAAGCCTGTCAATGACCGTTCTATTTCACAATTTATTGGGGACTAGCTCCCGCCTGCGACTACACTCGCATGGTATTTTGATAAAAAGTAGCCTTTGTCCTTCCCCAGGGTTCAAATTATCCCCACATTAAAATCCGTCCAGCCATTTCAGATATTAGCCGGAACAAACGATCGGGACAAGACAGATAGACAAACATTTTATAAATTGTTATTTACATTACAATCAGACACTTCAATTTTATTTATTTGTATAATATAGATATAGAAGGCCTATTACGCCATTCCAGATCGACGTCGACTTCTGGGACACCCTGTATATCCACTGATATTATATCAGCGAACCCTGGTTTACTGACATGCAGTTGACCATACTGAACAAGAAACGTTTTTTTTATGTATTTTTCCATTCATAATAATATCAAAGTTTAGGGTGGATAAGAATTTTATCATGAATTAAACCGGTTCATGATAAAATGACTATACACCCTAGACATTATGCAGCAAAATTGAATATTTAAATAATTATCTAATCTAAAAAAGTTTCATACCTAATCTGAGTGGTTTTTTTTTTCCATTATTAATATTATTTTGTTTTGTCAAGGGGCTCCTGGCCCATAGCTAAGTAATAAGAGCCGCACGGGTCGATCGACCAGGTTAAGCTACGCTTGCCGCGCTCGATCCGTGGATGGGTGACCATTTTTACCCTTTCGTGCCTCGGAAAGCACGTTAAGCTGTTGATCCCTGCTGTCATTCGTGGATCCTTGACAGTCGTTTACGGGTCGTCAGAAGCCTGAAAGTCTGACAACCCGTATTACCAAGGGTTATCGTGTTACCCAGTAACTGGGTTGTGGAGGTCAGATAGGCAGTCGCTCCACGTAAAATACTGATAATCAGCTGCATCCGGATAGATTGGAAGCTGACCCCAACATAGTTGGGAAAAGTTTAGGCAGATAATGAATTAATGTTTTGTTATCAATATAAATACTTTTACTTCCTATTAATTAAAGATACCTAATGCCCGTAAGAATTTGTTTTATTGTACTGATAAAATTGGTAATTAATAACAATTTTGTTATGGACTAGAAAAAGTTTGTTTATCTTGACAAAATATGTCTGCTCTGGTAAAATAAATTGTTATAATTGATATTTCGCCTATTATTATTATTATTCGCCTATTATTTGTTATTATTCGGACTTTACGCTTTTTATTTGATCTTTATTTTTTGTTTTTTTATCTGATATATCTGGTGTATTGTGTCTTTTAGTCTGCTCTAAATAAATATATTTTCTTTCTTTATATTAGTTATAGAGATGTATTCAGATTTTAATTTATAATACAGGGTGGAAGGACATCGAACCTTTTAGCATGGATTCAGTTTATGATTATGAACCTGGACTGAAATTTTTCATCGGTTATTAAATAAAAATATGATATCTCAGTTTGGTAAAATCAGCCCTCAATGAAGCAAAATGCTAAGCCCACAGGAAATAGTCAGTTAAAATGATCTAAATAAGGATAACTTTTCAGATTATTAATAATTTAGATTTACGGGAAAAACATTCAATAATATGTTTTCCGCTAAACGATTCAGGAACTTACTTTGATGAATTCTAACGTAGTTGATTTTATAATTTTTGATGCTAACATTATTTAATATTCCAGAGCACGGTATTCTTTTCATTTTACTTGATACTTTAATACCTTTTGTAATCCACTTTATTGTATTCGAACAAAGCGTTTAGTATTCACAATCCACTTAGGATACCGTAGGTGGACCGATGGCCTTGTGAAGGCTGCAGGAACTCGTTGGATGCGAGAAGCACAAAAGCGGTCAAAGTGGAGGTGCTTGGGGGAGGCCTATGTCCAGCAGTGGACGACTTTCGGCTGAAATGATGATGATGATCCACGTAGGATAGCGAAAACTAAACTTTTTGAAGTTTTGAAAAAGTGTTCAAATTCCATTATTTCCACACTGCATGGTACTGCGAAGGTTGATAAACCCTACTAACGAATCAAAAAAAAAATTATTTTGACTGAACTTCTTTGCATATTGCCAACTAAACTAGCACAGACAGACTGTTTCTTTTCAAAAAAAGAAAACCGAATAAAATATTTGACACCACGTTTTAAACCCCTAAGACGAGAGCCACTGACCAAACTTGCTCAACTGTTCAAATGGAACCCGTGCTAAATTATAGCCAGCCTGCACTACCTTTGACTTTAGCTAAATCTAAATGCTACCGACTGTATTCGAAATTCAAATTAAATATTCTTCTTATTTTTTGGTGATAGATAATTAAAGTTTTTTTATAGAACAATAGTTGCGCCCCGTGGTTTCATCCGTATAAGTTTCGATCCCTTGGGAATATCGGGATAAAATGTATGTTAGTCCAGGGTGTCAACTACCTCCATACAAAATTTTATCAAAATTGGTCCAGCCGTTTGAGTGTGAATAAGTATCAAACATATAAACACACACACACTCACAAACTTTCGCCTTTATAAATATTAGTGTGATGATGTAGAAAATAAATGCCAATTATTATCTAATCGCATTAAACTTAACAATAAACATACCTATTGTACCTACCAATAAACACATAACAATAAACAATCAACGAAGTTCAAAACTTGGATTGTTTTTTGTTTTAACTTTTTTCTTATGATGCCACTACTAATTATGACGAAATAACCGATAGCAACACGATATCCGAATTAATTGAAGTACAAATTACGACATCATGAGAAAAACTTGAAAGAAATCAAAATTTAAGTAAGTAGGTAATCAACTTACCTTGCGATCCTAAAACTACAATTTTAGCTTCAATAACTTTCATTTTGTACACAAACACAGTCACATAACTATAACACGATATAAATTACACTTTACATTGTTTTCTTAACATTAAAACGTGTAAATAAACAATAAAATATTATTTGCCGTGAAACATGTTTCCCTCTCGCCAACTTTTACGGTACTAAACTTAGGTAAGGTAAATAAATCAAGAATACTTTCTAAATCAATCAACAGCAGTGATTTGTTCGTGTAGCCATGATAGTTCTAAATTGGGCGGGTTATATCTGTTCCATTTGCAGCGACATCTACAGATTATATTGTGAATTATTAGGCAGCAGGCTTATGAAATGTCATTATTTTGTTGAGTTGCAGTTTATGATTACAATAATATAATAAATTACCTAAATGTACTCTGTACATCAAAATAAAAGGCGCTTTCACTTTGTTGGTAATTTTATTGGGCAGTAAAATAGATGGCGCTGCTGGTCGCTGGTTGTAAGGTACATACTTAGGTAGTATATTAAAAGTAGCTACAAAAAAAGAAGTAGATACTGTGTGTATTTACCTTTGGCCATAGTTAGGTAGATACCTGAAGGGATTATTACTAGTATAATTACAAAAGTTCCAGGTTTTTTTTTTATTAGGAGGTCTGCTTTTGTACACAGTTTAGTTGGCTGAATGCCCACTTCACTTGGAAGGTCTTTCAAACCAAGTTTTACCAAAAGCTTTTTTTTTTAAAAAAACTTACAGTTAGGTACCTACTATCAAATAATGGGTCTTTGATGTATCTTGTATGTAGACTGTAGAGGATCTTATTATCTAAAATTCTTCTCTCTCGTCTCGGCACTGTGTAGTAGTGTGTAGCTAGGCTAAAGCCAGTGAGTCAGTCAGTTGGGAACTTGGGAGGAACCCGACTGGTATTTTTAAATACAAGGTAGGTACCTATAAAACTTCTTATCACGAACTGCAGCTAAAAGCCTTCCAATAAACATGATTGACAGAAGGAACAGTTTGTTAACAGTTTTTCCCCAATTTTTATCCAAAGTATAAATACCTGCATCGATGATTTTGCTCATGCATTATTTGGCGATATCTGTAGGCAATGGCCTACTGTGGACCGTGATTGAAGAGATGATAGAAAAACTTAAGTTTCTTATAATGTCCCAAAAATAATACAGGGTGTATTAAAACACCCATCACATGCATACCTAGTCGTCAACTACGCATTCTGTTCACCAAACTATATGTATAAGTAACATTGCAAAAATAGTACATTACTGAAGCGGTCAGCAAAAGAGGCATTGATGGACGAACGGCACACATACGTACCTAAGTCCATCAATGCCTAGTTGTGGCCAAGGCTTGTATAAGTATAGCCCCTTTAGGCTTGGCCCAAGGCTTGTATAAGTTTAGTCACTTTTCTCAAATAATACGCGGAAATTACAACTAAGTAGTAAATACCTAGGCCGAACTTTTTTGTCAAATATAATTTTACTTTTCAAAATCAAGAACGAACACGAACAATATTTTTTCCCGCGTTAAAGTGTTCATTTGTTTTTTTTTTCTCAATAAACATCTTTCTATTTGCAAGCCAGTTCGAAATTTGAATAAAACCTTTGATAAATTACCTGCTTGGTTGCCATGTTTTGGCGTAAAATATCGTTTCATTTTTAAATTACACGACAGATATGAGTTTACTAAGTAATTTATTTGGCCGCTAAACCACGACAGATATTTATTTTGATACAACTTTTGCCGGCCGCTGCTCGCATGTATTTGGCCAGTAGAGCAATTTCGATTTGTTTCGAAGAAGGTTGTTAAAATAATGCTCTTTCCAAGCATGTTTGGGAAAAAATAATTGCTGGGAAAGGACTTTTATTTTTGGTGTGAAAATTTGCTGTTTGCGGTAGTGCGCAATGTAACACACGCCAAAACATTGTACTTATAGGTGCATGCAACGGTGCTGGCGTCGCGGGGGTATTTAAAGTTGTGTTATAAAATTTAAAACTTGTTTTTTTAAAAAAACGTCAGTTGAAGTTGGAATTTTGACCTTCAATATCTCCGTAACCAGAAGGTTCCCAGTTATGGTCTAGTAAAAAAAAAAAATATTACAAGGATGAGGAGTACAATTACAGCCGTTATAAGTTATATTATAACACAGTAGACCGATTAAAAGGTATTTTTTCTGAATAAAAACACAACAAAACATTCAAGTTAATTTATTGAACAACTATTAGTTACAATGATCACGTTTTACGTTTACAGCATCAGCAGACATTCAACTAAATATAATTATAATATTGTCGTTAATACCATTTTACTTACAATAGGCCACCAAAACTTCCCTTACACATCAATATACTCAGAAATTTAATAAAATCACTAGAATAATCTGTTACCTTGGCAAAAAGTCTAGAAATTAAAACAACCATTTTCATTACTGGCAACACCGTAAGTCATCTGTCTCAATCTGTCAAAAGTACCTCTAATTTCCATACATTTTTGACATTGATTGTCGCCGAGAGATTTTTGAACGTTTTTAATTACGGGAATTGGCCTTCAAGGGCTTTAGGTGTCAATATATTCTAAATTATCTAGAGAAAGAGAATATTTCTTATTTTCTTTTTACCAAGTAACACTACAATAAACTCCACACACAAACACATGATTTTTATTCTGCAAAATGCTTTCCCCAGTCACTATCTGCGACGTAGAAAAGGTAAAAACAAAAGAAATCGGAAATGTGAATTTCTAGTGCAGCAAGGTTAGGGGGATCCATCGGTTCAAGAACTGATTTTTTAATCGACCGATAATTTTTATTCGCTTGACAGTTTTTGTATGGAAGAACTGTCAAAAATTAATTATGTCTGTCTCTTTTCACTTTTTCGTTACCAGGGGCTAGACCGTAAGCACTAAGTCCGTAGTTTTGGCCGAAGATACGGGTAACACTTACGGACATAAAATTAGTTTGGGGCCTGACAAAGAATGAATGACTACGCGATTTGACAGTTATCCCTTCTCCCGATATGCATTTGCCCGCCTGTAAAAATTAATTTGACGCTTGTTTTGACGGATCTATATCTTCTTCTACTTACGGACGGACCCGTAACTTCGTTGATGGACTTGGAGAGATCCAGGCTAGATGGACTTGCTGCACAATATCTGACTTTTCTTTAACTTATGACCGAGCTTTTCACAATAAGTAAAATACTGGACTTACTACTCACATCGATAGCCAAATTAAGCACTACGCCTACGCCCTACAGATTCAGCAAAGAGTTTAGCCGTAAAAACGGCATGAAACTTGAATGATCTTCATAAGGCCCCATTAGCATGAGTTTAATTTTAAACAAATCAAACTGTGTGTTATAAGGTGGGTACTTTCAAAGTCATGTTCTCAGCTTGCACTTGTACGTTGACCGTCGACCGATTGTGTCTCATGTGTGATTTTACAAGATCTGAATTGACGAGCGCAGCCATTAAGCTCAGCTCTCCCGCCAACACTGTAGCGCATATCAATGACGCTAATCTTGCCGAGTTTTCTGCAGGGCGTGCCCCTGCTCCCTTAACTCCTAGGATGTCTAAACAGGCTCCTTGTCCCGTCAAAATGGTACCTCCGCCAACAGTACCGACTTCTAGAGAAGGCATGGTGCATGTAACATAAAGATCGTCACCATTTTCGCCGCAGACTTCCATGTTTGTAGAACAATTCGAGCTGGTTACATTCTGAGCCGGATCTTGGCCTGTAGCTATGTATATAGCGGTGACCATATTCGCTGCATGGGCGTTATTACCGCCTATGGAGCCAGCCAAAGCTGAGCCAGAGAGATTCTTAATTTTGTTGCACCTAGCCAGAGTTCTGGCATCAGTTTTAAAAATGGTTCTTAGACTATCATTGGTTATCGTCGTCTCACAGACTACTCTTTTACCCCTACCTTTAACCCAATTAATGGCTGCAGCTTTTTTGTCTGAACAGTAGTTTCCAGACAAGCTTATGACTTCCATATCTGGGAAGTAGTTTTTAAGTAATTTTAAGGCATTTTCGGCTCCTTTGGAAACCATGTTCATGCCCATTGCGTCGCCTGTCGTGGCTCGAAATCTTAAGTACAGTGTTGCTCCATCAACTCCTATATGAATCTCTTGGAGGCGAGCGAATCTTGATGTAGAATCAAAGGCTTCTTTTATTATAGCGTAGTTGTCTTTATCATCTATCCACTGTCGGCATTCATGGGCTCTTACAACGTTGGGGAGTTTGATTGCTGGGGCTCTTGTCATGCCTACGTCTTCGACAACACTTATGACTCCTCTCGTACCAATGGCTTTAGCACCTCGGTTTGTAGACGCAACTAGCGCCCCTTCCGTTGTAGCCATAGGGATCATATATGGCTTGCCATCGACGACTAAAGGACCAGCATAACCAACAGGCACACCAACATACCCGATAACATTTTCACAGCAAGCGTTTAGAACTTTAGAATAATCATAATTTAGGTAAGGCAGCTGTTTGATTGCCAATTCGGTTTGGAACCTTGATCCGACAACTTTTCGGCGCAATCTTACACCACGTAACGGATCGCCTAATACTGCTTCTAGCCTATGTAAAGGTATGTGGGACTGTTCTACGAGCATCACCACTTCTTCATCACTTAGTGAGACGCAAGCTCCCTCAGATCTGTATATTTCAAGGCATTCTGCCATTGGACGTTTTTTGGAGTTAAGTTTGGCCGCAGAAGAGCTCGGAGACAGTGTAGGCCATTCATCTTCTAAAAGTCCCTCAGTTTGCGTAGAAACTTCTGAATTCGAGTCATCGCCCACTGAGAATTTAGGCTTATTTCTGGGCTGTTCTTGAACCACTTCTTTAACAGTCATGTCATTCATATCTATGACCCAGTTTCTTTGCTCCTCGAAGAAAACGAATTTTATAATCAAAGCACAAAGCAGAGTTGCTATGACGATATAGTCGGCAGAGACTGAAAACCATTTGACGTATGAATGTAAAAGAATATTGTCATTTGGAGCAGGGGTCAAAGTGTCTGTCGGACCTTCGATGATTCCGTTATCAGAACTCCAAGGCCACCTGCTGGTAAGATGGACGCATAGTAACCCAGCTGCCATAATCATCTTTACTCTTTGAACAACTGGATTCGGTTTGAGATCAGCTTCAGAAAACGGACTGTCAGGGGACATTTCTTTTCGTCCTGAAGCGAAGTCTGCTACCAGAGAAAGACATGCTGGATAGAAAGTGACGAAAACTAGGTAGTCTACTAACAACGCTAGGCAGGCGAAAGTACACATATGTTCTAGTCTGGGTACTCCAGACAGGGCTCCAACTCCTACCAACAATACTGCTAGGAGAGTATCCAAGGTTGCTGTCGGTCCCAGTAAAGCCAGCGCTCTTCCGACCCTTTTTCCCTGGTCCTCACCAGCAGACCACCCCGCCTTTGCCATTCTCGCGCCCCTAGCCACATCAGCGACTAACAGAAACAGAAATGGGGCATCTTTAATACTCGCTAACTCGCTCCAGAACAAACTAGCGACCGCTGACGTGAAGATGAAGCTTGCAAACGTGGAAAACACCCCGGCAATGATGAGGAGGTACTTCGAAGCGATTTTGTGGAGGTTTGAGATTTGGTAGTAAGCGTAGAGGAGTGCTGCGCAGCGCACAAAGGTCATGATCACTGCGTCTGCGGCCTGGTATTCAGCCTCTAGTCCCGGGCATGCTCTCGCCCATCCCGCGCAGTGTTCCGATCTATTGCCCGGGCCGTTTCTCTCGACGCTAGCGGCGCATGCGAGCAAGGCCAGGGTTGCCACGATCACTTCCCATTGGTGACGAGCGCAGAACTCGCCGTGAGCTCCCCACACTTTCATTTCTACTGCTTAGCTGCTTGCACAGCTGATATCTGGAATAATGGAAAAAGTTTTGATTAGTTCTTGAGATTTTTTGAAAAGCTTAAAATTGGATGTTATATGAGACGTTTTCGGCGGGGTAATTACGTTACCTCTCACAGAGAGGAGGCCTGTGTCCCAGCAGTGGGAACATTATAGGCTGATGATGATGATGATGAATTACGTTACACTTACACATTAACAGTAGAAATGGCTTTCATTTTGACAGTTCAACAACATTCATTGCGTTATTTACGTTATTAAGCAGATTTTTCGGACATATGAAGCAATGGATTAGCAATATCTAAGGTTGACTGGTAGAAAATGCCTCAGGCATTAAGTCCGCCTTTGTACAGTATTTTTTTTACTGGTGCATAAAGTTTTAATAAATAAATATCTTCTAAAATTATTCAGATTCTGATTGATAGTGTGTTACGCAATTAGGGCACGGTTCTATGTCTGCCCTATTATGACGTTGAAAATGCGACTAACAGCCAGCCTACTTGCCGCAAATGAGTTTTTTTTTTAGTTTGTATTTTCTTCTCACCCAATCAACAAATCAGAAGTACTCCTGTCGGATTGTTGGACTGGGTAAAGTTAGTTTCGATGTTAAGCGCCCCAATGAAGCTAAATACACTTTCGGCTTTTAGCACAAAGTGTATTTATCTTAACACGCTGCCCAAACGTAAGACACCCAACCGCTATTGGTACAGAGACAGACGCCAGCACATCAAGCTACCCGATACTGTCAAATTTTCCCAATCAACTTTGAACCTTATGCGTTAGCGATAAAGTTGAAAATCGATTAAAGAAATCTGACAAATTGTAGTAGCTTGATGTGCTGGCGTCTGTACACATTACAAGCCAGAAAAACATCGTGTTATCACATTCAAAGAAAAAACTTATTCAAAAATATTTCATATAAAAATAAAATAGTATCATGATAAAAAAGTCGTAAAAATAAAAAAGAGTTCATAAAAACATTTTTCTGAAAATTTTGAGCGTATAATATCATATTTCATGTACCTAATGGTAATAAAGGGAATTCAATGAACTAAAAAAATACCTAAAAATTATTCCACTGAGCCGTGCATTTATTTCTTAATTTAATTAAAACTTTTATTTTGGTGGTCTTTCGAATCAACTAACATCAAACGCATCGCTCTGTTTTGAACCTTATTTGTTGCCACGATGCGCTATTGTCAATGACTAAAAATTGTAAGTTCAACTCAATAGTTCGATGGGTGAGGTTTGAGCTCACGACCTTCAATTCACGGCCTTCGCCGTAAGTCAATTATAGCTGGTTAGGTTAAAATATCAATATTATAGGGCGAGCGTTTTGGGGGACTTTCTTATGTAATTTTGACGTTGGAAACGTGCTATTCTCAGCCTAATTTGAATAAATGGCTTTTTGATTTATTTGAAACTAAGTACAGTTTTTGTAAAACACGTAATATTCAGGTAGAAAAAAAGGAAAAAACTGTCAAAAAATTGGCGAAAAACAAAACAGAATTTCCTTGAATTTCAATGCACCAAGGTCCAAGTAAACGATATAATTAGAGAAAAAAATCTTCGTTGCAAATTGAAGACCTTCAAATAAATATGGCA
The DNA here is from genome assembly GCA_947508005.1 of Amphipoea lucens. Lineage (NCBI taxonomy): Eukaryota > Metazoa > Arthropoda > Insecta > Lepidoptera > Noctuidae > Amphipoea > Amphipoea lucens. The sequence goes on from OX382382.1 coordinate 11,393,985, forward strand.
TAAGTACTTAATTATAATAAAAAAAAACATAGCATTTTGAAGAATTTCTTGGTTCTACGGAAAATATTTTAAAAGTAAACTTTCTGACGTATTTACGATTGGACCCACGTGCAATTGATCACCACAGTGCGTAAGAAAACCTCATATTATAAATCTCTGCTTTTGTCAAATCTCACCATCATCTGCCTAGCCTCTTCCGAACTATGTTGTGGTCGGCTTCCAGTCTAACCGGATGCAGCAGAATACCTGTATTTAACATAGAGCGACTGTCTATCTGACCTCCACATCCCAGTAACTGGGTAATACGATACCCCTTGGTAAGACTTTCGGGCTTCCGTTGACCCGTAACGACTTTCAAAGATCCACGAATGACAGCCGAGACCAACGGCGTTTATCGTGCAGGCACGGAGGGGTCTCGGTATGTAAAGATGGTCACCCATCCGCGGACCGTCCGCGGCAAGTGTAGATTAATAGCATGATTTTGTCAAATCTCATGTTAGTTATTTTCCTTGGTGGACCAAAATAACGACAAATCATTTAAGTCGATCGATATAAGAAACAAATTCAAAAAGGACTTCCAGAAACGAGAAATCTTCATCATCGTCTACCTGTCCTGGTTCCATGTTACTTAGGGGCAATACGTTTTCTCCTTCCATTTTCTCCCATACGATCTAATCTCTATGTCTGTCGACGAAGATACGGGCCCGTCCGTTTGTAAATCCGTCAAAACAAGTGCCGTATGGAATTCTATTTTTCGGACGCACAAAAACACATCAGGGGTCGGGACAACTGTCAAATCGAGCTGTCAATTATTCTTAGTTCGGGTTCCGAACTAATCTTAAATCCATAAGTGATACGGGGTTAGAAAGGCCCGTAACATCGGCTGAAACTACGGACATCTTAATTAGGACGTAAACCCCTAGAAACGGAATATAAGCAATCTAAATATAAGATCTCAATTCTAAACCCGCAGCACTAAATAATATAGCCTGATCCAAACACCGGTAATTCCGCTAACCCGTTACGCACTAAACACAACACTATTTATAAACAACGGACACGATGCACAGTTACGATTCGCTCGATAAACGTTGTACAACGACAACACTAGTGACCTATAAAAAAACCAGTTTCGGAGAACTTGTGTGCTTAAAAACGGACAGATGACCGTGATAACTTTCTACGCAGCATTAACATTTTAAAGCTTTTTAATGAAAATGAAAGGAAGTTTAATTTTTCCTTGTTTTCGTCTGACCTTTGTTACCAGGCAGTGGCGTGCATTGCATATAGGCATATAAGCAGTGCCTACCTCGATATATCAACATAAGCCTGTCAATTACATTTTAGTGTGTGTCTCACTAAATTATCATCATCATCATCATCAGCCTATAATGTTCCCACTGCTGGGACACAGGCCTCCTCTTTGTGAGAGGGAGTGGGCCGTAATTTACCACGCGGGCCCAGTGCGGGTTGGTAGATGTCACATGTCTTTGAATTTTTGGTTCTAGGACATGCCGGTTTCCTCACGATGTTTTCCTTCACCGTTTTGAGAGCAGTGGTGATGAAATAATTTACACAAAGTAAAGCGCCTGCCTGGGTTCGAACCTACGACCTACAACTCGTAAGTCGCGGCCGATACCACTGCTCTCTAAATTATCATACCTAACAAAAAACAAAATCTTCATACAAACACGCACGGCAGTAGGCAGTCGCCGGACGGCCTACTCGGCTCCCGTACTATTCGCACATTGTCATTGGTCTTTACTCGTTCAAGTTAATACGGCAAAATTAAAAATACGTACGTCTCACGCGTAAAACCATGAGTTCGACCTTCGCAATTTATCACCCTTAGAGTAGGCATGCCTACTTAAATAACCACACTTTTGATCTCACTTTTTTTCTGATTAGTGACCGCGTTTGCCTAGACTAGACGCCTGTTTCCAGGATGAAATGTGCTGTTAGGCTGCCTTTCCACCAGAGATGAGCGAGGATGCGTAGCGAGGGATGTGTGTGAAACCAACCAATAACATCGCTTCATTTTTATAGCTTGAACTAAGTTAGCGATGTTATTGGTTAGTTTTACACACATCCCTCGCTACGAATCCTCGCTCATCTCTGGTTGGTCTTTTTCCAGAGCACAGTGTTTTATGAAGACCATTTTTCAGACATTGCTTTTTTATGTAAAAATCTGATAGTTTAAGTTATTTAAAAGCAATATTTTGAATCCCCATTTCACTAGCATGTTTAGTTTTTGAGATTGAATTTTTTGAAAATCGTCTTTTTTTCATCCGGGTATTTAGAAAAATAATCATTTCTCTGAAACTAAATATGATACGCAATTATGACCTTAAAAACATCGACGGCGTTTTTTATGCTGCATATTTTAGAGTACTTACAAATAAACTTAGGAACTTCGATAGATCCAGACTTATACGAGGTTTTCAGTTTTTAGTTTTTAATTTTTTTCTCGGTAATTCCGTCGTTTTCGGAAAAGTTATTTATACTGAAATTATGCCCTTTATCTTCTCTACATACCACAAAAATAGCACATCCTATTGCTTTTAAATAACTTAAACTATCAGATTTTTACATAAAAAAGCAATGTCCGAAAAATGGTCTTCATAAAACACTGTGCAGAGGAGTTGTTAATACCCGCTGAATTTATTATGCTTATTTGTTACGTCATAATCATCATTCTCACCTTATCAAGATGTCTTTTTCTTCCATACTTCTCTTTTAGTCCATAATTCTGTATCCATACTAATATTATAAACGCGAAAGTGTGTCTGTCTGTCTGTTACCTCTCCACGCTTAAACCGCTGAACCGATTTAGATGTAATTTGGTAGATAGTTTGAGTCCCGGGGAAGGACATAGGATAGTTTTTATCCCGATATTCCCACGGGATCGACACTTCTGCGAGTGAAACCGCGGGGCGCAGCTAGTTTTATAAATGCGAAAGTGTGCCTGTCTGTCTGTTACCTCTTCACGCTTAAACCGCTGAACCGATTTAGATGAAATTTGGTATAGAGATAGTTTGAGTCCCGGGAAAGGACATATGATATTTTTTATCCCGATATTCCCATGGGATCGAGACTTATGCGGGTGAAACCGCGGGGCGCGGCTAGTACTAATATCACACTAATATTATAAAGGCGAAAGTTTGTGAGTGTGTGTGTGTGGTTATGTTTGTTACTTCTTCACGCTCAAACGGCTGGACCAATTTTGATAAAATTTTGTATGGAAGTAGCTGACACCCTGGGTTAACATATAGGCTACTTTTTATCCCGATATTCCCACGGGATCGACATTTACGCGGGTGAAACCGCGGGGCGCAGCTAGTATTATAAATGCGAAAGTGTGTCTGCCTGTCTGTTACCTCTTCACGCTTAAACCGCTGAACCGATTTAGATGAAATTTGGTATAGAGATAGTTTGAGTCCCGGGGAAGGACATAGGATAGTTTTTATCCCGATATTCCCACGGGATCGACACTTATGCGGGTGAAACCACGGGGCGCAGCTAGTTATACTTTTTTCATTGTATTTATCGGTATACTGGCGTGGCTAGCTGATATATGGCAAATGATTTAATTTAATGTTCTGTGTCTCTCGTGACGTCAATAACTTTGCATTAAAAAAAAACTTGCTTCTATACAATAGTATAGAATAACTAATACCTACTACTAACGTAGTGACAATAGTAGGTACCTAGGTATTGTATTGAAGAAGTTTTTCTAACTGAACAGACAGCTGTGCTGCTGGGGAGTTTGTTGCGCCAATTCTTCTTCTCAGCGAACGCACTAGAAAGTGGTGAAGGACGGGCGTTTTGGGGGACTGTTTTATGTAATTTTGACGTTCGAAAAGTGCTGTTTTATTTTAGTAGTCATCTCGGTAGTACCAGCCCCTTTTTAACAAAGTTTTCACAGTTCATACATAAGTTGTTGCATATCGATTAAATAAATTCTATTTTAAATATTAAAATTAACTGTGTAGCGGTATCTACAACGCCACATGCGAACAACGCGTCATACTGACGTCACGCAAATCCTGCATCTCGCAAGCAGAGTTTACCGCGCAATTAGCATAGATACAAACGGCCCGACATGAATCATTGGGCAGTTGCCCGCCAGACACAACACCCGTCTGGTCGGAGGATCCTCGCTTTTCTATAGAGTATGAGTGAACTTTACACCCTATTCCTCATACCTCTATAAACTGTGAGTAAACTGGCAAGTCCTATAACCAACAATTCGAAGACACGTGACATCCAGCCACCCGCACTGGGCCTCACAGAAAAGGCAATTAAGGATTACGAGAACTGCCCCTCTGATATAGTTGGCTTCCACACGGACGAAGACGAGGGCAGGAGCTACAAAATAAAATATATAAACTGTATCCTAATTACATTCTTCTCACGTATACTTCGCGTAGACCGTGAATAAATATTAGAGCCATGATAAGCTACACGAATATTAAATTACTATGCTATGAACAATACACTAGCAAGACAATACAACGGTATAGAATAATATTTTTTATTGAAACAAAAAATAAACCTACTATGTTTAGATAAAGTGCATTAATCTAAGCATTTATTATCATACTAGCTGCGCCCCGCGGTTTTACCCGTATAAGTTTCGATCCCGTGGGAATATCGGGATAAAAAGTAGCATAAGTATACAGGGTGTTACAGAAAGGGTATATCAATACAAACTGGTTGAAGAGTGTATCTGGTCTAGAATCTCTGTACAAAATTTCAGCTCAAAAGCAGTAACTTTGAAAATGCTTAATATTTTTTTATTTCGATAGTTTATTATATTGAAATCATAAAAAACGTGTCACCGCACTACGAGGGTCATTATGCATTATCTGTAGTGTGTCTGTGCGCCTAGTACACGCACATCACGCCGCCGCGCGCCAGTGCAGCGCCGTGATGTGCCAAATAAAAAAATATTAAGCATTTTCAAAGTTAATGCTTTTGAGCTGAAATTTTGTACAGAGATTCTAGACCAGATACACTCTTCAACCCGTTTGTATTGATATACCCTTTCCGTAACACCCTGTATATGTTAATCCAGGATGTCAGCTACCTCCATGCAAAATTTTATCAAAATTGGTCCAGCCGTTTGAGCGTGACAAACATATAAACACACACACACACACTCACAAACTTTCGCCTTTATAATATTAGTGTGATAGTGTGACTAGTGTGATTTCAGCCGAAAGACGTCCACAGGAAAACAGATAACAGACAGTCCCTTATGCAGGGCTTGCATGAAAGCTGAGGAAACCGTGGGTCCGTGGTGCATGTGCTCTTTGAGTGCACAGGCGTCACCCACAAAAGACAGCACAACACACAAAAGTACAATATTAGATGATAACCAATTACCCACATGAACATAATATAAAAACAAGGTGCCGATATAAAAACTATAGTGGTATGAAGAACAGGGTGTAAAATTCACTCATACTCTATAGAAAAGGGAGGATCCTCCGACCAGACGGGTGTTGTGTCTGGCGGGCAACTGCCCAATGATTCATGTCGGGCCGTTGTATCTATGCTAGTTGCGCGGTAAACTCTGCTTGCGAGATGTAGTATTTGCGTGACGTCAGTATGACGCGCTGTTCGCATGGGGCATTGTAGATACCGCTACAAAACAAAAAAGGAAAACAAACATATCGAAATAAAAGAAGACCCTCCGTGCCTCGGAAAGTACGTTAAGCTGTTGGTTCCAGCTGTCATTCGAGGATCTTTGACAGTTGTTACGGGTCGTCAAAAGCCCGAAAGTTTGACAACGAGTCTTACCAAGGGGTATCGTATTACCCAGTAAGTGGGTTGTGGAGGTCAGATAGGCAGTCGCTCCATGTAAAATACTGGTATTCAGCTGCATCCAGTTACACTGGAAGCCGACCCCAACATAGTTGGGAAAAGACGAGCGAGGCAGATGATGAAGTCTTATCTATACAATAAAATTCAAAAGAGACATGATATTTGAACGGTGTGTTCTTTGTGACGAGTAGGTATCCACTAAAAGGTTTTTCGAAATTCCACCCCTAAGAGGGTGAAACACGCGGACGAAGTCGCGGGCAGAAGCTAGTCCTGAGAATAAATTTTTAATTTCTGACAGTTTTTCCATACTAGAACTGTCAGCCTCCATAACCCCAAAACGCATGGAAATCAATCTGAAGGTTAACCAAACAATTTTTCTCAAAGGCGAGTTAACCAACAGCTCATTTAAGTAAGATACAAGGTCATGCATTCTGCCATTATGAAATTCCACTCGGAATACGTATTACCTAACGAACCAATCAATTATCACCTCAAAAACTATGTGAGTCTAAAATAACTTGAGAATGTACTGGCGTCTAGTTTTTATGATGACGATAATTCGATGACCAGCAAAACAAAAATCAGTGCCACTCCGGGAGTGCCGACAGAAGTGAAAACAAAACACAAACAGAATACTTTGCCATCACTCACTGACATATCGGATATACTTTAAAACCGATTTTTCATTTTTTTCACCTGATCCCACCATCGCCCTTTTACTACCAGACGTACTGCAGCGTATCATTTACACTTGGTTGATATCCCAAACCGTCGTACTCAGCGCTTCTTCTCCACTTATATTATGCGCACAGCTAAAGTGTGGAACTCTCTAGCGGCATCTGTGTTCCCTTCCATATTTAACCCACCTGCCTTCAAAGTAAGAGTAAACAGGCATCTTCTGGGCACGCTCGTTCCTTCATAGTCCTCATATATCGCTTTCCATCCAGGCAGGATGCAAGATCAAGAGCAGGCGCATTCAGCAATTAAAAAAAAACACATGTCGGCCACATGATTTGCGTCACAGCAGAGCCTAAACAATCAACTTTTCATATGGACGGACCGGTTATACCCGATTATCATGTTTGCCTGGCCGAGATAGAATTAATAGCGAATTAGACGACGATAGATTTGGTGGTCCGGAAGTCAAGTCACTAGGATTTCAGGTTCTGCGTAAGCTGGTCCATAAATTCAAGCTCGCTCAGCGAGCTATGGAACGGGCTATGCTTGGAATCTCTCTGAGGGATCGAAACTGGAACGAGGTTATGTGGCAGAGAACCAAAGTTGTCGACATAGCCTACAGAAAGTGGCAAATGTGGCAATGGGCCGGCCATATTAGTCCATAGTGAGACCGCGAAACGGCAAACTTAAGGTAGGACGCCCTCAGGATCGGGCCGCGATGTCGTATGGGAGGCATCGCGGCCGAGGGTTGGAGGCCGCGGCGGGAGAGGAGTGCCGGTATTGCGGTGCGCCGCTCTCCCTACGTTCCGCGGCCTTGACGGGGTCGCCACCGTCTGATGGCGGACGCGGTGGGGCCGCAGAGGAGGAGGAGTGTTGGTATGACGTTGGCCGCTCTCCCTATCCTCTGCAGCCGAAAATTGGCAGGCGGCGGGGCCAATGACCTGACCCGTCGCAGGGGGACCAAGGGTGCCCAGACACGGGGTCGTCTGGCGCCTATGTGCTGGTTTGGTCCCTGGGGTGGCCACGGCGTGTTATGTGTTCTGGAGCGCCGGTGACGGACAGCCGCGGCGGGTTCACGGATGAGTGCTAACGCGTGCCCGTGTTCCCACCGTAAGCGGCAGAGGAGGACACCGTGGAGTTTTAGTGGGTTAGAGTCCCACATAACTGCACTATCTCCCCGTGGTAGTGCAGAATGCATGAGCATTTCTCCACGATAAAAAAAAGGACGCCCTCAGGATAGGTAGAGTGACAATCTTCGCAGGGTGATAACAGCTAGATAAGGCTTGCTGAGGATCGAATTCAATGGCGAGCAAAAATCTTCGGAACTACTTGTAGCGGTATTTAAACCACTACATGCGAACTATGCATCATACTGACGTCACGCAAAATCCTGCAACGCGCAAGCAGAGTTTACCGCTCAACTAGCATATATACATAGTCCCGAGATCAATCGTCGGGCAGTTACCCACCAGACACATCACACATCTGGTCGAAGGATCGTCTCTTTTCTATGGAGGATGAGTGAACTTTCAAATCAAATCAAAAGTCATTTATTCAAACTAGGCTGAGAATCAGCACTTTTCGAACGTCAAAATTACAAAAGACAGTCCCCCAAAACGCCCGCCCTTCGCCCTGCTTTCACCCTGTTCCTCACGGCTTTATATACTGGTCTGATTCCGAAAATCCTTTCATGTCATAGGATATATATTTTTATGTTAAATCAGAAATTTTACACGAACAAAGTCGTGGGCAGCAGGCTAGTGTAGGTATGAAATTAAACACGGATGGCATGTTGGCACCCTGACACCCATCGGAAACGATAACGAATTATAATTGAGTTAAGCAGTGTGTACATACCATACGCGATCGTTAGGTGAAAGTCTACGACATGGAATTTTAAGTGAGACAGCGAAAACAAAAGGAGGGGCTTGTGGCTAAGTAAAGACAGCCGCACGGGTCGATCGATCAAGTTAAGCTACGCTTGCCGCGGTTGATCCGTGGATGGGTGACCATCTTTACATACCGAGACCCCTCAGTGCCTCGGAAAGCACGGATATAATTCTTAGATCTTTGACGGTCGTTAGGTACGGGTATTCAGAAGCCCAAAAGTCTGACAACCGGTCTTAACAAGGAGTATCGTGTTACCCAGTAACTGGGTTGTAGAGGTCAGATAGGCAGTCTCCCCGTGTAAAATACTGGTATTCAGCTGCATCTGGTTAGACTGGAAGCCGACCCCAAGATAGTTGGAAAAAGGCAAGGCAGATGATGATTTTATTATGCTTCTAGAAACCATATAAATATGAATATAAAAACAGTACTTTATGTGCATTATGCATACGCAAACTGGCTTCCGTCGACATTAGAATCACAATTCATTATTTTTTAACTTACACGTATTTCTCAAACATTCAAGTAACAATGGATGTATTGTGCTGGTTGACGTTATAGTATATTTTATCACAGCATCTAGCGAATATAGTATCGTCGTCCTCGTCATACATATTTTGTTTATCGTCTAAGAATAGAGGTAAACTATGTTTCATGATCTCTACGTATGTTTTGACATGTCTACTACAGAATACTTAAAGTACTACGTACAGAACGGACACTCCCTTCCCCGCACTCATATCAGATACCGCACCTCACCCCGCACTTCGAGGTATTCGTCGCAGACTCTTTAGCAAGGGCGCTCGCAATCGTAAGAACCACAGCGCTGGTTGTATTGCTGACACGAACACACAGTTTTACGATTTAAAAGTTTTAATTACGATGGTTGAATATTGTGATGCTTTTCCGACTTTGTATTTACAAAAACTGTTTGTAAGATTTCGCATTTTTAATACCATGCGATAGAATAACCGATTATTTAGAGATAAAGTACTTTAAACGAAAATATTTTAGCGTTTTTATTTCATGACGAACCCGACTATATAAATAAACAATTGAACTACAAGGTCACTTCATAATAATGCACACGTTCGGGCAGCGCCGTCGTCGTTCGGACGCAAACCGCTTATCGCGCCATTTTTTACGCTACGCACGACAGCCAACCCTACTAGTTTACGCACACATTTGCACGTGTACTAACGTCATTTTTAGGGTTCCGTAGCCAAATGGCAAAAAACGGAACCCTTATGGATTCGTCATGTCTGTCTGTCTGTCCATCCGTCCGTATGTCACAGCCACTTTTTTCCGAAACTATAAGAACTATACTGTTGAAACTTCTGTAAGTAGATGTATTCTGTGAACCGCAGTAAGATTTTCATACAAAAATAGAAAAAAAACAATAAATTTTGGGGTTCCCCATACTTACAACTGAAACTCCAAAAATTTTTTTTCATCAAACCTGTACGTGTGGGGTATCTATGGATAGGTCTTCAAAAATGATATTGAGGTTTCTAATATCATTTTTTTCTGAACTTAATAATTTGCGCGAGAGACACTTCCAAAGTGGTAAAATGTGTGTCCCCCCCCCTCTAACTTCTAAAATAAGAGAATGATAAAATTAAAAAAATATATATAATGTACATTACCATGTAAACTTCCACCGAAAATTGGTTTGAACGAGATCTAGTAAGTAGTTTTTTTTTAATACGTCATAAATCGAAAACCGCAATTTACCTTTCACAAAGTTACAACGAACTACAAGAACTTTTATATTACGTTACTTGCTGCTACGGAACCCTTCATGGGCGAGTCCGACTCGCACTTGGCCGGTTTTTTTATGTAGTAGTAGGTAATAGGTAATTATTTTGTGAGCGTTGTATAGAGTGTCCGGGGTGTGATGTCTACTTTAAGACCTGAGCCAGACCAATGTCCTTTCTTTGGTATTCTTCGTCGAGTCATTGAGCTCTGAGTTGAGCTACACGATTACTAACAAATGCACTGACTCTGACTTCCACAGCTCAGTTAATTGGTAATATGATACTCCTTGGTAATACTGGTTGTCAGACTTTCGGGCTTCTGACGACCCGTGGCGACTGACAAAGATCCAAGAATGACAGCCGGGACAAACGGTTTAACGTGCTTTCCGAGGCACGGTGGGCATTCGGTATGTAAAGATGGTCACCCATCCACGGACCGACAGCGGCAAGTGTAAGATACGGTTGCCGCGGTCGGTCCTCGGTCTCAACCAGAGGGGCAATTCTCGTAATTTTAAGAACGTTCACAGTCTGATCTCAGTCTCAATCTGTCAAAAAATACTTCTAATTGGACTTAGATAAGCAAAAAGGATCCAACCCACAAAATGTTACATTTGAGTTATTGAAGATTGAAGTTTAACCTGTGTTTGCTCATTAATAGACTTTGATTGATTTTTGATTTGATTTGATTTTTTTTAACATTTTAGTTTTGTGTCAGTTTCTTAGACTGACCGTTTTACTATAATGATCCAAGGAGAATGGATCGTTTTTACGAAACTAAAATAGGGGTTCGCCATACATGTGGCTTGGTAACCAGTGTCATTTTAATGTCAAAATATTCGTATTTTACTTGGATTGTTTTTGCTAATCGAAAATATAGACCTTGACGAGCAGTTTGGCATACTTAACTCATTTTCGGTCATGTTGTGGGTTGGATCCTTTTTGCTTATCTACGTCCAATTTCCCTACATTTTGACAAGTTTTTGACATTTGTTTGTCGCCGAGATGCGACTAGATTTTGAACGTTTTACATTAAATCTGCGTGACCAATCGAACTGAACGGCTTCTTATGTACAGACGCCAGCACATCAAACTACTTATTACAATCTGTCAATTTTTTTTAATAGATTTTCAACTTTCTTGCTATAACATTAGGTTCTTTCTAGGAAGTGGTGAAGGGCGGGCGTTTTGGGGGACTGTCTTTTGTAATTTTGACGTTCGAAAAGTGCTGATTCTCAGCCTAATTTGAATAAATGATTTTTAATTTTGATTTTTCATGGTTGATTGGGAAAATTTGACAGTTCGGGTAGCTTGATGTGCTGGCGTCTTTACCTACTGAATCCATGGTGACAGGTAATGCGTATGTCCCTGCCACCCCGTATCAATCTCTTCTACTTACAATCTTTTTCAAAAGAATCGATGTTGAATAGCTGGTCACTTCTTCGGCGGTGGGGTAGGTGCCATAGGTAGGCTTTCATAAACCGCAAACAAACCTAGCTATTCGAGTCGAATTACGGGGATTCAAATTGAAGTTATTTCCGCAAAACGAATATTTCAACTTTATATCAGTACAAACTAAGTTGATTTCAGAATGACTAGTATTATTGAAAATAAATCATAAAAATGTTTGGAATATTAGCGCAAACTGAATTAGCGTTGAAATTATTTTTCCAAAAACACATAAGCATTATTTTGTTTACATTTTCGAAAACTATTTCGCAAACGCAGGGTAGCCAATATGCGCATAATAAAATAACTTACATTGTGTCAAATTGTTTACGGTGTAGTTGCCTAGTAGTATTGAAATTACTTCTAGTTAAATTATAATAAAACAAGTACTCTTATTTCCAAATACATATCCACGATCTGTTATGCCTAAGTCTTATCGTAAGATTTGCCAATTTGAGCTGATTTTCAAAGGCTTTATGTCGTATTTTCTGCGTTAGCGATCACGCAGAAAACCATGGTTATCGGTTATCCATACTAATATTATAAAGGCGAAAGTTGCACACGAGCGAGATACGTCGTCGACAGAGGCTATTGCAAGCGTCGTTCAGTGTTGAAGAACGGGAATGCTTTTCGATTATTCCCGATCAGCAATACCCTTGTCGTTAACACTATTGACATTCAGGAAAAAAAGTTCCGTTCGTCCTGTAATTACGTCCAACTTGGCATAGGGTGGATTCTCGGACATGCGTTCAGCGTTACCGCGTATCTACCCACCGTGGCGCGGATTTTTTGGGTTGGATAAATGGAATTACCCCGTGTACTCATCCCCGGATATAGAGGGGGGGGGGGGGCAAGCTGGAGCCCGTGCCCCTGACTTCTGGGGGCGGAAAATTCAAGCGTGGCAAACAAGCGCACGACCCAGCGCAGCGCAGTCAAACGGTATGACCAGGTTACGCCCGCGTGGATTATGGCCCACTCCCTCTCAGAGAGAGGAGACCTGTGTCCCAGCAGTGGGAACATTATAGGCTCATTGTGTAGCGGAGGTGCCCCTCCGATGCCTCTATGAGCAAAGAACACGTTTTCGTTTAACTTTTTAAAATAGAGTTGGCGCTCCTGTTGGAGTGGCGCATTATAGACAGTTAAAATTTGACTAATAAATTGCTAGGTAAAATTTTCGAGCTCACTTGGCGCGCTCATGCAGCTTCATAAAACTTTTCGGTATAAGTCGATTAAGTACTAAAAATATTTAACTTGTCTGAGGCAGAGTGCTTAAATTTACGCGCTCGCTCGTGCATTCTAGATTGTCTTGATTGGTGTTGAGGTTTTCTCCAGTCTTGCGATCTTAGCAATCGAAAATCGTACATCAGATTAATAAAGACAACGCCATCGGTTTTTTTCAGAACAAAGAGTAAAATTGTAATTGTAATAATTATGCTTATACTCACGACTTATTTCAAGCCTTGTCCTGTCTTAACCAAATTTGAAAAAAAAACGTCCAACATGTTCATGTAGGTATATAAAAAAGGCTTTATGGAAAAGGTTCAGTACCTAAAGGATTGACGAGGGGGGTGGGGGGGGCGGGGCGGACTGCATTTTATGCCCCGCCTCGAAAATCTAGTTCCGGGGCTGCATGTACAATAATACTTCACCCACATTTCGCCAGATATGTTTAAGTCCTCGAAAACTCGTAGAAAAATGACGCTCATCATCATCAGTTTCATTGCGCACATCTGACAATGTTAATCATTAATTTATGACCCACTGTTAAAGGAAACGTTTTTATTATAAATTCATGTACGCTTGACGTCACAAAGGCATACATTTCCTTGTATGACCTCTCTTTTTAAAAAAAGTGTAGACTATCAAAATGGAAAGTCATTTATTCAAAGGGGATTAAGGAAGATTTTTTTATCACCATCCAAATTTTTACAGGGTGTTCTACCCATGAATATGAACAACTTTCACTATGGGACCAACTCTGAAATCACGAAAAAAAAGTCAGCGGTTTCATCATACATTTTGGTCAAGTAGGTATTGGACTTTTGTGTGAAACAGCTGATTTTTTTTCGTGATTTCAGAGTTTGTCCCTCGGAAAATGTATTTAATATGCAATATGCCCTAAAAAGAGTTATATTTACTTACTTAGTACATCAAGCAAACAGCAGCGGGCAGCTTTATATTATGTTTATTTCCTTCAAAAGAACTGCTAAAGGAACTATCTAGTCTCAGTAGTTCCTTCAGCTTTTGCAAAGGAACTACTGATCAAAAAGTTCTCAGTAGTTCCTTCAAAGGAACTGCTAAAGGAACTATCTAGTCTCAGTAGTTCCTTCAGCTTTTGCAAAGGAACTACTGATACAAAAATTCTCAGTAGTTCCTTCAAAGGAACTACGCGAAGGAACTAGTGAGCATAAACGGGCGCCCCGGGCAGCCGCACCGGTCACCCCCCCGCTAAAGCCGGCACTGACTGAAGGGTGCCAATATCCACCTCCTGGCTCCATCATCAGATCAGCTCCAAGATACCAAATTATAGTTTTGTCATCCGAACTACATAAAAATACAAAGTTTAATTTTGATACGACAATTAGAAGTAGGTTAAAATTGACTTCTAAGATTTTTTACATTGTTAGGCAGTTAGTTACGAGTGAAGCTAATAAAAGCGTGTTATTAATAAAAACTTTTTTACAAAAAAAACAATCGACTTCAAAAATAAAACACTACAAAATGATAAATAACTTTAATTTCGGAAGTCGGTGTCGTTGGTTCCACATTTTCGTTTTGTGACACCGACTTCCGAAATTAAAGTTATTTATCATTTTGTAGTGTTTTTTTTTTGAAGTTGGTTGTTTTTTTTTTGTAAAAAAGTTTTTATTTTTTCACTTTTTAGTTGTTCCTACCCCACACAAATTCAATAAACACTAGTGCAATGAAGAATTGAAGACACCGACTAGAAGAATCACCAAAATTCGCGTAGAAATGCCGGACATGCAGTACATTTATGCATATAACTTCGTACATAAGAACAATTACCTAATGTATTATATACTAGAACCTTCCTGAAAGTATGTAAATCACATTAGTGAAAGAATTATCAAAATTGGTTCATTCGTTTTTGAGAAAATCGCGGACATACAAACATACATACGGGTCGAATACAGAACCTCCTTTTTTGAAGTCGGTTAAAAATGCATTCGCATTACACAACTTGACGTCGTGTGTGCCAGCCTAAAGGACGGTATACAAGTTTGGCAAGAAAGTCCTGAAACGGAACTAAAATATTTAATTATTGGCAACACTCGCTCTGCCTCGTCGAGTAAGGTACATAATCTGTCATTTCTTGTAATCGGTGACTGTTTCTCGTGTTTATTTTTATTTATTTGCGTTATTGTGGTGATACTGGTGACCCATTGTGTTCATAATGAACAGATCTGTTATTCGCAGCTCCGCGAGAGCGATAATTTATAAAGTGTACGTGAAATGTTTGGCGGAACTCGAGGCCGGACAAATTTTATCCGATCTCAACGATGTGTTTAAAAGAACCGCTGAAATGAGAGGTAAAATTATATTTTATACATGTAATCAGATGCAATGTGTGTATTTCAAGGTGCAATATCTATCATAAACCTTTCATACAATTACTAAAATGTACATCCACAAAGTTGAGGTTATGTTTACAAAACACATTCGGAATGCAGCGCGTTCGTATAATTTTGATACTTTTGGTTTGATAATTATTTCATTTTTAATTCATTATAATAAGTAATTGCATATGTTCAGTTATTTTTACTTTATTGTTCCAGGCAGTGGCTGAACAAGCGCTTCAGAGCATTTCAGTTACCGACTGCAAAAATTCACGTCAACATGTCAAGAAAATAGAGAAAGGTTATTTTCGAAGGGGGCAAACTGTATAGTGACGTTGAAAAAGTTATCATAAACCTAAAATATGAAAGCAGCAGTAGTGACACATCTGAAGACAGCCAGCAGAGTTTTTTGGTGAAAGCTCACACCAAGACATGGATGAAGACTTTTCGGGAGTGGAATACTTAGAGGAAAACATTTTTGATTCTGATTAAAATTTTTATTCTAATTATTTTTTTAGTTTTTGTTTAGACTACCATTTCCTATTGAATTGATCTGGGGTCTTTTAAAACATAAAATTGTCTCACATAATATGGGATTAGTTGACATCAAGGCATTTTGAAATACCTAATAACTTTTTTTTAATTCATTAAAATAAATAACCGCAAATGTTATCGTTATAGGCAGTGACTGAACAAGCGTTTCAGAGCTTTTCTTTTTTTCATAAAACCCGCCAATATTCACATTAAATGTAAAAAAAAATCTAAGTATCAAAACCGTTTTCGTCGTACTATATAGGGTTACAATATGCTCGATAGTGGCGCCACCATTATTTTCACGACTTTTTTGCCAAGCTTGTACCTACGCAGTAAATGCCTTAGAGTATAGAATATATAGAGACGCCGTAATGTTCTATATCTTACTTGCTTATACAAGTATCTATTAGATCGATACAGAAATATGAAACTACACTTTGTCTCTTTTTAACCCATGCGTAATCTCATTTGAAGAAAGAGACGTCATGCTATTTGTTTGTTCTCTGCCTGGCAACATTTTTACATTTCCGTCAAAGTACCTACCTCGCGTGCCATCCGCCATCTTTTGGCTCCGTGGTTTTGTAGTACGTCAGCTGTCAAGTGAACAACAACATTGGATTTGGATTGTGATTTTTAGGAATAAAAAACGCTCCCAACTAAATTGTTTTGTGCTGTGAGTGTCTAGTGGTGCAAATTGAATATGCCTACTTGTTCAATAATTCAGTGTGGTGCAAGGCAAAACCCCAATCAACCTCATTTAACCATGCACAGGTTAGTAGCCGTATTTTAAGAAAAACTTTATCATGCTGTTATATTTTTGTTTATATATCCTTGTTTTATTTAGAGAATAAAAGCTCCCAAATGTACATACAAATTATTTCTGATATTTACCTCTATTTGCTAAATTTATATCATGTTTTGTTTAGAATACAAATGACAATTAAAAATAGTGATGTCTTTTATTTATTATGCTATCGATAAGAAACTAATATTTTTTTAGTTTGTATATTGTAAAGTCCAGTATTGTAGGGTACCTTTGAGAGATTTTGAAAATAAAACTGACAGAATATAAATAAAAATAGCGATAGTACTAAAACACAATAATATCAATTCGTCATGCAATAGGTGGTGGTTATTTAGTTCAGTCTCTGATTTGTTCCACTAACTGCATCAAACTGAAATAATTTTGCATGTTTTTTTTTTTGCACAGGTTCCCTAAAAATGAAGTGCTGCGCCAGAAGTGGCTTGAAGTCATTGGGATGGAAAATATCAAACCTGGACTTAAAGTACCACGTGTCTGTTCATTACACTTTGCAGAATCATTCTTCAATAAAACCCTTGATGTAATAAGGCTGCGTGATGATGCAGTACCGTCAATCCACCTTGTAGTAAGTTAAAACAAATAATTAACTTCATATTGTTTAAATTTCCCTACCAACCTGGCGGTTCATCCAATACTTTACTATTAATGTTTCTCAAATTTAATATTATTAAATACCTGTACACAATGTTATGTTTAGTGCTAGTGATAAAAAAAGATGAGATTATTCAAGATATAAAAAAATACTTTCAGCGTTCAAAAAAAACACACGGGCCGGTTCTGCGTGAAATCAAAAATGTCGAAGAACAAGCGTGCTCCATGATGACTCAACCACCCTTACCAGTGAAACACCTGGATCATATTTATAAAGAGGTAAATAAAATAAACTTTAATTTGTCTTTTGAATAAGTGTGTCTTCAACTTGGATAAAACAAGGATATGATTCATGATGTATCTTTTAATTTGCTTTTTCAGATTGAACCCGAATCGATTAGTTCTGAGAATGTGATGCCGAGCACATCTGGGTCATTGGTAAGTTGACAAAAAATTTCTAAGTTGACATCTATTAGAAATGCAGTTGTGGCATGGTCTAGCAGGCATTATTTTTTAACCTATAATAAAATAATAGTAATAATAATCCTTTGCTAACAGGCAACTAAAGATAAATAAAATACACAAATAACCTTACAAAATTATCTAATACATAACTATAAACTAAATAAAAAGGCCTCTTTGTCTAGTGGTCAGTGGCCCGGGCTGCTATGCCGGAGGTCGTGGGTTCGATTCCCACCCAGGACAAATGTTTGTGCGATGAGCACGATCATTTGTTCTGTGTCTGGGTGTAATTTATATGATATACGGTGTATGTGTCACCGGCAATCTGTATAATCCGGTATTCTACACAATACCTAGGCAATGTACAGAATACCTAAAACGTGAAGATAATGTATGAAATATTATTTATTTTATACTTTGCCCCTAGGTATTCTATATGCTGAGCATCCGGTATTGATGCGCAGCTGGTAATGTGTATAAAAGACGATAGAGAGGGAAAGAGGTGATGTAATTTTAGGGCACCCCGGCAAGGACAGGTTAGGTTAGGGTTATTTTTTTTTTATTACTACCCGTAAATAGAAGCTTTACTTTAAACCCCGCAAACAGAAATAGGACCTGAGTATTTGTAAGCAAATTACATTATGTTACTTATAGCTAGAAGAATTTTTAATTTCAGGTTAATTTTATTATGTAGGTCAGGTCCTATTTCTTTTCCACGGGGTCCGAGTGGTTATAAAAAAAATAACCCTAACCATGTGCCATCATTTACCGCCGTTTCGTTTCGCTCCATTTATAGTTCCAAATATTTTATTTCCAGGTACATCATCAGCCATCCAAGTTTATTAAAATGCAAGAAGTATGCGATAGCCAGAGAAAAAAAATTAAAAGATTGAATGAGAAAATTCGTCGCCAAGTAAAAAAAATGTCAAGTATGCAAGATATAATTACTGATTTAAAAAACAAAGTTATTATAAACACGGAGCAATCAATTTTATTAGAAGAATGTGCAGGTTCGCAGGATTTCCTTAAACGGCAAATTTCAAAGTCCAAAGGTTTGCCATTGGAAAAAAAGTACTCTGAAGAAATACGAAAATTTGCTCTAACGCTACACTTTCTATCCCCAAAAGCCTACGACTATATAAGAAGAGTGTATAACACGTGTTTGCCACATCCCCGTACCTTGACAAAATGGTACCAAAATGTTAATGCTGAACCTGGGTTTACCCAAGAAGCATTCGAAACCTTAAAAAAAAAGGTGAATCAAAGCGGCTCGCAAAAAGTATTATGTGCGCTATCACTGGATAAAATGTAAACCAGAACTATACTATTTATATATATTTAAGTTTTTGGTGGAGCACTACGACAGCGAAAAATTATTTAGTCTGAACCCGGATCACGACACTACTCATAGAGTGTTATTGATAAAAAGTATTATTAAAACTTTTACAGACATCCGATTTAGATATTTTGGAAGAAAATTAGGTGAAAAGCTATCCTTCAGAAACTATTTTAATAAATTAACGTTGTTTCGTAATGAATAATATCGATGTTAAGGTGTTTTTTTTTAAACCAGGAAGTGAGTCAGGGTCCAAGATTCTTAACTATGGTTATATAGAATAACGCTGAAGCAAACGAAGGGGTCAATTTTCGAATATAATTACAGTTACATAAAATTTATTAAAAGAAATGTGTATTTTCGGTGAGAATTACGTTTTTTCTTCTTCTACTTGAACGAATGAACGGTAATTGTAGGTGTCAAGTTGCCAGAAGTTATTCAAAAAGTAGTTCTATGTTAATTATTATACATGATTTAATTCGTAATGTGATTTAGAAGCAGAATGTTAAGAATTTCTTTTTTGGTTAAATTTATATCTGCAAAAATACACATTTCTTAAATAAACTTCAAGGCCACTTTTAGTTTCTATAAAATTGAGCTCAGATTTGAATAGGCAGTTTACAATGATTACTAACAGTTTTGACTTTCAAAAGTGCCTGATAATTATCTAATTAAAATTGAGCATTTTACTTTGACCTGGTGATTTATTATGGTGAATAAAGGTACATTTTTAATACTTTGTTGTTTTAATCCTTGTAATACCTCAGTTTT
This sequence comes from Amphipoea lucens, assembly GCA_947508005.1. Taxonomy (NCBI): domain Eukaryota; kingdom Metazoa; phylum Arthropoda; class Insecta; order Lepidoptera; family Noctuidae; genus Amphipoea; species Amphipoea lucens. The sequence continues at coordinate 11,413,677 of OX382382.1, forward strand.
AGTATCTTTCTACAATATTTATTATTGTTGTAAATAAATATCTCTGTAGGCCGAAACTACGTAAAGCGGTCGCCCGCGCGGTCCCATACAAAAGTGCTCCGTTGCATGGGCATCCGACGCGGGCAACTAGACCCCGCGCCCCCTTTTTGCTACCTAATAAATATTGTTTTCCATCGACTCGACTACATGCACACCGTTAAAGTTGAACTAGCGACACTGCGCAGGTTTCCGTCACACACGACACACGCTCTGTAACGCGGCGGTTGCCCGTCGCTGGCGTCCGCTTTACGCACTTTCGGCCCTATAATATCATTATCTGCCTAACCTTTTCCAAACTATATATTGTGCTGTGTCTGTCCCGAATAAAAGTATTTCTTTCTTTATATTGGGGTCGGCTTCCAGTCTATCAACGGATGCAGCTGAATACCAGTATTTTACATAGTGCGAATACGTATCTGACCTCCATAACTCGGTACTGGGTAATACGATACCTTTGGTAAGACTGGTTGTCAGACTTTCGGGCCACTGACTAAAAACAACTGTCAAAGATTTACAAATGACAGTTAGTTTGATACTAAGCCGAAAGGTGGTCAGAGTAATCTTTATGAAAAACTTTATACGTGGAACAAACCCTGAAATTGCAAAAAACCTCAGTCGTCCTTAAAGAAAGTCAGTCGATAAAATGTAGCCCAACCAACAGTGCGTCTAACCCCTTATATGTTAATATGAATGCTATGCACTATAATTTTAAAAATTCTGGAAAGGACTTGTTACAGTTATGCCAAAAGTACTATAATTACTATAATTGTATAATCTAATTATCCGAAGTTTAAAAGTATTGTTACTTAAGTAACCAATGTACCAGAAGAAATGTTAGAAACTCTGGTATCGATATCGATATTTTTTGGTTTTGATTACTTATGTGCTTCCCTAGCAATGGCTGCCATCTTTAGGCCCCAGTTTAGAGTAGGTATGCACGCGTATTTTGTAGGTATTTCTGGTCCATATTATTGTAAGGTCTTTGAGTAAATGCACAATGACGATTATCCTCGCGACATTTCCGCGAATTGACGTCGATGCTGCGGCAATTGCGATTCGGGGAAAACTTTAAACAGTCCAAATGAGTAAACGATTCTTGAATTATACATAACACGCATCATATCTACTAATAATAAAGCTGAAGTTTTTTGCAGTTTGCAGGTCAGTATCGGGTTGTCTGTTGACCTAAATGTGATTCGCGGCCGTAACAAATACTTATTACCGACTTCAAAAAAAGAGGTTATCAATTCGACACGTATGTATGTAACACTAGCTGCGCCCCGCGGTTTTACCCGCGTAAATGTCGATCCCGTAGGAATATCGGGATAAAAAGTAGCCTATATATTAATCCAGGGTGTCAGCTACCTCCATACAAAATTTTATCAAAATTGGTCCAGCCGTTTGAGCGTGAAGAAGTAACAAACATATAAACACACACACACACACACACTTTCGCCTTTATAATATTAGTGTGATTATTGGAACTGCAAAAGCTGAAGTTTTTTGCAAATTGCAGGTCAGTATCGGGTTGTCTGTTGTTGACCTAATCTGATTCGCGGCCGTAACAAATAATTATTACCGACTTCAAAAAAAGGAGGTTATCAATTCGACACGTATGTATGTAATATTATTGTAACTGCGTTATATTCACATATGACAATCTATTAGGGCTTCCAAACAAATATACAAAATTTTATACTTAGATGTATTATATTGTATGTTTGTCCACGCATTCCTCAGCAACTATTAATCGGATCGTGACCATTTTTTTTTATTGGCTTACATTTACTTCAACTTAGGGAACAGTGCAAGTTTCATCAAAATCGATTCAGTAATTTTCAAGATATGGACTGATACGTGTAAGTGTGACGGCCTGGCTTATTGATACGAGCTACGGGTGTAGTGTCAAAGGGAAATATCTCAAAACCTTGGTCAAATTCTAGTGCAATATTTACAACAAAAGTATTAAGTACCTACTTATTACAAACAAATATTCCAGTTTTTACTTAAAACTAAAAATTACGAAATAAAAAAGGAATAAAAAAAAAATTAAATCGACTTCAAAAATAACTCAAAATTATGAAATAACTTTAATTTCGGAAGTCGGTGGCAAAAAACTAAAATACTGATTCCAAGACAACGACTTCCGAAATTAAAGTTATTTGATAATTTTGATTTATTTTGAAGTCGATTTAATTTTTTTAAATTACTTTTTTTTTCGTAATTTTTAGTTTTAAGTAAAAACTGGAATATTTGTTTGTAATAAGTAGGTACTTAATACTTTCGGCGAACTTCATTTCATTTCATTTATTTATTTTGTGAAACAGGTGATTTCAGGTGTTTTTCAATACAAAATCTATTGTACAAACCATGTCCCGCCGATAGGCATACAAAATTGGATTAATATGAACAATGTCAAAGTTACACAAGGATTTCAAATGATAAAATTGTCATAAATAAAAATAAATTAATAAATTGTCATAAAAATAGGAAAAGATAAAGATATACAATGTCAAAAGATTGCAAAAACACAAACACAAAATTACATAAAATCGTCCCCCTTCGAAATTCCCCCCCCCCCCCTTGCTTACCTCCCCTTTTTTTTTGGGCTACGGCAATATCTTTGCCAATGCCCGATTGTGACTTTTTATTTGGCGGAATTCAAATTGTTGTAACAATATTCTAAGAGATGGCGTTAGCTGTCTACAGTTGCACAATATTAATATACTTCATACATTTTGGCGCAACTTTTAAAAAGTGGTTTGGCAATTATTTTGCCTATGCTCGCGAAAGAGTTAACCTGCTACATATTCGTGCTAGTAAGTACTGTCGACCTACGCAATAGTTCAAGATCGCGAATTATAATTAAAATCCAGTCTCACGCACATGCTAATCAGTTATAAGACACGAGAATGTGCGATTTAAGGTATGATTCCGATCTCGGCAGCACGCAGCAGTGCTGCCGCGGCAGTGCGGTCGCAGCACTACTGGTCCTCTTACATTTTCTATGGGTTCATATGAGATTACATTCCGAGCACGGCAGCAATGCTGCGCGACATTCCTATAGAGAATATATAGGGACCAGCAGTGCTGCGGCAGCACTGCTGCGTGCTGCCGAGATCGGAATCATACCTTTAGACCAGCCGGCCGCGTCAGGCCTCATCGGAGCGCACTTTACAACGTTATTGATGCCTTTATGAGGTAGTTAAATGTCATATGTATTTGCATGAAACACAGCTTGAAACACAATCAGATCCGCCAGTATCCAGCTGCTGTCGCGTTTGGTCGGATCCATTCATTCCACGATAATGTTTAGATAACATTATTACCGTGTGGTCGCTCTAGTCATCACAGCGAGCCGACGCGACGCGCGACCGAAGCGCGCAAACGCAGTCGACGCGCTACGCCAGCCCAGCCGGTGTAAATCGTACTTAATGGATACCTACTAGGGCATGCAAAACCGGTTTTCCGGTTTTGCGCAAAACCGGAAATCGGCCAAAATTTAACGATTTTTGAAAACCGGTTTTGAGAGCCAAAACCGGAGCTCAGCTCCGGTTTTGTCAACATTTTTTTCGAAGTAATGTTATTTTGTAGTTCGTCTTCAAAGTTACAAAAATGTTGATTTTTTTGGTTATTGTGGGTGGCTGTGTATAATATTTGAAGATGCTGATTGTGTTTTCTATGTTTAAAATATATTATTTTGATAGCAGACGTAATAGGTACCAAAGATACCAAAAACTTACTTGTTGTTGATTTGATCTCAGTTAATTAATCTTTGTGCTATTATAAGTTCATTGGTATCTGTACAATTATTATGGTTTAGATTAAAAAAAAAAAGTAAAAAAACTAAAACCCGACTACGACAAAAAAAAAACGACGCTGAAAAAGTATGAAACCAGATTTTCATACTTCGAACAGAACAAAAAGAAAAACCGTAGTCACACGTTATTAAAGTGTTTCGGTTGGTACCTATAACATGTGATTACGGTTTTTCTTTTTGTTCTGTTCGAAGTATGAAAATCTTGTTTCATACTTTTTCAGCGTCGTTTTTTTTTGTCGTAGTCGGGTTTTAGTTTTTTTACTTTTTTTTAGTAAACAATTTTGGTGTTAATTTTAACACATGACTTTTGTCCGCTAGAGGGCGTCGCTTTAAATTTGAGCAATATTTTGGAAATGTACAAGTGAAGCCCTTTCAAATGATACCAAACATGGCGTATTTATCTCAATTTTTATTTTTAACACATTACTTTTTGTCCACTAGATGGCGCCGTATCGAGTTTTGTGCAACGTCACGTAGCCTATGTTCAGCGGACAATTAAGACGGTTCTAACGATACCTCATATCTCGAGTTCCGATAAGTAGATTAGGAGCTATGAGGGAACAGATGAACATACTCACATACATACATAGCCTGTTAAAATCATAACCCTCCTTTGGCTTTGCCGTAGTCGGGTAAAAAGAAATGTATCATACAATTTGTTTTATTTGTAGACTTAGTGGGTATTTAAAAAAAATGGTGTTTCTTTTTAAATTATACTACATTCGATTTTTTTTGCTAAAACCGGAGCTAGCTCCGGTTTTCGGTTTTGGTCCCAAAAAAACGATGTTCAAAACCGGTTTTGATGACTTTCCGGTTTTGCATGCCCTAATACCTACTTCGAAAAAATTAATATTTAACAAAAAAAAAAAACAGGTAGCATACTGATAATTACTTCAAAGCATGAATTATTTCAGTCATGGTTTGTCTGACAACCAGTCTTACAAAGGGGTATTTTGCTACCCAGCAACTAGGCTGTGGAGGAAGGCTGGTATTCAGCTGCATCCGTTTCGATTCTAATGGATGGAGACGCGGGAGATAATGTTGCCTCACAGATGTGAACTATAAGAAAGTGCGTAGCACGGATTTTCTATCCAGAGATAGGCAGTCGTGGACATTTACCTACTGTAACTGTAGGTACACGCTGTTTAATTTTGAGAATTTCCTAACCTAGAATAAACCCAATGTTGTTGCTCAACCAAACCGAAGGAATCCCATCACGATCGGCACTCGCGAGGTAGGTACCGACGCCAGCACGTCAAGCTAGGCACGGCAGCAATGCTGCGCGACATTGCTGCTGTGCTTGGAATGTAATCTCATATAAGCCCATATATATATTAGGGCATGCAATTATCGAAATATTCCGATAATCGATAAAATGAAAGATATCGATTTTTTTTTCGATAAAAACCGGTAATTACCGATAATTATCGTTTTTTATAAAAAAAATACCTAAACTCGTTTTTTACTTGTAAATAAAAGAATAAAGTGATGCAATTACTTACCTAAAATAAAGGACAATATAATATACTGAAAAATAAATAAAACAAGGCGTTTTTTTTTAAATCAACGTTTGTATTTCTTTATAATATTTAAATTATATAACATAACATTTTGGATTGTCTCACTAAACTCTTCTTTCTTAAGAGATCTTTTAAATAAAATCTTAGAAACCTCTAGCTAAATTTAAAAAAAGTTACTCTTTAAAATAATTATAATAATTATGAGTTAAATATTGCAACTTTTGGACGTTTAGTATAATTAAATTAACTTTAAATAATTTCGTAGTACAGTATGGACATCTGAGTCAACAATTCAACATACACAATGTGTATGTTGACTCAGATGTTAATGTTAGGATGTGTAATACACATCCTAACAAGATTTCTTAACGATTAATTAACGACAATAGGTAAATTAACATATAACAATTCCGTATTATAATTAAAAGAAATCACATTTAAAATAGTAATTTTGTATTATAATTAAAAGAGATCACATTTGAAATAATCACATTTTAAAGAGATTTTTGTTTTTTTTTTTGCTGCTGAAAATATGTATATACTTTACTAATATACTTTACTGAATGAGTAGGTGCAGTACGTAAAGTACCTAAAACAAAAACATACGAAGTTTTGAATTTACTGAACTACATGAAAATATTACGATGTAGATTAGTTATGTAGAATTGTAGACAGAACTTCTGTATTGAATTTTACATTCACATCAAGTAACCATTTAAGTGGTAAACAAGATTCTAAACTGAAAAAGTAGGTACCTAAAACAAATAAAATACGCTTTATGTTCACTTTACAAGAAATTAATAGGTAGAAATTGATTGTGTGTATGTCGTACTACAAAATAAATATTTTTTCATTTTTAAGGTAAAAGCCTTGTTTAAGTACCTACTTTCTATATTTATATGTTTAAATGGTGTAGCATTTTGAACGGAAACATTTCGAATAACAACGCTAAATGTTTGCTATTAAGTAGTATAAATCTGACTTACCAATAATATTCTTATTGACGCAAAACTCTCAATTCAGTTAATCCGGGCGTCCTCAACTCCTCACTCACATGGTAGACCGACAGCGATCGACACGTTCACACACAAATATTGCGCAATGAGCAAATGACAGTGACGGGAAAGAAAACGCGCGCGGCGAGGGAACGGAACGCATCTAACGTTCGTTCAGAAATGTGTCAGAATTCTTTATATAAAATTATCGATTATCGGTATTTATCGTTTTTGTTTTCGATATTTATCGTTTTGTCAGAATGGATCGATAACCGATAAATTATCGATTATCGGTTATCGGTTTGCATGCCCTATATAAATAAAAACAAAAGGCCTGACTGACTCATCAACGCCCAGCCCAAACCCTTGGACCTAGAAAGCTGAAATTTTACACAATAGTTCCCTTTATAATGTAGACAAGGAATAAGGAAGGATTTTTCGAAATTCAACCCCTAAGGGAGTTAAATAGGGGACGAAAGTTTGTATGAAAGTCCGTCAGTTTTAAAGTTAGGATCTTCAAATTTTGTATTTAGGCCGACGATTGAAAATTAATTAATACGTGTCTCAGCGTTTTTGATAATTCCACCCCCAAAGGGTTAAAAAGGGGGATGAATTTGTGTATGAAAGTCCCTCAGTTTAAAAGTTAGGATCTTCAAATTTCGTGTTTAGGCTAACGATTCAAAATTAATTTATACGTGTCTCAGCGTTTTTGACAATTTTACCCCTAAAGGGGGATGAACGACCTGACTACGCACAGCCTAAACCGCTGGTCCTAGGGCCATGAATTTTGGAGGGTATGTTCTTTGTGAAGAGTAGGTATCGAATAAGAAGGGGTTTTTAGAAATTCAACCTTTAAGGGGGTGAAAAGAGGGGATTTTGTTTGTATGAAAAATCTTATTTTTTGAGTTAATAACCTTGAAACTTGGCACGAATACGTATATAAGTAAATTATGAAGTTTAGAATTTTTCGTTTTTCTAAAATACCCCCTGAAGAGGTATTTGGGGGTGTCAAAATTTGTATGGAAGAATTTTAACGCGCTGTCCGATTAACTCAAAACTCAGTATTTATACTAAGAACTAAAAAGAAAGAATAACGTGTATCAGGGTTATTCGAAAATCTACCCCTAACGCTGTGAAAAGGGGTAGTTAATTTTACAGGGGAGGATTTTACTGCGCGGCTTGATAAGCTCGAAAATTGGCATAAATAATCTTTGAGTCAAGTTATGAACACATCTTAAACGATTTTTCATAATTCCACCCATATAGGGGTGAAAAGCGGGAATACAGTTTATATGAAAAATCTTATTCATTTGGTTAATAAACTTGAAACTTGGCACGAATATTTATGTAAGTAAATTATGAAGTTTGGCATTTATTGTTTTTATAAACTACCCCCTAAAGGAGGATTGGGGTGGGGGTGTCAAAATTTGTATGGAAGAATTTTAACGCGTGGTCCGATTACCTCGAAACTCGGTATTTATACTTAAGACCAAAAATAAAGAATAACGTGTATCAGGGTTTTCCGAAAATCTACCCCCTTTTTTTTATGGATGGGAAATCATCAAATGACCCCTCCCGCTCTGGGTGGAGCGGAAGGGAGTGTCAGACTCTTACTGACTAAAACCCATCCGTGTTCCTTCCTTAGCCCTTTATGTTCCGGGGTAGCGGTAACCCTTTCGGACAATCCCGCACCCCCGGCAGGCTTCGGCCCTGGCAGGCCCCTTCCTTTATGCTGACATCTCTTTGAGGCGCGCGTGAAACACGTACGCGCCGTCCGGCACGGGCCTGGTCCTGATCGGACGGTGAGCTACCCATTACTCTCCGTCCGCAGGCCCACGCCTACGGTGGCCGGGAGTCGTCACGCGGCTCCCGATGCCCGGAGCGTCTCCCGCGGCGGCTGGGACGTGAGGTTCTCTCCCTCAGCCGTTCCGCCACCTCCTTCGCTAGCATGACTGCTTCGCAGAAGGAGGTGACCACCTCCCTAACGGAAAATCCGAAAATCTACCCCTAACGGGGTGACAAAAGGGTAGTCAATTATACAGGTGAGAATTTTAACAAGTGGCTTGATTAACTCAACAATTCGTATAAATAATCTTTGAGTCAATTAATGAAAACATCCCAAAATTTTTATAGAAATTCCACCCTTATGGGGGTGAAAAGCGGGAGCGCAGTGTATATGAAAAATCTTATTCATTAAGTTAATAAACATGAAACTTGGTACGAATACTTTTATAAGTAAATTATGAAGTTTGACATTTTTTGTTTTTCTAAACTACCCTCTAAAGGGGGATTGGGGACGTCAAAATTTGTATGGAAGAATTTTAACGCGAGGTCTGATTAACTCGAAACTCAGTATTTATACTTAAGACCATAAATAAAGAATAACGTGTATCAGGGTTTTTCGAAAATCTACCCTTGACGGGGTGAAAAGGGGTAGTTAATTTTACAGGGGAGGATTTTACTGCGTGGTTTGATTAACTCAACAATTCGTGTAAATAATCTTTGAGTCAAGTAATGAACACATCCTAAACGATTTTACGGAATTCCACCCCTGTGGGGTTGAAAAGCGGGGGATACAGTTTATATGAAAAATCTTATTTATTTGGTTAATAAACATGAAACTTGGCAATATTTGGGTCAGTAAATAATAAAGATTGCCACTTTTAGTTTAAAAAAAACCCCTTACAGAGGATTTAGGGGGTGACAAAGTTGATAGGTTAGAAAGATATGTAACCGCTGTCGGATCAACACGAAACTCGGTACTACTAAAACAAAAAATAAAACAAGTATGTGTTTTAGGGTTTTTCAAAAATCGACTCCTACTAAGGTGGAAAAGGGTAAGTAATAAAGTTTAAGGGGTGGATATAATATTACTGCTTGCTTCCATTAGCTCGAAAATGGGTATGGGTCTTTGAGTCAAGTAATGAACACATCACGAACGATTTTTCAAAATTCCACCCTTGTGGGGGTGAAAAGCGGGATTCAGTTTATTTGAAAAATCTGATTCCTTTGATCTATAAACTTAAAAATTGGCCCGAATACTTATGTATCTAAATAAATGATAAAACCATACCTACACACATTTTCGAAATTTTTAGAAGAAAGTACGAATTTCACGCGGACGAAGTCGCGGGCAGAAGCTAGTCTCATATAAGCCCATAGAAAATGTATGAGGACCAGTAGTGCTGCGACCGCACTGCCGCGGCAGCACTACTGCGTGCTGCCGAGATCGGAATCATACCTTTAATCATTCATAAAAACCGGTAAGAGCGAGTCGTATTCGCGCACCGAGGGTTCCGGACCATCGTAATAATATGTTTTTAAATTTTCATCGGCGAGGCCTATATTCGTCAGAGAATTTTAACACTGCGCGCTGTGGTGTAGAATATTGCAGTTTTAGGTCAGCGCCATCTCTTGACCGATAGTGGAACTATTGTAACTTTTGTTGATGATTTCTGAAAAAGTGTGCTATTTAGAGACATCGTTTTATTTTTCCTGTAATCTTTACATAAACTTCTATCACATAGAATTATTTGAGATTTTTCTCTTTGCAAACTTCGGAGATAAGGGGGGAGGAACGGTATTTTTTTTTAGATTTTTTATCAAAAGTCGAAAACTATGCGGCCTAATAAAAAATAAAAAATGTTTGAGAATGTGCAAACTGCGCTCTTTCATATGATACCCCACTTCGAATTTTTCTACTGCGGAGCTATGCTTCTTCCTTCTCTGTTGGAGAAGATGCAGAAGAGGCCTATGCCCCGCAGTGAAACAGTTACAGGCTGGTATAGTACTTACTAAATGTTGTAGGTTCGAACCCAGACAGGCGCTTTACTTTGTGTAAATTATTTCATCACCACTGCTCTCAAAACGGTGAATGAAAACATCGTGAGGAAACCGGCATGTCCTAGAACCAAAAATTCGAAGATATGTGACATCTACCCACCCGCACTGGGCCCGCGTGGTGGATTACGGCCCTCTCAAAATGTAGGCTTGTGGGCTGTGACCCAGCCATGGGAACATTATAGGCTGAACATTGTGCTATAGTACTATTAAATTTCACGTAAATGCCGTTGCTAGTATGAAAGGTCAAATTGTTCAAGAATTAAGTTTAAATCCTGTATTATCAGTAATTAAAGATACACAGTTTTTAATTACGTATAAGTGATTATCTAAGGGAAATAAGTAACTGTTTTTTGTTATAGGCATGGAGCAGTGGTGGACTGGTGGCCCAGTGGTAACAGAATCGACTTTGTAGGTCGTGGGATCGAAACCAGGCAGGCGCTTTACGTAATTTACTAGCAGCGCCCCGCGGTTTCACCCGCTTAAGTTTCGTTTATAATTCAATCATGATTCGAAAGACACGTGGCGCCATCTATTATCACGTTATTGTTGTTTTCCTCGGGAACAGCACTTTTTTCGGTATGAAAGGTACCCTATGTCCGATTCTGTACACCTGACAAGGTATGTACCTATTTGCAAAATTTCAGGAAGATCGGTTCAGTGGTTTAGGCGTGAAAAGGTAACAAAGAAACTTACTTTCGCATTTATAATATTAGTTAGGATAGTTAGGATTTCATCAACATTGCTCTCAAAAACGTGAAGGAAAATATCATGAGAAAACCAGCATGTCCTAGAACCAAACATTCGAGACATGTGACATCTACCAACCCACACTGGGCATGGATGGTGGATTAAGGCCCAGTGTCCCAGCAGTGGAAACATTATAGGCTGAATGCAGATGTATAGATCTGTGTGTTGAATGTTTAAGATTCTGGGACTTGATAGATACAAGATAGGAAGGTAAAATTTTTACTTTCCTCTTGATTGTATTTTTGTCTTTAGGTTTTTTTTTAATGTTAACTATCTGCACCCCGCGGTTTCACCCGCGTAAATGACGATCCCGTGGGAACATTGGGATAAAAAGTAGCCTAAATTTTAATCCAGGGTGTCAGCTACCTCCATATCAAAATTGGTCCAGTCGTTTAAGAGTGAAGAAGTAACAAACATATAAACACACACACAATATTAGTGCCAATAGTGCCAAAGAGCGATGGAGCGCAGCATCCTGGGTGTAAAAAGACAGGACAAAATTCAGAACACCATGCTGCGTTCCAAAACGGGTATAATAGACTTAGGCAAGAAAGCTGCCAGGCTCAAGTGAGACTGGGCGGGTCACATCAGCCGCATGCAGGATGACCGCTGGGCAAAAGGTGCCTGAAGATGGATGGCGCCGCCGAGGTCGGCCCAGAAAGCGGTGGCGAGATGACCTGGACGTGTACCGCAAGGGCTGATTTGAGTTGGCGCGGGAAAGGAGTTCCTGGAAGGACTTGGGGGAGGCCTTTGCCCAGCAGTGGGGCAGTATAGGCTAAACAAAAAAAAAATTCATATGGACGAAGTCTTGGACGGACACTAGTAGTGTAGTTCCCATTGAACCATCATCCTTTTTCTCTCAATCTTATTTTTTCATCTCAGATTTAAGATTAAATGATGAGTTTTATAGCTGTACAAATCGCACTAGATAACCGTAAAATAATACAGGGTAAAATTGAAAACATGCGACAAATCAAAATGGGAGATTGTACTCGTCATTATGAACAACTTTTACTATGGGACCAAACATGAAATCACGAAAAAAAATTACCTGTTCCCTACATTTATGTTCCGCGTAACTTTTCAAAATGTAAGGAACAGCTGATTCTTTTTTTCGCTATTTCAATCACTAATAGTGATTGATGTTAATACATACTTTACATACAACTTAATACTGACCAGCAAATTGCAAAAACGTAAGAAAAAAAATTAATTTCGCGGGCTACTCTGGCGCTTCCGCCTTAAATTGCCTAATTATAAAAACATCTATGAAATAGCTCTCACAATACTTTCTATACAAGTTTCCTTTGCTAACTTTAAGAAGAAAATAAATGGCACTAAATTATCTATGGTCTAGAAAGTGTGTCAAGTGTCTTCCGCGCCGTTACTAGGTCATTAGAGTTTAAACACATACTTTTTATTTATCAACATCCAAAACATAATTTCTCGTAGTCAAAACTTACATGATATGATAATATTTGCCGGCGGAACACGGTATGTTTCTGCACGTTAGAACGTTCTTATGCTCACTTGAAACTGATTACTGTATAGTAGCACGCAATCCTTTATTACCTTTATGTAAACCACCGACGACGAACAATGTATTTTTTTATTCATTTCAGAGTGAAAAAGAACTGAATAGATACATCTACCTACACACTGAGAAACGGACATAAATAGTATCAGAATCGATCGCAGTTAAGATCTCTCTTTATTATTCAAATTAATTGAATAAATACATCACCAAAGTTGCCTCCTAAATTTCACTTTTTCATAATAATCAAATTAAATATTTTTACTTACCAGTAGAGCGTTTTGATGTGCTGGTATTTACTTAAACTTTATACACGATTTTTGGAGTCTGAGGAAATGATTTTCGCTTTGAAATAAAGCTCAGATTTATTTTTGAAATTAAAAATAGTGTCAGCATAACACACTTCTCGCCATTTTCGGAGTGACTGACGTTAGTGACGTAAAGGATTCTTTTCTACCATCTGTTATCTGTCAATGTCAAACTTAAAACGTCAGTGACAGTGGGTGCGTTCCGAGTTGGGATGTAATCGATTTGAGCGTACCGAACCGAATTACCGCCCGGCCACAACTTTTGGCTTAGTGGGAAGCAGCGCGGTTTCTTTTGTCTAGCTTTGACACTGCGAGCGGTGTATTGGATATATTTAGTTGAGTATATATTTAATCTGTTAGATTAACTGGCAACACTATCCTTCCCTTCTCCGCCGCACCACCACGAAGTAATGGCGTGTTTCACTGTGTTCCAATGTAATAAATAAAATATCTGATTTGACTAATGGTGCTTTACTTCCACTCGCTCAAAGATAACAAAATCAAGTTATCTTCAATACGGGGCATCGTGGCATGGTTCATACATTTTGGAATATTTGTTTCTACCGCTCGCCGCCCCGCGCTACGAGTTCTTGGCCAGGCCTTTAGCGTGAGTGCGATAACTGCGTCCCGTGAATCGTCATGGATGACGTCATGACATTCGCCATCTTGCGATAACGCCGAACATGCCTTATAATAATATCACCGTGAGCGCTGTTAAAAATGACAGTGTGTGTGATGAGGATGTGTGTATTTTGTTTTGAGTTGCATCATTCGTTTTCGAAATTGTGCTTCTGGCTGACAGTCGCCGCCTAACCAAAGAAGAAGAACTGAAGAAGGAATGTGGTGTTTCTACAAATAAATACTGTTTAAATATCGTTTTAACATTGAGTAAGCACTGTGAGTGCGTTCACGAGCGTTCCAAATTGTTGACAGCTCTCAGCTGTCATAATCGTAATATCTAAATCGGAACGCATGTCAAATGATGTGAGTGCTGTGAGCGATTATAGCTAATTCAAAATGCGGCCAGTATTGCTATAATTTTATTTATATCTTCTAAAAAAATGACTTTTATCGCTTCAATTTATGTATAACTAGCAGCGCCCCGCGGTTTTACCCACGTAACTTTCGATCCCATGGGAATATCGGGATAAAAACTACCCTATGTCCTTGCCCGGGACTCAAATTATCTCTATACCAAATTTCATCGAAATCGGTTCAGCGGTTTAGGCGTGAAAAGGTAACATACAGACAGACAGACAGACGGAGTTACTTTCGAATTTATAATATTATTTCGAATTCGAATTTATAATATTATTATAGTAAAGATACGCTAGCACTTTGCACGCGACTTCGTCCGCATGTATTCCGTACTTTCCTCTAAAATTTTCAAAAATGTATGTTTATGACCTTTATCATTTATTTAGATAAATAAGTATTCGGGCCAATTTTTCAGTTCCTTTATAGATCAAAGGAATCAGATTTTTCAAATAAACCGTATCCCCCCGCTTTTCACCCCCACAGGAATGGAATTTTGAAAAATCGTTTAAAACGTGTTCATTACTTGACTCAAAGATTTTTTATACCAATTTTCGAGTTAATTAAGCCACGCAGTAAAATCCTCCCCTGTAAAATTAACTACACCTTTTTCCTCCATACAAATTTTGGCACCCCCCCAATCCCCCTTTAGGGGGTAGTTTAGAAAAACAAAAAATGCCAAACTTCATAATTTACTTAGATAAGTATTCGTGCCAAGCTTCAAGTTTATTAACTCAAGGAGTAAGATTTTTCATACAAATAAAATCCCCCGTTTTAGGTTGAATTTCCAAAAAACCCTTGTTAGTGCTCCCCTACATTATAAAAGGAAGACGTGTGCAAAATTTCACATTCCTAGTCCCAGTAGTTTCGGCTGTGCGTTGATACGAGTATGTCAGTCAGTCATTCAATCAGTCAGTCAGTTTGTTCTTTTATACAGGGTGTCCCTGGAAGTAGGTATGGATCAAATCGAATAGGGGCGTGGGCAAGTTCATTTCCAAACGTTTAAAAAAAAAAGAGAGAGAAGAGATACCGAATCGTTTTAAAAAAATCGTAACAAAAAACTATCGGGGCTATCAATTTAATTTTTTTAGTTAACCCTGATAGTATTTTTTTATGATTATTTTCTTTGAGCACTATGCGAAGTGATTGAAAATATAATAAAAATTGGTCATAACTTTTGAACCGTAAAAAAATTCACCGACATTCTCAGGGTTAAAAAGTTTGGAAACGACCTTGCCCACGCCCCTATTCGATTTGATCTATACTTCCAGGGACACCCTGTATATATAGAAGATAGATAGATTAGATTATAATAATATAAATATACGATAAACAGATATAACACTTTCTTTGCCAGCAATATAATTGTATAAAACTTTTTAAGTTCAGGAGGCCATGGGGTTCGCCGGCGAGTCCCAAAGTTTCTGCTGGTGAACGCCGTGAGTCAAAAATCAAAATTATTACAAGAGGCAGTGGGATACGCTGGTGGGTCCAAAAAAAAAATGTGCTGTGGCCTGCTAAACAAAATTTTTTGGGGGTCGCCGGCGGTTCTCATGGCAGGGTGAGTGATAAACTCACGCCTTCTCCCGATGAGGGTAGAAACTATGAATTAAATACCTTTTTTAGTGATCAGCGGGGCAATAGCGTAACACTTTATCAATCGGAATCTGTTTCATTTTGACAGTTCAACAACATTCATTGCGTTATTTACGTGTTGAGCAGACAAATTTTTCTAACTTCTGAAGCAATGGATTAGCAATTGGCTTCAAAATGATTCAGATTCCGATTGATAGTGTGTTACGCAATTAGGGTGCTGATTATCGGCGAACTGCTCAGTCAACAATATTTTAGTGGCCTCTTCGTGCCGGGTATGGGAACCAGCGCGGCGGCGGCGGTGTGACGTAATCAGGCCTGCAGATAACTGTTTTTTTTTTTTTGCGCACGCACATTCGCTCAAGCGGATAGGTACGCACGACGACACAAGTTTTACATTTCTTATCTCAGCTTTATACAGCGGGGCAATTGCGTAACACTTTATCAATCGGAATCGGTTTCATTTTGACAGTTCAACAACATTCATTGCGTTATTTACGTGTTGAGCAGACAAATTTTTCGAACTTTTGAAGCAATGGATTAGCAATTCGCTTCGAAATGAATTCCAATTGATAGTGTGTTACGCAATTAGGGTGCAGGTTGAAAATGAAAACATGCGACAAATCGAAATGGGAGATTGTACTCATCATTATGAACAACTTTTACTATGGGACCAAACCTGAAATCGCGAAAAAAAATCAGCTGTTCCCTATATTTTGACGAGTTATGCGAACATAAATGTAGGGAACAGCTGATTTTTTTTTTCGCGATTTCAGGTTTGGTCCCGTAGTAAAAGTTGTTCATAATGATGAGTACAATCTCTCATTTCGATTTGTCGCATTTTTCAATTTCACCCTGTATACTGACCTCTCCCATTGCACGGAAAGCCTATAAAATGCCTGACACTGAAAATATAATGAGTAATGTAGGTATAGCAGTTTGATTGTGCCGTCGTGTGTATGAATACCGGAGTTGCACAGATTGTTGCCATGATCACAAACTCGTAGTTGAATACCTAGTGATTGTGATTGCTATCAATAAAATCAAAGTGAATAAATGGTTGTAGAGTGTATATTATCTCAGAACATCGTATAAAAACACTTCTATTAAAAGCGATACTATTGTTATTGGGCCATTCTTCAACGACAAAGATGAATTTTCATAAGGTGTATCAAAAATTTCACCTTTTCTAAAACAATATTTTCTGAAAGACAATCGCGTCGTGTTTTTAGTCTTAGTCGACCCTTCTGAAGCGTCGTTCCATGCCTCATAATAAGCTAAGAAATACGGTATAATGACGCTTCTCCCGAAATACTGCCAAATCATAACGAAAAATGCTGTTAAAAGTATAACTTGACAAAACATATAGAAATAGTAGGGGAAGATGATGGGGTCAGGTGTTGTTAATTTTGTGATTTTACAGACTAGCCATTGTATCAACATCCAGTAGACGAGACATTGATTTGTTCCCGCGCATATTGAGGCGAGGCAGTCCCATAGTCTGGCTCCAAGAATATATGGAAAGCAGAAGACATCCCACCAGTTGTAACCGAAGACTTCCTCGATCTGTGCGTGGAATTCTTCGGCGGGAGCATCAACGCATTGGAACCTTTTCGGTCGTTTTTTCTTGGGTGCCATATTTGAATTTCTCCTTAAACTAAAATTTTTCTTTGACTACAAACTCCAACTCATAATTTGGGGTGAATAAATTTTGATTTATTCATATGTACCTAATATTAAATTAAGAATTAATTATTCAGAGTTTAGATTTCGGCATTACGTATCCTAACGTCATTCAAAAGACTGACAGACTCTCATAGAGTAAAGTTCTTTGTTAACCTCACTAGGTACATTCAGTTTATTTATGGTTTATTTAGTCATTGATGCTCACTGTCATTTTCATGTATGTCATCGAAAAGTTCGCTAATGTACAGACGCCAGCACATCAACCGACCCGAAACTGTCAAATTTTCCCAATCAACTTTGAACCTTATACTTTAGTGATAAAGTTGAAAATCTATTAAAGAAATTTGACAGATTGTAGTAGGTTGATGTGCTGGCGTCTGTACTTGGGAGTTGGGTATTATATTATACGCTTATCTGCACTTATCCGTAGCAACAGCAAGTAGCAACACACCTGCCGAAAATTACGCGTGTAAGGTTTTCACGAGAGCTGAGGTTGCCCAGTGGTAAAAAATCCGAGTAGCTACTTCTACCATGTGACAAGCGAATCTTTTTTACAAAAAAAAACATCCGACTTAAAAAAAACACTACAAAGTGATAATTTATAACTTTAATTTCGGAAGTCGATGTCGTTGGTTCCGCATTTTCGTTTTTATGTAAGTATATACATACCCACATACATACAGGTCAAACACATAACCCTCCTTTTGGGCTTCACCGCAGTCGGGTAAAAACTAAAAATGATTTTTATTAAATACCTATTCAACAACAATACCCCACTTGACATAGTTTGTTGACTTTCATTGTTTTCATTTTCACAATATGGCGTCCAATTTTCACTAACGTCATGTCTTTAGAGACACTCCCCGGACTAAGAGGAATCGATTGACGTGTGAATCATAAAAATTGGCCCAGGCGTATGGTCTGTATAGAGCTTCAAAGGAACATACATAGGCTGATAAACACATGACCACTCCTTTGCGTCGCGCAGTCGGGTAAAAAGTTATTTCTAATCCATACGCGATTAGTTTCACACCCTTGTGTCCTGGCCTTGAATAGAATGGAAATACGCGTTCTAGGACATGTCCTAGAACCAAGAAGGTATTGTGTAACATCTGTCAGTTTTTCGCAGTTCGCTCGCACTAGCGTGCATTCGATCTTCCGTTGTACGCGCTACATATTTGTAACGCCAACGATGTCACACTTCCGAAATGCACTCGTTTGAAACAGTGCCTAATGCTAGATACACACGCAGTTACTTTAGACGCTGGCGAATTGGCGATTAATAGGCTGTCCGCTGTCGCCATGTCGGCTGTGAGACGGATTTATGAGTTGTTAACTTTTTCTTTTGTGTAGGTATGTGTATCTACAAACTGTATCTTTAATTTCTGTAATTGATTAAGAAAGATATACATACATAAATAAATAATAAAATTTGTGTGTGGACGTGAGATATGGAAATCGCAAGCAAATCGGCGGTGACCAAAGTCGCTGCGTGTGTATTTACATAGGAATATCATAGAAGGATTGTATGTAGTTTTAGATTTAAGGTTTCTGCGCGCAGGGGTGAAAACGGGAACGTATTTTATAACCAAGCCTACCTATATTGTCAGTCCGTCGCATCGGTTTGACTCACTATTCATCTGTCCGTAGCCTGTTGGATTTTTCACATAATTCGCGATGAGAAATAGTTTTGGTGGTACGGAATTCGGTATGCGTGCTGAGTGATACTCGCACCTGTCCGGTCTTTCATTATATTCTGTTTCTGATTGAGGACCTGTACCCTAATTGCGTAACATACAATCAATCACAATCTGAATCATTTTGAAGCATATTGGTAATCCGGTTACTTCATATGTATTACGAGTATGTTCGAAAAATTTGTCTATTCAACAACGTACCTAAATAACGCTATTGACGTTGAATTGTCAAAATGAAAGTCATTCCGGCCATTCCCTACTGATTACCTCGCTGATGCGCGTAATCGCGTATAGCCTTGCGTGAGGTGAGAATGTGAGATGCACCCAAAATGTATCGAGGTTTTTAGAGTGCGTTTCAACAAATAGTTCCTATGCCGTTATGTTGGCAACAATATATACCACTCCTTAATGTTTTGGGCATGATTCTAACACGGACACCTTATAAATCTTTAAAAAAAACCGCAGAATCGTCTTCCTATATCTACTATCTTGACAGACATGGGCACAAAACACATAATTATATTCCTAGCGGAGGACAGGGGAGACTATATTATAACATAGGAACTATTTGTTGAAACGCACTCTACGATAAAATATTATAGCAAATGGATTAAAATAAAAGATGTTCTTACAAATTATGTTAAAGTATTCCATTAATTAAACCTTCTATAACAAAAGTAATTATCGTTATTGAATGAAACTGAGGAGCTGAACTTGTTTCTGTAGGTGCGTCAAATATTTCACCTCTTCTAAAACAGTATTTCTTAAAATACTTTCGCGTTGTGTTTTTCGGGGGTCTGGGCTTAGTATCATATTCCGCGGCAAAGAAAGTATGAAATAACGGTAAAACCACAGTTTCTCCGAAATAATACCACAGCAAATAGAACAACACTGAAATAACGACAACTTCGCCAAACATGTAGAAGTAGTAAGGAAAGACTGAAGGGTTTGGGATTGTGGCGCGAGTGATTTTGCAAATACACCATTTTACCAACATCAGGAACACCACAAATTGGTTCGAGCCTGAGCATAGTGTAGAGCAGCAGTCACAAAACTTCGAGCATATACTGTAAGGACAGCATAACACCTCCCAGCAACTAAAATCGTTGGTGTCTTCTGTTTGTATGGATGTTTTTTCTCCTCTGATGGCTACGTATGTCGCTGGAGCATTTTCAGTTTTACCTCTATCTGCCGGCGGCATATAGTTGCTCTTGTTGTTTTCGTTCGGATTATACATAATATTTCTATTTTTGTTTAAAGGTGATTGGTTAATAAGAATTAAAAAAAAAACGTGAAGGAATTTAATTTATTATTTAGTTATTTTTACTCTTGATGTGGAAAAGTAACTGAAACAAACAATATTCGTTTTTAGAAATGGGGCATCCTGCATGTTAATAATCAAAAGGTACATACAGACGCTAATACATCAAGCTACTACAATATTTGTCAAATTTCTTTAATAGATTTTCAACTTTATCGCTCTAATGCATAAGGTTCAAAGTTGATTGGGAAAATTTGACAGTTTCGGGTAGCTTGATGTGCTGGCGTCTGTACTTTTTGACTATTAAAAATTGCTTTTTTTTATTTTGATTTTTAACCTGATGAAACAAAATTGATCAATGGTTTGACGCTATTTGGCGCAGCTGTGGGGCAAAAAAATTTAATTTTAGAATCAAGTTGTACAGACGCCAGCACACCAACTTACTACAATCTGTCAAATTTCTTTAATAGGTTTTCAACTTTATCACTACAGCATAAGGTTCAAAGTTGATTGGGAAATTTTGACAGTTTCGGGTAGGTTGATGTGCTGGCGTCTGTACCTATTTCTGAATAGAGGCGTTGTAGGCATTGATTTATATATTACTACTGGTTGTAGGTTAAACATCACTCAATATATTTATTACATTCCACAATGTGAACTTAGGTGGTAGGGTTACAAAGACACAATTATTGTGTACCAGCAAATCACCTCTTGGTAACGGGGTTTACTAAAACAAAGTAACGCTTCGTGATATCAACACTAATCGAAGTTCTTGAGACAAACGGGTGAAGACACCTCAAACGAGATGAAAACATATTATGTAAAACAAGCGGAGAAATAAAATAAATAATTATGATGACAATATTTCCACAGGTTATTGATTGACAGACGTTTCATGCATAATAATAACTGCCACGGCACGAAGTACACCAAAAAATATTAATTTTAGTCTATTTCTATTTTTGACTTTGATATTTGACATCAAATGTCAGTTTATGTCACTAACTAGTTGTCTATGGTTAGTTCCGTGTTGATCATGGTGGAGTGAAGTTACGCAGTTCTTCCAAGAAAATAATATTACGTATTTTAACGTAATTATTATGATACGGATTTAGTAATTCACACATCAACTGCAGGATTTCGTGTAATCCATGTTTCTTCTAGGATTAAGCGCAGGTACTGTGTTTTCAACTAATTTATTAAAGTGAAAGTTTCGTCGTAGTTTGCAAAGTTTTTAGAGTTAACTTTTCAAGGGAATCCGAGCTACTTATAACATGTTAATTACTCTTAATAAGACAGAGATATATGGTCATTTAAGTTCTCAATTCTATTGTCGCTTTGTTTTTAGTTTTCAACTGGTTTTTTCGACCTTTCAAGTTGGCAAACAAGTTAGAAATAGGTACACAATGTAAACTATAGGCTTATGTTTTGCAGCCTTGGGTGAGTTTTTTATTCGTCATAATGTCCTTAAGCTAATAACAAGTTATTCTTTGCTGCCAGCAACAAGTTTTATTTTTGCAGCAACATTTTCTTTTGTGTTCACTAATCTAACAAAGTTTTGTGTTTAAATTATCCTAATATTATTATAGACGCGATAGTTTGTGAGGATGGCTATATAGTTTGTTACTCTTTCACGTAAAAACAATGTAATGCAATGCAATGTATGATACAACGGTTCATTTGAGGATCGTCAATATATTCGAATACTTGAATTCAAGTTAGACTCTTTATTTCGGGATTTCACGTGAAAATCCCGAAAATTTGGTAGTTGCAAGTTTACTTACAAATGCCTTTACCCATCTTAAATAAAGTTTATTTTCAACTTATTTAAGACTAGCTGCGCCCCGCGGTTTTACCCGCATAAGTCTCGATCCCGTGGGAATATCGGGATAAAAAGTACCCTATGTCCTTTTCCGGGACTCAAGCTATCTCTATACCAAATTTCATCAAAATTGGTCCAGCCGTTTGAGCGTGAAGAAGTAACAAACATATAAACACACACACACACACACACACTCACAAACTTTCGCCTTTATAATATTAGTGTGATTTTTCCCAAATTCCGGGAAAAAAAAATGTCGTCATAAGGAAGTCTCCACTTTCTGTCTCTGTTCTCCGATGTTTAGGTAAATATACTCAGCCTATTCCGATCACTGATAATAACACATAGGATACTTTTATCCCGGAATCTACACTTATGCGGGCAGGAAAGAAGACATTCATTCATCAAGTCTTTCAATTAGTATTTTCAAAATGTTGAATCTATGGCTGAACCTAAATCATCGAAAGCCATGACCTAGCAGTTTGTGGCTGAATATATCTGAATATAGGCTAAGATCAACTGTCCTGATAGTCTAGTGGTTGCAAGGGCGACTTCTGAGTGTGAGCCTGGGTTTGATTCCCAGGCCAGGCAAAGTGTTATTGGGTTTTTTCCATTAAAACCGAGGACATCCGAAGCGGTGTCGATTATGGTAACAGTGGCGCGAATTCAATGATTTTTCCCATCTCAAAACATGCCCAATTCGGCTAAAAAGTTTTCACTTTAAAAGAAACTCTGTGCAACCAGGATAAAAACTATCCTATGTCCTTCCCCGGGACTCAAACTGTCTCTATACCAAATTTCATCTAAATTGGTTCAGTGGTTCAATCGGTTTAGGCGTGAAAAGGTAACATACAGACAGACAGATAGACAGACAGACAGAGTTACTTTTGAATTTATAATATTAGCACACCCCGGACACTCCATACAACGCTCGCAAAATAATTACCTACTACCACTACATTGACAAATGACGTTTGTATACGTGTAAATGTGTGCGTGAAATCTAGTAGGGCTGGCTGGCGCAGTATTGCGTAGGCGGCGGCGCTGCCCGAACGTATGCAACAATGGGGCGCCGCGCGCCGCGACACTAGGTACTCACAGAAATCTAATTAATAACATTTCTATTGTACTACTTTTCAAGTCGAAGAACGAATAGAACGTGAAAGAAAGAGACATAACTAAGACAATAAAGAGAGAGAGAGCAATTTGGTATTATTACGGAAGTTTTAATTGTTCTAAAACGAAGAAAACTTGGAAAATAAATTAATAATAGAGAAAATTATGAAAATAAATTATCACAACACTGGCTTAACTTGTTTGTCTGTATTATACTAGCTTTTATTTTTTATGGGTTTAAAGGATATTTGAGTTGCTGTTCCTTACCTTATTTCATGTTTCGGGAACCGAAAGAAACTCCTGTCTTTATCGTTCCTCGATGAAGATAAGCATCCAAATAATGCACAATATATACAACCATCGTGATTAACACAAAATATAAAACTTAAAAAAAATAATGTGTTCGTGTCAGCAGTAGGTAGGTACAGCGCTGCGGTTCTTGTGTATGCGAGCGCCATTGTTAAAGAGCAGGCGACGAACACATCGAAGTGCGGGGTGAGGTGCGGTAACTGATGTTAGTGCGGGGAAGGGAGTGGCCTTTCTGTACGTAGTACTTTAAGTATTCTGTGATATTAGTATGGATTGTGTCAAAATCAAAAGTCATTTATTCAAACTAGACTGAGAATCAGCACTTTTCGAATGTCAAAATTACAAAAGACAGTCCCCCAAAACGCCCGCCCCTCGCCACTTCCTAGTGCTTTCGCTGGGGAGAAGAAGTGGCGCAACAAATTGTCATAGCGAGTCGTTTATTTTTTTTTTTTGAGCGAATCTTCTGTACTCTTTCTATAATATGTTTTAATAACATATGTGACGTAACGTATGTGTGTGTTTTATATGTTTTTGCTTATGTGTTTTGTTTTTTAGTTTCTCATTTGTGTGTTTTGTTATAATACTTTTTCTTTCTTTCTTTTTTTTTGTGCAACTGCTAAAAAATCTCCTAATTTCAGATCCCCCACCCACAAAAATGGTCACAAAAATAATTTTCGCTCTGGCAACACTGCTTACCTACACAAACGCGGAGTACATACCGCCTGGCCCGGTCTACCCCTGCCCAAAAGACTCGACAGTTACCCTACTGTACCCCTGTGTCTGTGAAAAAGGGTCAGATACAGGCTTGTTCATAAGATGTGAGAATACAGGATTGTCTGTGCTCAGTGTGGGGTTGGGGAATATCGCAGGGTTGGGGTTGCCAGTTGAAAGATTGTTGTTGAGGGAGTGTAAGATTTGTGAGTATATTTTTGGTATTACTTTTTATATACAGCCCAGTTCTTGATAAAGGTCATCGGCTATTTAACATCACGCTAGGGCTCTTAGGAGCCGAGCAAAAAGAAAAATAAGTAAACAAGAACGCTAAGCAAAAAAGAAGCAGTGGCTTGCATGGGTTTTCAGAATAGGTAGGCACTAGGCCGGGTCTAGTCTAGACAAACGCGGTCACTAATCAGAAAAAAAAATGAAGTCAAAAGAAGTGTGGTTATTTGAGTAGGCATGCCTACTTAAGGGTGATAAATTGCGAAGGTCGAGCGTCATGGTATTACGCGTGAGACGTACGTATTTTTAATTTTGTCGTAATAACTTGAACGAGTAAAGACCAATGACAATGTGCGAATAGTACGGGAGCCGAGTAGGCCGTCCGGCGACTGCCTACTGCCGCGCATGTTTATACAAACATGCGCGGCAGTAGGCAGATTTAAGTTTTTGTTAGATATGATAATTTAGTGAGTTTCTTAATTGTGGGGCTTACACACTAAAATGTAATTGACAGGCTTATGTTGATATATCGAGGTAGGCACTGCTTATATGCCTATATGCAATGCACGCCACTGAAACGAAGTAACAGCGGGGGCAGGCGATGCGATGCGACGAGGTGTCGGGGGAAGAAGAAATTTCAAGCGGACGAAGTCGCGGGCTGAAGCTAGTACTAATAAACTTGCATCTTTTTCCAGCAAATCTCTTCGGGCCGCTCTTCCACCGCTCCACAATCAGGGTCATGGAGATAGTGGACACTCCTATTAAGACAATAGACCAGTATGCCTTCGCTGGAGTCAACAGGACGTTGCAGGAGCTGTACATGACTAATACTAACATTGAGGAGTTTCCGAAAGATGCTTTTAGGGTAAGTCTTTGCTCCCGCAGAGTGGTAGACAGTAACGAAGCTCTTTAAGGTGAATGGGTACTTGTAGACCGCGAAATTCAATTTTTCTTACGTTTTTCGCAATTTGCAGATCAGTGTCAGGTTGTATCTTGATACAAATATGATTCGCGACTATAATAGACATGTATTTACAGAATTATAGTCATTAGAATCATTAATATATCTCTTTAAGTTAGATTTCTACCACTAACACTTTTCCATACGAGATTTGTTCTTAACGGTAGAAATCTAACTTAGAAAGATGTATTAATGATTCTAATTATTATAATTCTGTAAATACATACCGGTTATAGTCGCGAATCATATTTTGATCAAGATACAACCTGACACTGACCTGAAAATTGCAAAAAACGTAAGAAAAATTGAATTTCGCGGGCTACAACTACCCATTCACCTTAAGAGGGAATGCGGGTGGACTTTTCTCCATAGAAACGCTCTCGCCTGTTTTCTTTCTGGTTAATGACCATAAAGCAATTATTTTTTTTACAGAATAATAAATATTAACTACTTGTGTTTTCCTTTTTGAAAATGCATTATTTTTATAAGCGCTAGAACCCTAAAAAAATGCTCAAAATTGCCGATTTAAACCGCTGTCAACATCAACTGCCAATGAAAAAGAAAAACATAGGGACACAGTATTTATCCTTCTTATTCAGTTTATGAAATATCTTTTAAATTGGTCCAATATTGGAGGAGAAAATAGGCGAGAGCCAACCCTCGAATTATGACTTTTTACTGAGGCTTTTTCAAAAGTCTCTCCGACCGCATTTCCTCTTAATACTGAATATCACACTATCACACTAATATTATACAGGCGAAAGTTTGTGTGTGTGTGTTTATATGTTTGTTACTTCACACTCAAACAACTGGACCAATTTTGATAAGATTTTGTATGGAGGTAGCTGACACCCCTTTTTTTTTTTATGGATGGGAACTGACCCCTCCCGCTCTGGGTGGAGCGAAGGGAGTGTCAGACTCTTACTGACTAAAACCCATCCGTGTTCCTTCCTTAGCCCTTTATGTTCCGGGGTAGCGTTAACCCTTTCGGACAATCCCGCACCCCCGGCAGGCTTCGGCCCTGGCAGGCCCCTTCCTTTATGCTGACATCTCTTTGAGGCGCGCGTGGAACACGTACGCGCCGTCCGGCACGGGCCTGGTCCTGATCGGACGGTGAGCTACCCATTACTCTCCGTCCGCAGGCCCGCGCCTACGGTGGCCGGGAGTCGTCTAGCGGCTCCCGACGCCCGGAGCGTCTCCCGCGGCGGCTGGGGTGTGAGGCTCTCTCCCTCAGCCGTTCCGCCACCTCCTTCGCTAGCATGACTGCTTCGCAGAAGGAGGTGACCGCCTCCCACTCCCTCTCGCCCCGGACCATGGCTTGAACCAGGGCCGGACGCGAGAGGTCGCCGCCGCTGTCGATCGCCTCTACGAGGGCACGGCGGTGCTCCGCCCATGCGGGGCAGACCTCCACCGTATGCTCCACCGTGTCCTCTGGGCGATCCTCGCAGTGGTGACACCCGGGCGTCTCCTCCCGCCTGATGATGTGCAGGAACCTCCCAAAACTGCAGTAGTAGCTGACACCCTGGATTAACATATAGGCTACTTTTTATCCCGGTTTTCCCACGGGATTGACATTTAGGCGGGTGAAACCGCGGGGCGCAGCTAGTGTATAATAAAAATAGAAAAATAATTATATACAGTCTGGACCAGTACAGTGCCGGTACTGGGTGTGCGGAAGTGACGTGCAAAGCCAAGCATTCTGCGACTTCAAAAGTGTCTAGCATTATTTTTCCAATAACTCAGATGCTTGGAACTAGGGGCTTGTGGCTTAGTAATAACAGCCGCACAGGTCGATCGATCAAGTTAAACTACGCTTGCCGAGGTTGGTCCGTGGATGGGTGACCATCTTTGTAATCTTCTTTCTTACTAAACTTCAACTATACTCCATTTAGTATAGCATTAGACAGAAGTTAAAAAAGGCTCTTTTAGGGGCACACTTTGTAATAAAAGTACAACAAACATTATTACAGTCAAGATTGATGTGGAGTTAAATATAATCAATTTAAATAACAGCAGTCACAATTAATTGTACTTATTTAACCTATCTACCTTCTGAAATTACAAGGCTTTCATTTAATATTATTTAGTTTTTACATAAAATATTGTCGTGTCAATGTTTAAAATCTAAAAGAAGCAGGGGCGGACAGTACCGGGAACGTTTTTCATGTCACTATAACTCTACCAAATCTAAAATGTAACCTATTCCCTTCATAAGTTGTGGCAGCGCGTGTTTTTTTTTTATTTTTTCGGTTTATATAAAATTGTTTTTAATAAACTGATTGGTACTAAAAATTGTTTCATTTCATGGAACTATCCAAGCATCGTGACGAGTAGATAGATAGAATATCGTTTATTGTATACCATACATTGTTAATTACAAAAGCACTTACATTATTTATTAATATTGTTTGAACTTAACTTGAAAATAAAAGGTTTCGTACTCCTGCTTCTGCGAGCCTCTTTTTTTCTAATAAATGGAGTATAGGTACAGAATACTTAAAGTACTACGTACAGAAAGGACACTCCCTTCCCCGCACTAACATCAGTTACCGCACCTCACCCCGCACTTCGGCGTGTTCGTCGCAGTTATTTAACAAGAGCGCTCGCAAACACAAGTACCTCACGCACACATTCATACGTATACAAACGTCATTTTTTAATGTAGTAGTAGTAGGTAATTATTTTGCGAGCGTTGTATGGAGTGTCCGGGGTATGGTATAGGTATACCCGACGATCCTGCATACTTATCTCTTTTGTTGACTGTATCTCTTTGAACATAGACGTGATGTTATGTTTTGTCTTACATTTCAGATCCTCGGCAACCTGTCAGTGTTATCAATTGACGGACACAAGATGACGAAGCTGGCCAAGGATATCTTCGCGGGCAGCGAGGCGGCCGCCAAGTTGGAGAGATTGCACTTGTCCAACGGATTACTTACTGATATGCCGCCGGAAGCTTTTCAGGTACTTGATTTTTTTGAAGTGAAACTTCTTCTTGAAAAATTAAATTTTCTTACGTTTTTTGCAATTTGTAGTTCAGTATCTAATTGTATAGTCATTAAAATCATCAATACAACTGTCTGTGAGAAAATTAAAATTTCGCGGGCTACCTTAGCTCTCCCCTTAATTTTAAATTGTAAAAATAGTAAATACAGTGTATAAAAATAGTCAGAATTTAAAAATCCTTTTATAGTCTTCCATAAAAGGATTTTTAAATTCTGACACTGCACTAGAACTCTACTAAAACCTTAGACTAACCATTATTAGAATCCATACTAATATTATAAATGCGAAAGTGTGTCTGTCTGTTCACGCTTAAACCGCTGAACCAATTTAGATAAAATTTGGTATATAGTTTGAGTCCCGGGAAAGGACTTAGGATAATTTTTATCCCGGTATTCCCACGGGAAACGTATGCGGGTAAAATCGTGCGGGGCGCTGCTAGTAACCAAAAAAACACAATCAATATCCCAATACTTTAGAACACAGAAAAGATTGGAGTCGAATTCTTCTTGAAAACTTCTTCTTCTTTACGCACGCTTGACTTGGGGAGTAAGCTGGCGAACGCGTGACGTAAGCGTTACGTAAAGTGTGATCGGGCGAGGCGAACGAGAGTTGAGTGGGGGATATAAGCAAGAGAAAGCAGTGCGCGCGCACATTTTCTTTCTCTCTTCCTCTCATAGCCAAATACGTTTGAAGTTTCACTTCAGTCGTGTGGTCATAAGCACACTCGGTTTTTTTTACTAGCCTAGCGCGTCCTCCTTTCAGTTTTGACGGAACCTATCCAGCTCGTCTCGTCATCTCCTACGTGGTCTGCCGCGACCCCGCCTCACTGTCTCAAGGCACCAATTCTGTGCTATTTCAGCCTGTCCGGCAGACATGTCCTGTCCAGCCCCATTTAAGTTGGGCAGCCTTTTGAGCCACGTCAGCTATCTTTGTTTTGGAGCGCAGTATTGTGTTTCGAAAACGATCCGTTAATTTAACGCCTAGCATACTGCGCTCCATTGCTCGTTGGCAGACCTTAAGTTTGGACTTCTGGATGTTAGTCAAAGACCAAGTTTGTGCACCATAGGTTAAGACTCTCACTCCCTTCACAGTTACCAGTTCAAAAAGAAATTGACAGACAATAGGGCATTTTACTCTATATGAGAAAACATCTAAAAATATATTATTGAGATAGCTTAGGCAAAAAGCAGTCGGAAAATGTTAGTTTTAGTTCATAAAATAGCAAACTAAATTATAAAATTAAATTCAAAGGTTTCAGTTTTTTTAATCTGTTTCATAACACCATTAAATAGTAGTCGCCATGTTATTACGTCATACGGCTATGTAAACTTGGAAGTGTCAACTGTCAGCGTACCTTTAATCTATAAAGGCTATCACTGCATTTATTTACACAGCCAACTGACGTCATGACCACAGAGCAATATGGCGTCCACTGCGTCCAGCTTTTTCGTCAAATTACGCGCCAAATTTGAAAATGCAAAATTTTAACGCATTTTTATGGCACTGAATGATTGAATAAAAATTTTGTGAATCTTTTAGTGGTTCATTAGCACTATAGAATCTAATTAAGACACTTTTCAAAAATGGGTGTAATACCCTATAATCAGCTATGCCATCATTGGATGGCAAGCTAACCAGGCGCTTACTACGACTTGACAGGAAAGGCCTGCGCCTGGTGACGGGGACCACCACGGGACACTGCTCGCTGAACAAACACTTTCACACTATAGGCATAACGGACAGTCCCCTGTGCAGGGCTTGCATGGAGGCTGATGAAACCGTTGCGCATGTGCTCTTTGAGTGCACAGGCGTCACCCAGATTAGATCAGAAACCCTCGGGACACCCAAATCATACACAGATATTCTCAACAGACCAGGAGACCTAGTCAGGTTCTGGAGCGAGGTGGCCTGGTTGGAATAACCACCGACGGCCGCCATGGCTCACGCACAATGGTCCATTTGAAGGACTAAGTGCGGAAACCAAACCCATAACATAGAACAAAGAACCCTATTATAATCTCCGTGTTAAATTTCCAGGTGCTAAAGAAACTAAAGAAATTAGATCTACACGGGAATAAATTTGTAACATTGAAACGAAGTCAATTTAAAGGATTGAGAGACACCGAAGTATTGGATTTAAGGTAATTTTCACTAATGTATCGAACGAAACTGACCCTCTTAAATCATTTACTGTTCTTACCCGACTGCGGCGAAGCCAAAAATGAGGAGTTTAAGAGCCTATACTACCTCAAATGGCTTAGCGTGATCCTCCGTTATGTCGAAAATACTGCACCATTAATTTTGAAATAAATATGTGGTAAAGTTGAGGATTAATGCTAAGTCTTATGTTAGACGAAAACACGATTCCATAACATTTTCTCGATAGAAAATAAATCCAAAGTTACCTCTAAACCCGAACAATAAACCGCTGGTATTCAAAAAATACTTCAAATTAGATCATGAAACTGCGTACTAACTGAACTTACTTTAAAGCAGGTCTTATGTTATTTATTTTTTTTATAATTACCATTATTTTCACTGTAAAAAGTAAATACCTAAACTATTGGCGCTGCCTGCCGCCCAGCACCGCACTCTGTCTCGCTCTCACTCAGTCAGCGAGCAGTATCGTATGAGCGAGATAAAGAGTGAATTTTAGCTGAGGTAGTATAGGCTCTTAACAGTAAATTATACTGCACCCGAATTGCGTAACACACTATGAATCATTTTTACCCTCCTACAGTTTAAGCAAGGAAACGGATTTAAAACATGAGGTATATTTATTTATTTCAGTCACAACAGTTTGACCAAGCTGGATGGAAGCCATATTGGTGATTTGTCGAAGCTAGGATGGTGTAATGCCAGTCACAACCAACTTGGAGAGATACCGAGGTAAGTAAATATGTTTTCACTTCTCATGCTCTAAAAGTTCGTCTTTAGAGTTCAGAGTTCATTTATTTGTCAGAAACATGAGTATGCACACACAAAGCATGCAAGATGTTAAGTACATTGCAGAAAGGATATATATACACATACATACATATACACATACATATTTATGTTGTGCTTAGGCGACATAAAATCGCTTTTTATGTTCTACTATATATTTTTTTTCTAAGACTAAGGTAATCAGGCCCAACAGCCACACGCACAATAAAACTTCGCAGATTAAAGTCGTGATTTATTTCATTTTCTTTAATTTATACCACTTCCGTGTTTTCTATCGTTAATTTAATAAAATCAGATAAAATTGCTGTCATTTATTATTTTAAAACGCCAAGAAACGTTTTTATGATTTGGCAGTATGAAGTACCCAAGTCGAATGACACTGGTTGAAAACTAAAAAAAAAACTTTTAAAAATTTTTGTGGCGGGAATTAGCTATGCTTTGCAACATTTTTGATTAATTATGTACTGTATACTTTATGCCTGTTTCATTTTCTCGCGATCGAAGTGAAAAGCAGAGTGTATAACTCAGGCATAAACGAGCCATTTTACCCCTCGACTGAACTATCTGACTTAAACGTCTCGGGGTAAAATAGCTTCTTTTATGCATTAGTTGTACAATCTACTATTTTTTAAATGTTTGGAGTATTTTTAAACCCGGTTTTTGAAAGCCTGAGCAATTTATTTTGGTCTCTGTGATGGCTGCACAACTGCGAAGCCTGTTGTTGAATATTATTATTTTTATTTTACAGAGGCATGTTCGCAAGGAACACAGTTATAAAAGTGGTACATTTGGACAATAACAAGATCAAGAAATTGGATACTAACAGTTTTAGAGGAATGAGGTTCTTGAGGTAAGACCAGAAATAAATTGTGTCAAATAAGAATTATATTAAAAAATTCAGTTATACCACAGAATACTTAAAGTACTACGTACAGAAAGGACACTCCCTTCCCCGCACTAACATCAGTTACCGCACCTCACCCCGCACTTCGGCGTATTCGTCGCAGTTCTTTAACAAGAGCGCTCGCAAACACAAGTACCTCACGCACACATTCGTACGTATACAAACGTCATTTTTTAATGTAGTAGTAGTAGGTAATTATTTTGCGAGCGTTGTATGGAGCGTCCGGGGTGTGGTTATACTGTGACTGCTTTGTTGGTTGGTTGGTTGGTTTGGGTCGATCTCTGGATCTACAACTGGCAAAACGGTGAGTGAAAATATTGTTAGGAAACCGCCGGCATGTCCTAGAACCAAAAATTCAAAGACATGTGACATCTACCAGCCCGTACTGGGCCCGCGTGGTGGATTACGGCCCACTCCCTCTCACAGAGAGGAGGCCTGTGTCCCAGCAGTGGGAACATTATAGGCTGATTATGTTTATGGTTACTGGTGCTTAATAAAACCACGGTACTTCATCAATAAATTACATTAAAATAAAATATTAATAAAAAAATGCCACTCCAGCAGTGCCGACAGAAGTGAAAACAAAATACAAACAGAATACTTTGCCATCACTCACTGACATATCGGATATACATTAAAACCAAGTACATCCCGAGGACAGCCGAAGCGGTGTCGTTACGGTAACAGTGGCGCGAATTCAATGGTTTTTTCCCATCTCAAAAAATGCACAACGGGCCTAAAGAAGTTTTCACTTCAATTCATATCTTTATTGCATTCACATGTGTATTATAAAAGATCTTAATAATGTTAAGAGGGCACCGACCATAGTCGACCGCACAGTGGCGCCCTCATCGTTTTTTAGGTTATTTCTTTTATTTTAGAATGAAAATGCAGAAAATAAGCACGTTAAGTTGTGCTCCACAAGATTGTACGTTAATATTGTTACGGAAACGGATAATAGTGGCCACTTTTATCCGTTTTAATGATTATAATAAAACTAAACAATGTAAAACTACAGTTTGCAACAATATTAACGTACAGACGCCAGCACATCAACCTACTACAATCTGTCAAATTTCTTTAATAGATTTTCAACTTTATCACTAAAACATAAGGTTCAAAGTTGATTGGGAAAATGTGACAGTTTCGGGTAGGTTGATGTGCTGGCGTCTGTACAATCTTGTGGAGCACAACTTAACGTGCTTATTTTCTGCATTTTCATTCTAAAATAAAAGAAATAACCTAAAAAACAATGAGGGCGCCACTGTGCGGTCGACTATGGTCGGTGCCCTCTTAAATGTTTCACATGGACCCTGTCGGGCACAACAATTTAGTATAATAACTATAATAACACTTCAACAAGTGACTATACCTTTGCCTATCAGGGTAATACCGCGTGAATATTATTATTTTGTGGCGCGAATTCAATGGTTTTTTCCCCATCTCAAAAAATGCCCAATTAATAAAGAAGTTTTCACTTCAACAAGTCACTATACCGTTGCCTATCAGGGTATGAATGAATGAATGAATGATATATTTATTTGCAAGAGTATAGGTAACATAAGTTCTTAACATTTATAATGAGTTTCACTATATTCGGCTTTTCAGCCATACAAATATTTAGATTTTACATTCTGGATAGCATGCATTTAGTAACAATAATATAAAATACTAATAATAATTTCATAATTTATATTTTGATTAGGTACATGCAATTAATAAAACTAAATACAATTCTGTTCATTTCAAATAATAATAAAATAATAATGTCAAGAAATAAATAAGCAATAATAATAATAATGTCATGTCAATAAAAAATATAACTAGAATAGGCAATGAAAATGTTTGAAAATGTCAATAATTATGTAGATGTCATAACAATCATAATAAATAAGTTTTACATTTCGCACTCTAAATATTCATTGATGGAATAAAAACATCTCTCACACAACCAGTTATAGAGCTTTCTATTAGATTCCAAATCTGTAGCACTTCTAAATTCTTCAGCTAAGTGGTTATATAGTTTCACCGCCATGGTATAACAATTATTGTCGCATACTTTGAGTCTATTACGGGGGACTACTAGTGGCTTTCGTACTGTTTTCCTCTTTGACATCGCCTTTTCATCTATTTCAAAAAAGAGATAATAATACCGTGTACCGGTAATACCGCGTTAATATTATTATTTTCTCTTCGCAGACGTCTGTACCTGCAAGACAACCAGATCTCAGACATAGGTCGCGGCACGTTCTCGGCGGTGACGCGCATCGGTACTGTAGACCTCGCCAGGAACAAGATCAACAAAGTAGATTTCCAGATGTTCCAGGCGGTTAAGTACGCTGAGGTGAGTGTGACTTGATATTTATACTTTTGACCAAATCTGAAATCACGAAAAAAAAAATCTGCTGTTTCATACAAAAGTCCAATACCTACTTGACCAAAATGTATGAAACTATACTTAATTATTAAATTACGTTTACGCCCATACTCTACACCGAATGTTTTTTTTTAACGGTTCCAGAGTTTACAGGGTGTTCTACCCATGAATATGAACAAATTTCACTATGGGACCAAATTTGAAATCACGAAAAAAAAATCAGCTGTTTCATACCAACATTCAATACCTACTTGACCAAAATGTATGAAACAGCAGATTTTTTTTCGTGATTTCAAAGTTGGTCCCATAGTGAAAGTTGTTCATACTCATGGGTAGAACACCCTGTAAAAATTTGGAACCGGTAAAATTTTTTATCCTTTATTAATCCCCCACGCATCCGATATTATCGACCGATAATAACACGCCTTCGATAGATAGATAAAACGTTTATTATAGACAGGCCTGATGGTCTAGTGGTTAGTGACCCTGACTGCTATTGCGGAGGTCGTGGGTTCGATTCCCACCCAGGACAAATGTTTGTGTGATGAGCACGATCATTTGTTCTGTGTCTGGGTGTAATTTATCTATAACTAGCTGCGCCCCGCGGTATCACCCGCGTAAATGTCGATCCCGTGGGAATATCGGGATAAAAACTATCCTATGTCCTTTTCCGGGACTCAAACTATCTCTATACAAAATTTCATCTAAATCGGTTCAGTGGTTTAGGCGTGAAGAAGTAACAAACATATAAACACACACACACACACACACACTCACAAACTTTCGCCTTTATAATATTAGTGTGATATGTATGTATTTAGAAATATATAAGTATGTTTATCAGTTGTCTAGTACCCATAACACAAGCTCTGCTTAGCTTGGGACTAGGTGGCGTTGTGTGATAGTTGTGGAATATTATTATTATTTATTATTATTTAGTGCAACAAAAGACACAATACAGGCAAAAAAAAAAACATCAAAAAAATGTGAGAAAAAAAAAAAACAAAGATTAAAAAGATAAATTGACCCATAGACACCTCATATGACCTCTTCTTTGGGGGAGAGCCTTCAATTAATAAAGTAAATAAACTAAATCTAAGCCACCTTTTTTTTCCAGATGATTAACCTAGCCGAAAACAACATAACTATAATAGAAAACCAGGCATTCACGGACCTCTACCAAGCAGTCGTTAACATATCACACAACGCTTTATCGACCATAGAGAAGGGCGCGTTCCAGAACTGCAACAACATGACGCTGCTAGACTTTAGCCATAACAAGTTGTCTGTGATCAGTCCGCAGGCTTTCGACGAAAATAGTTATGCGTATACACTGCAGATGTCGCATAATGAGTTTACTGATTTCTCTCAGGTGAGATAAAACAGGTAAAAGGCGCGATTGGGTTGACATATCGTCGACCGTAGGTTCAATTGAGGTAAGGGACAAAATACGATTTTTTAGGAGAGGCCGACAAAGTTTTTTTTCGGACGTTATTATGGGGCTGATTCGAAATTTGGATCCAAAAATCATTAGGGTAAGGGACATTTTCTTAAGCTAGAATTTTTTCATATTCACCATTCGATAGAGCGAAAAATTCTGAACAAAACTGTATACTCAACTCATTTTGGGTATTTTGTCCCTTACTCAATTGAACCTACGGTCGACGATATCTGTTTAGATAAAAACCCCAAAACAAATAAAGAAGATAAAAAAGAGATAAAACAGTTCCCAATTTTCAATTTTCGCAATTTTCGGCGATATTCCCACTTGCATCGTAATCTTTTGATTATTGGGGAAAATGGGGTATTTTTTAAATATTTTTATTTGATAGTTTACATCACCATATAAAAGTTAAAAAGTATTCCAAAAAACAATTGAAAATAGTTACTTAAAAAAAATAGTCAACTGACACGGGCACCTTAAACACCCTCCATTTTGTGTGTGACTCCATGGTGTGACTTCATAGTTCATAACATTGTCATTGACATTTATTGTTGTCATGAACTTTCACGTCACATTCACTTAGAGCAATGGCGTCTCTTTTCAAATATTTGAAGCTCCCGCGGTTTTATTGCACTTTTTTAAAATTAATTTCTTCTTCGAAAAGAATTTATAATCAAAAGTATTGATGGAGGCATATTTCTGAAGTTAATCAGTTTATTAATAAAATATTTGACCCTTATTTGAATCACATGCATATTCCCTATTATTAATGTATTACCCGTAGTACTTATTTACTTTTGGAAATAACACCCCAAGCATTATTGAACTTTATGCAATATTACCCTAACCTATATCGACTTCAGCAGTAATATCCCAATAAATATTGCCTGTCGAAATATTACCCTTATCAATTTGGGTATTGGCATTATCACCCAAAGATATTGCTTTTGGCGATATTACCATAACTAATACGCATGTCCCCCAACTTGTTATTTTTTACCCGACTTCAAGAAACGGAGGAGGTTATCAATTCGGTTGAATATTTTTTATGTTTGTGTTGTGTTTCTCCGTCATGTTTACCGCAAAAAAATCGTATTTTCTTTCATTTCTTTCAATATTGTCTTCGGCAATATTACCCTAATCAAACCATCAAAAAAATTCTAGCGTTAAATTAACTTCTTCTTTTACAGATACCGATACAAAATATGTCAGGCATACAAATCCTGAACGCATCGTACAACAAAATAGAGTCTATACAGAGGCTAGCATTCCCGAAGTTGTACGAGTTAAATACAGTGGATCTATCTCATAATAATATTAGTGAAATCTTCAATGCTGTTTTCCAGAATCTATTTTCTATTAGGTAAGTTTATTTGAAAAGTATACGGCATTATATTGTACTCGAGTAACACGGATATTTAGACTTTTTTTTTTGTTAGCCGGTTCTGTCTTACTGCTGGGCAAAGACCTCCCCCAGATCCTTCCAGGAACCGTTTCCCCGCGCCACGTCGAGTCTCGATCTGTCAAATTTACCTCTAATTTCCCTACACATTTTTGACAAGTTTTTGACATTTGTTGGTCATGGAGATGAGACTGCGACTAGATTTTAAACGTTTTAAATTACGAGAATTGGTCTTCAGACTGCCAACGTTCTTAAAATTATGAGAATTAGCCTTCAGAGTACGCGATATTTCCCAAATCAGCTTAGATATACATAACGTAAATATGTTTTTTTTTCGTTCCAGATTCCTAAACCTAAGCTACAACTCCCTAGAAGTGATAAAACCAGCGACATTCGGCACAATCCCCACAGTATTAGAACTAGACTTGTCACATAACAGACTACGCGATATTTCCCGAGGCAGCTTAGCCAAGCTGGTCAGTGCTCGCCTTATTGATATCAGCTTCAATCAGCTGGGGAAGCTGTTTCAAATACCTATTAGTTTGGGGTGAGTAACAATCCATACTATCACACTAATCACACTAATATTATAAAGGCGAAAGTTTGTGAGTGTGTGTGTGTGTTTATATGTTTGTTACTTCTTCACGCTCAAACGGCTGGACCGATTTTGATAAAATTTTGTATGGAGGTAGCTGACACCCTGGATTAACATATAGGCTACTTTTTATCCCGATATTTCCATGGGATCGACATTTACGCGGGTAAAACCGCGGGGCGCAGCTAGTATATACTAATAGTAAAGCTGAAGAGTATGTTTTTTTGAACTCGCTTGTTGGGAATCGAACCCAACACAATACCTTGCGCGCGGCCTGCACGCGCAGGCAGCGGGATCAGCGCGACATCGGGTCGCTGCGGCGCGGCGGCGACACGCTCGGCCCACCGCGACGGACGATACCCTTAACTGTTTGTCCGGGAAAGGTTATATTGTAAATGAGAACGGCATGGGCATTAATTTAGCGTCTGGTATGTTTGCTGAAGCGCGTACGGATGGCTTCCAAGCCATCATGCGCAAGAAAGCAAACTCCTTGCTGCACCGTCTACGAAGCAGCAGCAACGGCATCCTAATTTCTATTGCTACCCGTTTTGACTATCCTTTCCAAAAACAGTGGATAAGGACCAGTGGCGTGCATTGCATATAGGCATATAAGCAGTGCCTACCTCAAAATATCAACATAAGCCTGTCAATTACATTTTAGTGTGTGTGCCCCACAATTAAGAAACTCACTAAATTATCATACCTAACAAAAAACAAAATCTTTATACAAACACGCGCGGCAGTAGGCAGTCGCCGGATGGCCTACTCGGCTCCCGTACTATTCGCACATTGTCATTGGCCTTTACTCGTTCAAGTTAATACGACAAAATTAAAAATATGTACGTCCCATGCGTAATACCATGACGTTCGACCTTCGCAATTTGTCACCCTTAAGTAGGCATGCCTACTCAAATAACATCAGTTAGGTGTAGGTACTAACCATACTAACATAATTTTCTGTTACTAACACACTAATAGTTTATGATTTTGTTATTTAGTGTTTATAATTGTGTGCTTAACTTATATGGAGATTTCTCTGAAATAAATAAATAATAATACTTAATTAAACCATTGCCTAAAATACAGTCCACTCTGTTAATGCTCCCCGCGCTAACACGCTAATCTCCGGAACTACCAGACGGGTTAGAAAAAATATTTATAGCTCAATTCTTGAGGAGGGCTATAGGCTATTTAACATGACGCTAGGGCCTTTAGGGGCCGAGAAAAAAAAATGATGGTCTGTAAAGTCGGTTGACGGACGATAATTTTACGTGATAACGTCATAAGAAAACATCAGGTAGATGCGTCACAAGCCGAACGCTTAGGCCGATCGTGTCTCGCTATCGATTGTTCCTCGCTCTCGCTAGCACGCTCGGCTCAGGCGGAACGTGACAATGAGTCATGCTTTTTCGTGCGTGCAGCCGGCGTTCATCGATTTATAAGACGTTATCACGACAAAAATCAGAAAGAATGCTAAGCGAAAACGACGTAATAGCGCGGGCAGGCGATGCGATGCGACGCGGTACGTCGGGGGAACAAGAAATTTCATGCGGACGAAGTCGCGGGCAGAAACTAGTAAATAATAAGTTTATTTTTCTCTACAGCGAACTAAACGTCGCCTATAACAACCTAACGGAAATCAAATCGAACACCTGGCCATCTATGAACGCGCTCCTCCGACTGAACTTATCGTCCAACATGTTGGGCGACACGTTGGCGTCCGACAGCTTCTCCAGCCTGTTGACGCTGCAAGCTCTCGATCTATCGAACAACGGTTTGACGAAACCGCCATGGGAGGCGCTGTCTACGCTCACCAGTTTGCAGTATTTGTATGTGCAGGTAAATATATCACTTTCTAATTAGTATATAAGGCGGTTTTCGTGGCGTCCAACTTATTGACCGATTCGTTGACGTCTACCTTGTTGGCCGATTCATTAGGGTCCGACAAGAAATCCTCTATAAAATTTTCTGAAACAGTTGGCTTATTGCCAACATTCAAACAACCATTGTCATAGTAACCATAATGTTATCCAAACGAGTGTTATTATGTTGTATGTACTTACTAATTTTCATTATGCAACTCGTTTTCAAAAAAAGAACCTTGTCATGCACGCGCGTTTCACTACCACAGCGCAGTAATTTAAAAAAGGAATTTATAGGTTATTCGAATTCACGTCGTATCCCGCCGGCCGCCATTTTTGTTCCATATTAGTATTGCAAAAAAACTGTTTCAGAACCCCTTATAGAGAATTCATATCATGGGTGTAGATAAAGTCTTGTATGCAACTGTACATAATTAGGTATTAAAACACTCGTGTGATACTATTATCACCAGTGATCGGAATAGGCGGAGTTTATTTACCTAAAGTTCAAAGAACAGAGACGGAAATCGGAGACTTCCTTAGGACTAAATTTTATAAAAATATATTTTTTTTTATGTTAAAAAAACTATGTAAAAACTATATATATATATTTAATATTGGTTATTTTATTTATCAAAACATTGATTACGATTTATTAAAGCATTTATAATGTTAATGATAAAATAAGATATTGAAAGTTACATAATTAAAGATCCGGTTACCAGTAAAAAAAAATTAGTCAGAAGGAAGTCTCCGATTTCCGTCTCTGTTCTTTAAGCTTTAGGTAAATATACTCAGCCTATTCCGATCACTGATTATCACAACCCACATTCGTGTTTTAATACTCCTTATTATAAAACAGTTGCATAAATAACTAATGTCGCATAGCCTTTTCGCTAACAATATTGTTTATTGTCTAAAATATAGTTTTCATCATTTTCCAGGATAACAACATGACAGAACTAAGCAGGTCCGCATTTGGAAACCTACCCACCACGTTCAAGATAGATCTGTCGCGCAACCAGCTGACAACTATCGCGCAACGCACGTTCACCGGCCTGCAACAGTTGCTGGATCTGTCGCTCAGCGGGAACAGGCTGGAGCATATTCCTAACGAGGCTTTTAAAGGATTGGTGGCTTTGAGGTTTGTTGAATAATTCTTAGACAAAACAGTCGGGCAACAATCTTGAAAAAATCGCGCAAATTAGAAAAACAATCTGATATCATTTTGCAAAAATTCGGGCGAACTACATCGAAGAAATTGCGCAACTATAGACGTATGAGGAACAGGGTGTAAAGTTCACTTATACTCTATAGAAAAGGGAGGATCCTCCGACCAGACGGGTGTTGTGTCTGGCGGGCAACTGCCCGATGATTCGATGTTGGGCCGTTGTATCTATGCTAGTTGCGCGGTAAACTCTGCTTGCGAGATGCAGGATTTGCGTGACGTCAGTATGACGCGTTGTTCGCATGTGGCGCTGTAGATACCGCTTCACAACTATCTCAAAATAGTCGCGCAATTATCTCGTAACAGTCGCGCAACTATCAAACAATTGCCAAACAATGACATGTATCGCGCAACGCACGTTCACCGGCCTGCAACCGTTGCTGGATCTGTCGCTCAGCGGGAACAGGCTGGAGCATATTCCTAACGAGGCTTTTAAAGGATTGGTGGCTTTAAGGTTTGTTGAATAGTTCTTAAACAAGACAGTCGTGCAACCAGTGGCGTGCATTGGTTTTCAGAATAGGTAGGCACTAGGCCGGGTCTAGTCTAGGCAAACACGGTCACTAGTCAGAAAAAAAACTGAGGTCAAAAGTGGTTATTTGAGTAGGCATGCCTACTTAAGGGTGATAAATTGCGAAGGTCGAACGTCATGGTATTACGCGTGAGACGTACGTATTTTTAATTTTGTCGTATTAACTTGAACGAGTAAAGACCAATGACAATGTGTGAATCGGGAGCCGAGTAGGCCGTCCGGCGACTGCCTACTGCCGCGCGTGTTTGTATGAAGATTTTGTTTTCTGTTATGTATGATAATTTTGTGAGTTTCTTAATTGTGGGGCACACGCACTAAAATGTAATTGACAGGCTTATGTTGATATATCGAGGTAGGCACTGCTTATATGCCTATATGCAATATACGCCACTGCGGGCAACAAGTAGCTAGAATTGATTTAAATAATTGTTATTTCGCAGGAGATTGGATCTATCACATAACTTCTTAGAAAAGATTGATAACAAGACAAATGGATTGTTGGATGATTGCTTGTCTCTAGAAGAGGTAAGTTCGTTCTTGTACTTTTATTTTCTGGCTAATAGGCTAGTTTCCTAAAAAATTCTAATAAGTCCGTCAGTTAGATTATCGAAAAATAATGGACCCGTATTTTTTCTTTTGTCAATCAAACAAAAAATGACAAAGATAAAGCACGTTAAAATTTAGGAGTGGGGGGTCGTGACGTCACGCCGTGCTAAAAAGTGTCGCACGGCGTGACGTCACGACCCCCCACTCCCAAATTTTGACGCGCTTTATCTTTGTCATTTTTTGTTTGATTGACAAAAGAAAAAATACGGGTCCATTATTTTTCGATAATCTAACTGACGGACTAATTACAATTATTATTTTTTTACCCAGGAAACTACCCTATTATTGCTTCATTCGACCGACTAATTATTTTTTTTAAGGATACAGGGCGTGTCTAAGCCCAGATGGAAGTAAAGCAAGCGGACTGTATTATAATAGTTATTTATGCAACTGTTTTAATACCTAATTATGTACAGTTGCATACAAGACTATCTACACCACTGACCTCTATTATTACCACTGGACTGGCGGCTGTCAAAGTGCTTTTGTGCCTAATTGATAATCGCCATTTTGGCGCTGTTGGCCGTAGCGAGTGTCTGTGGTACTAAAACTAGTGATGTCGATATCAGCGAGCAAATATCGATAACTTTTGATAATATTTTTACATTAATAAACGTATCATCATAATTACTACTTATATTTACAATTTACAGGGAATAATGAATAATAATAATGAATGTATTAAGTAACAGTCGAAAAGGTAAAATAAAACACGTTTTATATATTTAATTTATATTTTTCAAAGTCGAAGTCAAAGCATTTATTATAATTAGTTCCCTGAGAGATTCGCGGCGACGTAGATTATAAATGGCTCTGACAGCTCTCTTTTGCAAAATAAAAATGGATTCAATGTCAGCAGCTCGACCCCATAGTAAAATGCCGTACGTCATAATGCTGTGAAAGTAGCTAAAATAGACTAAACGCGCGGTTTCTACATCTGTTAACTGCCTCATCTTCCTAACAGCATAAGCGATTTTAATTACTGACGTGCCCAAATTATTTGACGGGTTAAGAAATTTCGTATACTTTGACCTGTAATTGACAAAGAGTAATTTTTCGTTGTTGCAAAAATTCTAACATCGATATACTTAAATATAATTTGTTTAATTAATACATCATAATGACTATTTAAAGTTTCAAACATCATTGTTTCCAAAAAATGAACGCGTAGTTCTGGAAACAAAGTATTTGATTTTGGTAGCAATTCTTTTATAACTTTTGCTGTGAGAACTGCCGGAAATATTTTTTCCACCGGCGGCTTCCCATTGGTATTTTTGCATGCTTGTCGAAAAAGTGATTCTACTAACAAACATATAGAAACAATGCTTTGTGATGGAATAGTTAGTCCACCTCTATTTTTTTGAATAATTAGTGCGATACCGTTTCGTCGATCAGATATGGCATCGGACGGTATTGATTCACAAGCGCTCAAACAATCAATACATGTAATTTTGTTCTTGATAGATCTAATCACAAAACCTGCTATATATCCCACACATTGCTTCGATGTTTCGTTTACTGTTTGGAACAGCCCAACCAAAATGTAATATATGTCAAAATTAGTTCTCTGGACACTCGCTAGTGGCGCTTCAAAAAGGCACAAAAAAATTGCTGTCAAACGCTTGGAACAGCCTGTCCAGTGGTAGTAATAGAGGTCAGTGATCTACACCCATGATATGAATCTACATATATAAAATTCAAAGTCCTGACTGACTGACTGATATATCAACGCACAGCCTAAACCGCTGGTCCTAGAGACATGAAATTTGGAGGGTGTGTTCTTAGTGAAGAGTAGGTATACACTAAGAAAGGGTTTTTCGAAATTCCACCCCTAAGAAGGTGAATGGCGGGAGGGTGAAATTTCATGCGGACGATGTCGCGGGCAGAAGCTAGTCCTTCTTCTGTCGGCACTCCCAGAGTGCCCCTTTTTTCTTTGGATAATTTTGGTGTAATAAAGCATTTTCTCTATCCAGGTAATCCTAAGTCACAATAAATTCGGCTTCCTGACGAAGAAGATGTTTCCCGCGAGCCCCTGGATTCCCTACAGACTGC
This sequence comes from Amphipoea lucens, assembly GCA_947508005.1. Classification (NCBI taxonomy): domain Eukaryota; kingdom Metazoa; phylum Arthropoda; class Insecta; order Lepidoptera; family Noctuidae; genus Amphipoea; species Amphipoea lucens. The sequence continues at coordinate 11,457,853 of OX382382.1, forward strand.
AGAAAATTGACCTGAGTTATAACGAGATACCAGTGCTAACGCACGATCTGACCTTAGGCGCTCAGAAAGTTAAGACATTGAATCTGGCTGGGAATTATATTAACGATATTAGGAATAGTAAGTTATTTATTTAATATTTTTTTAGCGGTATCCACAATGCCACATGCGAACAACGCGTCATACTGACGTCACGCAAATCCTGCATCTCGCAAGCAGAGTTTACCGCGCAACTAGCATAGATGCCCGACATGAATCATTGGGCAGTTGCCCGCCAGACACAACACCCATCTGGTCGGAGGATCCTCCCTTTTCTATAGAGTATGAGTGAACTTTACACCCTGTTCCTCATACCACTATACTTTAAGCACACAAACGTATAGAGGCGGACTTTATGCGATTATTCTCAATGTTCTCCACTTGTTTGTCCACCACTGGGGGACACTTCATGGTTTGAATAGGTCGAATCTGTTCCAAAACCGAATCGGGGCACCCCCGACTTCACGTAGTCTTTTGGCTGCTACCCCTAGAGTGTATACAATATGTAACATAATTAACGCAAGACCTCATACACCCCAATTAGACTATTGAGTTAAAAGCATAATACAATGACCAAAACTATTTTTTTTTAAGCTAACTGACGTTATAAAGAAAATCTTGTTGATTCCAGCATTACTTTATGCATTTAAAATTGAGTCTTATTGCCTTGAAATAAGATTTAATTTTCTTTGGCTCAATCAGCGGTCAGTATGGCAAAATACATCATTTTTGAAAAAAATACCTACATCAAAAGTTACTGAAATCGATTCAGTAGTCAATTATGAACAAAGTACTTTCAGGACTTGCATTAATTCTGTTACACCTTGTATACAATCCGGAGGCGCGGAGGGAGAGCAAACCGCCCGTTGTAACAAAGCATTGGCACCCGCGCGAGCCGGAGCGGCTGAGGCGACCAGCAAGCCGAAGCTGCGGTGCCCATCCTTTGTGACGTAAGGGCGGAGGGGTTGCACTTCCCGCAGCGGAGATGATGTAGAAGCAACTTTTAAAGTGTTTTGAGGTTAGGACTTAATGCCATAGGCATTTTCTACCAGTCGACCTTTGGGTGATGCAGAGACAAACAGTGGTAGATGCAATCATGAACATTGAGGAATAAATATTTTTACCCGACTTCGGTGAAGCTATGCTTGGAGTTTCCCTGCGGGATCGAATCAGAAATGAAGAGATCCGCAGGAGAACCAAGGTAACCGACATAGCCCGAAGAATTGCCAAAATTAAGTAGCAGTGGGCAGGGCACATTGCTCGCAGAACAGATGGCCGATGGGGCCGAAAGGTTCTGGAGTGGCGACCGCGTACCGGAAGGCGTAGCGTTGGAAGGCCTCCCACAAGGTGGACCGACGACCTTGTGAAGGCCGCAGGAACTCGTTGGATGCGAGAAGCACAAAACCGGTCGAAGTGGAGGTGCTTGGGGGAGGCCTATGTCCAGCAGTGGACGTCTTTCGGCTGAAATGATGACGGTGAAGCAAAAAGGAGGGTTATGATTTTGACCGGTATGTATGTATGTATGTTCGTTCATCTGTTCCCTCATAACTTCTAAACTTCTTGTCATAATTAGACAAATGAGGTATCGTTAGAAGCGTCTTGATCGTCCGCTGGTTATAGGCTATGTGACGTGACATTAAATTGAATATGGCGCCCTCTAGCGAACATAAAGTCATGACCCAAACCAAAAAATAATATTTTCAACATGCCGTGTTGGGTATCTAATTAAAGGGCTTAATTAGCACACTTCAAAAATATAAATATTACTGAAATAAAGCCCAAAACAATTAAATAAAAAATAGGTTCAAAAACTAAAACCCGACTACTGAAAAGGATGAAACAAGACCTTCCCGTGGTCGCATGCCGCTGTACTAACATATTATAAGCTATGGTAGCATGCGACCACGGGAAGGTACTTTCTTGTTTCATCCTTTTCAGTATTCGGGTTTTAGTTTTTATTAAAACTAGATGAGGTCGGCGTTTCATATCTGACTACTCTGAGAATAAAGGCCTCATGTGTCTTACTTCGTTAATCTACTAAAATATATTTTAATGGTTTTCCAGATGTCCTTGGCAATCTTACTTCGTTGGAAATCTTAGATTTATCTAATAATAACCTGAAAGACATGATATCAAGAACGTGTAAGTATTCTACCGATTTTGTTAAACTTCGTAAAAATTATGAGTGACTGCGCCGTTGGTTTAATCGTTGCAAGCGTAACTACTGAGCGTGGTGTCCTGAGTTTGATTCTCAGGTTGAGCAAAGTGTTATTAGGTTTTCCAGCCCATCACATTATTAATATTATAAAAGCGAATGTTTGTGAGTGTGTGTGTGTTTATGTTTGTTACTTCTTCACGCTCAAACGGCTGGACCGATTTTGATAAAATTTTGTATGAAGGTAGCTGACACCCTGGATTAACATACAGGCTACTTTTTATCCCGATATTCCTACGGGATCGAGACTTATGCGGGTGAAACCGCAGGGTGCAGCTAGTAGTCTATAAGTTCAAAAAGACACTTAACGAAACCTAAAGTCACTTGTACTCCCCGTCTTTGTAATATTATTTTTTGTATGGTACCATACCTGGGAACCTTCTGGTTACGGAGATATTGAAGGTCTAACTTCCAACTTTTGCCGACGTTTTTTTTACGAATACTAGCTTCTAATGTTATAAACACAACTTCAAATGCCCCCAGAATCCCTATGCCGTTGCATGCACCCATAAACACAAAGTTTTGCGTGCGTTACATTGCGCACTACCACAAATAGCAAAGAACAATGTCAGGTTTCGGCTTACACAACTTTTAAAACTAAATTCACACGGACACGAAGTTTTTACCTACAACAATTTAAATATAAAATTCCAACTTCTAAAAAAATATATATTTCTTTTCGAGAACTGTTCGAAAAGAAAATAATTTTAATAAGTAATCATTTTATACTAATCATGTTCTTGAATTCCAGGTTTTACTTTTTTTTAAATAAAAAAGTGTCAGATAGTTACCTGTTCTGCCACTATAATCGATTATTCTAAATAATTAAAGCGATTTACTCTTTAGTTTTTATTTACCACCTCACAATTGTCTTTTATTATTATTATTTTTTATCTAAATAATACGTTCGTCGTGTTTATTATCTTTTAAAGAATATAAGAACGAAATTCAGGAAATCGATTTTCCTGATCTGTATTCGATAACTTAATCGCCTCGTAATGGCAACCAGCAGTTCGCCATTAAAATAATAATAAAAAAAACTTTTGCAGTTCGTTCTGTCAAAATCGCGCGCGCCAGTTCAAACATCTTGTTGTTGTTGTCGGTGTTTTTCTAAGTTTAGTGTACGTTTGTTTCCTTCTCGAATTCATCTGCGTTTGCGTTATAGACTTATTGTGTTATATCCATACCACACATTTTGTGACAATGTACCATCAACTAAGTTGTATTAATTGTGGTATAAATGTGTTCCGGATGGAACGGCATTTAGTTGAATCTGACGATGTCCATTCATTGTTACGGCACTGGACTTCACTTTCTGAGGTAAAGTACGATTCTTATTAATAGAATGTCAACTGTTTTAACGAATCTAAATCTTAATTTGCAACACAACCGTATTTTGTTTGTTTTAGATTCCAAATGACAGTGTTGTTTGTCATATTAATGTTGGTTTTTAATTCAACAAACAAGTAATCCAACAAGTAGCAATGCGCCAACTGAATCAATTGTGCATCGAAATCTTTGTATTGGTTGCGGTCATTCATTGCATCGTGTAAAGTCTAACGCCTTAAATAACAGTTCAGATAGAGAAGATGCTACTTATCAGACGCGTGATAGAGCAACAGTAACCTCCAGTTTAAAATGTCTGAATAACTTCTTTTATAGAAGTTCAGTGTAAAAGTGGAAATCACAGAAAAGCTTTTGACATTAATCTACACAAACAAACGTAAGAATTTTCACTGTCCATGACAAATTAATATTGAGCCAAAGTTACTATGGACATCTGACATTGTTCTTTCACACCAAAATAAAAGTCGTTTTCCAGCAATTATTTTTGGCTTATGTTTAACTTACTCGTATCATCAGATAAAGTAAAATATAACATCAAAAAACACTTTTTACTGCCGAAAATAGTAATTAATCACCAAAATATTTTTGTATTCTCATTTGTTCGCTCTTGCATCCTATGTCGACGGAGCCCCGCTTTGCGGGGCTCCTATTTCTGTGTAAAGGGTTTAAAGTAACCTAACCAAACTTAACCTCGGGGTACCCAGCTAGAACTATCGTAATTTTAGACTTCATTTTTTGGTATTCAATATACTTTTTTGGTGACCATTATATTTAATCCCATTATTTTTGTGCAATGCTTAGTTTAACATGTACAGAATTCGTAGTTGACGGCTACGTGATGGGTCTTTTTACCCGACTGCGCGATGCAAAGGAGTGGTAATGTGTTTTTACACCCAGTAGCTACACGCACTAATATGCAGTTTAATTTATTGTCTAACTAGCTGCGCTCCGCGGTTGTATCCGTGTAAATGTCGATCCCGTGGTAATATCGGGATAAAAAGTATCCTATGTCCTTTTCCGGGACTCAAGCTATCTCTATACCAAATTTCATCAAAACTGGTCCAGCCGTTTGAGCGTGAAGAAGTAACAAACATATAAACACACACACACACACACACTCACAAACTTTCGCCTTTATAATATTAGTGTGATAGTGTCATGTGATTGTCATCTCCACGGTGTAACTAACATATTTCGTTTATTACCGTTGGATCCCGTTTTTTGATCCCGTTTTTTAGGTATTACCGATGGATCCCGTTTGCTAATTCCGTTGAATCCCATATTATAACAACATGTGTACATTTCAGAAGAAAAGTGATTTACCTTTATCAAACACTAAAAAGAGATTATTTTTAGTGGGTTACCCGGAACCGAACTAGTTAGATTAGGTTAATTATTAAAAAAAAAACAATGTTAGGTTAGGTTAGGTTAAAACTGTGACCCCTACGCACGAGCCGAGCGAGCGAAGCGAGCGGTGCCGCGGCAGCGGCCGGCGAGTGCCAGAAACGACTAGATTATATAGAAAATGAGTTGTTTGTGAAATAAATAGTATACGAAACGTTGGTTGTAAACTAAAAATTTGTCAATGGAGTTTTGGTGAAACATTAGTGAACCCCTCATTTTATTATAAACAATTTTGTTGTTGAAAGTACCCGCATTCATATTTTTTTAAGCATTCGGGTACCAACGGAAATACTTTTCGGGATTCAACGACAATAAAACGTAATTATCTTGCATTTTTTAAATTCGGGATCCAACGGAAATACATAATAATGTTTTGCGGGATCCAACGCCAAAAATATTAAAGTGGGATTCAAAAACGGGATCCAACGGTAATAAATCACATATTTTTTTTTACATTCCAGCCGAAATTAAATTCAGCTTCCCCGAAAACATAACGGAGCTGCACCTACGAAACAACTCGCTCCAAACATTACCTACTACAAATATAATGTCGGCTAAACAACTTAAGTTGTTGGATGTTCGACAAAACGAGCTGACGAGCTTCGAGCCCCAGTTGGTTAGAAAAGTCAGGCATGAGGGGTTGACGGTGTTATTTCAAGGTCAGTAGAATGGAACATAAAAGGATAAGAAAGAAAGAAAGAAAGAAAGAAAAAGTATTTATTGTGACTCGTACAGGAAGATCACAAACTAAACTAAACACAGTAAAACATAAAAACCAAGTTATAAAAAAAAAAAGTAACAATAAGAAAAATGAGACAGAAACTCCTATACACATACATAATCAGCCTATAATGTTCCCACTGCTGGGACACAGGCCTCCTCTCAGTGAGAGGGAGTGGGCCGTAATCCACCACGCGGGCCCAGTGCGGGTTGGCAGATGTCACATGTCTTCGAATTTTTGGTTCTAGGACATGCCGGTTTCCTCACGATGTTTTCCTTCACCGTTTTAAGAGCAGTGGTGATGAAATAATTTACACAAAGTAAAGCGCCTGCCTGGATTCGAACCTATGACCTACTACTCGTATGTCGCGGCCGTTACCACTTGGCCACCACTGCTCTCCTGAAACTCCTATACGAGGCCAAAAGGCTCCTATCTCAGCATGATGCTGCGACATTTAAAAAATAAATAAATGTCGCAGCGCTGGTATTCTGATAGGGCCCGCCGCTGTGATGTCACGGGCAGTTACAGAAATAAATAAATATTAAAATAGTATAGTAATAAAAGCTCCGACGAAAAAATAAGAATTGCCCTTACTTAAAACATTAAATCTACTGCCTAAAATACTAACTTTCCGACTACTTTTGTCCGAATAAAAATGACGAAACGACCGAATGAGATACTGAAATCTTCGAAAAATAAACATGACTGTTTATTGCTATAATACTTTTCTACCAGCTTAAATTACGTTTTAATATATACCTAGGTAAAGGTATTTGTATTCTCATTCACTCGCTCTTGCATCCTATTTCTATGTTAAGGGTTTAAAGCAACCTAACCAAACCGAACCTCGGGGTGCCCGTCACTCACTCTTGCATCCTAAGTCGACGTAGCCCCGCGTATATATTTAATATGATTATTTTTACAAAACCTCTGTTGTCGGTAACTTAGTAATTTTGTTGGAGGTTCAGTATTTTAAGTAATTGGCAGGAAAGTGTGCCTCACGGCTGCGCCAAAAAGGCCTAGTTCAGCAATAATGCCAGACGACTAGTGCGTGACGCTAGTTTTCAACTGGACCTGATGTGTGAGGTGACGGATGCAAATCAGTTTTACACTGCAACGTGACGTGTGTATGCATCAGAGATCGGAATAGGTAGAGCTGTTTTATGCACTTGCCATAGGTTAGAATAATATGGATATTCCCCGAGTCCCGAGATTTGGTTTTTAAGTAGTAAGTACTCTAGCGACAGAAACACCCCGCTATTGTTTTCTTTTGTTTCCATAATGCGGCGAAATTACGCGTCTCAACAAAGCGGCAACGTCGCGCGCTTGGCAAAGTTTTATAGCGTGCTGTTGACGAACTGTTGTAAAATTGACAACGTCGCTCATGCGCTTATTGGCTTACATAAACCATTTTTATACATATTGACAAAAAGAATGAAATTCAGTAAAATCCCGTAGTATCAGTCGGAATCCCTTGGAATATCCATATTAACATCAATGTTTGCGGTCAATGAACCTAAATAGCTCTACCTATTCCGATCACTGGTATGCATACTTAAAAAAATAAATTAATTAATATGTGTCAGACAAAAAATAGTAACGAATAAGTAGATACCTACATAAATAGTGTGAGTTGAAATAAGCAAATGAGACTTAAAAAAAAAATTTGATTCCTTGTTTTATTTACAGGAAACAGCTTAAAATGCGACTGCTTCACGCGACCGTTGAAACATTACTTAAACCATATGAGGCCATCTTTACTAAAAATGGACGAGAAATACCAAAATCTAACCTGCGCTGAACCGGTGACATTACAAAATGAAAATCTACTGACTGTAGACGAAGATAGATTGTTGTGCACTGGCAACATTGGTGTTGATACTATGATTTTGGAGCATAGCAACACTGAGGGAGAGAGTGCGTTCGACTTTGTTTCTGAACCAGATTTGGCGTTTAGGGATATACAATAGTGAGTATAATATTTATCATAAACTAGCTACGCCCCGCGGTTTCACCCGCGTAAGTTTCGAGTTTTCTAATATAATTCAATCATGATTCGAAAGACAAGTGGCGCCATCTATTATCATAATAAGGTTACTGTTGTTTTCCTCGGGAAAAGCAGTTTTTTTCGGTATGAAAGGTAACCTATGTCCCATTCTGTACACCTGACAACGTATATGCAAAATTTCAGGATGATCGGTTCAGTGGTTTAGGCGTGAAAAGGTAACAAACAAACTTACTTTTGCATTTATAATATTAGTTTGAATATTATGATTTTATATGTCTTTTACATATCTCGGGACCCTGAGGACCCGGACCTTTGGCAGGCGGACCAGGGGCCGAAGCCAACTCGCAGGGGGCTCTTAGACAATTTTAAATGATAAGGTGGCACCAACCAGATAGACAGTCGCTCCATGTAAAATACTGGTATTCAGCTGCATCCGGTTAGACTGGAAGCCGACCCTAACTTAGTTGGGAAAAGGCTAGGCAGATGATGATGAAGGAGGCACCAACCGACGATTATCCCTGTATGCATTTTGCAAGTGCACCCAAGGACAACCCCCGGTTGGTGCAGGACTATTGCAGAAAATGGGAACAAAATATATTTGGCTATGGCTACTTTGGGTTGGCTATAGTGGATCGGTAACCTTGAACTTTGGAAGGAGTACATATGTCCCCTGCCTAACCAATGATAATCACACTAATATTATTAAAGGCAAAAGTTTATGTGTGTGGTTATATGTTTGTTACTTTTTCACGCTCAAACGGCTGGACCGATTTTGATAAAATTTTGTATGGAGGTAGCTGACACCCTGGATTAACATATAGGCTACTTTTTATCCCGATATTCCCACGGGATCGACACTTATGCGGGTGAAACCGCGGGGCGCAGCTAGTAGTTAATATTAAGTCTAAAATCGTCAATCAATCAATGCTCGTGCCTTCTGAGAAGATGTCTTTGCCTTGCAGTGGAACAGTAATATTAATAGTAGGTACTGGTATTATTAATAGTCTACCATGCAATACGTTATTTGGCCATCGTAGTCACCAGTGGCGTGCCTAGGGGTCAAACTTAGGGCAAGCCAATACACTTAAAAAAAAACCTACCATATCGCTTGTCAACGTTGTGACTCTGACCGAGTCGTTTTAGTTCTTACTAATATTCGTATTTCATAATTGTAGGTTTTTGCTAATAGCTATTAAAATGAATGTTTTTTAATAGCACCATTTGTTTCTTATATAAATTAAATACTAAGAGTAAGTATTGGTAATCCTTTACAAAATCGTAACTTTTTTATTTTCAAAGTATCAGTTTCGCGTAAAATATGATAAGACGTGTAAGAGTCATCTATTATTGTAGGTACATTATTGGCACAACAGAGCTCTTTGAGTTAGTTCATATTTCTCTCTCCCGCAACAGTCGCTTTGCAAAATATTACAATCTGGCCGAGTGGCCACTAGATGGCGCACAAATAATTGATTGATTTCTAACTACACATTATTGTTTACGATGTTGATTGTTGATAATATTTATAATTTGATTTACTCACAATGTGAACAGCCATAACTCTTCACTCTTCGCTTCTTTACCACAGACAGATGACGAACATCAAAGCACACGGAAGACATGAAGCAAAGATACAAGCGCTGAGCAGTTGCCTCTATTTAATGAGGTTTTAAACTCGTCGTGACCTCGGAAAGGAAGTTCTTGTAGTGCTAAATGACACACAACATCAACTAACCTTTAAAATCCGCCCCTAAGACCCTCCGGCCGAAAAACAGCGCGATTGTGATCGACACGCGTATTGTATTTAGAAATGTCGTCAAGCACATAATTGACGAGATAAAGAAGTTTCGATTCGTTTTTTACAAAAAGTACGGAATGAAACAACAGCATTCATGTGCTTTTGAGAATTCTGACCAACGAAGTAATTTAAATCATCGTAACCTGATATTCCCAGCGGTATTTTCTTTTGAGAAAAATATGCAACACTAACAGAATAATTTGTTGATATGAGAGCAGCCTATAATCCCAATGAGTATTGTATGCTGATCGACTAAAATGCCTATTACGTGATTTAGATTTCTGAGAAATACTCAAATCAATTTGTCTGTAAAACTCAAAATATTTACCTTTCCGAGTAACGGTTGCACACGTTTTAATCCATCACAAGGAACAATTCACAATGATTGATGAATTCATTTTAATGACAAGAAACTTTTTAATCACTTTAAAACAAAGGTAATTACCGCAAAAACTAAACACAACACTTAACATCACAGAAAATGAAAAAAAAAACAAAACAAAAAAATGCACCAGTAACCGATCAAAACTTTGAACTAATAGACTCGCGCAATGTCTCGCGATCTTACTATTTACACACACACGCGCGTCGTTATACGTTTCATTCATAAAAAATCAAAAGCCAGGCTTAAAAATCAGAACAATTCGGGGAATAAGTACATACTAATGTTATCAACAACTTGAACAATTTCTATACAAATAGTCAGAGGTCTAGAAGCCAGATTTGAAGCCAACTGGTGCGAGCGAGACGGGTCGATTTTTGTCGTTGCGCTTTCGCTAAGCGGCATTGAAGATGTTTGGCAACGATGCGCGTGATAAAAAGTGCGCGGAATTTGAAATTATTCATTGAGTATGTAAACCTGGCAACCTTGCATCGTACTTACTATCGCGGGCGGCCCGGCCGGGACGCGCGGAGTTTATTTTTTCTTTTTCTTATCAATTCTTGCGACATGATTTTATAAGTTTACTTGTGTATTTTTTTTTATTATTAGGCTCGCGTTTGATTGAAAGCCAGGCTTTTCGGCTTTAGTAAAAGGCACGCCCCTGGTAGTCACATCTTCGGTAGTATAGTGGTAAGTATCCCCGCCTGTCACGCGGGAGACCGGGGTTCGATTCTCCGCCGGAGAGATTCTTTTTGTGTTTCTAAACACAGTTTTTAACCCATTCGCTACGGCGGACGCCTTTCGGCGTTTTTTGATTTAATATTTAGGTGCGAAATACGACCATCGGCGTTTTTTTTTAATTGCTTTTATTTTGGCAAAAACAAGTCACAAAAATTATACTTGCAATATATGCACATGGTTTTTTAAATACAAATATATAATAAATCGGCGTTTTATATTATCCTAATGAGGTGCGGAGGACGCCCATCGACGTTCGCGACGAAAAGTCCAGCACTTTGCTAAAAATCGTAATTTTTATCGCCGTAGCGAATGGGTTAAGCAATAGTTTTACTTTAATTGTTGTAAAATATTATGTTTTTTTACAACATAATTTAGTTTACCAGTCATATAATCTGTCTCAAAGATGGCGAACAACTGGACGACGGTACTTAGCAAAAAATCAGCATCTGCCTAGCGTTTTCCCAACTGTTGGGGTCGGCTTCCAGTCTAACCGAATGCAGCTAAATACCAGTATTTATTGATCCTGAACCGGAACGACGTTCGCCGGGTCACCTAGTTGTATCTATAAAAATACTAGCTGCGCCCCGCGGTTTCACCCGCGTAAGTCTCGATCCCATGGGAATATCGGGATAAAAAGTATCCTATATCCTTTCCCGGGACTCAAACTATATCTATACCAAATTTCATCTAAATCCGTTCAGTGGTTTAGGCGTGAAGAAAAGACAGACAGACAGAGTTACTTTCGCATTTATAATATTAAGTTTGGATAAAATTGGAGTGTCTGTTTATAATATTAAAATAACCACTTTTAAATGCATATGGATGTATACACGGTAATCTCTGAAACGGCTGGACCGATTTTGACGGGACTTTCACTGGCAGATAGCTGATGTAATAAGGAGTAACTTAGGCTACTTTTATTTTAGAAAAAAAAAATTAGGGTTCCGCGCTACAAAATTAAAACGTCTTCCGTCATGCACGCGAATGAAGTCGCGGGCACAGCTAGTTGTAAATAAAATAGAACGAAGTGTTATTCATAACAGGGTGAAATTGAAAACATGCGACAAATCGAAATGGGAGATTGTACTCATCATTATGAACAACTTTTACTATGTGACCAAACCTGAAATCGCGAAAAAAAAATCAGCTGTTCCCTACATTTTATGTTCGCACTTAACTCGTCAAAATGTAGGGAACAGCTGATTTTTTTTTCGCGTTTTCAGGTTTGGTCCCATAGTAAAAGTTGTTCATAATGATGAGTACAATCTCCCATTTCGATTTGTCGCATGTTTTCAATTTTAACCTGTAATAGTTTATCAGGTTTAAAAGTATTGTTCAGCATCAACATCCTCTTCGCTTTATTAACTCCAGTTTCTCAAGCGTAGACATAATGAAGAGAGGATGTTACAAGTTACAACCAGCCTTACCAAGGGGTATCGTATTACCCAGTAACTGGGTTGTGGAGGTCAGATAGGCAGTCGCTCCATGTAAAATACTGGTATTCTGCTGATCCGGTTAGACTGGAAGCCGAACTCAACATAGTTGGGAGAATGTTAGGCAGATGATGATGATACAACTTTGTGTGGTTTTTAACCGATTTCAAAAAAGGAGGTTCTGTATTCGACCCGTATGTATGTATGTTTGTATGTCCGCGATTTTCTCAAAAACTAGTGTATCAATTTTCTTCTAGTCAGTGTCTTCAATTCTTCCATGCTCTAGTGTTAGTTGAATTTTTGTGGGGTAGGTACAACAAAAAGTGAAAAATAAAAACGTTTTTTTATAAAAAAAAAAAACAATTGATTTAAAAAAAAAACTACAGTGGTAAATAACTTTAATTTCGGAAGTCTGTGTCAAAAAACGAAAATGCGAACCCAACGACGTCATATGATAGGCCTTTACAAACGCTCGTTCCAATAATGTTGTACCAATGTGTTATTTATTTTTTTGAGGTTTATTTGGTTTATTTACATATGTACCAATAGGTTGCAAATTTGGTCACTGTAGCTACATCTTCGGTAGTATAGTGGTAAGTATCCCCGCCTGTCACGCGGGAGACCGGGGTTCGATTCCCCGCCGGAGAGATTCTTTTTGTGTTTTTGGTAACACTGTATGCACGAGAAAAACATCAAAATAAGTTGGAATTGCGATATAATTATGAAATGTCTTTAAGAATAGGTTAAAATATATTTTTATTTACTAAAATTGCGTGTGTGTGGTATAAAATATTATGTCTTTTTTGCTTTCGACTCGAAGTTTCCTTTAAAAAAAACTTCAAATAAAGACTTTCTGTCTTCGATCCGAATGTATGCATGTCCGCAATTTTCTCAGAACTATTTTTAGTGATTTTTATTTGTATCGTATTATAAATAGGGCAGCATACTTCTCTACTTATTTAATAAAATACTAACTACGATAACCAATCTATTCTCCAAGTTTTCATGATTATTATAGTAATTTTCCCTCGACCCATCTCGTCGTATTGCATCACTTGCCCGCGTCTCCTGCTCTATCACTTCGTTTCCCCATAGCGCTTTTGCTCGGCTCCTAAGGGTCATAGCGTGACGTTAAATAGCCTATAGCCTTCCTCAAGAATTGGGCTATCAAATGCAAGAAGAATTTTTCAAATCCGACTGGTAGTTCCAGAGATTACCCCATACATACAAACTTACAAACAAATTTTACCTCTTTATAATATTAGTATAGATTATTGCATCATCTTTGTCATCCATAAAAATCTATGACTAATATGTTTGTGTGTTTTGAGGGTCAGGTTTTGGTCAGTGGGTCGTTCTTCAATGAAGTTCTCTTTTAGAAGTGTTTTATACGTTTATTATTAACATAATAGAAGAATAGGAAACATAAAATTGGGATGGTGAACCGACTACCATCTATCAGAGTATTATTGTTCTGTGTCCATGCGTCATGTTCGTGAACGGGCGCCGTCGGTTGAGACTGGTCATCTCTTAACTGCCAAGGCTTATTTTTAATCTTATTTCTTGTATTGTTTCTTCATTTGTGTGTTTTTTTACCTTGTTCTCACATATAGAAGCAACAAGAATAATGTACCCAGGATTTTGTAATATCTTGATTTAAAAGATTGTCCATGGAGTTTCTTGCCCGTTCTTCTCCATAGAGATCTACGCTTTGGAATGGGCAACTAGCTTCAACTTTCTGACTAACTGACCGACTACTTAATTTTGACAATTCAAAAGTGCCTGTAATGGTTTAATTGAAATAAATGCTTTGAGTTTGAGTCCATCTTTTATCTTGAATTCTTTGTCGAGAGTGACTTAATCCATCCCCAATTTTTACCCAACTGCGTCAAAAAGATATCTCAAACCAATTTTCTATCTTTTTCAGCTCCCAACCATCGATCTACGTCCATTGGTTCATAACCTCGAACGATGACGTCGGCGATTTCATCCTCTACATTCGAGACAGCACCAACAAGCTTCACTACTCATCAGACGTGGCATACACTTTAAGATCCATGATCATCCCGATCGACGAGCCGTTCAAAATATCCCTCCAAGACGGCAAAACCCATGAAGTTTGTATACAAGCGAAAAATTCAAATAATACTCCTCGCAAATGGCATCCAAGCCAATGTCAAAGTGTGCCCACAGACTATAATTCTTGGCCCAAAAAGTTGGTTGTGGACAAAAGGAGGTTGACCAAGAAAAAGGTTAAGTATAGTTGGTTTGGTAGCAATAGTGTTCTTGGACTGGTTAGCGACTCCATTTTGATTACTTTGTGTATATTTTTGAGCGTTTGTTTTAAGATTACTGATGACTTGTAAATGTGGAAATAAACTTCCTTGGTTGGTTTCATAAATACATGAAAAAGAAAATAAGTAGTGCGCAAACTGTAACTAAGAATTCATCATATGATTTCTACTAGGTAAAAGAAAGAAAACTTTTTTATTTGGGACACATACAGGAAATACAAAAAGATAAAAAACGGACCATTTAAAACTAACAAAGTTACACTAAAAAAAAGACGGGTTGCACTCCGGGAGTGCCGGCAGAAGTGAAAACTTGAATATTAACGTTGTGCATTTTGGAATGGTTAGGGAATAATTTTGCACGAATTGCTTTAATTATCAGTATAAAAGTACTATAATTTATGTGGTAGAATACAATATTTATTTATTGCGCTATCGTACACAAACATGACAATTAAAGTAAAGTAGCTATTTTTTTGTTTTATAATAATTTTACGAATACACAGCAGTGTGGGCACTACACAGACGGTCGAGTCATCCATGGATGCGCGTGGCACGCTGTAACATAAACACACACGAACATTCGCGCAAGCACACTGCGCCGCCTAAACGAAACAGCAGGCATACATTTTCGCCGCGCCGTAGAAAGAGAGGGGGATACTTCCTCTCCTACGCCGCGCCGGCTGTCTACTCTCCATCCGTCTTACGAATTTTCGATCAGGTCACGTGTCCTGACGCGATGTCCTGACGCGAGTTTAACATTTTTTACCCATTACAAAAAAAGTGTACGACGCCGCTAAAGAAGTTTTCACTTCAATAAACATAAAAAAAAGCCCTGTGCGAGGCCAAAAGTCTCCTATGTTAGCATAATGCTGAGAAATTTAAAAAATAAATACTGCAGGTCTAGTATTCTGATAGGGCCCGAGGTAAGCCTAGGTTAGAAAAAAAAAACTAGTTTCATGGAAAAGTGCAAATATCTACGCGATCTAGAATCATAATTATATTATGCTGGATTCAAGGTTACAGTTAGCGACCAAAATAGTTGGACAACTGGGTTCAATTTAGCCCATTCGTTATCATTTAGTCCGCTTATAAAAAAACTGCGGTGGCCGCCACATAGCGTCCGCAACTTACGGTGGAATGACGTCACTGAAACGTTATTTATAAATGTAAGTTGGTGCGTTTTCCTAGAAACTGTTTTTGACACAGTAAAGTCAAAGCTTAACCTTTTAACCGCCCGACTTTATATCAGTTGTCGTGCCCCCAGCGCCCGAGAAAAAAAAAAAAAAAACGTAAAATTAATACCGATGAAACGAGCTGTGATGATATAATAATAATACAGATTAAACGAGATGTGTTATTTGGTCGTATATATACGACTCTAGCGGAATGGGCACGAAAATATTTGTCGGATTAATCCGACGTAGGCGGTTAAAAGGCTAAGGAGCAGTGGTGGCCCAGTGGTAACGGCCGCGACTTACGAGTTGTAGGTCGTGGGTTCGTACCCAGGCAGGCGCTTTACTTTGTGTAATTTATTACATCACCACTACTCTCACAACGGTGAAGGAAAACATCGTGAAGAAACCGGCATGTTCAAGAACCAAATATTTAAAGACATGTGACATCTACCAACCCGCACGGGCCCGCGTGGTGGATTACAGCCCACTCCTTCTTGAAGACAGGAGGCCTGTGTCCCAGCAGTGGGAAGATTAAAGGCTGATTATGTAAAGTCAAAGCCCATTATTATGACAGCCCTCAGTGCGGCCGTTATGTAGCGACCACCGCCACCGGTCCTCTAAGAAACCAAAGCTGCAAGAATTTTAGTAATATTCCACACTAATAGCATTTTTGACGAGACAAAGCAAATATTCGCTTATTTTTAACCGACTTCAAAACAGGAGGTTCTCAAATCGACCCGCTTAAAAAAAAAAACTATCGAATCAATCAATCAACTCAGCCTATCGCAGTCCACTGCTGGACGCCTCTCCCAGACTGCGCCACAGCACCCTGTCCTCCGCCTTCCGCATCCAGTCTACCCCAGCCACCTTCTTTAGGTCGTCCGTCCATCTAGCTGGGGGGCGTCCCACACTACGCTTGCCGGTACGCGGTCTCCACTCCAGGACTCGTCTGCTCCACCGGCCATCAGTCCTTCGACAGACATGGCCAGCCCACTGCCACTTCAGTTTGCTTACTCTGCAAGCTATGTCGGTAACTCCGGTTCTTTTCCGGATAATTTCATTCCTGATTTTATCCTTCAAAGAGACTCCGAGCATAGCTCGCTCCATAGCGCGCTGAGCGACCATCAAATCAGTATGTTGAAATCATTAATCAAGAATGTTTGACAAACTCTATGGATTTTTAAAAGAGTAACCGTGGAGTTTCTTGCCGGTTCTTCTCCATAGGAAACGACCAATTGGAACCGTGCACCTAGCTTCTGACGTTTCATAAGTGCCCATGTAGGGTCATGTGAACTAAAATATTTTGATTTTGACAAACATGACTTCGTAATATATTTTTTTTTACACAGGTACGGTCGAACAAGCTATTTGATATACAGGCACCTAACTTGCAGCTACTTTTAAACAATTATGTGCTGAGTTATTCAATTCTTTTATACCACTCTATTTAATTAAGGATGCCATAACCTGAAAAAGTTATAAACGCACAAAATAAAACTAAATATTGGCTGTGTAGTGGAAAGATGAATATTTTTGCCTGTATACCAAACTAGCTGCGCCCCGCGGTTTCACCTGCATAAGTTTCGATCCCGTGAGAATATCGGGATAAAAACTATCCTATGTCCTTCTCCGGGACTCAAACTATCTCTATACCAAATTTCATCTAAATCGGTTAAGTGGTTTAGGCGTGAAGTGGTAACAAACATATAAACACACACACACACACTCACAAACTTTCGCCTTTATAATATTAGTGTGATAGCTTGTTCGACCGTACATGATGAATGTTATTTTAAAATTAAAAAACAACACTTAATTTTTAGATTTTGTTCTGAAATCTATTTATTACTACTTTTACTATTGAAAAGTCATTTCATGCTGTGTTTTGATAAGTTTTGACTCAACTTATGCTGATGCTATACCAGTAAAGCTGAGGCTACGGTAGGCAGCGATTAGCGATGCGACTGGATGAGCGAAACGAGATAAACATGGTATGGCTACATTATTAGCGAAAATCCGGCGAATATTCCGCGGTGACGTGGCTACAGTACACATGCTATCAAATCATCCATCGCGGTTTACTATACGCATAATGTAGCCACACGCATATTTAGTAGCACTATTGAACTAGTCGTGCAAGTGAGAAATTTTCTAATAAATTCGCTTCAATTTCGCTGATATGTTGATGTAGCCGATGCCGTGATTACAGTAATGTTGTTCCTATCGCATAAAGAAATCAAAGATCGCTAATAAATATTTGATGTACGGTGTAGCCATATACATGAGCATTCATTTATTTGTTTTAATCGCTCATGTGTCGCAGGTCGCGTCGCGGTCTAATTTAGCTTCAGCCTAACAATCTATGAAGTCCGATTTGACGTTTCTCATTATACATGCCGCGATAACTTTGTATGTTCATACTAAGCAGCGCGGCAATATGTCGATTACAAACTCTAAAGTATCATAAGTCGATATGTCTCGAGAATAGTCATTGTTTTTTAAAGCAATAGTTTTTTTTTCAATTTTGATAGCTGTCAAATCCGACTAATTAGATTGTCAGCCCCCTTATTCACAAACACTCGATATGCTTCCGTATCGTATCGAACATTAACCGTTGTTATCGTAGGAGTCTTCTCAATGCTGTTCACAAGTCCAAAACCCGGAATTGTGTCATTTTAAATCAAATAGACGCACGCTATTCTTCCAACAGCTATTTGCTGTTGAGGGGAAGTCAAATCAGGTTATCGAAATGTCAGGTTTTCGATACGATAGCCTGTCGTATGGTTGTGAATCAGGGCTCTGGAATATAAATCAACAGCAATCCAAAATTGTGTTTTGCAAAGTCCTGACAGGGTTCATGTAGAAAAACCGATAGTTAATGTATCTAAAATTATAATGTGCATGAAAAAAAATAAAAATAAAGAAAAAAATTTAGAAGAACAGTCTTAATAAGTTTAAATAGGTAAAGCTTTTGACAAAAAAAAAAAAAAACGAGTGTGCTTATGACCACACGACTGAAGTGAAACTTCAAACGTATTTGGCTATGAGAGGAAGAGAGAAAGAAAATGTGCGCGCGCACTGCTTTCTCTTGCTTATATCCCCCACTCAACTCCCGTTCGCCTCGCTCGATCACACTTTTCGTAACGCTCACGTGACGCGTTCGCCAGCTTACTCCCCAAGTCAAGCGTGCGTAAAGAAGTTTCACTTCAAAAATAAAAAGAGAAGTATTATCACTGCCATGTTACTTTGACGTTTTTACCCGACTTTGGCGGAGCCAAAAAGAGGGAAATTTTTTTTTTAACTCTAATTTATTTTGTGATATTTTAAATCATCTTATATCACAATATCTAGCTTTAATTTGAAACTTGGAGATCTTTTCATGTGTAAAACTGTAACTGTATGTGATTTTTTGAGCTCAAACATGTATTTTTATACAACAGTTGATGTTTAGTATTTTTATATTTTGATAAAAACAATGTGGAGATAACAATACAACAATAATAATAGAATTACAAACCAATAATTAATAAATAAATAAATAATTTTTTTATTATAATTATTATAACAATAATAATATAATTTCTTTGCTCCTGTTTCATGTTTACTATTATACATATAAGGTGTAAAAAAATTAACTGCAAGAACTTTAAGAGGTGCTTTAGACCATCGAACTGAACAACTTTCACTATGGGACCAACTCTGAAATCACGAAAAAAAAATGAGCTGTTTCATACATTTTGGCCGAGTAGGTATTGAACTTTTGTATGAAACAGCTGATTTTTTTTTCGTGATTTCGGAGTTGGTCCCATAGTGAAAGTTGTTCAGTTCGATGGTCTAAAGCACCTCTTAAAGTTCTTGCAGTTAATTTTTTTACACCTTATACAGGGTGTCCCAAAACTCAACGTCAAGCCGAAACGGGGTGACAGGATTGATCATAACCATCACGAGAAAAATCTGAAAAAAAATCTATCCCATGCAGTTTAAAAATTATGGGCATTTTAAGAAAAACCTAGAAATTTGATCAAACTGTACCATTTTTCGGTTATTGTGGTTATTCTTTTTTATTTTTGTTCATTTGAACTTTGGAAACGTAATCCTAAATAACATTTCTAGAATCCCAATAAAAAATAATGACACAATTGCCTCAAGTTTCCGAGAATTGAGACTATTTGTTAAACTACGAATTTAAAATTTTCAAGATTCGTCGACTTTGACAGGCCCTCCTATAAAAAAAATGTACTAGAGTGCCTTGGCAAGTGGCATTAAAAGTTGGCGCATTTAATCAGAATTCTAAAATGGTACAATACTTGTTAGTTCCATACAATAGAAAAGAGTAAAAAAATTAAAACCTCAAGTAACCCGATTTTTGCTATCTCATCAGTTAAAATGTTTTTAATTCACACAAGCTCTAGGTAGGTTCTTAATTTTAAGACAAAATGATGAGAGAGATGGATAATGGGTATGTTCGCCATGAGTGAGCGAGAGAGATAGTGACGCCACTTTTACCAAAGTGAAAAAAAGTTAGTAAAATTAGTAAAATAATTAGGTTTGTTGGAATAAAAGTCTGATGATAGAGAAATAACGTTTTTTATTACAATAAATGTTCAAATTGTTTACCATCAGCCTCAATACAAGCCCTACATCTTCTTAAAAAAGATCTACTTATTAGTCGGGCATATCTTCGAGAGTTGATCGCCTCAGCTGCTTGAGAAATGCGTTCACGCAGGTCGGCTACGTTCTCAATGGGCTTTGAGTAAACTTTTTCTTTGAGAACTCCCCAATAGAAAAAATCCAGGGGATTTAAATCTGGTGAACGGGCGGGCCACGAGATAGTGCCCGAACGTCCAATCCACCTTCCCGGATATTCCTGGTCAAGGAAATCTCTTACTTGCACTGCGAAATGCGCTGGGCAGCCATCTTGTTGAAACCACATGTCGCGAAGATCTGCTAGTGGTACGTCCTCTAACAGGGTTGGTAAATCTTCTCTTAAAAAATGTAGGTAATTAGTTCCATTCAAGTTCTCAGGCAGTTCAATAGGCCCAATAATTTTACCGTTTAAAATTCCGGTCCACAGGTTTACTTTAAAACGATACTGGGATCTATCTTCTCGCATTAAATGTGGATTCTCCACATGCCACTCGTGATAATTGTGCAAGTTCATGTAACCATCTTTTTTCAATGTCGATTCATCTGACCAGAGAATTTTTTGGATGAATTGGGGATTCTCATTATGCCTCTGTAGCATTGTTCTACAAAAAGAAATCCTTTCCTGATAATCTCGAGGTAGAAGACTTTGAACTCGTTGTACGTGAAACGGATGCATTTCGGCTCTTTGTAAAATACGATGAGCAGTGCTTTTCGGTATTCCCGTTCTTTCTTCAATTCCACGTACGGAAATACTTCGGTCACGTGCGACCTCTTGCAATACTTCTTCCTGGAAAGGAAACACAGGTCTACCTCCAGCCTGTATTTGATTCGGGAAATGGCCGCCCTCTGTGAGTGAACGGTGCACATTAACAAACACGCGGTGATCCGGGTAGCGCTCTAAATTTGGATATCTTTCACGATAAAGTCTAGCGGCAGCACTTGCGTTGCATCTGCATTCCCCATAAATGAGGTGCATGTTCGCATATTCTTGTGAAGTGTAGCGCGTAGGCATGGTAGATAAAAAGGATGCCAACACAAAAGTCCAGAGAGAAGCCAAAGTTGCCGGTATGTTATCAACAAGTCCAATTCACAAAGATTCAAGTCCAAAAAGAGAAGCCAAAGTTGTCAGTACTAAATCAACACAAGCGAATACGAACGTGCGCAGTAGACGAATGAGCGAAACGTACTAACTGGTTGGTGTCGGACTGGTAGCGTAGCCATTTGCTTGGCTGAAACTAGTGCGAATGAAACAGATAGATGCCATAGCATCTATCTGTTTCATTCGCACTCGTTTAAACGACGCATCTCCGTCTCAATGCGTGGCGTCACTATCTGTCTCGCTCACTCATGGCAAACATACCCATTATCCATCTCTCTCATCATTTTGTCTTAAAATTAAGAACCTACCTAGAGCTTGTGCGAATTAAAAACATTTTAACTGAGTAAAATCTGATAGCAAAAATCGGGTTACTTGAGGTTTTAATTTTTTTACTCTTTTCTATTGTATGGAACTAACAAGTATTGTACCATTTTAGAATTCTGATTAAATGCGCCAACTTTTAATGCTACTTGCCAAGGCACTCTAGTACATTTTTTTTATAGGAGGGCCTGTCAAAGTCGACGAATCTTGAAAATTTTAAATTCGTAGTTTAACAAATAGTCTCAATTCTCGGGAACTTAAGGCAATTGTGTCATTATTTTTTATTGGGATTCTAGAAATGTTATTTAGGATTACGTTTCTAAAGTTCAAATGAACAAAAATAAAAAATAATAACCACAATAACCGAAAAATGGTACAGTTTGATCAAATTTCTAGGTTTTTCTTAAAATGCCCATAATTTTCAAACTGCATGG
This sequence comes from Amphipoea lucens, assembly GCA_947508005.1. Taxonomy (NCBI): domain Eukaryota; kingdom Metazoa; phylum Arthropoda; class Insecta; order Lepidoptera; family Noctuidae; genus Amphipoea; species Amphipoea lucens. The sequence goes on from OX382382.1 coordinate 11,479,908, forward strand.
GATAGATTTTTTTTCAGATTTTTCTCGTGATGGTTATGATCAATCCTGTCACCCCGTTTCGGCTTGACGTTGAGTTTTGGGACACCCTGTATATTTATATGTATATCTATATATTTATTTAGACTAGTATGATATACTTTATTTATGTATTGTGTAAATGGTACACTACAGACTACCTACAGTATTTTTCTGTCCTTCCCCTTTTTAATCCATCCAAAGGTTGTCTTTAAAAGATCGCTCTTAGCGATAAGACCGTCCATTGTGTCACCCATTGTAAAGTTTCTTTATTTATGTCTGTAATTTATATGGTGTACATAATAAAGAGTATTCTATTCTATTTTATTCAATACGGTAATACATGAAAACACTAGCAATACTAATGCATAAGAGTATTTTGGAACTGTGAAATAAATCCTAGCATCGAAATTAAAAAAGTGGGGCCCTGGCTAACTAAATAATAATAGCCGCATAGGTCGATCGATCATAACTTTCAATATCTTATTTTATCGTTAACATTACAAATGCTTTAATGAATCGTAATCAATGTTTTGATAAATAAAATAACCATTATTAAAAATATTTTTATTTTTTTATGTTGGTTGAACATGAACGTATATTGAAATGTTCAACCAACATAAAAAAAAAAAATATTAAAAAAAAAATGTAGTCATAAGGAAGTCTCCGATCTCCGTCTCTGTTCTTTAAACTTTAGGTAAATATACTCAGCCTATTCCGATCACTGGTCATTAGATATATGAAGTTCAATTTATTGTTGTATTGTCGTCTCCACTTTGTATATTTTATACAATTATATATAGTTTTGTATAATAATATTGTATTCTAGTGAATCTTTTAATATAAACAGGGATAGAATCTCGATATTTACATTCCAAAATGAGCTTTATTATATAAATATTTTGTAAAGGGTTTTGAAGGTCCTTGGAATATCTATTGTCCGCCATTTTGATATTTTTTGCAAAATGGCGGCCATGTATGAGACCTATATAAATTTCATTTTTTTTTAATTTATATAGGATCCATGCGTGGACGCAATATTGAAAACAAAATAAATAAAACAAAATGGCGGATATTGTAGATATGCCAGGCTTCATATTATAAAAATCTTTAATCCCCTTTATGTTATTTATGTAAATTGTATATTTTTAAGGAAAAATGATAAACCGTCCATTTTTTTATACATATTTTATTGCAATAAATAAAGTTACCCTTATAAATTATAAATGCAGTTTTCTTAACCTACCTATAGCAGTGAAATGTATTCTAAGTTGATTTTTGAGTGACAATTTGTAACAAAATGGTCCTAATAAGTTTTTGTTTGCAATGGAATTTGAACTTTGTTAAGTATGACATTCAGTTTGTTGTTCCATAAATTGAAAATTATCTTAAATTCTTATTTCAAACATACCTACAAACTGGAAACTAAACATGTAAACAAATATGAGTTATTGGAAAAATAATTTTATTACCTACATAATAAAGTTTAGTTTACGCTACAGCTTCAAACATTTTTATAACTTTTTCAATAGTAATAGTCACTATAAAAATCAACTTAATGCTCACTGTAATAAAGTTGATATTTGTTTAACTTGAAATAACACACATTGTGAATTACTTACTCATTATGATTATAATCTCTTCACAACATACCCTCTTTTTTTTTCTAAGGTTTTTAATGCGTGTACTAAGCCTAATAAATGCTGAAACTATACTTAATAAATTACGCCCATACTCTATACCAAATGTTTTTTTCAACGGTTCAATTTTTTACAGGGTATTCTACCCATGAATATGAACAACTTTCACTATAGTACCAACTGTGAAATCACGAAAAAAAAATTTGCTATTTCATTCAAAAGTTCCATACCTACTTGACCAAAATGTATGAAAAAGCAGGTTTTCTTTTGTGATTTCAGAGTTGGTCCCATAGTGAAAGTTGTTCATATTCATGGGTAGAACAGCCTGTAAAAATTTGAAACCGGTAAAAAATGCATCAGGTATTAGAACGATGCTCAGTCAAGAATTAAGATTTTAAACTGACAGACCTTATAAAAATCTGTAGGTACAGACGCCAGCACATCAACCTACTACAATCTGTCAAATTTCTTTAATAGATTTCAACTTTATCACTAACGCATAAGGTTCAAAGTTGATTGGGAAAATTTTACAGTTTCGGGTAGGTTGATGTGCTGGCGTCTGTACTCAAAATCAAGATTGAGCATCATTTTTATTTGTGTATGTATATTAACGATTATGAACATCGTTAGTTTACAACCTATCTCGCGAAATTATAAACTACCTATCAAAAAATTGTGAACTGCAATAAATCATTCAATAGTTTATCATCCACAGATATAGATAGATATACATACCTGGATAACGCAAGAGCACCTACTTCGCGTGCCAAAAATCGCACCAGTTTACGATCGAGAATCATAAGCCGCCACTTTCGGGCTCAGTCCTACGTACTGCTGGCTGGGTGAGCGTGAGCGAGAGAGCGCGAGCTTATGACGTCATAGTAGGTAGTCAAAAAGTGGCACGCTTAGTTTTCATACAGTTCGTGATACTTGCGTTATCTAGGTATATCTATATCTGTGTTATCATCTGTGACATGGATAGATTATAACCTATCGAAAATTAATACATTATATTGTAAGCAGTATGGTACAGTTCACAATTTATCGGCAGTTTACCATTTCGCGAGACAGATTACAAACTAACGGTGTTTACAATCTGTCTATGGTCTTACGCCACGTCACTCATTTGTTAGTAAACCGGCGCGCGATCACGCGTTCAGGTTCGCCGAACCCGCGACAGTCGCGAGTTCGTGCGGCGATCGCTTTGGTTGGGACGCAGCCTTAGTCAAAATACTTAAATAACTTTCTATTATAAATAAATAGTCTTAAAATACGAGGACACGGCAATAAGCGCTTTTACATAATACGCATTGAACTAGGTACTTATGAAGTTATGATTTCCACAATTAGGTACCATCCAGGACCTTTCCGCCTGAGCATTTAAAACATTGTTTCACCTAAATCCTGCGGCGGCGCCAAGCCACGCTCCCTTAAAGTTTTCGTCTATTAGGAAAGCGATAACGCAATTAGTTGCAACCTGCACTGTGCGGCTTAGTGACGCATCACGTGTACTCCTTGTGAATTTTATGGACGAACTATTTGACCTTGGCGCGCTTACTAGAGACAGAATACTTAAAGTACTACGTACAGAAAGGCCACTCCCTTCCCCGCACTAACATCAGTTACCGCACCTCACCCCGCACTTCGAGGTTACCGTCGCAGTTCTTTAACATAGAGCGCTCGCAAACACAAGTACCTCACGCACACATTCATACGTATACAAACGTCATTTTTTAATGTAGTAGTAGTAGGTAATTATTTTGCGAGCGTTGTATGGAGTGTCCGGGGTGTGCTAGAGAGCGCTTCTATTTTTTGAATGCAAGCAAAAATTAACTTAGTGGTGGAGAGCGGGAGTGTCCGCGATAGTACATGACTAAATCGTATCAGCTATGAGTCTTGCTATCCTCCGTGTACTCTGCATCTTCGTATGTCGGTTCATGGCTCTTGTACGTGGGGATCGTCTTGTATGGAGGCGACACGTCGTTGAGCTCAGGGGTGTAGGAGTTCCAAGCTGTTGGATAGTAGGAACCTGGAATAAAATTTAATGATATACAGGGTGTTACGGAAAGGGTATAACAATACAAACGGGTTGAAGAGTGTATCTGGTCTAGAATCTCTGTACAAAAGGTCATTGGGCGTATCTGACCCGCTTTGCGAAGAGTGGCGGACATTAATCAAAATAGTTTTAAACTAAGGGGAATAATATGACCTTTCATTGTATATAGTTATTTATTTAAAAATCGATGGAGAAAAATGTACAGGATCGTTTAAAAAAATAAAAAACAAACGGTTTCAGAGGATTTTATTCCATCATTAAAGGCATAAAAGAATTTCGATAGCATACAGCATGGTGCACTGATGAGCCGAGAGGCATGTATACGCTGTCTCTTTCGCACATTAGTTAGGCCAAACTAGTTTTGTTGCGCTCGCGCACTGACTCACCGCCCTCTGCGCAGTCCTTCGTTAGCTATCGTTGTGACCTGTACGTTTATCTGATTTGTTTTATTGTTTTATCGACTACGTTAGCGTGTTTTATGGACTCTGGTTACTTGCTTTTGGATTAGATTTTCGTTGATATGGAAAGACAAAACAGTTGTGTGTCGTGCAATCGATCTGTGTTACGTCGAAGAAAACACTGTCTTAATGGAGTGTTTCTCGAAAGGTACCGGGATCTTGTAGTGTTGTTATTACAAGAAATCATACCACGTGAGGTAAGTACTCTGTCAGTACACCGTCTATCTATCTATTTACTAAGAAAACAGGCAGGAGCAGAGCGGTAGGAAGCGAGTCTTTATCGACCGATTTATTGTTTATTTATTTATGCTTTGTTTTACACAATCTTAACTATTATTGTACAGAAGCAAACTTAATGCTAATTATTTTACCTATACCAGTTAACCTTACAAAAGTTCGAGAACTTATGGTTTATGCATTAAGAACAGCAATTAAGGAATTCAGTGCAATAAAAATGACTTTTCGAAACTACTTTCTAATAATCTCGTTGTTAGGTGTTTAGTTTTTATATTATATATGTGCAGAATGTTTTATCTTGTTTCAGATTTCGTTTGACGGTACAAGATCTATATGCCACCCTTGCTGGCAGAGATATGATCGAGCATTGCAAAACCAGCAATTAGATAATGTGCCACCCGAGCCAATACAAGAAGGCGCAAATCAAGGAGAAGTTGGAGAGGCGGTCCAACAAATAGAAGTCGGGGATCAACAAGGTCCTGGTTTCATTACTGTTACTGGATATAGACGTGTATCAAATACAGCGAGACGCTGTATTTTTCTAAACTGCAGAGGTATGACTACACATCGCGTGCCAACCTACGCCAAGTTCTATCTGTTGCACAATCACAATTTATACATACCGGAACTTGCACGAGTTTGCCACCCGCATTTAGTTCAAAATGATTGGGAAGAACTTGTGAATGCCCCGACAATACATGAAAGCTTTAATAATGTTCATGTACTTGACATAATCAATTTGTATAAATGGGGATTAGAAAGCAGGTCTGAAATGGATTTTGAAAATATTGATACAATTGATGACAACCACTTCCATTTTTGGACGGCTTTAACTAAAAATCAGTTCATGACTATTTTAGACCAAACACCGTCTCTTCGTAACAGGTCTGATCGTCCTGCTACCACTTTAGGAATATATTTGACTAAAATAAGAACTGGTCAATCTGATGAGCGCTTAGCTACGAAATTCCAAATATCTAGAAGAACATTAGAGAGGAATTTAAAAACAGCGAGAGAATGCTTAACTGAAGATTTTGTTCCACGTTACCTGGGTTTAAATCATATAACTAGAGAAGAAGTGGTTGCACGAAATCTTCGTATCCCAACTCATATTTTTGGTGGTAGCCAAACTGAACCGGCAGCTATTCTTGTGTTCGACGGAACATATATTTACCTTCAGAAGAGTGCGAATTTCCTTTTCCAAAGAAAAACCTACAGCCTACACAAATTCCGCAACCTGGTAAAGCCTTTTCTGATCGTATGTACAGACGGTTATATAATAGAAGTCGTAGGACCATATTCAGCGACTACTTCGGATGCAACTATTATGCGCAGCCTGATGCAAGAAGATTCAGCTTGGCATTGGTATCTTAGACCTAACGACGTGTTTCTATTGGACCGTGGCTTTCGGGATTCGATCCCTGCAATTGAAGAACGTGGATATAATCCCCACATGCCGCCAACTAGAGGAAGAGGAGAACAGTTATCAACAATTGACGCTAACAAATCTCGATTAATTACAATGTGCCGTTGGGTAATCGAAACAATTAATGGACGATTTAAGAAAGATTTTAAAATATTTCGACATACATATTTTAATGTTGCGATGCGAAATATGATGACCGATTTCAAAATAACCGCGGCAGTTATCAACGCTTCTCGACGGCCATATGAAGATAATATATACGCCGATCAGTTTGTCGATATTATAAATCAAAATATAAATACAGAAAATGAGTTAGCAGAATACGTATCAACAAATAACTTGAACAGACAAAGAGTAGCATTCGTGCCTCTAGATGGAAACAGTCCAGACTTTGAAGATTTTCCACAGCTGACCTATGAAGATTTGATCTTATTCACGTTGGGCTCATACCATTTGAGAATCGCAAGGTCTTATTGTCACGAGCACATAAGACCAAACGGGGATTATTTAATAGAAATGTATCGACATCAACATTTAATTGATAATAAGATTTTGATCAGAGGGCGAATCCAGTCACGTCATATCCGATCGAAACAGTACTATACATATATTTTGTTAAACCCAACACAACACGGACGACAAAGTATAGAAGAGTACTACTGCTCATGTATACACGGCCGCCGAACTGTCGGGAGCTGCGCCCATATCGCTAGCATAGTTTATTATCTGTCTTGGGCCAGACATCAAGAAGCAACAGACGCACCTGCTGCCTTCTTAAATGATCTTATGCTTGATTTGGATCAAATTGAATAAAAACATTTTTATGAACTAGCATTTTATTCATATTCCTCATATCAGTTTATAACACTTGAATTTTTCAAGATTCCCGTGGCTCACATTAATGTGACTAATGCCATAGTAAATCAGAGCCTTATATCATTACACTCTACTAATTTCATTTGTGTCCGCCATGGGTATGGTTTCCATACTAAGGTGCCCAATGACCTTTCAGCTCAAAAGCAGTAACTTTGAAAATGCTTAATATTTTTTTATTTCGATAGTTTATTAAATTGAAATCATAACAAACGTGTCACCGCACTACGAGGGTCATTATCCATTATCTGTAGTGTGTCTGTGCGCCTATACTCCATTTGTTTAGGTAATTAACTAAAGGTAAACAAAAAAAAGTTAACCAACTAAACTCAATATCACTCACTTCACTTGTCATGCTACGTCACAGTTGTACTCTTCAATTTAGCAACATTATTAGCGAATTATAAAGTTGCTAAATTGAAGAGTACAACTGTGACGTAGCATGACAACTGAATAGACTGGTATTACGTTTAGTTGGTTAACTTTTTTTTGTTTACCTTTAGTTAATTACCTAAACAAATGGAGTATAGTACACGCACATCACGCCGCCGCGCGCCAGTGCAGCGCCGTGATGTCGAAATAAAAAAATATTAAGCATTTTCAAAGTTAATGCTTTTGAGCTGAAATTTTGTACAGAGAGTACCAGATACACTCTTCAACCCGTTTGTATTGATATACCCTTTCCGTAACACCCTGTATAGTATTTGTAAAAAAATACCTACAAACGGGGTGATTAGGGATGCAGGGGTGCGGGACGAAGCTTTAAAATAGATTTTAGGATTGAAAATATAATATAGTTTGTTGCCGAGAAGGGCACTTAATCGTTAATTATAATACAGTAAACACAATTAGAGTCCTTTTTGGCAACAAACTATATTATTTCAGTGTTAAAATCCCTTTTGAAGTTAGGTCCCGATTCACCCCGCATCCCTATTCGCCCCGTTTGACGGTAGGATTCAGTTTCATAATTATAGCTTGATTTTTGGAACGATGTTCTTAACGGAGCTTGCGGTAGAAGTAAACTTGAATAACAAAATCTCATTTATTTACATTGCATTTATTTAAACAAATAAAATATTTCTTACCGGGATCCGGCAGACTTCTCTCATACCCTGCAATGAGAAAAAAGATGCAATATTTTAAATAAGATTTTGTTAGGCGTATGTCTAATGATGATGAGGAATCCTTTTTGGACATATCATCACGACTGTTTACCCAGAAGATGTAGACAGAGGTGTCACAACCACATTCGCCAGAGTCTCATGACAGTAAAGAAACTTTCTTACGTTTTTTGCAATTTTCAGGTCAGCGTCAGGTAGTATCTTAATCAAAATACGATTCGCGACTATAATATCCTTAGAATCATTAACCTCTCGTCTGTCGGAACGAACGTAGATCTACGCGAGACACAATGGCTTTTTAATTGTGTCTGTAATTACGACATTCAATGGGTTAGTACATCTTTCTAAGCTAGATTTGTACCGTAAGAACAAATCTCTTATGGAAAAGTGCTTACCTATGGTACAAAATATTTTAATGATATTATATTAAATATCATTTTACGCCGATTGGCATAATTAAAAATCGAAAAAAAAGATAGTTAAGAGGTATTGCTAGTTCGTCGTCGATATATCGATATTTTTTGGCACTTCTTGCATCCCTAACCCCTAACCAAGGATTTGTCAATGAAATCTGTCAACTAACCATGATGTTCAGTAGGAGGTGAGGGCCAGGAGTACTCATGATGATGACCACCTTGCTTGGCCTTTAACGTCGTGAAGAATGACGCCACCTGGAAAATAAACAATTGAAAATTAATTATTATTATTCACACTCTTATTTTATTAGCTTCGCTCGTAACTATAGGTACATACATAATCAGCCTATAATGTTCCCACTGCTGGGACACAGGCCTCCTCGGGCTCTTAGTTAGAGGGAGTGGGCCGTAATCCACCACGCGGGCCCTGTACGGGTTGGCAGATGTCACATGTCTTCGAATTTTCGGCTCTAGGACATGCCGGTTTCCTCACGATGTTTTTCTTCACCGTTTTGAGAGCAGTGGTGATGAAATAATTTACACAAAGTAAAGCGCCTGTCTGGATTCGAACCTACGACCTACAATTCGTAAGTCGCGGCCGATACCACTTGGTCACCACCGCTCTCTATACTCGTAACTATAGTCGGCGCGGAACTAGTTGGCCGCGCCTTAGGTATGTGAGCGGGGGGACGGAGGGGCGGGGGTGCATTACTCAGTACGTGCGTTGCGAACCCCCGCCTTACCCCCGTCTTGAGATGATGACTAATCAAATGCTTTTTCAGGTCTATGTTTAAAACAACTAAAAAAACAATTTCACTTCCTATCTTCAATATACCTAATCGCCATACATACGCACGCTTACCGATAGTTTTTGCTTTACACGAGTGCTCGTCAATGTAATTTAAACCTTACGTCGAAGATTTTAAAGCACAATAACGGGTCTACGATAAACAATGACTGCGCTACTTTGAAATTTTTTCCTTTATACTTTTTTCATCGTATACAAAATTGAATTCGACAATGTTGATTACAATAGTCTAATTTGTGTAGTGAATAGGTAATTATATGTTGCGGTGGGTATGTGGTAGGTGTAGAATCCTGTTGATTCCGTATTTATGTTGAACATATCACTTCACTGGCTCACTACCACACCAAGCGCCTTCGTATATAGCCCGCTTCACTTTGTCTGTTTTCCGCCATTCCTCGTAACTGACAGATGACATAAGTGACAGCAGCTACCCCGCTTGTGTGAATCATCATCATCATCATCAGCCTATAATGTTCCCACTGCTGGGACACAGGCCTCCTCTCTGTGAGAGGGAGTGGGCCGTAATCCACCACGCGGGCCCAGTGCGGGTTGGTAGATGTCACATGTCTTTGAATTTTTGGTTCTAGGACATGCCGGTTTCCTCACGATGTTTTCCTTCACCGTTTTGAGAGCAGTGGTGATGAAATAATTTTACACAAAGTAAAGCGCCTGTCTGGGTTCGAACCTACGACCTACAACTCGTAAGTCGCGGCCGATACCACTGGGCCACCACTGCTCCTTGTGTGAATGAGACAGACTATTTAATAGATACACTACAGTAGGCAAGGTCCCAATGAGAGTAGGGCTCTCTCCAGTGACGTAACCATAGGCTGGCATTGGGGCAAAATGCCAGGGGGCCCCAGCCAGACTAGGGGGCCCCCGGCTCGAGAGGGCCATGAGCACAGGAGGATTCTAACATAAGGACTGAAGCAGTCAGGTGTTAAAGTTTTTGTCGGAGAAAATATGGGCGACTAGAATCAATTCTATTTTATTGTAATTTTTGACGTTCAAAAGTGCCTTTTATGTGCCTAATTGACTTTTTTTGATTTTGACTTAATGAAATGTACGCGGAAGAAGTCGCGGGAGAAGTGCTAATAAAAAAAACACGGGTTGCACTCCGAGAGTGCCGGCAGAAGTGAAAACTTGAATATTTTGATATTTTTCATTGATGCACTTTGTTCAATTTCCATATTTTAAACACTTTATATACACGAATTTTACGAATACACAGCAGAGTGGCCACTATACAGACGGTCGAGCCATCAGCTGTCACCATCTATGGATGCGCGTGGCACGCTGTAACATAAAAACACACGAACATTCGCGCAAGCGCCCTACGCCGCCTAAACGAAACAGCAGGCATACATTTTCGCCGCGCCGTAGAAAGCGAGGGGGATACTTTCTCTCCTACGCCGCGCCGGCTGTCTACTCTCCATCCGTCTTACGAATTTTCGATCAGGTCACGTGTCCTGACGTGAGGTCCTGACGCGAGTTTAACATTTTTTACCCATTACAAAAAAAGTGTACAACGCCGCTAAAGAAGTTTTCACTTCAAAAAATTACCTATAACGTTCGTTGAGCTTCTTTACATTGAGGGAGGGCCCCATCCCTTGAATTTGCCACGGGCCCCAAACGGTATAGTTACGCCCTTGGCTTTCTCTAATCATTATCATCTGCCCAGCCTTTTTTATTGGCATCGCGCCTCCAGAAATTCTCAGGACTATAGCCAGCCGCGTTGAGAAGACGAAACTACAGGATGACCCACGCTAATCGATGCATAATATTAATTCAGTGCCACAGAGGCTTAAAAGCCGCAAAAAACTACTTGGCAAGAGTCCAGCCAAAGACAACCTCTCCACGGAAAGATGTGATCTTTGGCAAGAACTACTTCAACCTCCAGAGGGGCAATTCTCGTAAGGGGTTTGAAGATTTTTGTATGGAGGGTGGGCCTAAGGTCGGCCGCCATTTTGATTTTTTTTCAGAATCGCGGTGCACAACAAAGTTATATATTTAGATAGAGGATCCCAGAGACTAATCTGACAAGTGTAATGTCAAACTTCTATACTAAAAAAAACGAAAACACATAAGACTTAAATGTCAGATTAGTCTCTGGGATTGATTATAAAACGAACTATAAATTGCCGTGTTTAATTATTTATTTAAAAAATGTCTATTCTTCATTTGTTTCTTCTCCATAAAGGTTTCATAACGTATCTATTACCTCAATAGTTCAATATGCTTACCTGAAGGGAAACAAAACAAAAAAATCCTTCTTGTTTTCGACTTATAGTTTGGTGAATAACTCCGAAATCTGACGCTTTAGGATATTATGTTATATTACATTTTTGTTTGTATAAGTGTCCTCTATGTAAATATATAACTTTTGTTGTGCACCGCGATTCTGAAATTAAATCAAAATGGCGGCTGATTTTAGGGCCAAAACATTCAAACCCCTTTCATCTAAATCCGTTCAGTGGTTTAGGCGTGAAAAGGTAACATACAGACAGACAGAGTTACTTTCGAATTTATAATATTATTAGTATATTAGTATGGAAGTATGGATACTAATAATAAATCTAAGCTTGTTTGGACGCGGTAACCTCTTGAACTACCCGTCAGATTTGAAAAAATATTTTTGCTTTTGATAGTCCAATGGTTGAGGAAGGCTATCACATCACACTAATATTATAAAGGCGAAAGTTTGTGAGTGTGTGTGTGTGTTTATATGTTTGTTACTTCTTCACGCTCAAACGGCTGGACCAATTTTGATAAAATTTTGTATGGTGGTAGCTGACACCCTGGATTAACATATAGGCTACTTTTTATCCCGATATTCCCACGGGATCGACATTTACGCGGGTGAAACAGCGCGGCGCAGTTAGTTTAACATAACGCTGGGACTCTTAGGAATCGAGCAAAAATAAAACAAGCCAGAAAGAACGCTAAGCGAAAACGAAGTGATAGCGCGGGCAGGCGATGCGATGCGACGCGATGGGTCAAGAAATTTCACGCGGACGGAACTTCTTTACATTGAGGGAGGGCCCCATCCCTTGAATTTGCCACGGGCCTCAAACTGTATAGTTACGCCCCTGCTTGTGGAGGTTGTCCTTGCTGCGGCCTATACTTGGATACGAAGTCTATTTAAGGTTTTCCAAGTAGACCACGGTAACTTGTGCGCGGGTGAGACTTTCTGATGGTTTAATAAAGAAATCAGAAACCAATTCTCGTAATTAAAAACGTTCAAAATCTAGTCGCAGTCTCATCTCGGCGACAAACGAATGTCAAAAACTTGTCAAAATGTAGGGAAATTAGAAGGATTTTTTGACAGATTGAGACTGAGATCAGACTGTGAACGTTCTTAAAGGGGTTTGAAGGTTTTGGTCCTAAAATCAGCCGCCATTTTGATTTAATTTCAGAATCGCGGTGCACAACAAAAGTTATATATTTACATAGAGGACACTTATACAAACAAAAATGTAATATAACATAATATCCTAAAGCCTCAGATTTCGGAGTTATTCACCGAAATATAAGTCGAAAACAACTAGGATTGTTTTGTTTTTTTTCCTTCCAGGTAAGCATAGTGAACTATTGAGGTAATAGAAACGTTCTGAAACCTTTATGGAGAAGAAACAAATGAAGAATAGACATTTTTTAAATAAATAATGAAACACGGCAGTTTATAGTTCGTTTTTTTAATCCCAGAGACTAATCTGACAAGTATAATGTCGAAAACACAAAGACTTAAATGTCAGATTAGTCTCTGGGATTAAAAAAAGGAAAAATAAATTGCCGTGTTTAATTATTTATTTAAAAATATCTATTCTTCATTTGTTTTTTCTCCATAAAGGTTTATAACGTTTAGTATTACCTCAATAGTTCAATATGTTTACCTGTAGGGAAAAAAAACAAAAAAATCCTCGTTGTTTTCGACTTATATTTCGGTGAATAACTCCGAAACCTGACGCTTTAGGATATTATGTTAGATAACATTTTTTTTTTTGTATAAGTTTCCTCTATCTAAATATATAACTTTTGTTGTGCACCGCGATTCTGAAAAAATATCAAAATGGCGGCCGACCTTAGGGCCACCCTCCATACAAAAATCTTCAAACCCCTTTAGTATAAAGATAGTTTGAGTCCCGGGAAAGGACATAGGATATTTTTTATCCCGATGTTCCCACGGGATCGAGACTTATGCGGGTGAAACCGCGGGACGCAGCTAGTAGTATATAATCCCCGCTTACACTCATACCACGCCTTTAATATGAGCTGCCATTTTATTTTTATTAAACACTTTTTAGGGTTCCGTAGCCAAATGGCAAAAAACGGAACCCTTATGGATTCGTCATGTCTGTCTGTCTGTCTGTCCGTCCGTCCGTATGTCACAGCCACTTTTTTCCGAAACTATAAGAACTATACTGTTGAAAGTTGGTAAGTAGATGTATTCTGTAAACCGCAGTAAGATTTTCACACAAAAATAGAAAAAAAAACAATAAATTTTGGGGTTCCCCATACTTACAACTGAAACTACAAAAATTTTTTTTCATCAAACCTGTACGTGTGGGGTATCTATGGATAGGTCTTCAAAAATGATATTGAGGTTTCTAATATCATTTTTTTCTGAACTGAATAGTTTGCGCGAGAGACACTTCCAAAGTGGTAAAATGTGTGTCCCCCCCCCTCTAACTTCTAAAATAAGAGAATGATAAAATTAAAAAAATATATATAATGTACATTACCATGTAAACTTCCACCGAAAATTGGTTTGAACGAGATCTAGTAAGTAGTTTTTTTTTAATACGTCATAAATCGAAAACCGCAATTTACCTTTCACAAAGTTACAACGAACTACAAGAACTTTTATATTATGTTACTTGCTGCTACGGAACCCTTCATGGGCGAGTCCGACTCGCACTTGGCCGGTTTTTTTTATTTTGCTCTTGGCATGTCAATCATCATAGAAATTGACCTACAAAGCCTATTTATTCTATGGCAGTAGCTTGATATTGAGTATAAGATAAAAACTTTTTTACAAAAACAAAAACTACCGACTTCCAAAAAAAAAAAAAAGACTACAAAGTGAAAAATAACTTTAATTCCGGAAGTCGGTGTCAAAAAACGAAAATGCGGAGCCAACGACACCGACTTCCGAAACGAAAGTTAATTTTCACTTTTTGTTCGAACTTAAGACGCCTCCTTCTAGATGGAGAAAACCAATAACACTTTGCCCGATCCGGGAATCAAACCCATGACCTCATGCTCAGAAGCAGCAATTGGGTCCACTAGACCAACCAGTCTCAATTATTTTTTTCGAGGTACTAATCACAATTATTCAAGAATTCAGTTTGATTTTTTGCTGTTTTTTATCAACACACAAAAACTCACGCATGGATGCTAACTGTGTGTAATTAAATAATCATTATCATTTTTTATTGAGCAAATATCAAGATAATAAGTGTCCATACCTACTCTGAACGGTCGAACTTCGTTTTGTTAAGAATTAAGTTTAATCAATCAACTCAGCCTATCGCAGTCCACTGCTGGATATAGGCCCTCTCCCAGGCTGCGCCACAACACCCTGTCCTCCGCCTTCCGCAACCAGTCTGTCCCAACCACCATATCCTCTTCGTCGGTCCATCTAGCTAGGGGCAGCACGCACTATGCGGACTCGAATCCACTCCAGGACTTGTCTGCTCCAACGGCCATCGGTCCTTCGACAAACATGTCCAGCCCACTGCCACTTCAGTTTGCTTACTCTGCAAGCTGTGTCGGTAACTCCGGCTCTTTTCCGGATAACTTTCCTGATTTTATAAATCAAAGAAACTCCGAGCATAACCCGCTCCATAGCGCAGTCAGCGACCTTGAATTTGTGGACCAGCGCGCGACTGTCCACGTTTCGACACCGTATAAATAAAAAGACTCTGTCAGGAATCACCCACCCCGTCGCATCGCCGCCATCACTCACTGACATATCGGAAATACATTAAAACCGAGTACATCCCGAGGATAGCCGGACACATCCGAAGTGGTGTCGGTTACGGTAACAGTGGCGCGAATTCAATGGTTCTTTCCCATCTCAAAAAATGACTTGCCCGCGCTATAACTTCCTTTTTGCTTAGCGTTCTTTCTGAATTTTTTCGTTTTACTCGGCTCCTTAGAGCCCTAGCGTGATATTATTCCTCAAGAATTGCGTTTATGCTCACTAGTTCCTTCGCGTAGTTCCTTTGAAGGAACTACTGAGAATTTTGGGCTATCAAATGCAAATAAAGTTTTTTTTTTTAAATTCGACTGGTTATTTTCAGAGATTAGCGCGTTAAAACAAACAAAAAACTCTTTAGCTTTATTATACATACATAGATAAATAAACGCGTTACACCAGTGTCGGGTTTACTAACTGGCTGGAAAGCCTAGGGCGGCAGATTTTAGGGGCGGCAAAGAATGTTCATTATTATATAAGTACTAGTAGGTATTAAGGCGTCGCCTTATTAGTAGTACATAATTCGAGCTTTTATGAGCTCAGAAATATAGATAGGTAAGTACCCAAAAACTATTTCTTGTGCAATCTCAACATCGTTGGGTTATAAATACAAATAAATAAAATTGGAGTGTCTGTAACCGCTTTTTACTCAATGCATATGGATGTATATATATGTACATATACCAAAATAACATTTTTTACAAATTTTTGTCTGTCTGTCTGTTTGTTTCGGCTAATCTCTGAAACGGCTGGACCGATTTTGACGAGACTTTCACTAGCAGATAGCTGATGTAATAAGGAGTAACTTAGGCTACTTTTATTTTAGAAAAAGAATTAGGGTACCGCGAAAAAAATTAAAACGTTTTCCGTCATGCACGCGAACGAAGTCGCGGGCACAGCTAATAATTCTATTTAATGTCATATTTATTTCTTTTTCGTAAGTATTGGGATCATCACACTTAATAATTACGGTGCTATCATCGGCGAATAGTACCATGGGGTGCTTTATTTGCCTTGGAAGGTCATTTATGTAGAGCAAAAAAAGGGGGGGTCCTAGCACGCTACCCTGAGAAACGCCGTATTTAATTATCTCGCTTTCAGAACGATATTTTTTCTCGTAACTAGTATTTGAAGATATTTTTGTGATTTCAATAAATTGCTTTCTGTCCGTTAAGTAAGATCGAATGAGATCAAGTATATTTCACCTGATACCATATTTTGGACTATAGAAACTGATACATTATTGTAGGGGTCGGTGGGGAGGCAAAATTTGAATGTCCTACTGGCGGCGAATGTGTAAATCAACCACTGCGTTACACACTCGCTTTTGCTAAATTCCACTTTCATTTGAGACAAAAAAATACACTACACCTAGTGCAAGTTATATTGGGTACAAATCTAGGTCGTAAATTATAGTCGAGTGCTTTCAAATGCCGTTACAATTACATTAATCTAATTTTAACGAGTTGTTCTAACAACTCGAGAACTAGATGGCTAGATCATTAAATTGCAGTAATTAAGAATGTTTTAATTTATAAGGGTAATTAAAGAAGTGTTTAATTATAGCTGTCTAATGTTAAAAAAAAAACTTTTTTACAAAAAAAAAAACAACCGACTTAAAAAAAAAACACTAGGTACAAAGTGATAAATAACTTTAATTTCGGAAGTCGGTGTCGTTGATTCCGCATTTTCGTTTTTTGACACCGACTTCCGAAATTAAAGTTATTTATCACTTTGTAGTGTTTTTTTTTTAAGTCGGTTGTTTTTTTTTGTAAAAAAGTTTTTATTTTTCACTTTTTAGTTGTAACTACCCTACGAAAAAGTAATCAAAAACTTTTTTACAAAAATAAAACAACCGACTTCAAAAAAAACACTCATCATCATCATCATTTCAGCCGAAAGACGTCCACTGCTGGACATAGGCCTCCCCCAAGCACCTCCACTTCGACCGGTTTTGATAAATAACTTTAATTTCGGAAGTCGGTGTCGTTGGTTCCGCATTTTCGTTTTTTGACACCGACTTCCGAAATTAAAGTTATTTATCAAAACCGGTCGAAGTGGAGGTGCTTGGGGGAGGCCTATGTCCAGCAGTGGACGTCTTTCGGCTGAAATGATGATGATGATGATGATGATGAGTGTTTTTTTTGAAGTCGGTTGTTTTATTTTTGTAAAAAAGTTTTTATTTTTCACTTTTTAGTTGTACCTACCCCACAAAAAAGTACCTAAACAAAAAAATCGTTAATGTAGACAATGTAGATAAATTTTTAGATTTTTGTTGTTTTTTCAAAAACCGCTTGTCCGATTTCGATAAAAATTTCATGGGACCATTTGGGAACTATACCCATTCCAACAAAAGAAAAATTTTCCAAATCGGTCCAGGCGTCTTCGAGAAATCGGGGAAAATACATAAAAAAAAAAAGATTCCGACGAATTGAGAACCTCCTCCTTTTTTTGAAGTCGGTTAAAAAAGAGATAAGCTTTGTTTTTTTTTGTATGTTTGTTTTCGTTAAACTAAACAAATATACTTAAATAAAATCGAAGTGAAGGTGCTTGGGGGAGGCCTATGTCCAGCAGTGGACGTCTTTCGGCTGAAAGATGATGATGATGATGAAAATTGAAGTGTCTATTTGTAATGTCGAAATAACAGCGTTTTACTACATGCTTATGAACTTTCATAAAAGTCATAAAGCATAAAGCTGTTATAAACGGTACCTACTTATATTTTTTTAATTGGTCGTCTGTGTGTTTTTTATACAGGGTGTTACGGATAGGGTATATCAATACAAACGGGTTGAAGAGTGTATCTGGTCTAGAATCTCTGTACAAAATTTCAGCTCAAAAGCAGTAACTTTGAAAATGCTTAATATTTTTTTATTTCGATAGTTTATTAAATTGAAATCATAACAAACGTGTCACCGCACTACGAGGGTCATTATCCATTATCTGTAGTGTGTCTGTGCGCCTAGTACACGCACGTCACGCCGCCGCGCGCCAGTGCAGCCCCGCGATGTCGTAATAAAAAAATATTAAGCATTTTCAAAGTTAATGCTTTTGAGCTGAAATTTTGTACAGAGATTCTAGACCAGATACACTCTTCAACCCGTTTGTATTGATATACCCTTTCCGTAACACCCTGTATAACTTGTTTTTTTTTTACTGTGTTTAATTTAGTTTGTAATCTTCCTGTACGAGTCGCAATAAATACTTTTTCTTTCTTTCTTTTAAAGCCTTATAAACATTGAGGACAAAAAGGCTTGATTGAGCTGCTTCCAATATTTGTTTTTTTTTATATAACACGTTTACATTAGTTAATTTTATACCTATATAAAATGACATGTGAATGTGTGAGGGACCCGTGGCTAAATAATAGCAGCCGCATAGGTCGATCGATCAGGTTAAGCTACGCTTGCTGCGGTTGGTCTGTGGATGGGTGCCATCTTTACATACCGAGACCCCTCCGTGCCTCGGAAAGCACGTTAAGCCGTTGGTCCTGGTTGTCATTCTTGGATCTTTGACAGTCGTCACGGGTAGTTCATAAAGTCTGATAACCAGTCTTACCAAGGGGTATCGTATTACCCAGTAACTGGGTTGTGGAGGTCAGATAGGCAGTGATCGCTCCATGTAAAATACTGGTATTCAGCTGCATCCGGTTAGACTGGAAGCCGACCCCAACATAGTTGGGAAAAGGCTAGGCAGATGATAATGATTAATTGTGTGAATGTGAAGACTATGTGGGTCATTTTATTTATTTTTTTGATTTTTATTATTCTCTGTGTTCTGTTAGTTTTTGTCATGGTCTGGCAGTTTGAGTAATTGATGTGGCCTACCCAAATGTCCTTTCTTTGGTATTGTTCGTCGAATCGTTTGAGTTGAGCTGCACGATTTCTGACAAATGCGTGCACTGACTGGACAGATCTTCTCAATCTGTGTGGTTCTTACCTCAAAAAACCATCTCAGTCATGGTCTTCATAATGAACTGACCAAGATTAGTCTGGACTTTAAAAGAGACTGTGACCTCTGAGTTTGTTTCGGCCTTTCTTTTCAGACTAGTCAGATAGGAAACGCCGACCATCTAGTTTTTAATTAAAAATTATGATTGACGTGTAAAAGTATTTGTGCAAACCTTCTTACAAAAATAAAATCATTTATCATTCGGCTAATCTCCGAAACGGCTGGACCGATTTTGACGGGACTTTCACTGGCAGATAGCTGATGTTTTATGAAGTAACTTAAAGGCTTACGTCTTAGTTTACATCTGAGTACTTTTATTTAAAAAAATAAACTTGTCACACTTTTGGGCTTCTGACTCTGAGCAAACTGAGTCAGAAGCCCAAAAGTCTGACAACCAGTCTTTCCAAGGGGTTTCATGTTACAATATCTGGGTCGCGGAGGTCATATAGGCAGTCGCTCCATTTAAAATACTGGAATTCTGCTGCATCTCGACTAGAAGCCAACCCTAACATAGTTTTGAAAAGGCTAGGCTGTTTGATTGCTATTAACTGGGCACAAATCCAGAATCCTAGTTACTTTTGAGGATTTCTTAATAAAACTTTGCCCAACTCAAGGATCAAACACAAGACCTTCTCAGCAGCAGTGGCGGATTTACACATTTGCCGCCAGTAGGCTATTCAAATTTTGCCGCCCCTACCGACCTCTACAATAATGTCCCGTGTCTTTTGTATACTGCTTCGCCTTTTCTTCAAAATACTTAAAATGTTCTCGTTCATCAGCTACGAAAAACTTGCAAAGAGATTTGTAAAGATCGGCAACTGTGATAAAATCTACGGTAAAAACCTGAATTTGAGCATTCACTTTGTTTATTCTATCCAAAAAAACATGGTAGGTATAACAAAAAAAACTTTTTAACACGTTCACTGCGGATCACACAAAATCGGCCCGCCACGGTGTTTAGCGCTGGTGCGCACGGTCAAAACTGTATCTTTCTCGCTGGTGCGGAACGATTATCTTCGGTATTTGTAGGAGTTCGACAGAGACAAATATATATTTCGGCTCGTGGTTACAAATGTAGGTATTTGGCATTAAAACATTGTGGCGGGCCCTTTTCGACCACCATCGCACTGACGGTGAAAAACACCCGCTCCCTGCGGCGGCGGGCCTATTTTGGTATATGACCGATGCCGACCTGTTGCCGCACGGAGCGCGCGCGCAAGGGTCGAGCCGCCAGTCAGTGTTGTGCTCTCTATAAGACAGTACGTGTGCGTGTCGTTACTTTATCGACAGGTGTTAAAGTATGGCGCAACGTAGATGTAAAAGAAAAATATCGCTGAACAGTGATAGTGAAGATGGTTTGGATGAAAATGCACAAACATTTCCACCTGTAAAAATAAAACAAATGCCGTCGACCAGCAAAATCTCTATTTTAGAAAACAAGTTGATTCACCCCGCAAATAATGTCCCAAAGTATTACAGTGACAGTGATAGTGAAGAAATTTTTCCAAGGATAAAAAACAAAGATTGCGAAACCCCTATAGAAATAAAACGTCATGCTCCAAAACCAAACACAATCGGTAAGTTTACACACATCAAAATATTTGGAAATTTACGAATAAAAAAAGTACACGTACCGAAGCCGTACCGTAGTGTCACAGTAGTGTACCAGTATACATGTGTGTGTATGTGTGTAGTGTATGTATACTTAGGTATAAGGTCCTAAGAGAAGAAACTGTGCACGGTGTTATGAAAAGCTACGAGAGACACTAGAGTGCAAACAAGCAAAAAAGAAAGTAAAGAAAATTAAAACGTTCTGCAACAAATGCAGTCAATCTCTTTGCGTGCAGTGCTATAAAGAGAAACATGTACATTAGTTTAGTGTTCCTGTCTGGCTAATTCGATTTATTAAATACACACTTTTTTATTTCTTGTAATTCTGTTTTATTTTCGATAACCCTATATTTTTGTCTGTCCCATCACTATAAAAAAGTACTTTCTAGTGCGGTATCGGTCGTTATCGGCCTGACACTTTCCTTGGTTGATTTCTCGTTTCCTGTTTGGCAGATCCAGGGGCGAAACGAACGTAAAGAAACTGGGTTCAGGACCATTTTAACAGTATAAAAAAAAACAGTGTACACCATGTTTTCGCGAAGTTATAGCGCTTTAATCTATCCTAGCGGTGTCAGGTCGAAAAGGACTGATACGCACTGTCTAAAAGGTCGATGGATGGTGCATTTCGACCGCCACCGCACCAGATGAAAGTTTATGATTTTTTTGCCGCAGCTAAGGTGTTAATTTCAGTAAGACATTAAAAAAAATGTTAGCCCCAAATTGACCGCCCCTAAAATCTGCAGCCCCAGGCTCCAGCCTACTCAGCCTATTGGTAAATCCGCCACTGCTCAGCAGTCGTTCTTGCGACCACTACGCCAACAGTCTTTTTTTACCCAACCAGTAGCACCATCGCGAACTCAATTAAATTCATAGCACAGACAAAAAAGCCCATAGACAACATCGCGTGTTGGACAAACCTTTTTAGATTTTTATTCTATGTTTCTACAGGGTGTTTAAAGACCGACACAGTTTTCTTAGGGACAGGAAGTGTCATATTAGTCTTATCCTAGTTTTCACCCATAACACGTACGTGTCTCAAGTATCATGGTTGGTAATAAATTGAGATAATAATAATGTTTATTTTTAATCACCCAAAATGTCGTCACAACTTTTTTGTTTGTGGTTGTACCTAATAGAGCGCAATAACTTTTGGTGTTATCTGCAATATATACATACATTTATGGACAGATGCCAGCATACAAAGCTACCACAATCTATCAAATTTATTTAATAGATTTTCAACTTAATCGCTGAATTATAAGGTTCAAAGTTGATTGAGAAAATTTGACAGTTTCGGGTAGCTTGATGTGCTGGCGTCTGTACAATTGGTTCTAGAAAATAACTCGGGTGCTTCCAAAGTCGTACAATTGTGTTAAAGAAGAAAAAAATTCAATTTAAAATTTCGTAATAAAAATGAAAAATAAAACAATTTTGTGCTAGAAATGACATCCCACCAAAAAATGTGTCGGCCCTTCTACCAAACTCCCTGTAAGTATAAAGTTCTGTCATTAAGTTTCGTAGTCTATGCTGCCGTGATAAACGACTCACAGGAAACGCGCTAACTATGCTGATTACTTTAAAAATACTGGGTCAACGTATTATAGTTTTTTTGCAATCAAAATGCGTTTACTGTACCTAATATAAATTTTGCAACGGGAACTTCAGAAATATTTTTTTCCTATTAAAGCGGTCGATCAGCAGTTTTTGATGATCAAAAGCAACAAAAGAGAATGTGGCGATACGTCATCATCTGCCTAGCATTTTCCCATGTTGGGGTCGGCTTCCAGTCTAACCGGATGCAGCTGAATACCAGTATTTTACATGGAGCGACTGCCTATCTGACTTCCACAACCCAGTTACTGGGTAATACGAAACCCCTTGGTAAGACTGGTTGTCAGACTTTCGGGCTTCTGACGACCCGTAACGACTGTCAAAGATCCACGAATAACAGCCGGTACCAACGGCTTTACGTGCTTTCCGAGGCACGGAGGGGTCTTGGTATGTAAAGATGGTCACCCATCCACGGACCAAACGCCGCAAGCGTAGCTTAACCTGAAGAACGAGGTTGAGAGGAGTAACTATTACATGGAAAACGGTTTTAATTCTATTAATGTTGGCATGTATAATCTTGCATCTTGGCTGCTCCCTTGTCCAGAACAGCCAAAAAATTATATAAAATTATACACCTAGGTATTAAGCATAGATAGTAGACATAGAATGCCCCTATGAGGGTGGCATGGTCATATTGATCAAACCCTCTAAGTATAAACAAAAAAAAAGATTAAAAAAAAATTACTTGTCTGTACAGTAGTTACGGACGATAATTTTACGTGATAACGTCATAAGAAAACATCAGATAGATGCGTCACAAGCCGAACGCTTAGGCCGATCGTGCCTCTCTATCGCTTGTACCGCGCTCTCGCTTGCACGCTCGGCTCAGGCGGAACGTGACAATGAGTCATGCTTTTTCGTGCGTGCAGCCGGCGTTCATCGATTTATAAGACGTTATCACGTCAGAAAAAAAACATACATAGTTGGAGTTGTTCCAAATTGACGTGTTTCTGTGACAAAACCTATTTTCTTTCTTCTTTTTCTTACCTTAGCAGAACTAACGGCAATCTTGAACACCAGCAGCGCCAGGCCTATGGCGACAGACTTGGCAGCCATGATGCTGGTAAGCAGCATCCAGGTGGAGGTGGCTCCCACGTGGAAGATCAGCGGCATCATCGCCATGCCCATCTTCTTCAAGCCCTTGCCTTCTGGTGGGGAGAAGAAGTTAGCGTGATTGATAACGTAATATACCTAAGGTCCGGCTGCGCTAAATTTGCCAAAGATGTAAACAACAATGGCCGCTCGAAATTGAATAAAATCGATATACAAGAACATTTATTTTAAGTAATAAGTTTACTTACTTTTCGATTTTATTCAATATACAAGAACATTCTTACATACTTTTCGATTTTATTTAATTTTTAGCGGCCATTTTTGTTTACATCTTTGGTAAATATAGCGCGGCCGGACCTTACAAATGTAAGTAAGGAGGCATTTTTTTTGAAAAACACGATGTATAGAATATGTTATGGTAAATGATAAAACTGTAATTATGGCAACACTATTGAATTATAAAATTCCTGTAGGTAATGATAGTGATGTTGAGTTAATAAATAAATAAATAAAATGATTATTTATTTTATACAAGGTCAAATTAAATTAGATAGCGGAACTCTGCAGATGATGAGAATCGATAACTAAACATGATAAAACTAAAAAAGAAATTGACGATTTTTGTGTGGAGTCCTGGGGGTCACCGACCGCAGTTAGTTTAGCCACTTGAAATATCAGTTTAAAAATCAGCTTTTTATTGTATTGTGTAAACTTCACTTGTCCCACCATGTCCGCGGAATTTCGATACCTAATTTAAGTCAAATACATACACAAACAGTGGCGTAACTATAGGGTGGCATTGAGGCAAAATGCGACGGGCCCCCAGCTAGAGGGGGCCCCCGGCCCGAGAGGGTCATGAGCACAAAAGGACAGAAGCAGTCAGGTGTTAATGTTTTTGTAGGGGAAAACATAAAATGTACGCGGAAGAAGTCGCGGGAGAAGTGCTAATAAAAAAAAAAACTACAAGTAACGTTGGTTAAGCTTCTTTACGTTGAGGGAGGGCCCCATCCCTTGAATTTGTCACGGGCCCAAACGGTATAGTTACCTACGCCACTGTACACAAACACGGCATTCAAATCCAAAGTCTAAGTCGTTTAAGTATCTTAATTATAGGAACACACGACACTATCAATAAATTAGCGTAACTAAGTAGAATAATTAACCAAAAAATGATATAATTATACAATGTGTAACTGGTGTACTGAATCGATTTCTGTCATTTTTTTAATACAGGGTGTTACGGAAAGGGTATATCAATACAAACGGGTTGAAGAGTGTATCTGGTATAGAATCTCTGTACAAAATTTCAGCTCAAAAGCAGTAACTTTAAAAATGCTTAATATTTTTTTATTTCGATAATTTATTAAATTGAAATCATAACAAACGTGTCACCGCACTATGAGGGTCATTATCCATTATCTGTAGTGTGTCTGTGCGCCTAGTACACGCACATCACGCCGCCGCGCGCCAGTGCAGCGCCGTGATGTCGAAATAAAAAAATATTAAGCATTTTCAAAGTTAATGCTTTTGAGCTGAAATTTTGTACAGAGATTCTAGACCAGACACACTCTTCAACCCGTTTGTATTGATATACCCTTTCCGTAACACCCTGTATAACGTATTAATTTTCGATAGTTTATAATCTATCCATGTCAAACCCCGACCGAAACAAAGCGCTCGGCGCACCCTGGACAGTCACACCCAACACCTTATTTGACTGGCCAATTCTTCCCTTGCGGTGGTAGGGCTAACGCCCGCCTGGTTTGCGACCACCCTCCCACCGGAGTCCGGCGTAAGCAGCCTGCTGTTTCGTCGATGCGTGGGAGTTCCAGTGCCTTAGGCTTCTTCTGGGCACGCTCGTTCCTGCATAGACCTCATCCATCGCTTTCCATAAAGCGTGATCGAGGTTAAAAGCGGGCTCATTCAGCAATAAAAAAAACCGTCAAATTGTTTGCCTTGTAAACTACGTTCATTATATCAATTTAGTTACGGTACCCTAACCTCAGTGAGGTGTTAATCTTCGAATAAGTGCCGAGATTACTGTTGAAATGCTTCATAGGCCTGTTAAATTCACATTATGATTTAAAACAGTGTCCATGGAGTTTCTTGCCCGTTATTCTCCATAGAAACATACTAAGTTTTGGAATGGGCAACAATTTAAAAGGGCCTGTAATGTATATAAGTATATCACATATTGATGGAGTGTGTTCGTAATGATGTTAATTTTGATGTTAATAAAAAAAATCGTTTACTTTTACTATTCTTTTTTTTTAGATTATTTATTTAACTATATTTGTAATATGTGAGCACCATGTATCTATCAGATAATTAATTTATATGTCATGGTTTCGTTTTTAATTCTTTTACCTATTGTGGTATAGTAATTTTATTTTAGGGTGTTCTTCACGATATCCATAAACTTTATCAAACGCTTCTATAGCTTTTACAAATTAAATTTAACACAGGAAGTAGTACTTAAAAAGCCTTCGTTACAAAGATATTTGTAATTTAATTTAGTGAAATTTAATTGAGTTATGCAGTAAGAATGACGAGTTAGATGGACGGACGACCTAAAGAAGGTGGCTGGGGTAGACTGAATGCGGAAGGCGGAGGGCAGGGTGCTGTGGCGCAGTCTGGGAGAGGCCTATGTCCAGCAGTGGACTGCGATAGTCTGAGTTGATTGATTGTTGATTGATACAGTGAGAAAGGGTCTTAACTCAGTTTTGACAAGTTGCAGCCCGCCAAATCTTATGAATGAAAATACGTCATCGTTGCTTATTCGGATAAAGGGGCCATGCATATCGGGCGATTTACGTCAAGGTATTTAGTTTACTTATATGAAAATTACCAAAAAATAAAAAATAAGAATTCATTTATGTGTCCATAATGAAAAATGCTTATTTCCATGGTGTGAACATCTGGTCTAAGTTTATGTAGGTATATTGTCCGGAACACGTCGTCCGGAACACGGTGTATATTAATGTTGTACCATGCAAAATATTGTAATAGTTATTTATGCAACTGTTGTATAATAAGTAGTATCACATGAGTGTTTTAATAACTAATTATGTACAGTTGCATACAAGACTTTATCTACACCCATGATATGAATCCTCTTTAAAAGGTTCTGAAACAGTTTTTTGCAATACTAATATCGAACAAAAATGGTGGCCGGCGGGATACGACGTGAATTCGAATAACATATGACTTCTTTTTTTAAATTATTTAATACGTGTGGTAGTGAAACGTGCGTGTATGACAATGTTCTTTTTTTAAAAGTAGTTGCATAATGTTTAGTAACAACATTATAACACTCGTTTGGATGATATTATGGTTACTATGACACCGGTTGTTTTAATGTTGGCAATACGCTAACTGTTTCAGAAACTTTTATAGAGGGTTTACTTATAGCATGGGTGTAGATAAAGTTCTTAATGCGAAATTGAGAAGTTTGACTCGGGTTTAACGTCAGTTTTTTGTAACTTTGTCGGATTTAAGTTCGAAATTTAAAAGTGGCTCGATGGTTTAAACCTGGGTCAACCAAAGGGGATGGGTAGTTCATGAATGATAGAGTTTATGAAAATTAAACAAATATCCACAGACCCTTGGAAAGCAGGAGGATATGATTTATTAAACAAATTTTTTTAATGAAAATCAGGCTGTGCTGTGGGTAGACGTCCATCAAAATTCTTTGTTTTGTGCCTGATCCATACGGGAATTGAACCCGCAACAAACCCTAACAAAGCGCACTGTAAGTCGAACTTTAATATTTATGGCACACTTTTATGATTAACTAGTGAGCCGCCCCTGCTTCGCACAGTTTTTACGACTTGAAAAAACATTGAGATTTCATTATTTTATGTAAGTTTAATATTAACTTATTATACACATAAACCTTCCCGAATAAATATATAAAATTCAAAGTCCTGACTGACTGACTGATATATCAACGCACAGCCTAAACCGCTGGTCCTAGAGACATGAAATTTGGAGGGTGTGTTCTTTGTGAAGAATAGGTATCCACTAAGAAAGGGTTTTTCTAAATTCCACCCCTAAGAGGGTGATTGGGGGAGGGTGAAATTTCACGCGGACGATGTCGCGGGCTGAAGCTAGTTCTCTAATAAATGATGAAGCCACAGAAATCACTTTTTTTTTTCAAAAACCTAATGTGAAATTAACCTTTCAATAAACACTACTTATTACTTATTTGAAGTAAAATTTTAATACTAAAATATAAAATTAACAAATAAATTATAAAATTTCAACTTATAAAGGCTTATTTTTTATCACCATCCAAATTTTTACAGGGTGTTCTACCCATGAATATGAACAACTTTCACTATGGGACCAACTCTGAAATCACGAAAAAAAAATCAGACGTTTCATACAAAAGTTCAATACCTACTTGACCAAAATGTATGAAACGTCTGTTTTTTTTTTTGTGTCCCATAGTGAAAGTTGTTCATATTCATGGGTAGAACACCCTGGAAAAATATGGATGGTGATAAAAAAATAAGCCTGTATGCACGCTCTACTCTACGCGCGGAAATTATCAATGAATTCAACTTACGAGTATATCGCACCTTCAGAATAGTAGTGACTTAACTCAAAAATCTAAAAAATCGAGTTACGATCATAGAGGGTCACTAAAAGGAACGCACTTTTAGGTGAATATTAAAGAAGCGACGTTTTTATGGTAGAATAAAGATTATAACCTAAAAGTATAGACCTAAAAGTGCGTACCTTTTAGTGCTCTATGTTCGTAACTCGATTTCTTAGATTTTCGAGTTAAGTCACTACTATTCTGAAGGTGTGACATGCTCGCTCTACGGCACTCTACGCGCGGAATTATCAATGAATTCGTAGCGACATTCAATCACTTGATTGAAGCAATCGGCCGGCTTTAATCAAAGGAATGAATGTAAAAAAGTCTTCTTTTAGATTTTGTAACATTTTTATATACTTATCAATGTTTTGGAAGTAAAACAAAAAAACTGTGCTTCTACTCCGTTCACCTTTTAGATCCTGTTTTCGTTCAGACGGTAAAAAGTCAGCCGATGTTGAATATAATATAATATAAAAAAAATAAAATACTTAAATAAAAATATTTAGGTATTGGAAGGCAACGTAGGCCCATAGCGTGTTAGGTCAGTGGGTCGTCTTAGGGGCGGAGTGTAGGAGTTGGAGTATACGCTTAGGGGCACTATGAGCAGCAAAGAAAACCAAAAAAAAAAAATTTTGTTCAAAAAAAATTTTTGGGACAGTCAATTTTTCGAAATTTTTTTTTTTTTTAATTCGACCATTTTTATTGCAGCGATTGATTAAGCTTATCCATAGAATTCATTTAGGGTCTGAGAAGCATGGCCCTACGACGCACCGTTTCCGAGTTATGAGCCTTTTACTTTTTTTTATTTTATATAAAACTATTTATATTTCCAAAACGGTAGCTCGGATGAGATTGTTTTAGGGAAAGAAATTGTTGCTCTACTCAAAAGCCATGAGGTCATGTAAAAAAATTAGCAAAAACTTCGAAAAAAAAAAACTACATCAAAATTTTAAGTAACTTAAACATGTATGTTAGTAGGTAGTAGATAAAAAAATTAGGCACACAATTACAATCTAACTTGATTTAAAAACATAATAAAAAGCACCCAATTACAGGAAGGTTTATCAAGCCCCATATCTGGCATGTAGCTTCATAAACCTATCCTTTGTCGGCCCTTCTAACCTTTTTGAAAATATAGATATGGAATTAAACCAAAGAAGTACCTACACCGCATCATTCGTAGCTTTAGGGAATATTTAAGTAAAAGAAAATAGGTACTCACGTCTTGAAGACTCCGCAGCAAACTTAGGTTTCAAATCCTCGTAATGGAGTATTCTCCCCAACTCACTGTTCCCTAAATGTCTATCATTAAAATCTTCCAACCATTTTACTACATAATTACTACAATCACTTAATTTATCTTGAATCTTTTCTTTTAAAACTGTCATTAAGCTATTTTCTTCCGCCTTTAAAATGTTAAAATTACAACAAAAAATAAAAAATATTAATAATTTTGGCAGGGACTCCATATTGGATTTTTTGAATTTTGAATGCGCGCGTTCGCTCGCGTTCCGACAATCCGACTGTATGAATGAAATGATTATAATATTTACTTCGAAAGGTGTATAATAAGACCAATTTATGTTGATCTCTAATTCTGGTTTATTTGTTTGAGTGGATGGGTCTTTGTAAAATGGACGCTGCCAAAAAATTTAGGAGGCCTGTGTTAGGCATGTGTCCTACTACTGGGAAACAGGCCTCCTTTCTTTGAGTGGGAGTGGGCACAGTCCGCCACAGAGTACATTTTTATTAATAGCAGCCCACCACGCGGGCCCAGTGCGAGTTGCTAGATGTCACTTTCTGAATTTTTGGTTCTAGGACATGCCGGTTTCCTCACGATGTTTTCCTTCACCGTTTTGAGAGCAGTGGTGATGTAATAATTTACCTACACAAAGTAAAGTGCTTGCTTGGGTTCGAACCCACGACCTACAACTCGTAACTTGTCGGAGCCGTACCTCTGGGCCACCACTCCTCTCACTTATTTTCACTTCTATTAATGGATACATATTTCATCCTACAACTAGACCTCATTAAAAAGTGAAATTAAAATTTTGTAAATACAGCACAGCAACATTGACAAGAAACAAAAAAAAAATAAGTGGCCAAGTGCGAGCCGGACATGAAGGGCAAAAAACGCCGAATAAAACACGTTCAACAACATACATTGCGTTATTTACGTTGTTTTGAGCACACATTTTTCGAACATATGAAGCAATGGTTTAGCAATAACTTTCAAAATGATTCAGATTGAGATTGATAGTGTGTTACGCAATTAGGGTGCTGGACGTCTTGGCGGGGCCCCGTATAAAAATTTGTTTGGGGGCCCTTAGGAAGGGTAAAGATTTCTCACAAAAGAAAAAAAAATGTTTGCATAAAATTAAAAGAAACATTTATTCATAATAATTATAATTATCTATTTGTCACTTTTTTCAAAATTTTTACAAACAATTCAAATTAAATATACGCTCTCCTTGCCTTTTTTTGGCAAACTGATTTATTAAATCATTTATAGCTGATCATTGATATATAAAAATCCAAATCCAAACTAATATTATAAATGCGAAAGTAACTCTGTCTATCTGTCTTTTCTTCACGCCTAAACTACTGAACTCAAACTCAAACTCAAAGCATTTATTTCAATTAAACCAATTACAGGCACTTTTGAATTGTCAAGGGGTCGGTCAGTCAAAAAGATGAAGCTAGTTGCCCATTCCAAAGAGTAGGTACCTATGGAGAAGAACGGGCAAGAAACTCCATGGACACTCTTTTAAATCAAAATAATATGGTTACAAAGTCTTGGTTACATCATTCATGTTAAAAATTATACATGTGAGAACGATGCAGAACGTTAAAAGCGTCCATAATGAGAAGATGAGAAAAAACAATTCAAATATTAAATTAAAATAAGCCGTGGCAGCAAAGAGATGACCAGTCCCTACTGACGGCGCCCGTTCACGAACATGACGCATGTATTAGCACCATTCAGCTCAACCATTTTGAAGGGAGCTAAATGATCCAACACATGCGCCACCATCAGCGAGACATTTCGATGAAATTTGGTATAGAGATAGTTTGAGTCCCGGGAAAGGACATAGGATAGTTTTTATCCCGATATTCCCACGGGATCGAAACATACGCGGGTGAAACAGCGGGGCGCAGCTAGTTTTATATATATCAATGTAGCTGATTTGCTTTTTTTGACATTTGTGAAAAAAAAAATATTGGGAAGTTTTTATCAATTTTTGCTTACGCACGTTGGGCGCCCCCGTAAGGTGTTGGTGTGACTCAGGGGCGTAGGCCCCTGAGTCACACCAACACCTTATCTGACTGCCAAGTCTTCCCTTGCGGCGGTAGGGCTAACGCCTGCCTGGTTTGCGACCACCCTCCCACCGCAGTCCGGCGTCAAGCAGCCTGCTGTGTTTCGTCGATGCGTGGGAGTTTCAGTGCCTTAGGCATCTTCTGGGCACGCTCGTTCCATCATAGACCTCATCCGTCGCTTTACATCAGGCTTGATCGAGGTCAAGAGCGGGCCCATTCAGCAATAAAAAAATAATAGAAAAAACTTAAATGTACTCATTTTCTACTTAATTATCTCCCCAAATCTGTGTTAGCGTTCAACGTGTTAAGACATTTTGAATCTAATTCAGGCAGAAAAGTCTAGATATTAAGACAAAATATAATTTATTGACTAAATTCTAAATTCAACTATCTTGTCTGAACACGATTCTCAAAAAAAAGGCTAATTTTCGGTAAAATACCTACTCGTATACTTTTTTGTAGTCCACGCTTTGAAGTATGTTTTCTGTAGATTTAATCTTACTTAACTAAAATAATTTAGAGACTGTTAAATTCGGTTAATGAAAGCGAAAGATACATACATAACTATTTATGTAACTAGAGGGCGCCATATTCAATTTAATGTGACGTGACATAGCCTATAACCAGCGGACGATCAAGACGCTTCCAACGATACCTCATTTGTCTAATTATGACAAGTAGTTTATAAGTTATGAGGGAACAGATGAACATACCTACCTACCGGTCAAAATCATAACCCTCCTTTTTGCTTCGCCGTAGTCGGGTAAAAAGACACATCAAACAGCCGTCAACTAAAAAATAATAGCTGGGAAACGACTTTTATTTTTTAACCCCTGACGCAAAAACGACGGGGTGTTTGTTATAAGGGGAGGAGAAGAACGGGAAAGGAAAGGAGTTTGTAAGGTGATATTAGCATAGAGATAGAATCACACAGCAGTTTGGTGATGATCTACGTAGATTTCTACGAGACTAATGACGTCCGCGTCTCCAGTCATTTGGAACCACAGACGGACCAGTTTTTTTCTAAACACTTTCTATAGGTACTTGTATTAAATTTTCAAAATCTTGATGGCAGTTCTGACATTTAGGTTGCCATAAAAAACAAGGACAACGACATTACTAATGTCATATCAGGTTTTTACTTTCTAGGAAAAATGAAAGTGTCTAATCGAAGATGTTAATTACTCAACGATTATAAAAGTAAAAGTGCGCAATGCTGCACACCCTTTATTTCAAGTTAAACAAATATTTACTTTATTTTTAATGCTAATTAAGTTGATTTCAGAGTGACTTTGTATGAAAACTTTTTTTTGGAAAATTTCCCGAAAAAAAATAATTTAAATAGACCATTCTGTGGAACACTTTGTAATCTAAGAGGTCCCCCGTCTGCATTGACAATTTTATTTATCTGTTTAGTCAGGGAATACAACTTGTTTTTTACTTTTTAGTTCGTTTTTTGGCAGGGCAGTTGTGTTTTTAATTTTTTTTTCGGGAAATTTTCAAAAAAAAATCTTTCATATCACTTGCCCGGGCTATCACTTTTTTTTTCTTTTTGCTCGGCTCCTAAGGGTCATAGCGTGATGTTAATAAATAACCTAAAGCCTTCCTCAAGAATTGGGTTATCAAAATACAAGCAACTGAAAGAAAATTTTGAAGCGGTTAACAATATGGCGCAAGGAACCTTTATTGGGACTTTTGCCTGAAGCTCTGGCCTAAAGTGTTCAAAGCGATATGTAACCTTTTTAACCGACTTTAAAAAAGGAGGTTCTGTATTCGACCCGTATGTATGTATGTATGTATGTATGTATGTATGTTTGTATGTCCGCGATTATCTCAAAAACTACTGAACCGATTTTGACAATTCTTTCATGAGTGTGATCTACATACTTTCAGGAAGGTTTTAATATATAATACATTAGGTAATTATTCTTATGTACGAAGTTATATGCATAAATGTACTGCATCTCCGGCATTTTTTGTGAATTTTGATGATTCTTCGAGTCGTGTCTTCAATGCACTAGTGTTAATTGAATTTGTGTGGGGTAGGTACAACTAAAAAGTGAAAAATAAAAACTTTTTTACAAAAAAAACAACCGACTTCAAAAAAAAACACTCCAAAGTGAAAAATAACTTTAATTTCGGAAGTCGGTGTCAAAAAACGAAAATGCTGAAGCAACGACACCGACTTCCGAAATTAAAGTTATTTTTCACTTTGGAGTGTTTTTTTTTGAAGTCGGTTGTTTTTTAAGCATAATAAATTGCACACATAGATGCCTACCTACGGACGCTTTTTACTATTCTAATTACTTACTTATGTATGTTAAAAAACTGGTTTCTTTCCGGTCTACGACCAATGTTAATGGGGGTCACCGTTGAAGCAAAAAATTACGCTATACTATATGTAGCCAAATTTCTTGATGTGTATTATTACTTATTAGAAAAAGACTTTGGATGAGGTTTGGTCTCATTGTAAGATGAGCGTTAAGAGCGGGCCGCAAGCGAAGCTACACTATCCTGTAGCAATGCTGCCCACCTTTTGAGTTAAATATATAAGGTCCCATTAAAATAGATGGATAAACTTTTAGAAATCATTCAGACCACCAAAATAAGGACGATGGTTAAAAAAAGACGGGTTGCACTCCGGGAGTGCCGGCAGAAAAGAAAACTTGAATATTAACGTTGAAATAAATCAATTATTAATTGAATTAATATAACTCATTTTTTTTCACTATTTCTGCGACATTTTTTGGCCAAAGCACACACGCTACTTTTTGCATCGGCGATCGGCGATCGGCGATTTTGCGGCTGTATCGATGCTGCATCGCGTTTTGGCGACTCTCTGCGTTCGGACGCGGTATCGGAATCGCGCGTTTTAGCGACTGCTCCGATGCTGCATCGCGTTTTGGCGGCTCTCTGCGTGCATCGGAATCGCGCGTTTTAGCGACTGCTCCGATGCTGGCGCAAATGCCAAATCGCTGCGACCGGCATCCGAATGTGTGCGGAGTGTAGCGTTCAGCCGCTGTATCGAGCTTCCGAAAAGCGACTGAATCGCCGCGTTTGGCGTTTTTAAGTGTGCGGTGTGGAATGCTTGGTCGCTGCATTTAGCTTCTAAAAAGCAGCTGAATCGCCGATCGCCGATGCAAAAAGTATCGTGTGTGCTTTGGCTCTAAGGTCCCATTAAAATAGATTGATAAACTTTTAAAAATCATTCAGGCTACCAAAATAAGGACGATGGTAAAAAAAAATATATAAGAAAAACGCATAAGACACTTACAAGAAAAATAATCAGCTAACGAAAATACACAATTTTTTTTTTGGGTGGGATATCATCATATTATTATGACTCCTCCCGCTCTAGGTGGAGCGGAAGGGAGTGTCACTCTTACTGACTAAAACCCACCCGTGTTCCTTCCTTAGCCCTTTATGTTCCGGGGTAGCGGTAACCCTTTCGGACAATCCCGCACCTGCTACAAAAGCCTATGGTAACAATAAAGGTGTTTTATATGAGTGTTTGCAATTCAATCCGTTTTCAATGTCATAAACTATGACGTCACACCAAGCGCGCCAAAATTAAGGGCGTTTAAGGCGCCCGTGTCGGTTGGCTATTTTTAACCGACTTTAAAAAAGGAGGTTCTGTATTCGACCCGTATGTATGTATGTATGTATGTTTGTATGTCCGCGATTATCCCAAAAACTACTGAACCGATTTTGATATTTCTTTCATGAGTGTGATCTACATACTTTCAGGAAGGTTTTAGTATATAATACATTAGGTAATTATTCTTATGTACAAAGTTACATGCATAAATGTACTGCATCTCCGGCATTTTTATGTGAATTTTGATGATTCTTCGAGTCGTGTCTTCAATGCACTAGTGTTAATTGAATTTGTGGTGGGTAGGTACAACTAAAAAGTGAAAAATAAAAACTTTTTTACAAAAAAAAAACAACCGACCTCAAAAAAAAAAACACTACAAAGTGAAAAATAACTTTAATTTCGGAAGTCGGTGTCAAAAAACGAAAATGCTGAAGCAACGACACCGACTTCCGAAATTAAAGTTATTTTTCACTTTGTAGTGTTTTTTAACTTTATGTGCACAGTGGCGTGCCTAGGGGTCAAACTTAGGGCAAGCCACTCAAAAAAAACCTACCGTATCGCTTGTCAACGTTGTGCCTCCGATTGAGTCGTTTTAGTTCTTATCTACTAATATTCATATTTCATAATTATAGGTTTTTGCTAATAGCTATTAAAATGAATGTTTTTTAATAGCACCATTTTTTTCTTATATAAATTAAGGTAATCCTTTACAAAATCGTAACTTTTTTATTTTCGAAGTATCAGTTTCGCGTAAAATATGATAAGACGTATAAGAGTCATCTATTATTGTATGTACATTATTGGCACAACAGAGCTCTTCGAGTTAGTTCATATTTTACTCTCCCGCAACAGTCGCTTTGCAAAATATTACAATCTGGCTGAGTGGCCACTAGATGGCGCACAAATAATTGATTGATTTCTAACTACACATTATTGTTTACGATGTTGATTGTTGATAATATTTATAATTTGATTTACTCACAATTTTAACAGCCATAACTCTTCATTCTTCGCTTCTTTACCACAGACAGATGACAAACATCAAAGCACACGGAAGACATGAAGCAAAGATACAAGCGCTGAGCAATTGCCTCTATTTAATGAGGTTTTAGACTCGTCGTGACCTCGGAAAGGAAGTTCTTGTTGTGCTAAATGACACACAACATCAACTAACCTTTAAAATCCGCCCCTAAGACTCTCTGGCCGAAAAACAGCGCGATTGTGATCGACACGCGTATTGTATTTAGAAATGTCGTCAAGCACATAATTGACGAGATAAAGAAGTTTCGATTCGTATTCGAAACTTTTTAATCACTTTAAAACAAAGGTAATTACTGCAAAACCTAAACACAACACTTAACTTCACAGAAAATGAAAATAAAACAAAACAAAAAAATGCACCAGTAACCGATCAAAACTTTGAACTAATAGACTCGCGCAATGTCTCGCGATCTTACTATTTACACACACACGCGCGTCGTTATACGTTTCATTCATAAAAAATCAAAAGCCAGGCTTAAAAATCAGTACAATTTGGGAAATAAGTACATACTAATGTTATCAACAACGTGAACAATTTCTATACAAATAGTCAAAGGTCTAGAAGCCAGATTTGAAGCCAACTGGTGCGAGCGAGACGGGTTGATTTTTGTTGTTGCGCTCTAGATTGCTAAGCGGCATTGGAGATGTTTGGCAACGATGCGCGTGATGAAAATGCGCGGAATTTGAAATTATTCATTGAGTATGTAAACCTGGCAACCTTGCATCGTACTTACGTATAGCGGGTGGCCGGGACGTGCGGAGTTTATTTTTTATTATTCTTATCAATATCTTTAGTTTACTTGATTTTTTTTTTAATTATTAAGCTCGTGCTTCATTGAAAGCCAGGCTTTTCGGCTTTAGTAAAAGGCACGCCCCTGTATGTGCATCATTAAAAGTTCAATCAGTTTATAGATATTTCTCATCTTCTAGTTCGTTCATCTCCGTTCATTTCCCGCTTAGCTTAGCTCACACGATTACCTTCACATAGGTAACTCAAAAACACTCAAAAGTGTTAGAGCAACGCTAACCTAGTCTAACCACAGACACTTTCTCTTTTTTAAATTATGACAGAGAGTGAAAAGAAAAATATCAAATGAGTTCAAAATATTTTGGAGATTGTCCTAAGTATGTGATGTTGTTTTTTTTTGTTTCAAAATGGCGATGGATTTAATGAGTACTTTTACAAAAGCGTGTAGGTAATCTAAGTATAATGAATTTTGTGGCTCTAAGTTGAGAATACAATTTAAACCGTGACTGATGCCGGATTCTTTTGCTTAATTTTTTTCATATACATTTACAGTCAACAAAAGAGATAAGTATGCAGGATCTTCGGATATAGTTGAGGTTTAGTAAGAAACCGATGGATGTTGTCGACTGAAATTTAATTTGATAAATGAGCTGTTTGTTTTTATTAAATTAAATTTTATTCAAGAACATTCACTGGTTTCTTACTAAACATCAACTATATCCGACGATCCTGCATATTTCTAATTAATATTTGTATACCTACCATGTTTTTTTGGAAAGAATAAACAAAGTGAATGCTCAAATTCAGGCTTCTACCGTGTCTGGGTGTAATTTATCTATAATATGTATGTATTTAGAAATATATAAGTATGTTTATCAGTTGTCTAGTACCCATAACACAGGCTCTGCTTAGCTTGGGACTACATGGCGTTGTGTGATGATAGTTGTGGAATATTATATTATATTATTTTATCACAGTTGCCGATCTTTACAAATCTCTTTGCAAGTTTTTCTTAGCTGATGAACGAGAACATTTTAAGTATTTTGAAGAAAAGGCGAAGCAAAAGACATGGGACATTGTTGTAGAGGTCGGTAGGGGCGGCAAAATTTTAATAGCCTACTGGCGGCAAATGTGTAAATCCGCCCCTGGGTAGGTGCATTCAGGGCCGGATTAACCATGTCGGGGCCCTTAGGCAATGCAATTCTCGGGGCCCCTTTTCAGCCGCTTGAAGATCATCAGCTCTTTTAAAGTTGATGAAGGGATGTGAGTAATAGCATCAGCAGCATCACCGGACTGATGCTTAACTTCTCAGGAACTTACAGTATTTATAGATTTGTATTTGGGCTCATCGAAATGGTCTTAACGAATAGCTTGCAGATACGTGATGAACTGAGGTCTTATTAGGAATAGTATATGAGATGAAACCGTCTCATGGTAATAAATATAATAAACGAAAGAAAATAGTTTTGACTCGGGTGTTTTAATTTTATTATTGTTAAATGCAATAAAAAACTATAAACCAAGAATTTCATCATCACCACGAAATGCTAAATTACTTTTGTGCGCGCACGGGGCCCTTAGCCGATGCGGGGCCCCTAGGCCTAGTTGCCTACTCTGCCTAACGGTTAATCCGGCCCTGGGTACATTAGGCCTCTGTTGACAGCGGTATAAATCGGCATTTTCTGAGGGTTCTAGTGCTTATAAAATAATGTATCAACAAAAAGGAAAGCATAGGGACATACAAGTAGTTAACATTTATTATTCTATAAAATATCATTGCTTTATGGTCATTAACCAGAGAGAAAACAGGCGAGAGCGTTTCTATGGAGAAATGACCACCCGCATTTCCTCATAAAGAACAAATGCCTCAGGTCGCAAACTGCAGAGAGGCCTATTTGGAAAGCATCGATTGACTGGCGAAATGAGGCATAATCGATTTATTCAACACTAGCCTCTGCCCGCGACTTTGTTCGCGTGAAATTTCATGTTCCCCCGACCATCCCCGTCGCATCGCATCGCCTGCCCGCGCTATCACTTCGCTTTCGCTTAGCGTTCTTTCTGACTTTTATTCTTTTCGCTCGGCTCCTAAGAGACATAGCGTGATTAACATCACGCTATGTCTCTTAGGAGCCGAGCGAAAAGAATTAAATTTATTTAATCCATACCGCAGTGTCTCAAGACGAAAGTCTTTGACCAGTGCGTGTTGCCAGTGATGACATATGGCACTGAAACGTGGTCGCTCACAATGGGCCTTATTAGAAGGCTGAAAGTCACTTAAAGGGCAATGGAGAGGGCTATGCTTGGAGTTTCCCTGCGGGATCGAATCAGAAATGAAGAGATCCGCAGGAGAACCAAGGTAACCGACATAGCCCGAAGAATTGCCAAACTTAAGTGGCAGTGGGCAGGGCACATTGCTCGCAGAACAGATGGCCGATGGGGCCGAAAGGTTCTGGAGTGGCGACCGCGTACCGGAAGACGTAGCGTTGGAAGGCCCCCCACAAGGTGGACCGACGACCTTGTGAAGGCCGCAGGAACTCGTTGGATGCGAGAAGCACAAAACCGGTCGAAGTGGAGGTGCTTGGGGGAGGCCTATGTCCAGCAGTGGACGTCTTTCGGCTGAAATTATGATGATGATGATGAATATCCAATTTAATAATAATATCAAAAGATGTGGGTATTTACCACCTTTATAATATACGCGCCGCACTATGTAGGTACCATTTTGTTGAAACTCAGAATGTGTCTTTTCGACATCCGTGTGTTACTAACGGGATGCAGAATACCAGCGTCAGGTATTGTACCTGTACCTGGCCTATGCTGAACTGGACTCCTATTTGGTGCAACCATGAGACACACACCGCCCAGTAGTGATCGACCGTTATAAATGTCATATGAGGTGTCTATGGGTCAATTTATCTTTTTAATCTTTGTTTTTTTTCTCACCTTTTTTTTTGTTTTTTTTTAATGCCTGTATTGTGTCTTTTGTTGCAGTAAATAAACGTTTTATCTATCTATCTATCAATTTGTTAGTAGATACATACACAACTTAAACACTGGTGTTAGTACATCCATAATAATTGTAGGTTATTGTTTGCTAGACCGTCCCAAATGTCCGTTCATCTGCACTTCAAATTGCGCGCTGCCTTGTAGCGTTAAACAAATGCTGACCACCTGCTGAACTTTTAGATAATTTAATAAAATATTGTAAAAGAGTTGAAGTTCCGTGCCTCGGAAAGCGCGTTAAGCCATTGGTCCCGGCTGTCATTCGTGGATCTTTGACAGTCGTTACGGGTAGTAAGAAGCCCGAAAGTCTGACAACCAGTCTTACCAAGGGGTATCGTATTACCTAGTAACTGGGTTGTGGAGGTCAGATAGGCAGTCGCTCCATGTGAAATACTGGTAGGTATTCAGCTGCATCCGGTTAGACTGGAAGCCGACCCCAACATAGATGGGAAAAGCCCACTCCCTCTCACAGAGAGGAGGCCTGTGTCCTGTAAAATTCCTGATAGAAAAACTCAATAACACTTTGCTCGACCTGGGATCGAACCCAGGACTTCTTTCTAACCCTAAAAAGTTTTTTTTTTTTACGAACCTGAAAGGTCAGTCTACCGAAAGATAAATAAAACAACGCAATCAAAATTAGAATTTATTCTTTACACGAATTATAACATCAACACAAGCCCCATCACTATCACTACACAGGACGTTTTCAGAGCGTCTGAAGAGCCTCTCTGTGGCGCGAACAGAGCCACGTCGTGGTAGTTAGAGCTCCAGCCGATGAGGGGCTCGTCGCGGTTCTGAACCCGCAGCCAGAGCTCTAGGGGACGGAAGTATCTGGGAAAAGAAATGAGGATCATTTTAAAACTTGGGAATGCATGAAGAAGCACGTTAAACCGTTGGTCCCGGCTGTCATTCGTGGATCTTTGACAGTCGTTACGGGTCGTCAGAAGCCCGAAAGTTTGACAACCAGTCTTACCAAGCGGTATCGTATTACCCAGTAACTGGGTTGTGGAGGTCAGATAGGCAGTCGCTCCATGTAAAATACTGGTATTCAGCTGCATCCGGTTAGACTGGAAGCCGACCCCAACATAGTTGGGAAAAGGCTAGCCTTTTCCCAACTATGTTGGGAACTATGTTGAGAAACAAAAATACAATGCTATGGGAACGAGAACAACCTAAATTCAACAATACTCACCTAACAAGAGCTTCAGGGGATATCCTGTTGGTCTTCCCTCGCGTCATAGACTTGATGATTTCTGAAGCAGGCTTCGAAGAGCCAGCTTGCATTATTTCACTGAAAACAAGATACGAAAAAAGTAATTAGAAAAATAAAAAAAAACCCGACTGCAACCTTATACTAAAACTAACTGAAAAGCTAAAAACAAGCACATTTTAAATTAAATAAAAGTTGGAAGCAGGCGGGGTCCATACCATTATCATAGTTTCAAACTCAAATGGGTCCCGCCTGTTTCCAACTTTTATTTAATTTAAAATGGGCTTGTTTTTAGCTTTTCAGTTAGTTTTAGTATAAGGTTGCAGTCGGGTTTTTTAATTTTTTTAATTACTTTTTTTATTTCCAGCTTTTTAGTTTACAAATGTGAAAGATTTCGCAGACGATTTAGTTCTTGATACGTGTTTTTTACGATTTGTCACTTTGAATTACTTTTAACCATATAAGTTGATTATATTTTTGTAATCATCTTTTAAAACCCTTTATTTTGATACCCCACTCGATAGGTTTTGAGAAGAAAAAAATTTTTTGAAGGCATAATATGGCCCCAAAAATCCGCCATTTTGGTTTTTTTTTATTTTGATATACCCAGTGTCACTTTCACAGTCAATACGAATCTAACGACACCTTTCAAGCTAAAATCCATAGAGCCGTTCAGGCCACAGAGCGTGCCAAACAATTATATAAACATACATACTCTCGAAAAACATAACCCTCCTTCTGGCGCAGTCGGGAAAAAAACTATACAGGGTGTTACAGAAAGGGTATATCAATACAAACGGGTTGAAGAGTGTATCTGGTCTAGAATCTCTGTACAAAATTTCAGCTCAAAAGCATTAACTTTGAAAAAGCTTAATATTTTTTTATTTCGACATCACGGCGCTGCACTGGCGCGCGGCGGCGTGATGTGCGTGTACTAGGCGCACAGACACACTACAGATAATGGATAATGACCCTAGCAGTGCGGTGACACGATTGTTATGATTTCAATTTAATAAACTATCGAAATAAAAAAATATTAAGCATTTTCAAAGTTACTGCTTTTGAGCTGTGTACAGAGATTCTAGACCAGATACACTCTTCAACCCGTTTGTATTGATATACCCTTTCCGTAACACCCTGTATATTTTTGCCATCGACACGGAAGAATATGACCCGAAATGACAAACTAACCTTAGAACTCGTCCAGCGTCCCTGCTCCTGTAGATATCACACTCGTACAAGTGTCCGGTGTGGCCCGACACTGAGCACAGCTGCTCGAAGATCTGGAACTCCAGGATCGTTGCCAAGAAGTATTTGATGTACTCCTGGAATTTGACAAAAAACGTCTTTTTTAGGGTTCCGTAGTAAACAAGGAACCCTTATAGTTTCGCGGTGTCCGTCTGTCCGTCCGTTCGTCCGCCCGCAGCTTAGCTCGACTCGACTCGACTAGACTCTTAGTACTAGAAAGCTATAATTTGGCAAGGATATACATATTAATCACGCCGACTAAGTGGTAAAATAAAATCATGTAATAATTTGTTTTTTAGGGTACCTCCTGTACACGTAAAGCGGGGATGTTTTTTTTTTTTCTCGTCTACCCCATGGTGTGGGGTATCGCTGGATAGGTCTTTTAAAAATATTGCGGGTTTGCGGAAGCCATTTTTCGATTCAGGGATCCGTTTGTGAAATATTAAGCTCAATATAGCTCAAATATTAAGTTCAATTTTTGTTGGAGTCAAGTGTCCCGCCCCCCTGCCAGCTGAATGGTTGCTTTTGGCTATGTGAAAAAATTCACGGCAGTAGTATAATATAACGAAATTAAAAGGAAAACTGGGGTTTCTCTTAGTACGTCAACGAAGACACGGGCCCGACCGAATGTGGTTGACTTGGATTATTCCACTTTGCCCCACCAGCCGCCCCACTGGTGGGGCAAAGTGGAATGTCAAAAATTTTGCAGTGGAACGGATGACTTGTCAAAACAAGTGACAAAAAAATTTTGTATAATTAAGTATAAGTAATTATTTAAGTTTTTTTTTTTCAAAAGCACATCTGGAGTTTTTGGGTATTTCTACGGGATCGAGACTTATGCGGTAGAAACAACGGGGCGCAGCTAGCTCAAAAAAAACCGACTTCCAAAAAAACACTACAAAGTGATAAATAACTTTAATTTCGGAAGTCGGTGTCGTTGATTCCGCATTTTCGT
This sequence comes from Amphipoea lucens, assembly GCA_947508005.1. NCBI lineage: Eukaryota > Metazoa > Arthropoda > Insecta > Lepidoptera > Noctuidae > Amphipoea > Amphipoea lucens. The sequence continues at coordinate 11,522,891 of OX382382.1, forward strand.
TTTTTGACACCGACTTCCGAAATTAAAGTTATTTATCACTTTGTAGTGTTTTTTTTTAAGTCGGTTGTTTTTTTTGTAAAAAACTTTTTATTTTTCACTTTTTACCGACTTCACAAAAAGGAGGAGGTACTATGTTCGGCTGTTTGTATGTTTTTTTTATTTTTTTTTATTTTGTATGTTTGTTCATCGAATACTCCGCCAATTGTCGATGGATTTTCAAAATTCTTTTTTTGTTCGAAAGTAGATAGTTTTGAGGTGGTCCCATTGTCACCAAGTTAGGATCTGATGATGGGATCTTAGAGAAATCGAGGGCAACCCTCAAATTTTATAGGCTCACTTATTGTTTTTCGCATATTTTTTGAAGTATCTTGTATATTTGCGTATGGTTGTCACCATATCAGGTAGCTGGGCTGATGATGGAAGGTACAACTCCTTAACAGTAAGAAGTTACTCAAACAGGCAAGGACTGTTTTAGTAAATTGTTTTGATGTTTGATAGGGCATTTGTCACATTTGGTCTCATGATCATCAAGTCATGACCTGATGCTGCAGTCAGGATAGTCTGCAGAGTACCTAACTCCTCAACAACTAACAGCAGATATATCGTGTTTAGGCTCATTAAAAAGGGTTCGATGTGTGGATAAACGTACTGTTAATGAGGAACACCGAAGTACATAGAGACCTGATGCTGATAAGCCAGGAGCATCAGAAAAAGTACAAACCTTGAAATAACAGCACCGTAGTCGTGTTTGGGCTCATTTCAAACAGGACTAAATTTTAAGTTCAATGCAATGTTGACATAAGTCTGGCCTGATGCTGCAGCCAGGATTATCAGCTTCTAGTCTAAAAACATCAGGTCAGGATTTGATGATGGGATCCTGGAGAAATCGAAGGAACTCTTCAAATATTATAGGCACACCTATAGTGATTTGGGTATTTTTTATAGTAACTCGTGCACTTGCTCTCGGAAAGCACCATTTGGTGAAGTGGAACTGATGATGAAGACCACAGATGGCCACCGGAACTACTCAATAATATCTAAGTATTTCACGGGTTGCGATTCGATTACTTTAATATGGTTGCTAAGCAATTCATGCTCGTCACAATGTGAATGGTGATATAGAGCTGATGGTGGACCTGGAGAACTCCTCAACAATTAACTTCCCTGCATCGGGAAAAGCAATATTTTGTTTGTAAAAGGCGATGATCACTAGGCTACTGTAACTTAGATAAATTATAAGCAGACCCACTAAAAAGCGTGAAATAACTTTTTAAGAAAAAAAAAACCGACTTCCAAAAAAACACTACAAAGTGAAAAATAACTTTAATTTCGGAAGTCGGTGGCAAAAAACTAAAATACAGATCCAAAGACACCGACTTCCGAAATTAAAGTTATTTTTCACTTTGTAGTGTTTTTTTGGAAGTCGGTTTTTTTTTTCTTAATTAGTTGTACCTACCTACCCCACAAAAAAGTAAACAAAAAGATTTCGAACAAAAAAAGAATTTTGAAAATCCATCGACAATTGGCGGAGTATTCGATGAACAAACATACAAAATAAAAATAATAATGATGATAAAAAACATACAAACAGCCGAACATAGTACCTCCTCCTTTTTGTGAAGTCGGTAAAAAGATCGTTAATGTAGACAATGTAGATAATTTTTTAGATTTTTGTTAATTTTTCAAAAACCGCTTGTCCGATTTCGATAAAATTTTCATGGGACCATTTGGGAAGTATACCCTTTCCAACAAAAAAAGAATTTTTCAAATCGGTTGGCAAACGACGGAGTTATGCGCGAACAAATACAAAAAAAAAAATACAAACATTCGAATTGAGAACCTCCTCCTTTTTTAGAAGTCGGTTAAAAAGAATTAAAAACGAAACCATGACATATAAATTAATTATCTGATAGATACACGGTGCTCACATATTTACAAACATGGTACAAGTAAACGATTTTAATTTAAAAAAAAAAAATTAACAAGTAATAAGTAATATTTTACTAACCTGATCAGAAATGATGTGGTATTTGGAGCCAGGGTCGAAGTCACCTTCGTGTCTGGCGAGGGGAGGTATCACACCCTGGAACGTAAAAACTAATAATCAGCCTGTAACGTCATTTATAATAAAATACCTCATGCATATAAAGAAGAACCATTAGGTATATTTAAAAAGAGGCTAACATCCTTACTTTTGGATAAATGTTACTATTCTATACAAGATTTTTTGAATGATAAAGGATTATAATGTTATATTAATTAATGATATTTTATTCTATTTTAATCGATATGATCTAAGATTTAATAATTTATGTGATTGATTGTTTTCTTTTTTTTTTGTGTTAGTAATTTGTGTTAATTATTGTTATGATCCAAAGACATGTAATTTTTTATCTTTTTTTATTTTAAATTTTATTATGCTCGAATAGATGTAAGTTTATTGTACTTTTGCATGCCGTAAGGTAGAGTGTGTTGGAACTATTATTTATTAAAATATCGACATCTTATTTTGTAAACCCACATTCTGCGCAAAATAAATGATTTCTGATTTCTGAACGTTCCCACTGCTGGGACACAGACCTCTCAGTGAGAGAGAGTGGGCCGTAATCCACCACACGGGCCCAGTGCGGGTTGGTGGATGTCACACATGTCCTCGAATTTCTGGTTCTAGGACATGCCGGTTTCCTCACAATGTTTTCCTAGTAGTTTGGAATGGAAATAAAAAATGTTTTCTTACCTGATATCTAAGTTTCATTTGCCACCATCTTGTGTTCATGTTCTGAACCCCATCTTCAAAGATTGACCAGCGCCACTGTAAAAATTAATAACGTTAGTCTTTGAAAGGGGGTCGGACCCGTGCTTCACCTAGTTTCTCCACCTGGGTGAAGCACGGAGACTTCGGTTCCGTGATCGGGTCCCGTGCTCCAACTGATGACGTTATTGTACGATAGGCTGCAAAAGTGCATGGGTAGTACAGAAACAAAATCGTATGAAGCCAGAAATGACGCCATCTAGCGTAAAACCAGTTAACGACTAACAAAATTTAATTATGCTGTTATTAGATGGCGTTGCTTTGCTTTATATGATAAAATATTTTTGTAGTTTCTTTTTGTCTCTTCAAACAATTTATAATTAATAGTTTCTTTTAAAGAAAATTGTTCCTAACTATTAACCTACTATGTTAAAATTGAATATCAATTTAAAAGTAGGTAGGTATCTGATTTTCTAAGTTTTAGTTTTCAAACTTGAGAGGGTAGGTTGAATATGGAAATATTAAATTAGTTATTAAAACACCCACTTGTTAGCTAAATAAATATATTCCTATCGGTTTCTTTTATTATTTTTATCATTTCAGCAACGTATGCTGGTAAATGTAATGTAATAATTAGATAAATGTATTAGCCTTGTAACTCCTTGCTCAATCCTACTTAATACGTTTCTTCCTAACTCCTTACTTACGTTTCGTAAATTAGTCATAGTTGTGAAGAAACCAACGCCATCTAGTTTATTTTCGAAAACTTGAATTCAAACGTTCACGCGAAAGTAGACACTAAGGTACCCATGCAATTTTGCTGGCGACTGTACAGTGATGCAGTAAATTGTCTTCCCTATGTGATTCAAAAGATCTAAACAATTATTTAATGGCAGTGAATTTATAATATGTATGTATGTATGGGGGTGTGTTTGTGTGTGTGTATGTATAATTGATTTAATTAAAATTATCATTTTCTTATATTCAATTTCATCTGTTTAGCCTCTTCCCAACTATGTTGGGGTCGGCTTCCAGTCTAACCGGATGCAACTGAATAATAATAATAACCCCATCGCCGCATCTCTACGTTGACGTCGTGGTGGGGCTTGCGCGCTCCGAACTCTAGGCCTGTGCCGGAAGAGTTTATTTTGCCGGAAAAGGTCTAGGGCGAGGAGCCAGACTAAGAGAGATACAGAAACCCGCAGGGCAGCATGTGGCGAGCTGGTGGGCAGTAGCGACCCCACGGACCCTATCTCCCGGGAGAAGTCTTGTTCCTCACCTCTGGTTTGCCTTTATTGGCCGGCTGGAGTGAACAATGACGAGGAACAGAGCTCCCACCTCATTCATAGTATGTTATTAAATTATGTATTTTTCTTAATTACTTGACTGTACTGATCATCAGTTGGAGCACGGGACCCGATCCCGGGACCGTAGTCCCCGTGCATCACCCAGGTGAAGAAACTAGGTGAAGCACGGGTCCGACCCCTTTGAAAGGGATAACTTTGGGGCGGAGACAAATCCAACAAACCAAAGATCATACAAATCGGTTCTTGAGTTACAAATCGTGTTAGAAAACCGACTTTGTTTTATGAGTACAAGTTTATTTATTTTCACTTCACAATTTTACAGTACTAGTGCTTAAAAGATAAGTTTACATTTGTGAGAGACTGGTGCTTGAAATAGGCATTGCAAGCAACGCTTGTAGCACAAGTCACCCAGGCCCCACGACGACTCAAATATACAGAAGCCAGCACATCAAGCTACCCGAAACTGTTAAATTTTCCCAATCAACTTTGAACCTTCTGTTTCAGCGATAAAGTTGAAAATTTATTAAAGAAATTTGACAGATTGCAGTAGCTTGATGTGATGACGTCAGTGCAAGCATACTTTGGGTGCTTTTATGAGACTGAAGATTATTATCACACTAATATTATAAAGGCGAAAGTTTGTGAGTGTGTGTGTGTGTGTTTATATGTTTGTTACTTCTTCACGCTCAAACGGCTGGACCAATTTTGATGAAATTTGGTATAGAGATAGCTTGAGTCCCGGGAAAGGACATAGGATACTTTTTATCCCTATATTCCCACGGGATCGAGACTTATGCGGGTAAAACCGCGGGGCGCAGCTAGTAACATTATAAGAAAGAAAAAATACAAATACTTACGATACAAAATAACATAACGATAAATATATATTTACCCCCTTACTAATAAACGTATTATATCAGAAGAATAGTTACACACCGATTTCTCTCTTTCAGTCGTCAGTAATTTGACTTTCGAAAGAAGAAGACAAAGCGTTGTGTAACTATACAGACGCTATACAACGTTTAAAGGGAAGGAACACGGATGGGTTTTAGTCAGTAAGAGTCTGACACTCCCTTCCGCTCCACCCAGAGCGGGAGGGGTCATTTGATGATTTCCCATCCACAAAAAAGGGCGTTAGATAAATTGTTACTAATAAGATTGAAAATAAATATATTGATTCTTTTATGTTACCTGATCCACCATAAACGCGAAGGGTAAGTATGCCACCTTCTCCAGCGCCATCGTCATCAGGAAGTTCATGCCCACCTCGTACGGGTCGTGACTCCTGGAGGAAGAGCATATTATTATAACATGTTGGGGTAAGTTTGTCGCTGGGATATGACCGTACGAATCAAATTACCGGCTTATTTGCCAATATAATTTTATAATGCGGATACATTGTATTCTACGCCATTTTATTCTGCCGGAAGACGATCAGGCAATTTTTTTTTTGTAATAAATTGGCACAGAATTTGATTCATACTATTCATAGTAGGCGACTGCCTAGGGGCCCCGCATCGGCTAAGGGCCCCGCGCGCACACAAAAGTAATTGAAAATGTTTCGTACAGTGAAAATCTAATCAATGACAATAGGTATTATTGCTTTTTTCGACGCCTGCTGTCAGTTGATGGAATACTTCATACTTATAGAACAGAACCATCTAGTATCGAGTACCTACTTTAGGTACTTAATATGGATCAATGTCGATAATGGCGATTGAAAATGATGTATTGGAAAATTTTATATGGGGCTATTTAATTGTTATGGGGCCATTCTGGAGATGAATATATTATCTTTAATTTGAAACCAAGATATCCTCGCAGTTGTGACTCCTGTTCATTAAAATGGTACCTGAAAAGCACTGTTATTCGTGGAAAAATGTGATAGCGTCCTTAACTTGACAAAACTCTTTTCTTATTTTTTAAAAACCAAATAATGTTTTACTGTAAGTTCGTGAAGAGTTAAGCATCAGTCCGGTGATGCTGCTGATGCTATTACTCAGATCCTTTCATCAATTTTAAAAGAGCTGATGATCTTCAAACGGCTGAAACGGACCCCGAGAATTGAATTGCCTAAGGGCCCAGACATGGTTAATCCGGCCCTGCATACGGTATTATCCCAGCGACGAACATACCCCAACATAACTTATTCACTTTAAATTCCAAAATAAAAAATCTATATTCGCAATGAGCAGTTGCAGCAGTGTTATTTGCTATGTTAAAAATGAAAGGAGTATTAACCAAGACTCACTTGTTCTGATAAAGTCCAACTCTCTGCAGGTGAGGTAGATTGTAAACGGACAGAGTGGCTGCGTTGGCGACTGCTTCGTGGAATGCTGTCAACAAAGATACAGATTTCACTTTATTTTCACATATTAACATATACATATCTATTATAGTCGTGTATAGTATCTATTATATTTTGAACAAGACACAACCTGACACTGAACTGCAAATTGCAAAAAACGTAAGAAAATTTAAGCGTCAAAAGTCAGGTTTTAAATCAATTGGTTCAAGAAAACACTTTGAGTTTCATCAAAACAAATCAAATGACCCCAAACTCGAGCGGTTTACTAGTAGTCACTAAAGAGTTCCACTATACATCTCCTGTATGTAGCCTTTATTAACTTTTTTTGTAGCGTTGGAAGGCCTCCCAAAAGGTGGACCGACGACCTTGTGAAGGCCGCAGGAACCCGTTGGATGCGAGAAGCACAGAACCGGTCGAAGTGGAGGTGCTTGGGGGAGGCCTATGTCCAGCAGTGGACGTCTTTCGGCTGAAATGATGATGAAGATTAACATTTTAATAGTTAAAAACCATAACTATATCGTTTATTTTTTGTAGCTACTTATGGTGAATGCGCAGATGTAGACCGCGAAATTAAATTTTTTGTACGCTTTTTGCAATTTTCAGGTCAGTGTCTGTTGTGTCTTGATCAAAATATGATTTGTGACTATAACAGGTAGGTACGTGTTTACAGAATTATAATCAATAGAATCATTAATAGGTACGTCTTTCTAAGTTTGATTTGTTCCATAAGAGCAAATCTCTAATGGAAAAGTGCTTATGGAACAAATCTAACTTAAAGAGACATATTAATGATTCTAACTACTATAATTCTGTAAATACATATCTATTATAGTCGCGTATAGTATCTATTATATTTTGAACAAGACACGACCTGACACTGAAGCGCAAATGGCAAAAAACGTAAGAAAAAAGCATCAATAGTTAGGTTTTAAATCAATTGGTTTCAAAAAACACTTTGAGTTTCATCAAAACAAATCAAATGACCCCAAACTCGGGCGTTTTACTAGTAGTCACTAAAGAATTCCACTACCCATCTCCTGGCTGCATCACCAGACCCTCGTTACCAAGCCCAACCTATTGGACTCCTCAAAACAAATCATATGAGCCCCAACTCGAGGGGTTTACTAGTAGTCACTGAAGAGTTCCACTATCCACCTTCTGGCTCCATCATCAGATCAGCTCCAAGATAACAAATTATAGTTTTGTCATCCGAACTACATAATTATACATAGGTACAAAGTTTCATTTTATTACGACAATAAAAGTTGAACTTGTAACAAACTATTGTTACAAGTTTAGTGAGGCTACGAGTATAAACAGGTGTTAATAATAAAAACTGAAAAATGCTAATAATGGTTTAGTACTAAAAAAAATCGAAGGAAAAAAAACACAAAAAGAATCTCTCCGGCGGGGAATCGAACCCCGGTCTCCCGCGTGACAGGCGGGGATACTTACCACTATACTACCGAAGATGTGACACAAATGGCGAAATTACTGAACTATTGATGCAAAGTACATTTTACTTACGATTAAATAACATAAAACAACCGACTTCCAAAAAAAGAACAGTACAAAGTGAAAAATGACTTTAATTTGTCAAAAAACGAAAATGCGGAACCAACGACACCGACCTCCGAAATTAAAGTTATTTTTCATTTCGTAGTTACATAACATACAATGCCTATAAGTAATGTTCCCACTGTTGGGACACAGGCCTCCTCTCTGTGAGAGGGGAGTGGGCCGTAATCCACCACGCGGGCCCAGTGCGGGTTGGCAGATGTCACATGTCTTCGAATGTTTGGTTCTAGGACATGCCGGTTTCCTCACGATGTTTTCCTTCACCGTTTTGAGAGCAGTGGTGATGAAATAATTTACACAAAGTAAAGCGCTTGTCTGGGCTCGAACCTACGACCTACAACTCGTAAGTCGCGGCCTTTACCACTGGGCCACCACTGCTTTTTGCTATTTTGTAATGCTTTTTTATAAGTCGGTTGTTTTTTTTTTCGTAAAAAAGTTTTTTGACAATGAAGACTCACCAGGGTTCGCGCCATCCCTGAACAGCTGCGGCTGCTCGGAGTACTGCAGGTAGTACTGCACGTGCGCCATCTCGTGGTGAGTGGACACCAGGTCTTGCATTGTCACTTCTGTACATTGCTTGATTCTGATGAAAGATAATATTATAAGGGCGAAAGTTTGTGAGTGTGGATCAGGTTAAGTTACGCTTGCCGCGGTTGGTCTGTGGATGGGTGACCATCTTTACATACCAAGACCCCTCCGTGTGTCGTCCACTTGCGACGTCCATCTCAAAAACCGTAATTTTACAGAAAACGACTTTTGAACTTTAAAAAACCGAGTGCGAGTCGGACTCGCACACGAAGGGTTCCGTACCACCGTACAATATATAAATAAAATGTTTTATTTTATTTTATATTTGAGTTGATTGAATGAAAGCACACCCCCGACACTCCATACAACGCTCGCAAAATAATTACCTACTACTACTACATTAAAAAATGACGTTTGTATACGTATGAATGTGTGCGTGAGGTACTTGTGTTTGCGAGCGCTCTTGTTAAAGAACTGCGACGAATACGCCGAAGTGCGGGGTGAGGTGCGGTAACTGATGTTAGTGCGGGGAAGGGAGTGGCCTTTCTGTACGTAGTACTTTAAGTATTCTGTGATGAAAGGTAAATTGTGGTTTACGATTTATGACGTATTAAAAAAAAAAAACTACTTACTAGATCTCGTTCAAACCAATTTTCGGTGGAAGTTTACATGGTAATGTAATCATGAAATATCAAGAACTTAGAGGATTTTTTTGATGATTTTTATTATTAAAATTCTGTAAAGTCATATATGTTACGGTCGCGGATCGACGATAATAACTTGTTTATTTATTTTATTTCGATGGTCCTAGTTTATCATTTGTGACTTCAAGTGACAGCTATGTAAACAGAACCCAGCATTGCATAAATATGTAACCTGTCACGCCCTTTATACCTGGAGACTTTTATTTGGTCAGTAAGTTTATTTTTTTGTTTACATTTTTAATTTTAATTTTTTTGCTTGAATAGTGTTTATTGTATTTGTTGGTATATTGGCGTGGCTAGCTAACCTAGATGGCAGATAATTTAATTTAAGGCTCTGTGTCCTGTAATGTTAATTACTTTGCATACTTAGTATTGTATAAAATCAATTATTTTCTAACTGAACAGACAGCTGTGCTGCTGGGGAGTTTGTTCCGCCACTTCTTCTCCCCAGCGAAAGCACTAGGAAGTGGCGAAGGGCGGGCGTTTTGGGGGACTGTCTTTTGTAATTTTGACGTTCGAAAAGTGCTGATTCTCAGCCTAGTTTGAATAAATGACTTTTGATTTTGTTGTTACCTATAGTCGATCCTGTTGCACAGGTCCCAGGCGCTGGCTGTGCACTGCACGCTGCGCTGGGCAGGCCGCACCAACATGGACCCGCGCCAGAACTCGGGAGGGACTGGCTTCAGGCCCATTGATGTGTAGAATTCTTCGGCCATTTGGAACATTCTGGAAAAAAAAGCGCGCGCGTATAGAAGGGTAACTTTTATACTTATTATTATTATATTTCTGAATGGACCCGCTCTTGACCTCGATCACGCCTGATGGAAAGCGATGGATGAGGTCTATGATGGAACGAGCGTGCCCAGAAGATGCCTAAGGCGCTGGAACTCCCACGCATCGACGAACCAACACAGCAAGCTGCTTGACGCCGGACTCCGGCGGGAGGGTGGTCGCTAACCAGGCGGGCGTTAGCCCTACCACCGCAAGGGAAGACTTGGCAATCAAATAAGGTGTTGGTGTGACTGTCCAGGACGCGCCGAGCGCGAGCGTTTAGTAACTGGCGGAACAAATTGCGCTACACGAGGAGGCTTCTTCATGCATACCAAAAATTATTAAATTATTTATCGATTCATTCGTTTTTTTTTTTGTGACAAAAACATAGAGATTTCTTTGATTTCTACTCCGTTCACCTTTTATACCCTGTGTTTGTTCAGACGGTAAAAAAAGTCAGCCGGTACATGGTAAAAGAACGAAATTTGCTTAAACGGTCTTTTAAGCATGGGGAGCTTCAGGTCAGCTTGGTTCTCCCATTGGGAAATTCTCCGTACCGGCCCGTAGTCTGAATTTATGCCTGAAAAAGGCGATAGGATCACCCGGGTATTACATGGGAGATAAAACTGTCAAAATTTGGGTGTGCTATCTATATCTATACTTATAATAAATCTGTAGAGAGGTCAATTCTGTACATGAAATATATTTTCAAAATAACTATCAGGGGGTGATTAGTGATCGATACTGATGCCAAAAATGCAATCAGTAAAATTTTTGTCTGTCTGTCTGTCTGTCTGTCTGTCGGTCTGTATGTTCCTTATAGAAACAAAAACTACTGGACGGATTTTAACGAAACTTGGTACAATTATTCTTCATACTCCTGGGCAGGTTATAGTATACTTTTCATCACGCTACAATCAATAGGAGCAGAGTAGTGAAGGGAAATGTTGGGAAAACGGGAGAAGTTACTCCATTTTTTAAGCTTCCGTCGCGTGTGCAACCGTAATGGTTAAAGTTACATAGAAATCATGTATGACGGAAATATTCTACATAAAATTGTCTAAAAAATATCCCGCAACAGCATATGTCTATCTTTTATGGTTGACTCACAATAACACGTGTAACTCCTGATAGCTTGGCAGTTCGGAGCATTCTGATTATATTTGTTTACTCTTACGTTTATAATACTCTCACTCATCCCTAATTTAAAAAAGTTAAAAGAATCATAGAAATCGGTATAGAAACACCAAACATATACATGAAATAAGCCATCGCGCATCGCCATCGTGAATACTGATTCATGCTATAAGGATTATTTTTGTGTAACGGTTGCCGCGCTCGACACGGGTCGCGGCGGTGGTAGCCCGGTAGGGTATAAAAAGGCGGGGGGAGGTCCGAGTCCGAGAGCGAGCTTCATTAAAGAAAGAAAGAATAGAAAGAAAAAATGTTTATTTGGACACAGTTCGTGAAACACAAAATACAAAATTAATAAAAAAAAATAATGTTTCTAACAACAATAGTGTGTGCCTCACACAAAATATATATTTGGCTGTTGATGCGTTCAGAGCGTTCCACCTTATTGACAGACAATAATTGATATTGAGAAACCGTGCTTATCAGCGCGACTTTTAGTCTTTAAATAGTTTATTTGAATTTCTTTTGTTGTTATTTTGTAAAATAGGTATGAGTTGTTTTGGTAGTGTTTAAATATTCGTTCAAATTAAAAATTATTAAGCGTAGGTACTTTTATTAATTAAAGTAGTTATAAGTATTTGTTTTTAAGTGAAGTAGGTATAGGTAGATAGTATTGCACAGGCGTTTCAGCTTTATTTTCATTTCTTTTTTGTTGTGAGTTGTATATATTTCTGGTTATAATTCTATAAGAATATTTTAGTTTAAATAGTCACTTAGATTTTAAGTGTAAGGTAGCTAAAGTTAGGACCACGTATTAGTTGTTTTGGTAGTGTTTAAATATTCGTTCAAATTACAAATTATTAAGCGTAGGTACTTTTATTAATTAAAGTAGTTATAGGTATTTATTTTGAAATTTTACACAATTATTCCCTTTCTAATGTAGACAAGGAATTAGGAAGGATTTTTTTAAATTCAACCCCTAAGGGAGTTAAATAGGGGATGAAAGTTTGTATGAAAGTCCGTCAGTTTTAAATTTAGGATCTTCAAATTTTGTGTTTAGGCTGACGACTAAAAATTAATATATACGTGTCTCAGCGTTTTTGATAATTCCAACCCCAAAGGGTTAAAAACGGGGATGAAGTTGTGTATGAAAGTCCGTCAGTTTAAAAGTTAGGGTCTTCAAATTTTGTATTTAGGCCAACGATTGAAAATTAATTTATACGTGTCTCAGCGTTTTTGATAATTTCTCCCCCAAAGGGGGATGAACGAACTGACTGAAATATCAACGCACAGTCTAAACCGCCGGTCCTAGGGACATGAGTTTTGGAGGTTGTGTTCTTTGTGCAGAGTAGGTATCGAATAAGAAGGGGTTTTTGGAAATTCAACCTTTAAGAGGGTGAAAAGGGGGGATTTTGTTTGTATGAAAAATCTTATTTATTGAGTTAATAACCTTGAAACTTGGCACGAATACTTATCTAAGTAAATTATGAAGTATGAAATTTTTCGTTTTTCTAAAATACCCCCTAAAGAGGTAATGGGGGGGTGTTAAAATTTGTATGGAAGAATTTTAACGCCCTGTCCGATTAACTTGAAACTCAGTATTTATACTAAGGACTAAAAATAATTAATAACATGTATCAGGGTTTTTCAAAAATCTACCCCTAACTGTATGAAAAGAGGTAGTTAATTTTAAAGGGGAGGATTTTACTGCGTGGCTTGATTAGCTCGGAAATTGGTATAAATAAACTTTGAGTCAAGTTATGAACACATCTTAAACGATTTTTCAAAATTCTACCCCTGTGGGGGTGAAAAGCGGGGATAGTTTCTTTGAAAAATCTGATTCCTTTGTTCTATAAACTTAAAAATTGGCCCGAATACTTATTTATTTAAGTTAATTATAAAGATCATACCAACATACATTTTCGAAACTTTTAGAGGAAAGTACGAATTTCACGCGGACGAAGTCGCGGGCAGAAGCTAGTAGTATATATTATTACACCCACAGTTCGTCAGTTAGACTGAGGTGTCAAACTCAAAGCATTTGTTTCAAATAAACTAATTAAAAGCACTTTTGAATTGTCAAGGTCAAGATCCGCTCAATCTGTGAGGTTCTTTCTTCAAAAGGCCATTTCAGACATCAATCTACAGTCTTCACATGATCTGACCAAGATTGCAGATTGCACCAGGGCTGCTTTTGCTTATAATAGTCTATGCAATGGCACCAAAATTGTATAACAAATTACCTTGTCATATTAAAAATAGTAAGAATCATAATGAATTCAAAACTAAACCCTACGCTGTTACCCTTTCCGTAACATTCTGTATATTTTTTTTTTAATGTAATTTTGTGTTTGTGTTTTTGCAATCTTTTGGCATTGTATATCTTTATCTTTTCCTATTTTTATGACATTTTCCCTTTATTATTATGACAATTTTATAATTTGAAATCCTTGTGTTCATATTAATCCAATTTTGTATGCCTATCGGCGGGACATGGTTTGTACAATAGATTTTTTATTGAAAAACACCTGAAATCACCTATGTTTCACAAAACTAAGAAATGAAATGAAGATTATGTCTGGACTTTAAAAGAGACTGTGACCTCTGAGTTTGTTTCGGCCTTTCTTCTCAGAGTAGTCAGATAGGAAACGCCGACCTCATCTAGTTTAAAAAAAACATGATTGACGTGTAAAAGTGTTTGTACAATCCTATTTACAGAAAATAAATAATTTATCATGTATCACATATAATTGAACAACTTATTTTTTATGTATGTACCTACATTCTAAGCAAATAAAGACCTATTCTATTCTATCAAGAAGTCGGTCAGTCAGAAAGATGAAGCTAGTTGCCCATTCCAAAGCGTAGGTACCTATGGAGAAGAACGGGCAAGAAACTCCATGGACACTATCTAGTAACTATACAGACAAACACACCTCTGCCCATCTCTTCGGGGTACTGGCATGATGTTATGTTTTACCTGAGCGGAGTGAACCCTTGTTTCAACATCTCGGCGGTGACGTCGATGTTAGGAGACTGCGGGAACGGCATCACGAGGTCCATGATCGACTTCCAGTTCTGTGCCCACATGTTACCTGGGGACGAGGTCAAAAATAATGCATTTTCAGTCTATAATGTTCCCACTGCTGGGACACAGGCCTCCTCTCTGTGAGAGAGACTGGGCTGTAATCCACCACGCGGGCCCAGTTGGGTTGGTAGATGTTATATCGTTGCTAATCTAAGTGACGTACAGTGGCGTGCATTGATTTTCAGAATAGGTAGGAACTAGACCGGGTCTAGTCTAGGCAAACGCGGTCACTAATCAGAAAAAAAAGTGAGGTGAAAAATGTGGTTATTTGAGTAGGCATGCCTACTTAAGGGTGATAAATTGCGAAGGTCGAACTTCATGGTATTACACGTGAGACGTACGCATTTTGAATTTTGCCGTATTAACTTGAACGAGTGACAATGTGCGACTGCAATGTGTGACAATGAGAACCAATGACAATGTGCGAATAGTACGGGAGCCCAGTAGGCCGTCCGGCGACTGCCTACTGCCGCGCGTGTTTGTATGAAGATTTTGCTTTTTGTTAGGTATGATAATTTAGTGAGTTTCTTAATTGTGGGGCACACACACTAAAACTAATTGACAGGCTTATGTTGATATATCGAGGTAGGCACTGCTTATATGCCTATATGCAATGCACGCCACTGGTGACGTAACTGATTCGAAGCATTTTTTACAGTACAGTATTACTACTATTGTTATCGTGTTAATATTGTTTTAATAATAAATATTTAAACAGATACGTCACTTCGTGAGATCTTTGTTTTTATTTCATTCAGAATACATGAGCAGATATCAGAAGGCCAATTCTCGTAATTTAAAACGTTCAAAATCTAGTCGCAGTCTCATCTCGGCGACAAACAAATGTCAAAAACTTGTCAAAATGTAGGGAAATTTGAGGTATTTTTGACAGATCGAGACTGCAGACTATGAACGTTCTTCAAATTACGAGATTTGCCCCTCAGATTCGACTTGGAAAATGTATCAAATTACTATAGTTAGGTTGGCTTAATTGTTAAATGTCAGATACGCCAGTTAGTTAGATTAGCGACGATATAGCCTGTAGCCTTCTTCGAGAATTAGGCTATTAACCGGTCAAGCAGCGCGCGTCGCCCATTGGCAACGAAACAATAGAAAATCAATTGTGTCTCATTAGCGGAGCTTGACCGATTAATGCAAAAACTTTTTTACAAAAAAAAACAACCGACTTCAAACAAAACACTACAAAGTGAAAAATAACTTTAATTTCGGAAGTCGGTGTCGTTGCTTCAGCATTTTCGTTTTTTGACACCGACTTCCGAAATTAAAGTTATTTTTCACTTTGTAGTGTTTTTTTTGAAGTCGGTTGTTTTTTTTTGTAAAAAAGTTTTTATTTTTCACTTTTTAGTTGTACCTACCTACCCCACACAAATTCAATTAACACTAGTGCATTGAAGACACGACTCGAAGAATCATCAAAATTCACATAAAAATGCCGGAGATGCAGTACATTTATGCATATAACTTCGTACATAAGAATAATTACCTAATGTATTATATACTAAAACCTTTCTGAAAGTATGTAGATCACACTCATGAAAGAATTATCAAAATCGGTTCAGTAGTTTTTGAGATAATCGCGGACATACAAACATACATACATACATACGGGTCGAATACAGAACCTCCTTTTTTAAAGTCGGTTAAAAAAAAATATTTTTCAAATCCGACTCCAGATTATACAAGCTATTGATAAAGACACCCAACAAATCACCAGGGTTACATAGCTTTGGTGGAGGACTTTTTTTTTTATGGATGGGAAATCTTGGTGGAGGACTAGCTCCAGCTTTAAGGGAAAGTTTGCAATTGATGCTATGACTTACCCAACAAATGCGCAGGTATAGGACCGTCAGAGCGCACACTGGTCACCCCATACCGCTGCACCAGGCGCCTGCGCACGTACGTGAACAGCTGCTTGTACAGCGGCTGTATTTGATTGTACATCTCTTCGACGCTGGCTCTGAAGGACTGGTCTTCGTATGCTGCTCGCATTTGGTCGCCGGCGTCTCTGTACCCTGGGAAATGTAGAGGTAGTAATAACAACAACATCAACTTCAAGGCGTTAGTGGTACGCGTGCCGAATTGCTATCTGCCCGTCGTCATGGATGTCAAGGGAGAGAAGACTTCTGGCCGCAGGACGTGGTCTTATAGAGGTATGAGGAACAGGGTGTAAAGTACACTCAACCTCCATAGAAAAGGGAGGATCCTCCGACCAGACGGGTGTTGTGTCTGGCGGGCAACTGCCCAATGAGTCATGTCGGGCTGTTGTATCTATGCTAGTTGCGCGGTAAACTCTGCTTGCGCGATGCAGGATTTGCGTGACGTCATTATGACGCGTTGTTCGCATGTGGCGTTGTAGATACCGCTAGTCTTCTGTCGCTTCCGCGGACAAGTTCCTACCACAGAACTGCACAAGCGTTAGCTAGTGAAGTACTGTTTTTTATAATAATAAAACTACGTATGTTTAGGTTAAGGTATTTATGTATGGGCCTATAGAGGTATGAGGAACAGGGTGTAAAGTTCACTCATACTCTATAGAAAAGGGAGGATCCTCCGACCAGACGGGTGTTGTGTCTGGCGGGCAACTGCCCAATGAGTCATGTCGGGCTGTTGTATCTATGCTAGTTGCGCGGTAAACTCTGCTTGCGCCATGCAGGATTTGCGTGACGTCATTATGACGCGTTGTTCGCATGTGGCGTTGTAGATACCGCTAGTCTTCTGTCGCTTCCGCGGACAAGTTCCTACCACAGAACTGCACAAGCGTTAGCTAGTGAAGTAGTGTTTTTTATAATAATAAAACTACGTATGTTTAGGTTAAGGTATTTATGTATGGGCCTATAGAGGTATGAGGAACAGGGTGTAAAGTTCACTCAACCTCCATAGAAAAGTGAGGATCCTCCGACCAGACTGGTGTTGTGTCTGGCGGGCAACTGCCCAATGACTCATGTCGGGCCGTTTGTATCTATGCTAGTTGCGCGGTAAACTCTGCTTGCGAGATGCAGGATTTGCGTGACGTCAGTATGACGCGTTGTTCGCATGTGGCGTTGAAGACACCGCTACAGGCCTGCGTCGCCTGGAATAAATAAAATAGGCTTGTGGCTAAGTAATAACAGCCGCACAGGTCGATCGAGCAAGTTAAGCTACGCTTGCCGCGGTTGCTCCGTGAATGGGTGACCATCTTTACATACAAAGACACCTCCATGCCCTGAAAATTAAGCCGTTGGTCTTGGATGTCATTCGTGGATCTTTGACAGTCGTTACGGGTCGTCAGTAGCCCGAAAGTCTGACAACCAGTCTTACCAAGGGGTATCGTATTACCCAGTAACTGGGTTGTGGAGGTCAGACAGGCAGTCGCACCATGTAAAATAGCTGCGTCCGGTCAGACTGGAAGCCGACTCCAACATAGTTGGGAAAAGGCGGACAGAGGAGAGGTCGTTGTGATGAAACTCGCTTAGGAAAGTGATAAATCAGTGGCTATAGAGAAGATTTTGACTTTGCTCAAGCTAAGTTCAGTAGAGTTTCATGCGAAAATCAACCTTATGCGTACCAAATAAAGTAATACTTTATTATGTACACCATATAAATTACAGACATTTAAAATAATAATAGATCTTATACAGGATGAAATTGAACACATGCGACAAATCGAAATGGGAGAATGTACTCATTATTATGAACAACTTTTACTATGGGACCAAACCAGAAATCGCGAAAAAAAAATCAGTTGTTCCCTACAAATTTATGTTCGCATAACTCATCAAAATGTAGGGAACAACTGATTTTTTTTTCGCGATTTCAGGTTTGGTCCCATAGTAAAAGTTGTTCATAATAATGAGTACAATCTCCCATTTCGATTTGTCGCATGTGTTCAATTTCACCCTGTATACAAGTGTACTTATAATAAAAAGAAAGGAAAAAAAAAAGAAAAAGACAGGAGCTCATTGGGCATCAAAAAATTCGTCCGCATCGCTGTCAACAATGGGATAAGTTAAATAAACATTAAATCCATACTATCCATACTTAATATTATAAATTCGAAAGTAACTCTGTCTGTTTGTCTGTATGTTACCTTTTCACACCTAAACCAATGAACCGATTTAGATGAAATTTGGTATAGATATAGTTTGAGTCCCGGGGATGGACATAGGATAGTTTTTATCCCGATATTCCCACGGGATCGACACTTTTCCGGTGAAACCGCGGGGCGCAGCTAGTATCACACTATATACACGAACTTCAAGTCGTTCGTGGTGCGTGTTCCGACACACCATCTCGAGAAGTTCCTCAAAGAAGAGTTCTGGCCGAAGGGTGTTGTGTACCGCCGGTTTCGTGGCCGGCTACATGACACCAGTCAGCGAAACACGACGCCGTCACTTCGTGTTTAGTTAGTTTGTAATTATAATGATGTATTTATTTATAGTATTTTTAAGTTATATTAATATTGTATTTTATGTGTTTCCTATGGGCCTTGATGCCTGAAATAAATGGATAAATAAATAAAATAAATATCACACTAATATTATAAAGGCGAAAGTTTGTGAGTGTGTGTGTGTGTTTATATCTTTGTTACTTCTTCACGCTCAAACGGCTGGACCAATTTTGATAAAATTTTGTATGGAGGTATAATACCCGGCACGTAAGTTGGCAAGATATTTCGTAGTGGGGGAAGTTCGCGCATGCACAATTTCATACGTTTTTACATGCGCGAACTTCCCCCACTACGAAATATCTTGCCAACTTAGGTACGTGCCGGTATCTGTAGCTGACATCCTGGATTAACATAATAATATAGACTACTTTTTATCCCGATATTCCCACGAGACCGACATTTACGCGGGTGAAACCGCGGGGCGCAGCTAGTTAAATATAAAATAAAGTTACTGTTAATATTCGTATGAAACGCTTGATCAGAATCGCTTATAGTCGCGGACAGAAGCCAGTGGACTTATTAAGTAGGTACTTACCGGTAGCCACAGCCGCCTGGTTGGCTAACTGCACGTATCTCATGAATCGGTTCCTCAACTTGGGTCCGGTTTGATCCCGAAAACTCTTCCACACATACAGCAGCTCACTCTCAATCCTCGAATGTGCCAGGATCCTGGATATCTCAGGATCCAACTGCATATCACAGTAGTTAGATTCCGTTGATTCTGTGTAAGGTTGGTAATGCTGATATGGTTGGTTTGCCAGTTGGTAGCCCTGGTTCATGTCCTGGTATTCGTTGCTGTAGGGAATCCTTGGTATGTGAGGGTCGTAGGGCTTTTGGCCGTAGGGACAGATTTTCGCCGAGTTGTAGATCTCTTTCATTTCGGAGATTAGTTGCTGGAGCTGGAATGAATGTTTTGTAGATACTTAAAAAAAGTTTTTTTCATTTAATCATATTTGTTTATTAATATTATTTTAATTATTGTGAATGTGAGGACTGTGAGGATGATCTGGCAGTTTTTTTTCAAATGTCCTTTTTTTTGGTATTGTTCGTCGAATCATTTAGCTCCTTAGGTTCTGAGTTGAGGTGCATGATTGCTGACCAATGCGTGCAGTGACTGGACAGAGGTCCACTCAATCTGTGTGGTACTTTCCTCATAAGACTATTTCAGACACCAATCTACATGGTCTTCATATGATATGTCCTGGACTTTAAAAGAGACTGTGACCTCTGAGTTTGTTTCGGTCTTTCTTCTTACAGGAAACGCCGACCTCATCTAGTTTTAAAAATAATATTCATGTGTAAAAGTGTTGGTACAAATCAACTTACAGAAATAAAAACAACCGACTTAAAAAAAAACACTACAAAGTGAAAAATAACTTTAATTTCGGAAGTCGGTGTCGTTGATTCCGCATTTTCGTTTTTTGACACCGACTTCCGAAATTAAAGTTATTTATCACTTTGTAGTTTTTTTTTTGAAGTCGGTTGTTTTTTTTGTAAAAAAGTTTTATTTTTCACTTTTTAGTTGTACCTACCCCACAACAACAAAAATCTAAAAATTTATCTACATTAACGATATTTTTTTTGTTTACTTTTTTGTGGGGTAGGTACAACTAAAAAGTGAAAAATAAAAACTTTTTACAAAAAAAAACAACCGACTTCAAAAAAAAAACACTACAAAGTGATAAATAACTTTAATTTCGGAAGTCGGTGTCGTTGGTTCCGCATTTTCGTTTTTTGACACCGACTTCCGAAATTAAAGTTATTTATCACTTTGTAGTGTTTTTTTTTTGAAGTCGGTTGTTTTTTTTTGTAAAAAGTTTTTATTTTTCACTTTTTAGTTGTACCTACCCCACAAAAAAGTAAACAAAAAAAATATCGTTAATGTAGATAAATTTTTAGATTTTTGTTGATTTTTCAAAAACCGCTTGTCCGATTTCGATAAAATTTTCATGGGACCATTTGGGAAGTATACCCTTTCCGACAAAAAAAGAATTTTTCAAATCGGTTTGCAAGCAACGGAGTTATGCGCGAACAAACATAAAAAAAAAAAAAAAAAAAAAAAAAATACAAACATTCGAATTGAGAACCTCCTCCTTTTTTAGAAGTCGGTTAAAAAAGTAAACAAAAAGATCGTTAATGTAGACAATGTAGATAAATTTTTAGATTTTTCAAAAACCGCTTGTCCGATTTCGATAAAATTTTTATGGGACCATTTGGGAAGTATACCCTTTCCAACAAAAAAAGAATTTTTCAAATCGGTTGGCAAACGACGGAGTTATGCGCGAACAAACATAAAAAAAAAATACAAACATTCGAATTGAGAACCTCCCCCTTTTTTAGAAGTCGGTTAAAAATCAATTTCATTTATGGGTTTGTACAATTGAGTAGATGCAACTGTAATGTAGGATTTTCGTGGGTGGAGGTTTTTAACAGCTAAAACAAATTCAATAATAATAATTCATGTAGTCAATAACTAAGTCCTCCTAGTCCATCCTGTATTCCTGTTAAAGCAGGACGTTGCTTGCCCGGCTCGGTATCTTCGAGGATGTAGATGGTAAGAGTGGGGACTACATATACTAATACTGACCTTTAAGTATTGAGGACAATCCGGTAAACAAGTAAGTGTGTATACCTACCTACACACGAGCGACACGCGCATATCACTTTTAGTGTGCATACACACCTGTAAAAGTGATATGGAATTGTAGAATTTTGATTTGTAAAACTATCTACTAAAGAACTGGGCCTGGCATCCGGACACTTTGAAACTAGAGCTTTTGACATTCATCCAGGATTTGTCAAACGTAACTATTCTAATTAGCACGGTTTCATTAGTAAAATCCTTGGTAACATTTTGCTGAAAAAGTTCTTCAAGTAACTCCAGCAGGGCAATTGCGTAACACATTATCAATCGGAATCGGTTTCATTTTGACAGTTCAACAACATTCATTGCGTTATTTACGGGTTGAGCAGACAAATTTTTCGAACTTATGAAGCAATGGATTAGCAATTTGCTTCGAAATGATTCTGATTCCGATTGATAGTGTGTTACGCAAATAGGGTGCAGGTACATCTTACCTCAGAATACTTATCATCAGGCAAGGCCGCCCTGCTAGCCTGCACGATTTTCATCAGCTGCCGTCTGCCCTGAGGGTCCGACAGCCTGGAGGAGTCATAAGCAGCCGCCTTCCTCCAGGACAGCCTCTCGAACTTGGAGCTGAGAGCTAGCTCCTCCAGCATACGGCGACGATTGTACTCCGTGATGTTGGTCACGAACTTCCATTGGGACATTGTCACTCTGGAATAGGATTGAGGGACTATGAGTAGAATAATGAGGGAGTCGACTCTTCACGTGACCAGAGGGCGCCTATTTTTTGTAGGGAGTGAATATCTTCTCTCGTTACTTATCCCGCAATGTTTGAAGACTGAGGTCTTCAACCAGTGCGTCTTGTGTTGACCTACGGTGTCGAAACATGTACATGGACAGTCGGATTGGTCCACAAATTTAAGGTCGCTAAGCGTGCTATGCTCGGGGTTTCTTTGAAATGAATCTATCCAGAAAAAATCGGAGTAACCGACATAGCTTAATTGCAGAGTAAGCAAATTGAAGTGACAGTGGGTTGGCCATGTTGGTCGAAGGACCAGTGATGGCCAGTGGAGAAGACGAGTCCTACCCCCTTACTAATAAACGTATTGTATCAGATGAATAGTAACGCACAGATTTCTCTCTTTCAGTCGTCAGTATTTGACTTTCGAAAGAAGAAGACAAAGCGTTGTCTAACCATACAGACGCTATACAAAGTTTATTAGTAAAGGGGCTAGAGTGGAGACCGCGTATAGGCAAGTATGCTTGCCTATACGCGGTCTCCACTCTGTGGGACGTCCCCCAGCGATGGACCGGCGACCTTAGGAAGGTGGCTTTTTTTATGGATGGGAAATCATCAAAAGATCCCTCCCGCTCTGGGTGGAGCGGAAGGGAGTGTTACTTACTGACTAAAACCCATCCGTGTTCCTTCCTTAGCCCTTTATGTTCCGAGGTAGCGGTAACCCTTTCGGACAATCCCGCAGCCCCGGCAGGCTTCGGCCCTGGCAGGCCCCTTCCTTTATGCTGACATCTCTTTGAGGCGCGCATGGAACACTTACGCGGAGTCCGGCGCGGGCCTGGTCCTGATCGGACGGTGAGCTAACCATTACTCTCCGTCCGCAGGCCCGCGAACCGGCTACATAGCTTGCAGTGTAAGCAAACTGAAGTGACAGGCTATGTTTGTCGAAGGACCGATGGGAGGTGGAGCAGACGAGTCCTGGAGTGGAGCCCGCGTATCGGCAAGTATAGTGTGGGGTGCCCCCCAGCTAGATGGACCTATGACCTTAGAAAGGTGGCTGGGACAGACTGGACGCGGAAGGCGGAGGTCAGAGTGTTGTAGCCCTGCCTGGGAGAGGCCTATGTCCAGCAGTGGACTGCGATAGGCTGAGTTGATGTGAAGATCTTATGGAAACTTACCTGTAGCACATTCCAGAAGCTTCTCTGTCATACTCCCGAAGGAACTGGGATGCCTCTGCTGTATTTGTGTTGACACCCTGAAAATAAAATAATGAATTTTGATGAGGCGACTGCCTCGTTATGTTGTGGTTATTGTACACTTGTGTGCTTGTGAGTTATTATGGGTTTTTCTATTAGCAAATTATTTTTAGCACCCAACCCCCATGTCTTTAAAAACGCTCTTTTTCTTGACATATAATATTCCTGTCCGCCTAGTATCTACATCAGCACAGCACTACGGTCACTTCATACAGTGGTATCGTTTAACTTTAAAAGTCCCACCGTACCACCAGGGGTACGGCCAGAGGTACGGTGGGTCTGCAGTGCATGAATTGCTTGCCAGCTAGGATAGACGATCTCAAAAGGTAGCCTTTGACAAACTGGATGAGAAAGGCGGAGGACAGGGTGTTGTGGCGCAACATGGGAGAGGCCTATGTCCAGCAGTGGACTGCGATAGGCTGAGTTGGTTTGGGAGGCCGGATTTGTGTCCGGATAATAGCAATAGGCTGCCCCCCGTTACAAGGGAGTTGGGACTTAGATAGAATACATCTAGCGAAATGTAGTAGGTACACCCACTATACCGCTCTGCCTACTGCTTTGGAAAAGACAGGTATGATCATAGAACTCAAACTCAAAGCATTTATTTCAATTAAACAATTTAGAGGCACTATTGAATTGTCAAAATTAATTAGTCGGTCAGTTAGTCAGAAAGTTGAAGCTAGTTGCCCATTTCAAAACGTAGATCTCTATGGAGAAGAACGGGCAAGAAACTCCATGGACACTCTCTTAAATCAAGATACAAAATCCTGGGTACATTATGTTTGTTGCTTCTATATTAGGTATGTAAGAACAATGTAAAAAACACACACAAATGAAGAAACAATTCAAAATCTAAGATTAAAAATAAGCCATGGCAGTTAAGAGATGACCAGTCTCAACCGACGGCGCCCGTTCACGAACATGACGCGTGGATCAGCACCATCCAGCTCAACCATTTTGTAGGGAACCGAATGATCCAACACACGCGCCACCATCAGTGAGACATAGATCTCAAACTCAAAGCATTTATTTCAATTAAACAATTTACACTTTTACACTTTTGAACCGTCAAAAAGTCGGTCAGTCAGAAAATATGAAGCTAGTTGTCCATTCGAAAGCGTAGGACGTATGGAGAAGAACGGGCAAGAAACTCCATGGACACTTTTTGAAATTATATTTTTACATCATTAAGAGCCTATACTACCTCAGCTAAAACTCATTCTTTATCTCGGTCATACGATACTGCTCTCGGACTGAGTGAGAGCGAGACAGAGTTCGGTGCTGGGCGGCAGGCAGCGCCAATAGTTTAGGTATTTGCTTTTTACAGTGAAAATAATGGTAATTATAAAAAAAAATAACATAAGACCTGCTTTAAAGTAAGTTCAGTTAGTATGCAAAGATTCATGATCTAATTTGAAGTATTTTTTTAATACCAGCGGTTTATTGTTCGGATTAGAGGAAACTTTGGATTTTTTTCTATCGAGAAAATTTTATGGAATCGTGTTTTCGTCTAACATAGGACTTAGCATTAATCCTCAACTTTATCAT
This sequence comes from Amphipoea lucens, assembly GCA_947508005.1. Taxonomy (NCBI): domain Eukaryota; kingdom Metazoa; phylum Arthropoda; class Insecta; order Lepidoptera; family Noctuidae; genus Amphipoea; species Amphipoea lucens. Next base: position 11,547,635 of record OX382382.1, read on the forward strand.
ATATTTATTTCAAAATTAATGGTGCACTATTTTCGACATAACGGAAGATCACGCTAAGCCATTTGAGGTAGTATAGGCTCTAATTTTAGGTGAGAACGATATAAAAAAAAGACGTATACGTTAAAAGCGTTCATAATACAGATATTTATATTTCTATGGGTGTGATGTTATACAGGATTTTTTTTAACTAATGCGCGCAAAGTCAAAGCTTTTATTTGAAACTAGCTGCGCCCCGCGGTTTCACCCGCATAAGTCTCGATCCCGTGGGAATATCGGGATAAAAAGTATCCTACGTCCTTTCCCGGGACTCAAGCTATCTCTATACCAAATTTCATCTAAATCGGTTCAGCGGATTAGGCGTGAAAAGGTAACATACATACTCAGACAGAGTTACTTTAGAATATATAATATTAAAAGTATGGATAGGCATATAAAAGGCACTTTTGAACGTCACAATTTACAATAAAATAGAATTGATTCTAGTCTAGTCGTCCCTTCCAAAATATAGTTTTCATATGGAGAAGAATGGGCAAGAAACTCCAGCACAAACTACTTATAACACATGGTTACAGTTTGCAGTGGAGTTCAGCAAATGATTCTAAACCTAATTCAATTGAAAAATTTCTACGCAAGGCTTAGAAATAGTCCGTCGGTTATCAAAAAAAAAAAAACTGCTGTTACATAAAAAACTGCAAAAAAGTGGTCAAAATGTAGATCTATGGAACAACTAATATTTTTTACAGTCCGCGCTCAGAATCAAAGAACAATACCCACTTAGAAATAATGCCTACGACAGCTGAATCATTCTGGTTCACCCATCAGACCTTCGGAAAACCCTGACTGTTACAGACGTTGTTATCTTGCTCAGAAAGAGATCATAATGCACAAGATGATTGTTACTAAATCGGCGGAAATCCTTACGTTATTAGATGAATTGCTAGCGTTACAGTCATTGTGATTGTAGGTGACCTTGGGCTGGTCACACATTGTCTTTGTGTGTAGTGATGCCTACGATGGCTCTGTCTTAAGGCCTTGTGTGGAGGAAAATACATTTTCTCTTAGGACCAAAGCACACACGCTACTTTTAGCATCAGCGATCGGCGATTTAGCTGCTTTTTAGAAGCTAAATGCAGCGACCAAGCATTCCACACCGCACACTTAAAACGCCAAACGCGGCGGTTCAGTCGCTTTTCGGAAGCTCGAGACAGCGGCTGAACGCTCCGCACACATTCGGATGCCGATCGCAGCGATTTGGCATCTGCGCCAGCATCGGAGCAGTCGCTAAAACGCGCGATTCCGATACCGCGTCCGAACGCAGGAAGTCGCGAAATCGCGATGCAGCGTCGATCCAGCGTCGGAGCAGTCGCTAAAACGCGCGATTCCGATACCGCGTCTGAACGCAGAGAGTCGCCAAAACGCGATGCACAATCGATACAGCTGCAAAATCGCCGATTGCCGATGCTAAAAGTAGCGTGTGAGCTGTAGCCCTTACGTCGTGAAAAGCCGTTTTTTGGGATGCACGAAGAAGCCTCCTCGTGTAGCGCAGTTTGTTCCGCCAGTTACTCAACTGAACCAAGCGCTCGGCACATCCTGGACAGTCACACCCAACACCTTATTAGACTGGCCAATTCTTCTCTTGCGGTGGTAGGGCTAACGCCCGCCTGGTTTGCGACCACCCTCCCACCGGAGTCCCGGCGTCAAGCAGCCTGCTGTGTTTCGTCGATGCGTGGGAGTTCCAGTGCCATAGGCAACTTCTGGGCATGCTCGTTCCATCATAGACCTCATTCATCGCTTTCCATCAGGCGTGCGTGTACTGGTGTACAGCCGTGGACAACAATTTGTGATGATCTGGCAAGATTGGCATCCGGGCCGACTGTTCATTTGTTTCTACGATCACCCATATGTGTGATGGCTGTGATGGGTCGTGAATTAAAATCCGTGCAAGTACCAATGCGACTTTATCAATTCGATTCGATTCGACTCGACAGGGTGGGTCGGGGGTAGGTACAAGTCACGCGGACGAAGTCGCGGGCAGAAGCTAGTCACAAAATAAGCCCCAACATAACCAAATTTAAGAAATGAGAGTAAGTAGTATAACCACACCCTGGACACTCCATACAACGCTCGCAAAATAATTACCTACTACTACTACATTAAAAAATGACGTTTGTATACGTATGAATTACTGCGTGAGGTACTTGTGTTTGCGAGCGCTCTTGTTAAAGAACTGCGATGAATACGCCGAAGTGCGGGGTGAGGTGCGGTAACTGATGTTAGTGCGGGGAAGGGAGTGGCCTTTCTGTACGTAGTACTTTAAGTATTCTGTGGTATAACGTTAATAAAAGAATCGAAAGTGATCCATTGTCAGTAGGACATCCGTCTGTCTATCACGCCGAAACAATGGTCCAATGAAAGTGGTCAGTCGAACAGACCACGTGGTGTTGTGATACCGTTCAGAGGTCAAGAAGTAAACGGAAATTATGTGGTTGCAAGTTTGTTAATTTTGTTTTTGATCGGGTTTGTGACTCATCATCTGCCTAGCCTTTTCCCAACTAGGTTGGAATCGGCCTCCAGTCTAATCGGATGCAGTTGAATACCAGTATTTTACATGGAGCGACTGCCTATCTGACCTCCACAACCCAGTTACTGGGTAATACGATACCCCTTGGTAAGACTGGTTGTCAGACTTTCGGGATTCTGACGACCAGTAACGACTGCCAAAGATCTACGAATGACAGTCGGGACCAACGGCTTAACGTGCTTTCCGAGGCATGGAGAGATCTTAGTACGTAAAGATGGTCACCCATCCACGGACCAACCGCGGCAAGCGTAGCTTAATCTGATCGATCGACCCGTGCGGCTGATATTATCTAGCCATAAACCCTTCCTCCTCTGCTCGAATTTGAGAATAAATAGACGAAATGAAGTTGAAGATGATTTCAAATATTTGTTTCTGTAATAGTAGTAGCTAAACTTTGGTGCCCAAGTAGTCACCTGTTTAGGTCATTAACTCCGAACTGACTAACTATTGGCAAAAGTCGTGAATTAGTAACAAAGGTTCTCCTTGAAAAGCCCTTTCCATTGATGTACAGTCAAACCTGGATAAGCGAGAGTTCAAGGGAGCACAATCTCATTCTCGCTTATAGAGGTTTCTCACTAATCCGAGTTTCTCGCTAATGAAGGTATATGGGTAGCGTTTCTCTCTTATAGGGGTACGCAGCAATAACAAGTCACAGCAAGTACGAATGTAGTAAATATGTAATATTATAAAATTATTAATACAAAAACAATATTAGGGAGTTCCACGAAAGTTAAGAATGAGTCATAAAATAGCAGATGTTAAATTTGTAAATAAAGCTCGGCTGTCGCTTAGAGAGGTATAGATAAGTAGCGTCTCACTTACGGAGGTCTATGAGGGAAAAACGACTCTCTCTTACAGAGGTTTCTGTTTCTCGCTAATAGAGGTTTTGGGAGCTTAAAATGACGGGTCCTGGCTATTACTCTCACTTATAGAGTTTTCTCACTTATCCAGGTTTGACTGTATATGTTATGGCTATTGGGCGCCAACAACATTCCGAAACGTTGGTGCTATTCAGGTCATTAACTCCGAACTGTCTAACAATTGGCAAAAGTCGTGTTTGTAGCAAAGATTCTACTTAAAAAGCTCTTTCCATGGGTGTATAACTTATCGCCATTGGGCAGCAAAAATTCCTTAACTCCTTAACTTCGGTGCTCAAGTTATCACCTATTTAGGTCACTAATAACTCGGAACTGACTAACAATTGGCAAAAGTCGTGTTTGAATTAAAGGTTCTACTCGAAAAGCTCTTTCCAATGGCAATATCTTATGTCTTTAGGGCTTCAGGACAGAAACCCATAGTATGGTGTCCATTCTCCTTTCAAAAGTCTAAAATTGTCTGTCGTTTCAGTAACGTGTTTTGAGTTTCATAAAAAAAAATTAAATAGGTAGAATGCGGTATATAATCTCTGTAATTTTCTACCACGTTTTTTTTCTACCAAAATCAAGGCATTGCTTAAAAACCGACACCCAAAGTAATCAATGAAATAACCACCTCTTTTAAGCACAAGATCACAGGGCATGACAAAATCTAAAATTAAAGCATAAAGCACACTTTTTTTAAGGTTAATCTAAAAAGCAATTGGCCAAAATGACTTTTTATGCATCTTCCGACCAATTTGTCATTTCGGTCATGCCTTGCGCAGACCACGAAGGTTGTGAGACAAAAAGTGTCACATATAATGATATGGGTACGTACTGGTATATATATGTAAGTATGGGCATAAGCGTGACTAAATACAATAAAACTATCTGGGTCATGTTTACGGCGTGGTTTCGTTGGGTATACACTTATACAGATGTTCAGGTGCTTTGGATATTGTAGTACCTAGGTAATTATGGGATTAGTTCCTTCAAAGGAACTGCTAAAGGCATTATCTAGTCTCAGTAGTTCCTTCAGCTTTTGCAAAGGAACTACTGATCAAAAAGTTCTCAGTAGTTCCTTCAAAGGAACTTCTAACGGAAATATTTAGTCTCAGTAGTTCCTGCAACTTTTTCAAAGGAACTACTGATCCAAAAATTCTCAGTAGTTCCTTCAAAGGAACTACGCGAAGGAACTAGTGAGCATAAACGTATTATTCAATAGAAAGAGAGAGACGAGCAGTGGTGGCTAAGTGGTAACGGCAAGGACTTTTACGAGTTGTAAGTCGTAGGTTCGAATCCAAACAGGCGTTTTACTTTGTGTAAATTATTTCATCACCACGGCTCTCAAAACGGTGAAGGAAAACATCGCGAGAAAACCGGCATGTCCTAGAACCAAACATTTGCAGACATGTGACATCTGCCAACCCGCACTGGGCCCGCGTGGTGGATTACGGCCCACTCCCCTCTCACTGAGAGGAGGCCGGTGTCTAGCAGTGGGAACATTATAGGCTGATTATTGATGTATTAAATAGATGATGGTTTCCAAAAAGGCAGGTTTTTATTCCGACCCTAGGGTATTAGTTAGCTAACAAATTCGATACTTTTTTTATTCTTTTTTCAATCTTTGTCATCTATATAATTTATGACAAAGATTGTTGGTTAAAACTGTATTTGGTAACTCTATATAAACAAACTAACTCCGCCCCGCGGTTACACTCGCATAAGTCTCGATCCCGTGGTAATATGTATGTTTGTATGTCCGCGATTTTCCCAAAAACTTATGATCGATTTTGATAATTCTTTCATTAATTTGATCGACATACTTTCAGGAAGGTTTTAGTATATAATACATTAGGTAATTATTCTTATGTACGAAGTTATATGCATAAATGTACTAAATCTCTAGCATTTCTATGCCAATTTTCATGATTCTTCTAGTCGGTGTCTTCAATTCTTCAACGGACTAGTGTTAATTTAATTTGTGTGGGGTAGGTACAACTAAAAAGTTAAAAATAAAAACTTATTTACGAAAAAAAACAACCGACTTAAAAAAAATACAAGAAAGTGAAAAATTACTTTAATTTCGGTAGTCGGTGTCAAAAACCGAAAATGCGGAACCAACGACACCGACTTCCGAAATTTTCACTTTCTAGTGTTTTTTTTTTGAAGTCGGTTGTCGTTCCTAAGCACCAGTTTGAAAGCGCAGGGAAAATTACTGTGTACGCAATTTCATACAATTATTCTAAGTATCGTTTGTCACGCGTCTATGGTTCTATCGGTAAAGGTGTCTAACTGTTTAGCATTATACCATTCTGCATTCATGCACAATTCTGCATGGACTATGTTATACGTAATTGTGTAGAGAGTGCACGTCTTTTGAACGTGGCCATAACAACAAACGGCTGCAGGATGAAATTGAATAGGTGCGCCAAATTAAAACATCAAGAAAATTTAGAAAACGGCCAAAACAACCCCCTCACAATAGGCATAACGGACAGTCCTCTGTGCAGGGCTTGCATGGATACGCGCGCCTCAAAGAGATGTCAGCATAAAGGAAGGGGCCTGTTAGGGCCGAAGCCTGCCGGGGTAGCGGGATTGTCCGAAAGGGTTACCGCTACCCCGGAACACAAAGGGCTAAGGAAAGAACACGGATGGGTTTTAGTCAGGAAGAGTCTGACACTCCCTTCCGCTCCACCCAGAGCGGGAGGGGTCATTTGATGATTTCCCATCCAAAAAAAAAGAAAGGGCTTGCATGGAGTCTGACGAAACCGTTGCGCATGTGCTCTTTGAGTGCACAGGCGTCACCCAGGTTAGGTCAGAAACCCTCGGGACGCCCAGATCGAACACAGATGTTCTCAACAGACCAGGAGACTTAGTCAGCCTCTGGAGGGAGGTGGGCTGGTTGGAATAACCACCGACGGCCGCCATGGCTCACGCACAATGGTCCATTTGAAGGACTAAGTGCGGAAACCAAACCCATAACATAGAACATTTAACATAGAACGGTCAAAATTAGGTAAGTAAATACCGCTAGTTCAACGTGTTGCCAATTTGCTTCATGTTCTGAACTCTGCTATGACTAGATTGCTTATGGGGCGCGCGCCAATATTGATACCATAATTTTCTTACTTGTATGATAATTTTTGTAATTAGTCTGTAAGTCTTCTTAAAATTAATAAATAATAAAATAGACGATTACAGCAGATCTGTATTGTCAACAATTGCAAACCATGATGGAAAAGCTAGCTATGAGACAACCGAGACTGGTCGATTGCTCTAGCTCACTGCGCTGCTTAAATTCAAAAGGGCCACAAGTCGAAAAAATTAGAAATCCTTCCAAACGCCACCCGTTGTTGTTATTTGCACTAATGCGGGTGTTGCGAGACGCGCGGGTGAAATCAGATTTTATTCTGTCATTGGGCCCGGCCCGCTCTTAAAGCAAATTTATATAAAAACTAGCTGCGCCCCGCGGTTTCACCCGCGTAAATGTCGATCCCGTGGGAATATCGGGATAAAAACTATCCTATGTCCTTTCCCGGGACTCAAACTATCTCTATACCAAATTTCATCGAAATCGGTCCAGCCGTTTTCATGTTATGTCGTGACAACGGAAAACGGGTTTCATTTTTATATATATAGATGTAGGCAGAATTGATACGATTTTTGCTTTAAAAAGGATTTGTAATTTTTTCGAATTATGGATTTAAGCAGCGTGCTGTTTTAGGACAACGCTAGAGCACATGCTGCACAACAGACTGTCGCTAAATTAGAGGAGCTACGATTTCAATGTCTCCGACACCTACCATACTCCCCGAACCTTGCTCCAACAGATAACCACGTTTTTGCGGAATTTGGACAATTTCTTGCCAGGAAGAAAATTAAATTCCCGAGAGGCAGTCAAAGCCGCTTTCAAAGATTTTATTGTTTCTCGCTCCGACATTTTTTTCAGCAAAAGAATCAATGAACTATTAAAGTGGCGAAAGTGTATAGACAACAATGGACATGATTTTTTTTTACCGTCTGCCTTTTCCATCTAAAACATCGATTTCATAATATCTGAGGACCTAACAAATAACCACTTTAGATGTATAAACGCGGAATTTCAACGCATATAGGATACCAGAAGGCCAATTCTCGTAATAACCGGTCAAGCGGCGCGCGTCGCCCATTGGCGACGAAACAATAGAAAATCAATTGTGTCTCATTAGCGGAGCTTGACAGATTAAAACGTTCAAAATCTAGTCGCAGTCTCATCTCGGCGACAAACAAATGTCAAAATCTTGTCAAAATGTAGGGAAATTACATGCATTTTTTGACAGATTGAGACTGAGAACAAACTGTGACCATTCTCAAAATTACGAGAATTGCCCCTCTGGTCTAATGAATGCAGTTTTCGCATGCATGAAGCAGAAACCTCATTTCTAAAAGATGGAGAACAGAGATAGGGTAAGACATATGACAATGGTGCAATTGTTAGTTTAATTCTGAGATTCTCCCTCACAGAAAATACATTTTCAATTTTCCTCACTCAGCGATCGACCACTGAACCTCACGTTCGACAGTCGAGTTTCTATTAGTTATTATGGTAGTAAAAACTACGTAAGATCTTATAACATCACAATAGCATATACATAAAGTTTCTTTTGCAACTCTTGCTGTCTTGCACACAACGTTACATAAGCTAAAGATTCTGCATTACAATGCACTCGAACGAAGATTTTAGGAGATAAAAAAATTGTATAAAATTTACATAAAAGAAGTTGGTAATAAGTGGAAATTCAAATTGAAAATGGATTTAATTGCTACACTTACCATTCTAAAGTACTCCTGAGATAGCGCATACCGTGTGAAGAAAGCAAAAAATACTAGACGCATTGCCGCGCCTTTGCCAGCGTCCATCTTAAAAAATATAACTCCTAACTGTCATCAATACAAACACTTATTTAACAAAACAACTGTTTTTAAACTTTTAATTAACTTGTAAACGTATTATGTGATTAACATTAGACATTTTCATGAATATTCATTTTATTTACAACGTTGAGATTAGTAATTTGATTTGTAAAAATATTTGGCGGTAATTTTTGACAGGTTATGTTTTTAAATTATTCTACTTATTAGGCAATGGTAAGCAAGCACACAGCCGAGGTTTTATTTGAATTATTTAAAGATTATAATTAAGTGTTTTGTATAGAAAACTGTCCTCTGGGCTTTCTTGTCGTCGACTGGAGTAATATTTCCGTTGCTTTTGTTTTCTGCATGCTTTGATGAGCACGGCGCGACTTGCGAGGGAGCGGCACGAGCCAAGATTCATTTATTTATCTTGAGATTGTTAGACTTTTATTATGAAGGCTTTAAATATGAAGCAGGTTGGAGATTTCAGTTAATACGCAACGCAAAGCCTGCAAATCTTTGACCACCCGCTTGCCGACCTCAAAATGACTGCAGAAATCTTAATTAGGTAGATAACTACTTATCTTAGGTACATGATCCTTTTTGAAAAGCAGCACCTTTTACTTCGTTGTTGAATATAATAGGTATATCCACCTGCTGATTATGTAATTCGTTCATCCCATGCTGCAGGTTTTAGGTGAAATGTTACGGTATGGAAAATAAACAAACTTTTTCTTAATTTATCTACCTAAAAAAGTCCATGATAAAAACAGAATTGGAAAAAATACTGCTCACTTTATTTAAAAAACTAGCAAAGAAACCATTTAAAAGAAAACATCTTTATTTATATTTTTAATGTCATCAAGAACATTTTTCGAGAATATTAAACCAGCTTTTTTAATAGTCGACCTTCTTGGTCTTCTGATTTTTCGTCTTTTTACTTCTAACTCGAAAGTTAATGCAAGGGATGGCCGGATGGGGTTGTATTCAAATTCAAATTTATTTGTACACATAGGTGTAGGTAATGTAGTGGTACATGATGGATAAAATAAAAATAATGTTGTACAAATGTAATAAATAATATTATTGTAGGGTTAGTTTCATTATAACGTATATTGCCTATACACAAGACGGCATTAAATTATAGAGCTCCTGAGAAGACTTCAGTCTGCGTAGTGCTATGACCCTACGCTTGAAAATTCCTAACCTATCCCACGACTTTTCTCTCCTTAATCTTACAGGTAAGCAAAGATATCTTCAGACAACCCATTAGATATATCCCAAGCTAGTTACCTCGTCTACGGCTGCGCATGCGACGCGCCATCGCGTGCGTTACTGCGACATACTTCACCAAGACTAATATTATGTTGTAGACAAGACATATTAGTATGTACCTGTATTGTACAGTTATATAGGGTTTTTCAACAAGAACTTTGTTTTCTAAAACAAAATAAAACAAAGAATTTAGATGAAGATGATTCAAATTTTTATTGTATTACGAAGAGAAAAGTTTGGCAAATATGAATGAAAAATGATATCTGGCAAATGTCCACCACGACCACGCTGACTGTCAATTCTTTCATCAGTTTTTAGTCACTTTTTGGCAAAATGGCGGGTCTATTTCGTTAATCACACCTCGGATTTTGAGTTTTAAGGCTGCAATCCATTCGATTGGCTCCGTATAGACTCTGTCCTAACATAACTAAGCAAGCAATTGCTTAACATAACATAATTCTTAATAGCAGTCTCAGAAAGACGATTATGTTGTCCGAAAATATCACGAATTTTAAATGTAACTTTAACCACCATTTTCATAGTGGATTTTAATTATTTAAATTCAATTTTCGAGCGAAATTTAATTCATTGTAACAATTGCCAAAGCATCTACTACGAATACGTCAAAAAACTAAATCTCAAAACTGTCATGTTGTTGGTGCTGCCCCAATTGAAAAACAAAGTTCTTGTTGAAAAACCCTTTATTATAATGTAAATAGTATATATTATATATTGCAGGTGGTACTGATATATCTGGCTTCGTAAAGTCTACTTTTGGTTTAAATAGTTTCATTTTTAATCCATCCAAAGGTTGTCTTTAAAAGATCGCTCTTAGCGATAAGACCGCCCATTGTGTCAGCCATTGTAAAGTTTCTATATTTATGTCTGTAATTTATATGGTGTACATAATAAAGAGTATTCTATTCTATTCTAGGTTTTAAAGTGGTCACGAGGGAGTGAATGGTGCACTTACTAGGTATCGATGCTTATACATTAGGGTGGTCCTTATTTTTCGACTTTTGAATGATCCTCGGGGCACTTTCTCATTTGATTATATACCTCTAAATATGAAATACGTTTTTTTTTTGTTTTTGTTAAGATTTAGAGGTCGCTTACCAGCTGTCAAAATTTTTACAAATAGCGTTGAAAGACAGCTTACATAAAGGTTTCAATAATTTTTGATTTAGGTGTCTATACATATATATTGGATGGTTATATTAAAAGTAATAAATAAATAAAAAAACTGGCATACCTATTCAATTAAAAAAACATGTCATCAGTAAAATTGAAAAACTGTTCAAAGAATGGCAGAATTAAAAAAAAATAAAGAAAACAAGACAAAACGTTCAGAAGCATTGAAGAATAACAATAACAATTATTTCGTAATATTTTGTAAGACCTGAGTATAAAAATAAAGAATTTTAACAAATTAATACAGATTTTGAGTTTTTATACTTTTTATTTAAAATTCAAACCTTGGTAGCGACCTCTAAATGTCATTTAAAAATTAAAATAAAATACTGAAATACTTTCATATGGTATATAACCAAATTACGTGGTGCCCCGCGAAATTAAAGAAAAAAATTTTTTTTCTTAGGAATAAGGTCCACCCTATTATACATATCTGCTTTTATGTAAGTTTAAAACGCTGGTGTTTCTGTTTGTATTGGGTAGGGACTTACTTACCCCTAGCGTAGATATTTTTCGTCGGTAATGAAAAATAATTAGTCGTTCCATACATTTTGACCGCGGTTTCATGCCTACAGTTTGCGCACTGGATAATTTTTTTTTCCTGTATTTGTAACGTAGGCAATCGTTTGGCTTGGTATAGACATGACATGTCACAAGGAGGGAGGAAACGTACCTATGTGAAAATAGTGAGGTCAAAATGAAAATCGAAGATGGCGGCAGCGTTTTTTTTTGACATTTCTAAGTTTTCACAACCGCCATCTTGGAATCTTGGAGTTTGATTCTGAGAACGTTGTTCCTGCCGGGACGTTTTTATGTCCTGTCTACAAAATAATCTTTGCTTATATTTATGTAGGTCCGTCACAAGATGGAGAGAGCTTAATGATTTGATATATCGCTAATAACAGTAAGAGAGGAGATGTTTGCTTAAATTATCTATCTGACACACGCGATGTTGCAAGATGATCTGCTGGCAATGACTTCTGTGTGGCTTGTTGTAACTTGGCTGACAAGACATGCAATTAAAAGTAATGACAATGAATAAGAATTGACATAATAATAAATTCCTGCAGAACGACAATGATGAACAAATAGCACAAACATCATTCACCACCGCTACACATACCTAGTCAAAACATTATATCACCACGCCATAGCTGGCAGATATATCATCAACTATCGCTTAGGTTAGTACTCTCAGGGTCCGTGTTACCATAAAAAACCGGCAGATCAGTGCCGAGATACAAAAATGTATTCCAACAAATAATAATAATAAAGCTTTTTATTCCGAAACTAGACATCAAAATTTATAATAATATTTAAAACAAAGAAATCACAAAATGTCTTGAATTTCGGTGTGCCTCATGGCATAGGCCTCCTCAATAGACATGTAAAAAATATCTATGGCCTCGTCTAATTCCATTGTCGTCTGTCGCGGGGTATCCTCGTCCAGTTTGGATCTGCTGTCAGGTTTATTCAATTCAAATGTTTTATTTCAGATAAATCCATATAGTGTTAGTATAACTTATAAGCCTAATGTTAGAAGGTATTACTTAATTTAACCGGTCAAGCGTCGCTGTTCGCCGATCGGCGACGAAACAATAGAAAATCAAAATATTGTGTATCATTAGCGGAGCTTGACAGATTAACACACCAGTTAATTTCCTCCTCCATCGGGAATTAACATAAACGCGTACCTAAGTAGGTACCTAGAAATGATTGCCTCATTGATATTATAGTGGTCGCAAGCGGTACTGCTGAGCATCAGAGGGGCAATTCTCGTAATTTTAAGAACGTTCATAGTGATCTCAGTCTCAATCTGTCAAAAATACCTACCTTTAATTTCCCTACATTTTTGACAAGTTTTTGACATTGATTATCGCTGAGATGAGAATGCGACTAGATTTTGAACGTTTTGGCGTTTAGCGGGGCAATTGCGTAGCACTTTATCAATCGGAATCGGTTTCATTTTGACAGTTCAACAACATTCATTGCGTTATTTACGTGTTGAGCAGACAAATTTTTCGAACTTATGAAGCAATGGATTAGCAATTGGCTTCGAAATGATTCTGATTTCGATTGATAGTGTGTTACGCAATTAGGGTGCTGGTCTAACAGAGACTTGGGAGTTTGTATGCAACCGAATTAAAAAGGACATTAGACATATTAGAATTCCTATCCCACACGTCGATAAGACCACATCAACAATACTTAGTCCTTCCAATAGTAACGCTTCCAGTGGCGTAGCTATCGGAGTGCTAGGCGCTCAGGAGGCCCCTCGGCCCCTGACCAGCAAACCTCGAACTGACCTAGTAAAAAAATTCTTCCACCTTCAGAACATAAATACAGGATGAAATTGAACACATGCGACAAATCGAAATGGGAGATTGTACTCATTATTATGAACAACTTTTACTATGGGACGAAACCTGAAATCGCGAAAAAAAAATCAGTTGTTCCCTACATTTTGATGAGTTATGCGGACATAAATGTAGGGAACAGCTGATTTTTTTTTCGCGATTTCAGGTTTCGTCCCATAGTAAAAGTTGTTCATAATAATGAGTACAATCTCCCATTTCGATTTGTCGCATGTGTTCAATTTCATCCTGTATAATAAATTCTTTCTGTTGTGTTGTGTAGTGTAAGTTCTTGTGTTTAGCCACTTTGATTCAACTAATCGGCTGTTATGCAACCGATTTATAAGTAGCTTACCTATTACCTGAAATATTAGTAACTAGCTTCTGCCCGCGACTTCGTTCGCGTGAAATTTCACCCTCCCTCCATTCACCCTCTTAGGGTTGGAATTTCGAAAAACACTTTCTTAGTGGATACGAGTACCTACTCTTCACAAAGAACACACCCTCCACGTAACCTACGACAAACTTATTATTTGCGGTTGGTACAGTAATCGGGTCTAGGGATCGAACCGCAAAATTAAGTTTGTTTTTTATTGTATATACTTTTCCGGGATAAAAAGTACCCAGTGTGGTGCCCAGGATATTAAAGAATAATTATAAGTACCAAGTTTCATCGTAATCGAACTGGTAGTTTTTGCGTGATGCCTGAACAAACAGACAGACAGACAACAATTTTTTTAATCACATTTTTGGGTTCGGTGTCGGTCTAGTAACACAGGGGGTGTTACTAGACCAACACCGAACCCAAAAATGTGCCATTTATTTTTTTGATATTTTCAATGTACAGAATTTTCACTTCTACAGATTTATTATAAGTATAGATATAGATGAACTGCATTCCATATCCTTGACATCTTCTACAAAATATTGTATAGTACTCCTACACCCTAAACCATTTACATAAGTAAGTATTTGTTTTACTTGATAAAATAAAACCTAACCAGTTTAGATAGAGCCTCAACTTTTTTTCGCACCGGGGCCCCTGGTCACGTAGATACGCCACTGAACGCTACCACAGTTCCACATCAAGATGTATATCTATATCGGGAGCTATGTCTCTGAGTGCCTTCAGCCTGGGCACGCGCTACCGTGGCTGATTTGGAAGTCTCTAAATAGACTTTGAACCCAAGTCAGTCGGAGCTAAGACAATCTTCACAGAAGGGGGTTCATGGAAGACTCAGATGTCAAGTGTGTAAGCGGTAGGTACCTCCCCACAGACAATGACCCACATTCCATCCTGCGTCGCATGTCGCCATGCACTTGAAGATCTTATAACTGCGTCAGTGAGCGGAGTTCAGGTAGCTGAATTTTGGAACAAACATGTTTGAACTTTTAGCCATCGATACGCTAGGAAGACTAACATTCACACTAATATTATAAAGGCGAAAGATTGTGAGTGTGTTTATATGTTTGTTACTTCTTCACGCTCAAACGGCTGGACCAATTTTGATAAAATTTTGTATGGAGGTAGCTGACACCCTGGATTAACATATAGGCTACTTTTTATCCCGATACTCAAACGGGATCGAGTCTTATGCGGGTGAAGCCGCGGGCGCAGCTAGTAGATGGGTAATTGAAGACCAATTCCCGTACTTAATTTAAAATGTTCAAAATCTAGTCGCAATCTCATCTCAGCGACAATCAATGTCAAAAATGTAGGGAAATTAGAGGTATTTTTGACAGATTGAAATTGAGATCAGACTGTGAACGTTCTTAAAATTACGAGAATTGCCCCTCAGATACTCTGTGCATTTTCTATCTGAAATATTTATAGGTAACTAGCTGCGCCCCGCGGTTTTACCCGCGTAAGTATAGATCCCGTGGGAATATCGGGATAAAAAGTAGCCTATATGTTTATTCAGGATGTCAGCTACCTCCATACAAAATTGTATCGAAATTGGTCCAGTCGTTTGAGCGTGAAGAAGTAACAAACATATAAACACACACTCACAAACTTTCGCCTTTATAATATTAGTGTGATTTCTGAGGTATTTTTGAATTCAAGATTAGGTTTAATCTACCTTAAACACCTTTTTCCTCAAAACCGACACCGCTAGTGCCCGACAAGTCTCGTCAAACGGTCAGCAAAACAAAAGAGTAGCGACACGACGCCGACGCCACGTCAACAATACAAGTCTGCAGACCGTGGCGTCGTGTCACGTTTCTAACTATTGTACTCATAGAAGTTTTATTAGAGCGAGAACTATTTAAAAGTTACTTAACATTATTTAGGTACGGCTGTATTTCTCGAAGGTGGGCAAAGATGTGTACCTATATCAGGTTGAAATTGAAAACATGCGACCAATCGAAATGAAAAAAAAAAAAAATGAAAAAGTGTTTATTCATAAATGTAGGGAACCCTACATTTATGTTCGCATAACTCGTCAAAATGTTATTTTTAGGTCTCGTGTAATGAGTGTGGAAAGACTTCAATCGTGCACGAATCCAGGCTCCAGGCTGCTCCACCCAGAGCGGGAGGGGTCATTTGATGATTGGGAAATCAATCCATAAAAAAAAAAAAAGGCTGCTACAAAGAAATTAAAAACCGGCCAAGTGCGTGTCGGACCACGCATAATGAAGGGTTCCGTAGTTGGAATGAATTTATCCCAAGAAAAAAATCACGTTTGCTGTATGGGAGTCCCCCTTAAATATTTATTTTATTCTGTTTTTAGTATTTGTTGTTATAGCGGCAACAGAAATACATCATCGGTGAAAATTTCAACTGTTTAGCTATCACGGTTCATGAGATACAGCCTGGTGACAGACAGACGGACAGTCGAGTCTTAGTAATAGGGTCCCGTTTTTACCCTTTGGGTACGGAAACCTAAAAATTGAAAAGCCTAATAACACTTAGACATAGGAATCGAATCCCGGACCCCACAGTCGCCTTTCGAAGGTGGCCAACGAGACTATTATTATGAAGGTGTAGGTAAGCGCTTGGGTAGTCTGCGGAATTCAAATTTTCTTACGTTTTTTCCAATTTGCAGATCAGTGTCAGGTTGTATGTTGAACAAAATATGATTCGTAAGCGTAACAGCAGTGGTGGCCCAGTGGTAATGGCCGCGACTTACGAGTTGTAGGTCGTAGGTTCGAACCCAGACAGGCGCTTTACTTTGTGTAAATTATTTCATCACCACTGCTCTCATAACGGTGAAGGAAAACATCGTGAGGAAACCGGCATGTCCTAGAACTAAAAATTCGAAGACATGTGACATCTACCAACCCGCACTGGGCCCGCGTGGTGGATTACGGCCCACTCCCTCTCACAGAGACGAGGCCTGTGTCCCAGCAGTGGGAACATTATAGGCTGATTACGTAAGCGTAACAAGTATTTATTTACAGAATTACCTATAATCATTACAGTCGTACAACCCTCGTTCATTCCTATTAATTGATATTTCATGAAATAGTCGTTCAATAGGATTATTGTATGGACTGTTTTTTTTTATTGTTTATTGATCAAAACAGTTTACAAATATTTGTTGAACACTTAAACATACCACACAAACCATCGCGGGATTAACAGCAGTATGGCAGACACGGCAACTCGGTGCCACTACATATTAATTAATGAGTAATTAGGTATAAGTAGGAACAGATTAAAATTATGATCGGTGATGATTTTAATTTATTATAATTCTGTAAAGTCATATTAGATAAGTTCGCGAATCATAATTTAATCAACATTCAACATGACGCAAACTGAAAAAATAACATTGGTTGTCTGTAAAGTCGGTTTACGGACGATAATTTTACGTGATAACGTCATAAGAAAACATCCGATCGTGCCTCTCTATCGCTTGTTCCGCGCTCTCGCTTGCACACTCGGCTTAGGCGGAACGTGACAATGAGTCATGCTTTTTCGTGCGTGCAGTCGGCGTTCATCGATTTATAAGACGTTATCACCTAAGACAATCCTCTCAAATTTATTTTTCAGGGTGAAATGAAAACCACCAAAATGAATAATAAAATATTGCTTTATTTACTTACATACATAAGAACTGTATACCTAGGAGTATAATAATAACTATTATATAATAATTAAAGTAATATTTACAGTAAGGGCGCGAACACATTAACTAACAATTATTTTTCTTAACGTTTTCATGAAAACTAAAAAATGCAGCAAGGTCTTGTAGTAACAATAAAATGCGCGAATTTTTAAATTGCTGAAGTTTTTTTAACAATAATATATCTACATGTAATATATACAGGGTGATTGGAAGATGGGTGCAAAGCTTTAAGGCGAAGATAGTAGAGACAATTTAGAACCATTCAAATCATGGTGGTTTTAGACGAAGTCTTACCAATTTTTTTTTTACCTAATTTTTATGTTTTTTTTTTTGTCTAATGACATAGAGGCCTAAAACATGTTTTGCTAGATTGTTTACACATTACTTTAGTAAAATAAAAATAAATTTATTTATCCTTCAATCACACTAATATTAAAAAGGCAAAAGTTTGTGTGTGTATGTGTGTTTATATGTTTGTTACTTCTTCACGCTCAAACGGCTGAACCAATTTTGATAAAATTTTGTATGAAGATAGCTGACAACCTGGATTAACATATAGGCTACTTTTTATCCCGAAATTCCCACGGGATCGACACTTATGCGGGTGAAACCACGGGGCGCAGCTAGTTTGGCCATAAGTAAGCAACTACTTAATGGGAATTAGTAAGACCACTAAAAAAAAAATTGGTAAGACTTCGTCTAAGAGAACCATGGCTTAACCTTTTAACCGCCGGACTTTATATCAGTTGTCGTGCCCCCAGCGCCAGACAAAAAAAAAAAACGAAAAATAAATACCGATGAAACGAGCTGTGATGATGTAATAATAATACAGATTAAACGAGCTGTGTTATTTGGTCGTATATATACGACTCTGGCGGAATGGACACGAAAATATTTGTCGGATTAATCCGACGTAAGCGGTTAAAAGGTTAAATGGTTCTAAATTGCCTATACTACCTTCACCTTAAAGCTTTGCACCCATCTTCGAACCACCCTGTATAATAATACAAACGTATTATTGTCCCACTGCTGGGCAAACGCCTCTTCTCATACACAGAAGACACAAGCATTGATCACAACGCTTGCTCAAGACGGGTTGACGATTTCAAACTTAAAAGTCACATTGGTACATTCAGCAACAAAAGTTGATTAACACTGTCATTTTTACATGTTATTAAATTGTCAACAATTTTTTTTTTTTCAATAAACTGCGTTTTTGCTTTTCACATAATAGCAAAGAGTCTATATTCTAAAAAAAATTCTTCTGCTACAATTTTGAACAAATATTTTGCTCGATAACTAAGATTAATAAAACTGAAGTGTTAATCGACTTTTGTTGCTGACCGTACACACGACGACATTTATCAAGTTATACATTTCCAGTTTTAGCTGAACTCGGATAGTATAGGCTTTTCGTACAAACGCCTGCTCATCAAGCTACTACAATCTGTCAAATTTCTTTAATAGATTTTCAACTTTACCGCTAAAGAATAAGGTTCAAAGTTGATTGGGAAAATTTGACAGTTTCGGGTAGCTTGATGTGCGTCAGTACAATGACAAGTCAGCTTTTATTGGAAATCTACAGGGTGAAATTGAATTCATGGGCATCCTTTTGACAGGCCTGATGGTCTAGTGGTTAGTGACCCTGACTGCTATGCCGGAGGTCGTGGGTTCGATTCCCACCCAGGACAAATGTTTGTGTGATGAGCACGATCATTTATTCTGTGTCTGGGTGTAATTTATCTATAATATGTATGTATTTAGAAATATATACTTAAGTATGTTTATCAGTTGTCTAGTACCCATAACACAAGCTCTGCTTAGCTTGGGACTAGATGGCGTTGTGTGATAGTTGTGGAATATTATATTATATTACATTTTTAACCGATCATTGTAATCATCATAATAAACAACTTTTACTATGGGACCAAACCTGAAATCGCGAAAAAAAAATCAGCTCTTCCGTATATTTTGACGAGTTATGTGAACATAAATGCAAGGAACAGCTGACTTTTTTCGCGATTTTAGGTTTAGTCCATTAGTAAAAGTTGTTCATAATGACGAGTACAATGACCCGTTAAAAGGATGCGCATGAGTTCAATTTCACTCTGTATAGCTTGATATATCGAGCCTTTTCAGGAAGAAGATCGTAACCGCCATTTTCATATTTTACAGGAGAAGGTTTTTTTTAAACATTTTCAAAATATTTATAGCATCAATATGAAATTTTTACTTAGTGTTTTAAGGGCACCTCCCTATTAATTCAAATGTTAAGATCTGGCGGTTAATATATATATATACTTATAATCAGTTGATCTGGCTGTAAATATGAAAACAGTTTTTTGGGATTTTTGGCGCTTACGATGTTCTTCCTGAAAAGGCTCGATATCATTGTGCGAACATGTCCAGATTTGAACCCACAACAGAAGGCAAATTCCCATAATTAAAAACGTTCAAAATCTAGTCCCAATCTCATCTCAGCGACAATCAATGTCAAAAACTTGTCAAAAATGTAGGGAAATTAGAGGTATTTTTGACAGATTGAGACCGAGATCAGACTGTGAACGTGCTTAAAATTACGAGAATTGCCCCATAGGTCATCGCGATAGTATATATTACCTATATAACAATATGTATAAACATTTATCTCCAAGCTTAGTTACATAGAATGAATAGAAATATTAAAAAAAAAAACATTTGATTTGAACAAATATTTAACAAAAGAAAGTTGTTGGTTGTAAAAAGTATCATTTTTTAATATTACTACGACGACATCTGAATGAAACATTGCGCTACTTTTAGATTTCGAGTCGGGTAAAAAACATATTCGATTTTCGTAAAATGTAGGCACTGTTAGCGCAGTGGCCCAATGGATCGACTTCTAAGCTATGGACCGCAGGTAAGAATCCGGATTTTAACTCGTGCGGGAAACTAGCAAAGCATCGTAAAGCTTTATAATGATAACTAGCTGCGCCCCGCGGTTTCACCCGCATAAGCCTCGATCCCATGGGAATATCGGGATAAAAGTATCCTATGTCCTTCCCCGGAATGCAATCTATCTCTCTGCCAAATTTCATCTAAAGCCGTTCAGCAGTTTAGGGGTGAAAAGGGAACATACAGACAGACAGATTTACTTTCGAATTTATAATATTAGTATGGAACTATGGATGATAACAACGATGAATAACCACCAAACACAAACCAATAAAACTAAAATTATTTAAGAAAAATGTATACTGCATGTCGATTATTATTTTCAATCATTTACCAAATAGTTTTCAAGACTTACCGCTGACAATATTTAAAAAAATACTTTTCAAACTATTATTAATTAAAAGATATTATACCGTTAAGGACTACTTAGAAGACAAGTCAATAGAATCCGTAATTTGTAAGTTAGACTAATTGACATTGCTTATTGTGAATACATTTGTACGCCATGTTAGGGCAGGATATGCTGAAACTAATTTACTGTAACACCTTATGTACCATGTTCTAGCAAATAAATACTTTGATTTGATTTGAAAACATGAAATTATAGAAAGATGTGCTTGATAAGATAAAGCTGCGGTTTAAAAGATGTAGTGACAAAAATTTAAAAGAGTATGCTTAGACGGTTTGTTCATGTTGAGAGGCAGTGGCGTAACTATAGGGTGGCATTGGGGAAAAATTCCACAGGCCCCCAGCTAGAGGGGGCCTCCGGCCCGAGAGGGCCATGAGCACAGTAGAATCCTGACATAAGGACAGAAGCAATCAGGTGTTAAAGTTTTTGCAGGGGAAAACATGAAATGTACGCGGAGGAAGTCACGAGAAAAGTGCTAATAAAAAAAAAACTAACGTTGGTTGAACTTCTTTACATTGAGGGGGGCCCCGTCCCTTGAATTTGCCACGGGCCCCAAACGTTTCTTCCTTTGGGCTTCCTTCTTTTGGGATCTAGTAATTTAAGTATTTGGTCCCATACTAAGTTGTATGACAATCCTAACTAATATTATAAATGCGAAAGTAACTCTGTCTGTCTTTTCTTCACGCCTAAACTACTGAACCGATTTGTGTGAAATTTGGTACAGACATAGTTTGAGTCCCGGGAAAGGACATAGGATAGTTTTTATCCCGATATTCACACGGGATCGAAACTTCTGCGGGTGAAACCGCGGGGCGCAGCTAGTAACAATATAAAACAGTAATAATAAACACTAAAGCAATTCTTATTTCTATTCATCCCATATTTAAAAACAAGCTTGAAGATAAAATTACATTATAACTTTACCAAAAACACTATCTACGTTTGATTCGTTTCAACGTCACTGTGTTCTAGACTCTGTTCGTTCTCAACAACATTTGTAGTGTAGCGCTTTCTTGAAGTATCAATATTATGTCTGCGCTTCATATGCTTCTTAAAATTTGACCCATTTGTGAAGTCCCGTTGGCAATAAACACATTTATAAGGCTTAGCACCTGTATGTTGTCTTACATGTAAGTTCAAACGGGTTTTAAACCTGAAAGTTTTGTTACAATACTCACATACGTAAGGCATTAAGTCCGTGTGCACTATAGAATGAGATTTTAAGTGTCTTTTAACTCGGAAACTTTTACCGCATTGCTCGCAAACAAATGGTTTGGCTCCGGAATGGAGGCTGAAGTGGGATTGAAGATTCCCTCGAGCCCTGAAGGCCATCGGACAGAACTCACATTTGAACGGTTTTGTGTCATCATGCGTCATCATGTGCGTACTCAAAGTACCTTTGGTAAAGAACATTTTACCGCACACATGACAAGAAAAGTCTCTACTACGCTCTGTGTGTATAAGTTTATGTTGCTGTAAGTTGCTACGTGATTTAAATTCCTTTTGGCAATGTTCACATTTAAGTTCAAATTCTATCGTTTCACATTTCATACGTTTTCTGTAGTTTTTTGTGTAAACTATGATATGGTCTTGCAGTTGTTCTTCATTTTCGAAAATAGAACCACAGTTTTGACACATTGTTCTGTATGCATTGATGTGGCAAGTGCTTATATGCTTTTTCAAAACCGATGCCATTGTAAAACGCTTGTTGCAAAACTCGCAGCAGTATCTTAGCCATTTCTTGTGTGAACGTACATGGTTGACAAATGATTTGTAACTATTCAGAACTTTACCGCAGTCAGAGCACTTGAAAATGCAGCACCTGGTGTGTATTTGTAAGGCGTGTAAGCGTAGAGACATGACATTCTTGCATTGAGCGTCGCAGTCCGCACAGCGGCACATATATTCGTCCCAAGTCAATTTTTCTGACCCTTTTTCATTAATCTCAGCATCTAAATCAGAATTGTACTTTAATTTCTTTTTCTTTTTGAGTTTTTTCTTCTTTACAGCCATGTACAGGGGTGCATCACTGTCGGTGGTGTTAAAACCATCGGAATTTTGAAGGATTTCATCTACACTCATCCGCTCAATCTTCACAGCAGCCGCCGCCAAGTCTATCAAAGAGTTAGGGTCTACAGTCACTATTTGCAGTTCCTCATTAATGATTTCCGGTTTTACGTCTCGTTTAGTGTCTTCAAACTCTTCCCAATCGACATTTACTGGTATTCCATCATTACTTGGGTCTATTTTGAAATCAGAACGCGAATTCTCTTTGTCATCTTTTTTCAAGAATATCTCGTTCAATTTTGTCTGTGCAGCTCTCACATTGTGTAAAAAGGACCATGTACGTTCTAGTAAGTCGAAACATGAAAAGCAAATGCTTTTTGGAAGGGCTTCTGAGGTATTTATATCGATATTTATCCATAACAATTTCGTAGCTATTTTGGAGTTGATTCCTACATCTTCGTCTGGCGATATTAGTGTTTCTTTTGTCGTTGGTTCGGCGCACAGGCGACAATAGGCTTCGTCTTCGTCACACATTGTTAATTATCAACTGAATTTACGTAACATTTGATTAGAAATTGTTTATTTTTCGGAAAATTGTGAATGCTACTATCAATATCAATGATAAACAACCATTTTGACAATAGACGCGCCGGTATTGCCATTTCTATAAAATAAATATCTACTCTACTATTTATAAATATAAAAATATATAACTAATAAACTAATTCAATGACTAAATAACAGCAACTCGCGTGACGTTTTCTTTTCTTATATTTTTTTTTGCAACAAATTGAAACAGCATTGGGGTTGGGGATAAAAACTGCCATTTGTTCACTGCAGATGTCGCTCTCACTTGTTCAAGAAATGAAATGAATTTGACAGCTAGCAGAAGAGGTGAGGTCCGCCTAGTACGAGCATCAAAAATATTTATTCCAATTACCTGTTTTATACGTACTCGACGTATGAAGTTTTTGTACTACATACATCTATGATTTTAGTCCAAGATCAACTGTCAAGAAGTATTCTTTCATTTAAAAAAAAAAAGATATTCATAAATTAGGTTTCTTTTTGCATAATAATATTATATGAATAGGTATATTGGAATCCCTCTCACAAAGAGGAGGCCTGTGTCCCAGCAGTGGGAACATTATAGGCTGATTATGTTATGTTTTATATTGGAATAGTATAGGCGGATACTCGTTACTCTATAGCCGTACGCGTACGCTGTGAACGTACCTGCATGCTTCATAATTTCTCTTCGTCAAATACTTCAATATGGACAAATATTTGCCTACTATTAAAATAGGTACGTAAAATGGGACCAAATTTTAATGCGGCAATGACACTGAATAATTACCTAATTAGCATACTAAAACTTATCCATTGTAAACTAAACGCTAATATTTTTTATTTCGTGACAGAATAATGAGATCACAGAACATATGTATATACCCTAAAGGGAATGAGAAATGAGATGGTTCAATTCATATTCATAATTAATTTATTTGCATTCCATAATGTTGTAAAGATGTTACAATTTTTTTTTGTACAGACGCCAGCACATCAACCTACTACAATCTGTCAAATTTCTTTAATAGATTTTCAACTTTATCACTAAAGCATAAGGTTCAAAGTTGATTGGGAAAATCTGACAGTTTCGGGTAGGTTGATGTGCTGGCGTCTGTACTTACATTTAATTTTGTGCTAAGAATTACTTTTCCGAAACTTATTAAGTAGGTATCTACAATTATCTATAACGAATTTATTTATATATTTACATAATTTAAAAAGCTAACAATCTTAAAATAATAACATGTACAAGTATATAAAAAGGGTGGGAAAATAATCAAAGGCATCAAAAAATCCGTCCGCATCACTGTCAACAGGAAACGTGCCCAAAAGGCTGGCAGCATTGCCACGTTGTATGGCAATGCTGACTCTTTGGC
Source organism: Amphipoea lucens (assembly GCA_947508005.1). Classification (NCBI taxonomy): domain Eukaryota; kingdom Metazoa; phylum Arthropoda; class Insecta; order Lepidoptera; family Noctuidae; genus Amphipoea; species Amphipoea lucens. Next base: position 11,572,158 of record OX382382.1, read on the forward strand.
CAAAAAATAGGCCAGCCCTCTGGTCACGTGAAGAGACGACCAACCGCTATCCAATTATCTATTAATTTATTGTGATTGTAAAGAAATAAAAACAATTGTTGAATAATTTTAGAATTTTGCTTATTTACCCTACACAGGGGCCTTGTAAAACCTTATGTGCCCAGGGCCTCCAATGGCCTCCATTACGTTAAAGACGGCCTTGGCCGCTGATACTATTAATTAGTCATAACGAACAGCATTTAAGGCGCCTTCCAATTACTTTACAAAGTAATAAAATATTGCTTGTTAGTGAGACTCCAATTAGATTCAGTTCAGCGAGGGAATTACTTGTGCACAGACATGTGGGACAGACTGTCTATTTTCTTATTTATTCTTCATTATGTTGGTTTTGCAAATTGCGCTTATACACCGGTAAGCACGTTCACTCCATTTATTTTTAGTAACAGTTCTCCAGACGGAATTTCGGCTTTGGCGGCCACTCTCAGCGAAGACAAGCCATCGAAGCAGTAGCTTTGGTTTATATGAAACTAGCTTCTGCCTTCGTCCGCATGAAATTTCACCCTCCCCCAATTCACCCTCTTAGGGGTGGAATTTCGAAAAACCCTTTCTTAGTGGATACCTACTCTTCACTAAGAACACACCCTCCAAATTTCATGTCTCTAGGACCAGCGGTTTAGGCTGTGCCTTGATATATCAGTCAGTCAGTCAGTCAGGACTTTGAATTTTATATGTATAGATACAAGTATTACCACACCCCGGACACTCCATACAACGCTCGCAAAATAATTACCTACTACTACTACATTAAAAAATGACGTTTGTATACGTATGAATGTGTGCGTGAGGTACTTGTGTTTGCGAGCGCTCTTGTTAAAGAACTGCGACGAATACGCCGAAGTGCGGGGTGAGGTGCGGTAACTGATGTTAGTGCGGGGAAGGGAGTGTCCTTTCTGTACGTAGTACTTTAAGTATTCTGTGGTATTACTATAACTTGCATACAAAATATGCAGGTAAAACAACCTAAGTGATTAACAGAACAACCCTGTTCACAATAGATGGGTGACGTGGTGCAGTCAGGCAGCGTACTGCTGCCGGCGTCCAGGCGCGGCCGCTACCTCGCGAACATCGCCAGGAGACAGGCAGTCGTAAGTATTCGGTGCCCGATGGTATTTCCATGGATCAATTTCCAAAAACCTTTCTTAGTGCTCACCCTCGTTATAAAAGGAACTCTTGTGCTTCATACTTCTAGACACGTCGGTTTAGGCTTTGCATTATCTGTCAATGATTGAGTTCCAGATTTTTCTTACGTTGAAGATAAGATTATGTCACGACTTACTTTTTTTTTTTGGTGCGCGGTGGAAATCCTCATGGACTTCCTCCATCGTAGGGATGACAGAGGGGTATGCCGGACTCCTACCGGCTAAAACCACAGCGGTGTTCCACAATCCACCTCTGCCTATGGCCGGGGGTGCGGGATTCGCGTAAGCAAGCAACCCGCTGTTCCTCAGCGGGCCCTACCTCCCCGTGATGTCATGACCTACCCGGGAGGATGTGTTTAATGGATGCTCAATGCGTCCAATTTAATGGATGCCTATACGTCTAATTTTATGGATGCCCAATTTATTATTATTATTATTAGCCTGTAACGTCCCACTGCAGGGCAAAGGCCTCCCTACTCTCTTTCCACCTCTCTCTGTTCAAAGCTGCTAAGGACCAGTTCTTGTTGAAGGAGTCCAGCTCATCCCGCCATCTCCGTCTGGGCCTGCCACGATGTCGGATACCCAATGCGTCCAATTTAATGGATGCCTATGCGGCCAATAGAATAGATGCCCATGTGTCCATTTTAATGAATGCCCATGCGTCCAATTTAATGGTTGCCCATGGGTCCAATTTAATGGATGGGTATAAGTCAGGCTAGGCAACCACCACTGCTCGCAACAAAAATCACATAAATCCAATTAAATCAATGTTGTTGCTAAATACCTTCTGTTTGAATGTACAGACGCCAGCACATCAACCTACACCTAACTGTCACATTTTCCCAATCAACTTTGAACCTTATGTTTTAGTGATAAAGTTGAAAATCTATTAAAGAAATTTGACAGATTGTAGTAGATTGATGTGCTGGCGTCTGTACGTAAGTATAAACTTATGTTTTAAATAAATGAACAAATATATTTTTGTTTAATTAAATATTAATCAATGAACATCTTTATTAATATCTGAGTTAACAATATACGAGACGTCGGTTTCACATTCAAATGACATAATAGTTGTAACTTAGGGTCAGTTCACACCGCGACGCGACGCGACGCGCAGTTTTCAAGATAGCAATACAATTATAGACCTTACCTTCTACACAAAAAGGTACACAATTCTGTGTGTCTACTACACACGACGATGACGACACTGATGTGTACCTTTTTGTGTAGTAGATAAGGTCTATAATTGTATTGCTATCTTGAAAACTGCGCGCCGCGTCGCGTCGCGGTGTGAACTGACCCTTAGTGACCTGTGCGACCATAACTTATTTATCCATTAGCATACCTATTCATAACAGCTTACTCCACTTAATTATCGCGATTTAAATCAAACAGTGCCTAGGTATTTGTTTTATTCTACATTGCACACATTACCACGCATTTTATTATGTGTTATTGGGGGGCTTGTGGCTAAGTAATAACAGCCGCACGGTTCGATCGATCAGGTTAAGCTACGCTTGCCGCGGTTGGTCCGTGGATGGGTTAACATCTTTACATACCAAGACCCTCCGTGCCCGTTGGTCCCGGCTGTCATTCGTGGATCTTTGACAGTCGTTACGGGTCGTCAGAAGCCCGAAAGACCGACAACCAGTCTTACCAAGGGGTATCGTATTACCCAATAACTGGGTTGTGGAGGTCAGATAGGCAGTCGCTCTATGTAAAATACTGGTATTCAGCTGCATCCGGTCGGACTGCAACTGGATGCCAACCTCAATATAGTTGGGAAAAGGCTAGGCAGATGATGACCACGCATTTTATTATTATGCTTTCATAGTGTCTACTTACTAACAATTTGATTGATTAGTATGTTGTAGGACTTACTAGACTCTAACTTGTAGAACATACTCATGGACTTATAATTATAAGTCCATGAACATATTAGACTGTATAACTTGTAGGACTTACTAGACTCCGTAACTTGCAGGACTTACTAGACTCCATAATTTGTACTTACTAGGCTCCCTAACTTGTTGCACTTACTAGGCTCCCTAAGAGCTGGTTCACATTAAGTCGGAACGACAGTTTTACCGGCCCGACAAACGTGTCGGATCCATATTGGCGTATGTATGTCAATAGCGCCGTTCACATTAGGGCAACCCGACCAAACTGTCGGAGCCGACACTTTTACCGTACGTCCAGCCACGATTTCTGTCGGATCGGACATAATATTGGCGTACTAGCAAGTATGGCGCTGTTCACATTTGTCGGCGCGAAGCGGCGGCGACACCCGCCTGCCAAATTACCCCGCTCTCGGCACTCGCGCAAGCAGTTTCGTCGACGTGTATGCAGAGAAGACACGTTTCAATATGGAGGGCGAAATTAATGAAACGTCGTCGTCGTCCATCCTATACGAAAGCCAACTCACAACTGTTTTGTGACGACCCAGGCCGGGCAGTAAAACGACCGTACCGACAGTTATATTCACATTAGGTCGGGTCGGCGGCGTCTAGGTGAACAGCAACACCCGGCAGTCGGTGAACGGCAAACTGTCGGTCCGACCTAATGTGAACCAGCTCTAACTTGTAGAACTTATTAGACTCCATAATTTGTAGGACATACTAGGCTCCTTAATCCGTAGGACTTACTAGACTCCATAACTTATAGGACTAACCCACAGATTACTAATATGTAGGACTAACCCTCGCAACAAATATTAGTAATCTTTGGACTAACCGCCCGGCCACGACTTTTAGCTTAGCAGCGAGCGGCGCGGTTTCTTTTGTCTAGCGTTGACGCTGCGAGCGTTTCGTCGTGGCATGGTTTTAAATACATTTTGGTATAAGTGTTTGTTTTTAGCGCTCGCCACCCTGCGGTAAGCTGCCGCTGATAGCGGCAAGGTCGTGGCTAGGCCGTTATGGTATGTACAGACGCCAGCACATCAACCTACTACAATCTGTCTCTTTAATAGATTTCCAAGTTTATCACTAAAGCATATGGTTCAAAGTTGATTGGGAAAATGTGACAGTTTGGTGTAGGTTGATGTGCTGGCGTCTGTACAAATCTAACTTATATTTTTTAATGATTTTAATGACTATAGTTCTGTAAATACATATCTATTATAGTCGCGAATCATAATATTATGATAAAGATGCAACCTGACACTGACTTGCAAATTGCAAAAAACGTAAGAAAATTTGAATTTCGCGGTCTACCACTGTGCATGTTCACTAGTTTAATCCTAACGTATTATAGTATAAAACAAAGTCACCAAAATATCTGTACGCTCATAACTTTCAAATGACTGCACCATTAAAAAAAAAAAGAAGTATCCAATTTGAAATTGGATAATTCTTTTTTTTTTTTTTTGGTATGTTCGGTATTGCCAGGACAAAGTTTGTCTGGATTCGAAAAAAAAATTGCACCCGTGCGAAGCTGGGGCGGGCGGCGGGCCGCTAGTTATTAGTTATGTGGTAAATAGTGTACCTAACTTTCTATAATACGTGTGTGGCAATTACAATATTATTTACTGCAACTTGGAGTTTCACTTCCGCTCTCCGATCACAACTTGACCTCCAATACGCGTAAGAGACAAGTAGAATACCTTTCACCTACTCGTAGGTATGTCTCCAAATAAGTAAAGAGAAAATATTTGATTTTTTATACCTATGTTTCCCGCTAAAACAGCTGAACGGATTCGAATGTAATTTGCAAATGTAAATGCCTCAGGCATTAAGTCCGCCTTTGTACAGTATTTTTTTTTACTTGTGCATAAAGTTTAAAAAAAAAAATTGGCACATGGATAGACCATGACCTGGATTAGGACAGGATTGTAGAGGCGTGAGGAACAGGGTGTTATGTTCACTCATTCTCCATAGAAAAGGGGGGATGGCGTTCTTGGATCGCGACGAGGATACGGAACGAAGGAATGGTACGGACAAAAGCACATGCCTGGACGCAGCTTTTACGTATACTGAGTATTGTGTTAACAAAGCTTTGCATAACATTTCAGGACGGCACGGGTTTCAATTTCAACAAAGACGCTGATCGGGTAAGCATCCAACTATCATTTTTTTAAAAACTGGCCAAGTGCGAGCCGGACTCGCACACAAAGGGTTCTGTAGTCTGTACCACCGTAGAGTATTTAACACTACATCTTAAAAAAAACACTGGAGGCCTTAACCCTTTCGCGAGCATTGGCAGAATAATTGCCAAACCACTTTTTAACAGTTGCGCCAAAATGTATGAAGTATATTGATATTGTGCAAATAGAGGTCAGTGGCAACTGTAGACAGCTAACGCCATCTCTTAGAATATTGTTACAACAATTTGAATTCCGCCAAATAAAAAGTCACAAACGGGCATTGGCAAAGATATTGCCGTAGCCCAAAAAAAAAGGGGGGGGGGGTAAGCAAGGGGGGGGGGGGAATCTATTAGTATTGTTTTACAAATGTTATTTCACAATGTTTAGCATAAATAAAACCAAAATCGGAGGTGCAAATAGTATTGCTCGCGAAAGGGTTAATTTATTAAGAGGATAGCCCGCTCAAGCAGCCTCCTCGGTTGCCCTGCAATGCCATTCAACAACAATACATTGTCGCAGTTGAACGCCGAATCGAAGAAGAAGGTGGACGTGTTGTCGGAGGAGCTGCTGCCATACATCATCGCGGAGCAGGAGCGGCGCACCACGCTGTACAAGCGCGTCATGACGGCCATACAGAACGGCGAGAAGGGCGTCACCATCGCCGAGATACGCAACAAGCCGCCCGCCATCATACGGAGGGGTAAATTAAAATAAAAAGTCATTTATTCAAAGAAGTGTGTAATTTTTGTAATATTTTCATGCATAATTTTTAACATGAATGATGTAACCAAGACTTTGTAACCATATTATTTTGATCTAAAAGAGTGTCCATGGAGTTTCTTGCCCGTTCTTCTCCATAGGTACCTACTCTTTGGAATGGGCAACTAGCTTCATCTTTCTGACTGACCGACCCCTTGACAATTCAAAAGTGCCTGTAATTGGTTTAATTGAAGTAAATGCTTTGAGTTTGAGTTTGAAGGTTGAGAATCAGCACTTTTCGAACGTCAAAATGACATAAGACAGTCCCCCGGCACGCGCGCCCTTCACCACTTCCTAGTGCTTTAGCTGGGGAGAAGAAGTGGCGCAACAAACTCTTCAGCAGCACAGCTGTCTGTTCAGCATAGCTATTCACAAACACTCGATACGCTTTCGTACCGAATCGAACATCAATCATTGTTATCGCAGGAGTCCTCTATACGCTGTTCACAAGACCAAAACCCGAAAATCTTGATAGTTTAAATTAAACAGACGACCGCTATTCTTCCGACAGCTGTTTATTGTCGGGAGCAAGGCAAATCAGGTTATCGAAACATGTAATTTTCGATACGATTGCCTGTCGGATGGTTGTGAATAGCTATGCTGATAGATAAACTTGCTTCTATAATTATAATAGTAGGTAGGTAAGCATGCAAAGTAATGAATATTACAAGACAGAACATTAAATTAAATTATTTGCCATATGACCTGCACTCTAATCGCGTAACACACTATCAATCGGAATCTGAATAATTTTGAAGCAAATTGATAATCCATTGCTTCATAAGTTCGAAAAATTTGTCTGCTCAACACTTAAATAAACCAATGAATGTTGTTGAACTGTCAAAATGAAACCGATTCCGATTGATAATGTGTTACGCAATTGCACCGCAGCTAGCCAAGCCAATATACCAATAAATACTATAATAAAAACTAAACTCAAACTAAAAATATGAATGTAAACAAAATTTTATCATCATCTGCCTAGCCTTTTCTGTCGTTTGATTCGCCTTCTGATTAAAATAATGTTAATCCCTCAAGCGTCAAGTGTACACCAAGTGTACATAAGACAAAGTGCTCGAAACGTCAACAGTACACCAAGTGTACCTACACAACAGTGTCATTGTTCTATTGTCACTGTTAAAACAATGACTTTACTGCGCCCATTCAACTACTCCGATGCGTGGGGTGTTCCGACAGGTAGGCGCGCAAACTTGTGAGAGGTTAAAACGTGTCCGTTCGCTGTCGCAGGTCTGATGTACCGCTGTCCCACCAACCGCGCGCCGCGGGAGCCTGACGGCTCTGGCGGCATCATGTGCGATGACGACGTGGACCCCACGCCCATCATGTTCGAGTCCTGCCTCTCCGCAGAGGATAGGGAGCTCTATGTGGCAGACAATAAGTACTTCTTTTGCAACCGTAAGTTTATATTTAGCCGTCTTTTGTAATTTTTTGGAACGAAGTTAACTTTACGCAGCTTGCAGTAGGAGTTGACTGGTAGAAATCGTCATGTAAAAAAAAAAGCGTTAAGGTACAATCCGAGATGGGCTGCAGACTGCAGCCGCAGGCGACACTGCGGTTGACCGTAGTGCTGCCTGCGGTTGCGGTTGCTTCTATTCCAAGCGCGGCGGCATGTCGCGGCTCCACAATGCATAGAACCATGCCTCAGTCACACCAGTACCTTCGTGCGAGACAGAATGTCGGACAACGCTACCGATAGTCGACATTTTTGTACGTGTGAACTCTCTGTGGTTCGAGACACCACTGGCGCTGCAGGCCGCAGAGTTGCCGCGCTCGGAATCAATTTCATAGAAATTCATAGAAACCAGTGGTGGCGCTTGCAGTTTGCGGTCTGCAGCCCATCTTGCTTTACGCTCATCCATGCGACTTTCTGTCTCCCTCTGTCTCTTTCTATTAAATATTTCGATCTGGCTCTCATTCGCCAAGTGTTCAAAAGTGAAAGCAACTTCGTTCTAATTGGGTGTCCCACGACACCTCCAGTATTTTTGCTTGCTACCTTAGTCTTTCTGCTTGGAAGTCAACTTAGAACTAAATCCAATTACAACAAGCGTTGCCACAACGACCCGAGGTCATGCACTGTTCGCATCCAGCGGATTCCCGTAACTAAATCGACAGTCCACACTGTTGGGGCCAACCCACGACGCACCATGCGGTGTCCATTGCTGTAACTTGAATTAAACGATGTTTAGGGCACAAGGTGGAAGGTCCCGACCTACCTCGGAATGGCACCAGCGTGATTGGCTGCGCGCCTTGCGAGCGCACCCCGCTGAACTACACCAGCCAGAAGTGCGCGCTCGAGGACACGGACGACGTGGTGGTGCACTACCGGTACTATCCCGACAAAGTGAGTACCTATCATTGTGTAAAGGTTCATCATAAACCTATTTTAAGCATACATATATCTGGTCAGCGGGATTGTCCGAAAGGGCTACCGCTGCCCCGGAACATAAAGGGCTAAGGAAGGAACACGGGTGGGTTTTAGTCAGTTAGACACTCCCTTCCGCTCCACCCAGAGCGGGAGGAGTCATTTGATGATTTCCCATCCAAAAAAAAATGCATACATATATCTTGCGATGTGTATTTGTGACAGCAGTTTTTCTCCAGCTTCGACAGTCTCTTGCGAAAAGGGATCGAAACCATAGAGGTCATCATATGCTTTTAGGAGCTAACCAGATTCTCAGGATATGCTAATGGTGCCGTGGTGAAAGGATTAGCGAATCGAGAGAGGTCGATTGCCCAGGGGGTGCCGGACGTAACAAAAGGTTGGAGTACGTCACTCAGGGAGGCTCCTTTCACGCACCCTGTTACAACAACGACAGGCAAATATTTGCGTTTCGGTTTCGTTGGTGCTTTTTACATCTGAATACCCTTGGGTAACTTAGCTGATGCAAGCTGTCACTAGTGTCAATACCAAGCATCAGGTTGGATGACAGCTCATTTCACCTAAGTTTTCAAGTATACCATAACGTTCCCTTTCCCCGCAGTCGTACAAGTTTGTGTCGGACTTGGACCCGGACCGCGAGGTGTGCGAGCACTGGAACCCCTGCCAGGTGGGCTACATCTTCGGCCTGGCTGGACCCGAACAGGCCACGCCGGCCACCGAACTGTGGAGTAAGTCTGTCTCATACCTAGCAGTAGAGGTCTTCGTGAAGGATCATCATCGGTCTACCCTTTTCCCAACTATGTTGGGGTCGGCTTCTAGACTGCTGAATGCAGCTGAATACTAGAATTCGACATGGAGCGACTGCCTATCTGACCTCCACAACCCAGTTACTGGGTAACGCGATACCTTTTGACAAGACTAGTCGTCTGAATTTCGGGGTTTTGACTACCCAGAACGACTGTCAAAGACCTGTGAATGACAGCCGGTACTATGGCTTAACGTGCTTTCCGAGGCACGGTCTCGGTTTGTATTGGATGGATTCCGTTTAAAGGGTATGGGTGAACTGTCTCCGGGATGGCATCGCATCTGCAATGCCTGATTGTTGCAGATGTGAGATATTCCTTGATAGGCGACCACTTACAATCAGGGCCCTTGGCTTGAACAAACCCCTGTAGATTTTATTTGGCTGTCAAGTATTCTCATTTTAATGGTTTTTCATATTATTATTTCAGGTGATTACAGTAAGTCGTTGAAAATCATTTTCTTTGTATTTCCCCTAAAATAAAGTCACTAGTAGAACCATTGTAGCGGTATCTACAGCGCCACATGCGAACAACGCGTCATACTGACGTCACGCAAATCCTGCATCTCGCAAGCAGAGTTTACCGCGCATCTAGCATAGATACAACAGCCCGACATGAATCATCGGGCAGTTGCCCGCCAGACACAACACCCGTCTGGTCGGAGGATCCTCCCTTTTCTATAGAGTATGAGTGAACTTTACACCCTGTTCCTCATATCTCTATACCATCCCTTTCGTTGTAACGAAATACAGCATTCTAAAAAAAAATCAGAGGCACTCCGGGAGTGCCGACAGAGGTGAAAACAAAACACAAACAGAATACTTTGCCATCACTCACTGACATATCGGATATACATTAAAACCGAATACATCCCGAGGACAGCCGAACACATCCGAAGCGGTGTCGTTACGGTAACAGTGGCGCGAATTCAATGGTTTTATCCCATCTCAAAAATTGCCCAACGCGCCTAAAGAAGTTTTCACTTAAAAACAAAATTGAAATTATAACAAGGAACGAAAATAACCGATATTTTCTATTTTCAGATGAAGGCAGGTATCCTATTCAATATTTCAGCCTGTAAATGTCTAGAATTGAAATTAATCTGCTGCAACTTTTCATTTGGGTGACCCACATTCCACTACATAAAGTAAGTAATGTTCATGAACGGGCGCCGTCGGTTGAGACTGGTCATCTCTTAACTGCCAAGGCTTATTTTTAATCTTATTTCTTGTATTGTTTCTTCATTTATGTGTTTTTTTACATTGTTCTCACATATAGAAGCAACAAGAATAATGTATCAAGGATTTTGTAATATAATATCTTGATTTAAAAAGAGTGTCCATGGAGTTTCTTGCCCGTTCTTCTCCATAGAGATCTACGCTTTGGAATGGGCAACTAGCTTCAACTTTCTGACTAACTGACCGACTACTTAATTTTGACAATTCAAAAGTGCCTGTAATGGTTTAATTGAAATAAATGCTTTGAGTTTGAGTTTGAGTTCATTATATGTAAGAAGAGACGGGAGTTCCATAGAAGAAGATGAAAAACGTCGCTTGTATGAAACTTGTACTAAAACTGAATACCAACATAACAAAAATGACACAGACTATGCACAGACTGCAGATGTTAAAGCGAGACAGCGATAGCCGCCATTATGTTTAGTACACGTTTCATAGTTTTCTTTTTTTATTAGACAGTTGCGTCTGACTGTTCCACTACTGCAACACGGCCGTTGAATCATGATCGGTCCGAACTTTGCGCAGAAGGCTGCGCAATAACATTTTTTAGGAACCAAATGGTTACATGAGGCGAGAGTTAGTGAGAGAACATGCGCGGAAGTTCGAAGAGCCTATGTTCAGACCGGTCATGGTGATACATTGGCCGAATTTAATCTTCTAGACGAAGTAAATAATGATGATACTATAACATGTTTCAACATCCACGCGGACGGGATAAGGGACACAGAGCTGGGGCCGTATTACGAAGTATTAATGCCATCATGATTCCAGTGCGAAAAAAGGATGGTGCTATCGGTCATGTATAGCTCCGTCTCTCTCTTACACTGGAATCATGATGGCATAAAAAACAACCGACTTCAAAAAAATACGGAACCCTAAAAACAACCGACTTCAAAAAAAAAACACTATAAAGTGATAAATAACTTTAATTTCGGAAGTCGGTGTCGTTGGTTCCGCATTTTAGTTTTTCGACATCGACTTCCAAAATTAAAGTTATTTATCACTTTGTAGTGTTCTTTTTTGAAGTCGGTTGTTTTTTTTTTGTAAAAAAGTTTTTATTTTTCACTTTTTAGTTGTACCTACCCTACACAAATTCAATTAACACTAGTGCATTGAAGAATTGAAGACACCGACTTGAAGAATCATCAAAATTCGCATAGAAATGCCGGAGATGCAGTACATTTATGCATATAACGTCGTACATAAGAGTAATTTCCTAATGTGTTATCTACTAAAACCTTCCTGAAAGTATGTAGATCACATTAATGAAAGAATTATCAAAATCGGTTCATTAGTTTTTGAGAAAATCGCGGACATACAAACATACATACGGGTCGAATACAAAACCTCCTTTTTTGAAGTCGGTTAAAAACTGTCATAATACGGCACCTGCTCTATCACAGCTGTTCGATTCCCGGGTCGGGCAAAAGTGTAATTGGATTTTTCCTTTGGAAACTTAGTAACAGCCCGGAATTTGGAAGTTGGTGGTGAGATACCCCATGCCTCGATGCGCACGTTAAGCCGTTGGTCCTGCGCCTGATCTCTCTCCAGTCGTGTCGGATTCAAAGTTAAAGTCAAAGTCAAGTCAAAGTCAAAGCATTTATTTCAAATAGGCACATAAAAGGCACTTTTGAACATCAAAATTTACATTAAAATAGAATTGATTCTAGTCGCCCCTTCCAAAAGGTAGTTTTCGTATGGAGAAGAATGGGCAAGAAACTCCACCGTTACTCTTTTAAAAATGTTTTACAATATTTGGCATAGGTAGGTACATTCATTATATAATAATATGTGAGGACGATGCACCTAAAATAAAATTACTATACCTACCACAATAGGTAAAAGAATTAAAAACGAAACCATGACATATAAATTAATTATCTGATAGATACATGGTGCTCACATATTTACAAACATGGTAAAAGTAAACGTTTTTAAATAATAAAAAAAATAAAATAACAAGTCAGTCAGGATGTGAGTAAAGAAAGTAAATCAAAGTATAAAAAGAATAAAATTTTACAATTAAATTAGCAACCAGTTTGATTTTGTCTAGACTCTAGATCGTCCTATGGAGCAGGACCAGCATGTTTCCAAGCGTTCTTATCTTGGATATAATCTTCTAGTTTTTAACCGACTTCTAAAAAGGAGGAGGTTCTCAATTCGGATGTTTGTATTTTTTTTTTATGTTTGTTCGCGCATAGCTCTGTCGCTTGCCAACCGATTTGAAAAATTCTTTTTTTGTTAGAAAGGATATACTTCCCAAATGGTCCCATGAAAATTTTATTGAAATCGGAAAAGCGGTTTTTGAAAAATCAACAAAAATCTAAAAATGTATCTACATTGTCTACATTAACGGTTTTTTCGTTTACATTTTTGTGGGGTAGGTACAACTAAAAAGTGGAAAATAAAAACTTTTTTACAAAAAAAAACAACCGACTTCAAAAAAAAAACTACAAAGTGATAAATAACTTTAATTTCGGAAGTCGGTGTCAAAAAACGAAAATGCGGAACCAACGACACCGACTTCCGAAATTAAAGTTATTTATCACTTTGTAGTGTTTTTTTTTTTGAAGTCGGTTGTTTTTTTTTGTAAAAAAGTTTTTTTTAGTATGCTTGTTTACAAAGTGTACGCTTAATGTGAGTTTTACCATCCCGTCCCATCGGACTATGAGAGTGAGGGAAGAGGGGTAGCACCTGTGTCTCCGCACACACTTGTGCAATATACTCGTAATAATATTATGTCCCGCGCCGAAGACTGGTCTCCGATGAGAATGGTCGCCATGGCCGAAATTCGGTCTAAAGGACTTTATTTTAAATAATGTTTTAAAATTCATTTGTTTTGTTTTTCAGACAACGATCATGGTAAAATAAATAAATACCTTACGTTTTGGTTTTAATATTTTCTTGTTGTCAATAATAATTTTGTTTTTTTTTTTTTTTCTGACAGAAATTTCTAGTAAGTACCTACCTAGTTTGTTTTTTCGAGTTCAAAAAAAAACTTTTCTAAACATTATTACCATAATAATAATACCGTACTGTGGTTTTGTCGTTTTAGGGGAAGGTAAGATAAATAATAACGGGTATAAAAATACTCTTAACGTAGCTGAGAATTACTTGTTCTTCCAGAAGATATGATATTTTTTTGTACTGGACCATACTTGGAAACCTTCTGGTTACGGAGATATTGAAGGTCAAAGTCCAGACTTTTTTTTACGAAAACAAATTGTTAAGAGCCTATACTACCTCAGCTAAAATTCACTCTTTATCTCGCTCATACGATACTGCTCGCTGACTGAGTGAGAGCGAGACAGAGTGCGGTGCTGGGCGGCAGGCAGCACCAATAGTTTAGGTATTTGCTTTTTACAGTGAAAATAGTGGTAATTATAAAAAAGTAAATAACATAAGACCTGCTTTAAAGTAAGTTCAGTTAGTATGCAAAGTTTCGTGATCTAATTTGAAGTATTTTTTTAATACCAGCGGTTTATTGTTCGGGTTAGAGGTAACTTTGGATTTATTTTTTATCTAGAAAATGTTATGGAATCGTGTTTTCGTCTAACATAAGACTTAGCATTAATCCTCAACTTTACCATATATAATATTTATTTCAAAATTAATGGTGCAGTATTTTCGACATAACGGAGGATCACGCTAAGCCATTTGAGGTAGTATAGGCTCTTAAATACTCCCACGATCCCACTGTTGCACATGCACCCATAAGCACGATATTTGAAAGAAAGAAAGAAATAGTATTTATTGCGACTCGTACAGGAAGATCACAAACTAAACTAAACACAGTAAAAAATAAAAAACAAGTTACCTATACAAAGTGTAAAAAAATTAACCTTAAAAACTTTAAGAGGTGCTTTAGACCATCGAACTGAACAACTTTCACTATGGGACCAACTCCGAAATCACGAAAAAAAAATCAGCTGTTTCATACAAAAGTTCAATACCTACTCGGCCAAAATGTATGAAACAGCTCATTTTTTTTTCGTGATTTCAGAGTTGGTCCCATAGTGAAAGTTGTTCAGTTCGATGGTCTAAAGCACCTCTTAAAGTTTTTAAGGTTAATTTTTTTACACCTTATATAAAAAAGCAACAAAAAGTAAAATGAAACAGAAGCTCCTATACGAGGCCAAAAGGCTCCTATCTCAGCATATTTGCGTGCGTTACAATGCGCACTACCTCAAACAGTGTTTCACAACAAAAAAAAAGTCGTTTCCCGGCAGCTTTAAATTGCACAAAGTTACGTGTGCAGAATGCGTAGATGACTACTTCGTGATGGGTCGTATTCCACCCTGTGGTACTTTTATATAATTTTTTTTCCTGCTCAATACCTGAGGGGCAATTCTCGTAATTTTAAGAACGTTCACAGTCTGATCTCAGTGTCAATCTGTCAACTGTCCCAAACCTTTAATTTCCCTAGAATTTTGACAAGTTTTTGACATATGTTTGTCGCCGAGATGAGACTGCGACTAGATTTTAAACGTTTTAAATTACGAGATATGGCCTTATGTTGCTTTATAAGTACCTAGTTAATGTAGGTAGTGTCGGTAACTTTTTAAATAAGTAAATCATTGATTATTTTAACATTTACAGAGATCGTACCCCGTAAGTATTTTTATAAAATAAATAAAACAAAGTCTTTTGTTTTTTTTTTAAATCATCGGCAACCTTTATTGATTATTATTGTTATATATTAGCTATTCCCGGTAAGTACATTGAATTATATTATACAAAACAAAAATAAGTATAGGCAAAAAAAGAGATAAATATGCAGAATCGTCGGATATAGTTAAAGTTTAGTAAGAAACCGATGAATGTTCTCGAATAAAATTTAATTTTATTAATAGGAAACAAACAACTCATTTATCAAACTAAATTTCAGGAGCGAAACTCCGTAGACGAGATGGGTATCGATATAAAAATAAATACGATTTCTGTAGGGTCACCGATCGCAGTTGGTGTACCTATACAAACTTCACAGACATAACGGGTTTCGTTTGCAAGGCCAGCATAGCCAGAGATCACACAAAACGGGAGGTTTGGATGAAAAAAGAGGAAGTCTTTGCCCAGCAGTGGGACACAAAACAGGATTTAAAAAAAGACGTAGGAAAATAATGTTCAAACAAACTTTATGTTTCAGAGGACGATAAAAATGAGACGGTATTCTTGGGGCAGAACTACGTGACGAGCAGGCGACGAGTACGGATACCCACGGGTTACAAGTACCACGGGATCGGCAAGTACCTGCCCAACGGACTGCGGGTGAGCGAGACTATACTAAGATCACAGATATAGATATACCTAGATAACGCAAGTATCACGAACTGTATGAAAACTAAGCGTGCCACTTTTTGACTACTACTACTATGACGTCAGAAGCTCGCGCTCTCGCTCACGCTCACCCAGCCAGCAGTACGCAGGACTGAGCGCGAAAGTGGCGGCTTATGATTTTCGATCGTAAACTGGTGCGATTTATGGCACGCGAAGTAGGTGCTCTTGCGTTATCTAGGTGTATCTATATCTGTGACTAAGATCCTTCTCTCGAAGCGGCGCCAACTGCATTCGAAAGAAAAAATGAGAAGCTGCTTACAATTTTGATAAATACATACTAATATTAAACGTTTATTTCGACCAACAAACAATATACTAGTCACAATTAAAAACACTTCATATAAGTATGTAATATTAAAATATTACAAACGTCGGTTACTCAGTACGTGAATCGTATAGCAATGGTTAAGATACAGACAATCGAGCCTCTGAAATTATATTAGTTATTTGTTTCTGGAAATTGATTAAAAAAATACTTTTACAGTACCCGGCGATAAATATTGCACATCGACCTTTGGCAAACAATCGGCTAATTTCGGCTTCGTAGTGCGTTATCTCTGTCGCACACTACTTATGTGACGTTATCTGACGTTTTGTCAGCCGTTGTTCAAGTGCGATAGAGTGCGGTCGCGTCCAGTTCAAAATATATATCTAGAGTTGTTAACACCCCCAAATTTAAATAATTTAAAGTTGTACTATGGCATCTTTAGGAAAAATAGGGGAACCTTTTTATTTTACTCCAACCTAAAGCAATCATTTATAGAAAAAATGGTGTATTTTATACAAAGCATAAAAAGAATTATCAAAAGAAGCAAATCATAATTGTTTTAACAGCTCCTAATAGATACCGGACTGTTTGTATTTCGTGCGACAGAGATAACGCTCTACGAAGCCGAAATTAGCCGATTGTCTCTTTCCAAAGATCGATGTGCAATATTTATCGCCGGGTACTGTACGTTGAATATAAATTATGTTTTAAAACTAGATACCTCAGTTAGGTATTTCCTGTCAGACAATTCTGAGAAGAAAGAACGAAATAAACTCAGAGGTCACAGTCTTAAAGTCCAGACATAATCTTGGTCAGGTCATGACATCTGCATGGTCCTCGCAACCATGCAGATGAAAGTCTCCTCGCCAGCCATACCGCAATGTTTAAGGAGTACCTAATGACTTCAACTGCGTCCGGACTCCTGCCCTTTTTACCGATTTCAAAAAAAATCTTAAAAAGAAATATATAAAAAAAAAAATTATTAATAAATAAATATAAAAAAAAATATATATATATAACGGAGAAGGCATGTGTGTCTCGTTATTATCAGCCATATTTCAACTACTGTGGGCGAACTTTGGGTATTATGTTGGTTATTGTGCAATAGAAAAACGGTTGCAGTTCAAATCAGATTATAATTTTACGAACAATTTAATCACACTAGCAAATCACACACTATAGGTACACGATACAATACAACCAGATACGGAACGCGGGACAGTTTCTAAGCGCATGTTGTTCGTTTGATGTCCGATGTCCAAGAGCGGCGCTCCACCACGTTGCACGCTCTCTTGTACTCCCCACGAACTCAGGCTAGACTCTGTCAAGCGCCGCCAGATGGCGCTGGCGTTCCGAATAGTCAAATTAATGACCGGTTGCGACATATATATTTAAACTGTATTATATTCACATATGACAATCTGTTAGGGGTTCCAAACAAATATACACAATTTTTAAAACACCTTGTTACTCCAATGTCTATTGCCAGAGCAATGGAGAGGGCTATGCTTGGAGTTTCCGTACGTGATCGAAACAAAATTGAAGAGGTCCGTGGGAGAACCAAGGTAACAGATATAGCCCGAAGAATTGCCAAACTCAAGTGGCAGTGGGCACCCACATTGCTTGCAAAACAGATAGCCGATGGGGCCGAAAGGTTCTGGAGTGGCGACTGCGCACTAGGAGACGTAGCGTTGAAAAGCATCCCACAAGGTGGACCGATGACTTTATGAAGGCTGAAGGAATCCGCTTGGTGCGAAAAGCACAGAACCGATTGAAGTGGCGATGCTTGGGGGAGGCCTATGTCCAGCAGTGGACGTCTTTCGGCTGAAATGATGATGAGTCTGGTACTCCGGCGTCCTGTGAGAAGCCGTGTACTATCGCGGACACTCCCGCCTGACTACCACTAAGTTCATTTTTGCTTGCACTAATAAAATAGAAGCGCTCTCTAGTAAGCGCGCCAAGGTCAAATAGTTCGTCCGTAAAATTCACAAAAGGAGGACACGTGATGCGTCACTAAGCTGCGCAGTGCAGGTTGCAACTAATTGCGTTATCGCTTTCCTAATAGGGGAGTCGTGTCTTGGCGCCGCCGCAGGATTTAGGGGAATTTTTTTTTAAGTGATCAGGCGGAAATGGCCGTGATGGTACATTTACACTTAACATGTGACGTTTCATTTATGTTTCAGACTCGGGTCAGTCGACGGAAGGGTGTAAGTGTTTCATTACCTACCTATAAATTACTGACCGTCATATGTTTATCTATACAGGGTGGTAGGGACATCGACGTGCATCCTGACCATGGAGTCAGTACACGATTCCAGACCTCCTAGCACCTCCTTCTGCGAAGCAGTCATGCTAGCGAAGGAGGTGGCGGGATGGCTGAGGGAGAGAGCCTCACGTCCCAACCGCCGCGGGAGACGCTCCGGGCGTCAGGAGCCGCGTGACGACTCCCGGCCACCGTAGGCGCGGGCCTGTAGACGGAGAGAGGGTTGGACCTCATCTGGCAGCACGGAATCGCATTTGTTCCGCCTGTGCTACCACGTGCTGCAGTATGCTGCCGCATGCGAACGCGCACTGTCGCATTCCGCAGACAAAAAAGGCGATCGCACGCGTCAGCATGCTGTAGCATGGGTGGCATACTGCCGCGTTCTTTCATGATCAGTTTAGTTTCAAGCGCGAGATGGATAGGACCACGGAAGAGAGAGCAGTGATTCTAGCGTGTATTTTGCAAGAAATGCAAAATCAAAATAATAAAAAGAAACGCATTCGCAAAATAAAACGGAGATACTGGGTTCATCCTTTGCCGCGTGCGCCATTGTACGATAGAGTGAGACAGCATGCGATAGCAAGTGATCGGCGGTGAAAGGATGCATTAGCATGCTATCGCGCGCTTCAGCGTTCCGGAGTCTCCCTGCCGACCATTGCATTTTGTCCGTGATGCCGATCGCCTCGAGGATTCCGCCGCGTGCTATCGCATTATGCTTTCTGTCTCGGTCTAGCAAATGGCAGTTCTAAGCGACAGAAAGAGAAAAGGCGACGGAAAAAGGCGATACCGTGCTGCCAGATGAGGTCCAACCCTAATGGGTAGCTCACCGTCCGATCAGGACCAGGCCCGTGCCGGACGGCGCGTACGTGTTCCACGCGCGCCTCAAAGAGATGTCAGCAAAAAAGAAGGAGCCTGCCAGGGCCGAAGCCTGCCGGGGGTGCGGGATTGTCCGAAAGAGTTACCGCTACCCCGGAACATAAAGGGCTAAGGAAGGAACACGGATGGGTTTTAGTCAGTAAGAGTCTGACACTCCCTTCCACTTCACCCAGGGTGGGAGGCGTCATTTGATGATTTCCCATCCATAAAAAAAGACCCCCTAGCAATTTATATAGGGTGACGCAATGAGCGGTCCGATTGTGTCACCCTATGTAAAATATCTAAGTACATTTATATCTGTAATTTCTATGGTGTACCTACATAATAAAGAGTATTCTATTCTATTCTGTTATTCTCCGTCTGCCGGGCTCTTCTCTGTTTGAGTCAAGTTATAAACACATCCTAAACGATTTATCAAAATTCCGCCCCTGTGGGGGTGAAAAGCGGGGATACAGTTTATTTGAAAAATCTGTGATTCCTTTGATCTGTAAACTGAAAAATTGGCCCTATTTATTTATTTTACCATTTATGTAGGTACACACATATATAAACAGGCAAGAAAAACAGAACAGAAAAATAGGTACAAAGGTTTATCTAAATAAATGATAAAGATCATAAACATACATTTTCGAAATTTTTAGAGGAAAGTACGAAATACACGCGGACGAAGTCGCGGGCAAAGTGCTAGTATACAGGGTGTTACAGAAAGGGTATATCAATACAAACGGGTTGAAGAGTGTATCTGGTCTAGAATATCTGTACAAAATTTCAGCTCAAAAGCAGTAACTTTGAAAATGCTTAATATTTTTTTATTTCGATAGTTTATTAAATTGAAATCATAAAAAACGTGTCATCGCACTACGAGGGTCATTATCCATTATCTGTAGTGTGTCTGTGCGTCTAGTACACGCACATCACGCCGCCGCGCGCCAGTGCAGCGCCGTGATGTCGAAATAAAAAAATATTAAGCATTTTCAAAGTTAATGCTTTTGAGCTGAAATTTTGTACAGAGATTCTAGACCAGATACACTCTTCAACCCGTTTGTATTGATATACCCTTTCCGTAACACCCTGTATAAGTTGTAAAAAATTAACCTTAAAAACTTTGAGAGGTGCTTTAGACCATCGAACTGAACAACTTTCACTATGGGACCAACTCTGAAATCACGAAAAAAAATGAGCTGTTTCATACATTTTGGTCGAGTAGGTATTGAACTTTTGTATTAAACAGCAGATTTTTTTTTCGTGATTTCGGAGTTGGTCCCATAGTGAAAGTTGTTCAGTTCGATGGTCTAAAGCACCTGTCAAAGTTTTTAAGGTTAATTTTTTTACACCTTATATAAATAAAGATTTATGTCTCCGTCGCCTGTCTGTGGGACTTCTTTCGTAGGACGGACTCTACATAATGTTTCGCAGGAAAATGACTCGTTTGGCATAGTTGTAATTATTAACTATCATGCTTTATATTTTATGTTACAGACTTTGGAGGTTAGTTTTTTTAAGAGCTGTCAAATTATAAAATACGCTGTAACTCACTAGCAATTGCAATGGCTTTCATTTTGACAGTTCAACGACATTAACTGCGTTATTAACATTGTTGAGCACACAAATTTTTCAAACATAATTATGAAGCAGTGGATTAGCTATTATCCTTCAAACTGATTCAGATTGTGTTGTGATAGAAAATTTGTTACGCAGTTTCGGTGGTTTTCGACAGTTTTGATTTACCAAGAAGAGGGAGATACATATTTGGTGAACAAAGAATCACCAAATATAATAAACTAGCTGACCCGGCGAACCTCGTACCGCCTCAGAATTAAATAATGTGACAAAGTTCAATAGACACGTGGCGCCATCTATTATCTATAGTTGTTTTTCTCGGGAACAGCACTTTTTTTTCGGGATGAAAGGTGCCCTATGTCCGTTTGTGTACACCTGAGAACGTAGATGCAAAATTTTCAGGATGATCGGTTCAGTGGTTTAGGCATGAAAAGGTAACAAACAAACTTACTTTCGCATTTATAGATAAATATTAGTTAGGATTGAATGTGCTCATTTCAGGACTTCGAAAATATAGAGGTGAAAAGCGTTATAGAAGACGACTATGTTACAATCACTATGTTCTTCCGCCCGATGCGGGAAGAGGACGCCACGACGTACTACGTGCGGTTTGAAGAGATCGGGAATAAGGGAAAATTCGTCCACATACCTCTGATCACCCTCAGTAAGTAGTAAATAAAGAAAGAAAATACTTACACTTGTGGTAAACATGACGCAAAAAAGAACACAAACACAAAAAAAGAACAAGTTGGGGGAAAACATGCGTCACATGATCACATCCACGCAAGACGGTCATTGCACAGCATTGCGACCGGTGTAACCCTATGCCTACTGCCAAACTTAAGTGGCAGTGGGCAGGGCACATTGCTCGCAAAGGTTCTGGAGTGGCGACCGCGTACCGGAAGACGTAGCGTTGTAAGGCCTCCCAAAAAGTGGACCGACGACCTTTTGAAGGCCGCAGGAATTCGTTGGATGCGAGAAGCACAAAACCGGTCGAAGTGGAGGTGCTTGGGGTGGCCTATGTCCACCAGTGGACGTCTTTTGGCTGAAATGATGATCCCCCTATGCCTACTGCCAAATTTAAGTGGCAGTGGGCAGGGCACATTGCTCGCAGAAAAGATGGCCGATGGGGCCGAAAGGTTCTGGAGTGGCGACCGCGTACCGAAAGACGTAGTGTTGTAAGGCCTCCCAAAAGGTGGACCGACGACCTTTTGAAGGCCGCAGGAATTCGTTGGATGCGAGAAGCACAAAACCGGTCGAAGTGGAGGTGTTTGAGGGAGGCCTATGTCCAGCAGTGGACGTCTTTTGGCTGAAATGATGATGAACCCTATGCGAGACAGAACCCCAGCGCTGGTTTTCAGCGACAGCTGGCGTTGACGCGATGCGACGCGGTGCAGCATACAATATTTATAATTTTACAGAATAGTCCGATTTGTTACTCGACTTTTTCTTCTTATATTTTTTGCAAAGCATGTCTATAGATTTTAAACCCGGTGCTTTTGGTAAACACCCGATAAACACCCAATTTTATTTATTTACTTATTTATTTATTTAAGGACAACCAACAAAGCATACACCAAAAAGACATGTTGAAATTTCCATAATAATTAACATTCTATAGTGTAGCCTTAATTAAAGGCTGCCACGGCGGTGTTTATAAGCATCTATAAGCATGTCACCTCTTCAAGTGTCCATCGCTACTTTAGTTTGTCTATTTATATTGGTATGGTTTCGTCAAATTGCAAAAAAGAACCCTTATAATTTTATCATGTCCGTCTGTTCGTCGGTCCGGACGTTATACAGCCATTTTACTTGGAGACTATCTGCACCATATCATATCGATGAAAATTGGAAAGAACAAGTATTCTCTGCACCGTTAAACAATGGCATAGCGAAATTACGAAAAAAACAATTAGGGGGATCTATCGAGAGAGCGACCCCTAGTTGTTTTTTTTTTTCGAGGAATGAAATCGAGGGATGAAAAAAAAAATTAATGCACATAAGCGTGTGAGGTATCGTTGGATCCCATAATTAAAAAGATGATGTTTCTAGGTAAATTTTTATTTTTTACTAGCTGTGTCCCCCGGTTTCACCCGCGTAAATGTCGATCCCGTGGGAATATCGGGATTAAAAGTAGCCTATATGTTAATCCAGGGTGTCAGCTACCTCCATACAAAATTTCATCAAAATTGGTTCAGCTGTTTGAGCGTGAAGAAGTAACAAACATATAAATACACACACACACACACTCCCTCACACTCACAAACTTTCGCCTTTATAATATTAGTGTGAAGTGTGATTATTTCGCATCGTTTCTTGATATTCACGAACGTTCCAGGCACGGGACAGACACGGATCACACCGCAGGTGCAGTTGTGGCTGCCGCCACAGAAGCTCAACTCCACCAGCATTAACTACACGTGCGACTGCTGCGCACTGCGTGGCATCATGCTGCAGGCCGCTGGCGGCTCCATGCGCCTCTTCGAACCGGAGAAGTACCACCTGCGCAAGTTTATCGACGAGTATGTTATACCCGCATTAGCGCTTTGCACGAGTACGTTGTACTGCACTAGCGCTTTGCACGAGTACGTTGTACTGCACTAGCGCTTTGCACGAGTACGTTGTACTGCACTAGCGCTTTGTACGAGTACGTTGTACTGCACTAGCGCTTTGCACGAGTACGTTGTACTGCACTAGCGCTTTGCACGAGTACGTTATACTGCACTAGCGCTTTGTACGAGTACGTTGTACTGCACTAGCGCTTTGCACGAGTACGTTATACTGCACTAGCGCTTTGCACGAGTACGTTGTACTGCACTAGCGCTTTGCACGAGTACGTTATACTGCACTAGCGCTTTGTACGAGTACGTTGTACTGCACTAGTGCTTTACACGAGTACCACTGACCTCTATAATACAAGTAATAGAGATCAGTGACAAGTACGTTGTATCAACACTTGCGCTTTGCACGAGTATGTTATACCCACACTAGCGCTTTGCACGAGTACTTTGTACCAACACTAGCGCTTTGCATGAGTACGTTTTACCCACACTAGCGCTTTGCACGAGTATTCTCGCATCCGGGACTATAAAACGAATATAACACTTAATGGTTTTTTTCTTTTACAGTCAAGGGGTACAGTTGAGTATTGCACATTACAATTTTTTTTTAAAAGTTCGTTATCAATGTCCAACCATAAAAATAGACAGGATAAGGTGATCGTGTCTATAATTTGTACGTCGGAGTTTTACATTACAAAACTACAAGATTATTTTTGGCGCGTGGCTAAAATCAAAATCAAAATCAAAAGTCATTTATTCAAACTAGGCTGAGAATCAGCACTTTTCGAACGTCAAAATTACAAAAGACAGTCCCCCAAAACGCCCGCCCTTCGCCACTTCCTAGTGCTTTCGCTGGGGAGAAGAAGTGGCGGAACAAACTCCCCAGCAGCACAGCTGTCTGTTCAGTTAGAAAAGAATTAATTTTATACAATACTATGTATGCAAAGTAATTAACATTACAGGACACAGAACCTTAAATTAAATTATTTGCCATAGGTTAACTAGCCACGCCAATATACCAACAAATACAATAAACACTATACGTACTCAAGCAAAAAAAAAATTAAAAATATAACCAAAAAAAACTTACTGACCAAATAAAAGCCTCCAGGTATAAAGGGCGTGACAGCTCACATATATATGCAATGCTGGGTTCTGTTTACATAGCTGTCACTTGAAGTCACAAATGATGAACTAGGACCATCGAAGTAAAATAAATAAACAAGTTATTACTACTAATAACAACAATAAAACCATGGTCAGCAAGACGACCAGTCACCACAAGCAGCACCCGTTCACGAGCATAACGCAAAGATCAGCCATTACCCCCCTCGCCATATTTGAGGGAAGGAGGCAACCCGACCCCCGACGCTACCGCAAGCAATGACATCTAAGGGAGCATGACGAACTTGCTGCCGGTTGCTCAAGCAAGAATATTAATATGATCATTCGTAGAGGTCGCTAGCTAACCACATATTGCAATCAACTCATTAAAAGACATTGAAATGAGTAGATTATGTCAATAATAAATTACAATAAAATTAAACCGAATTGACTAAAACTCTCAACTAAAAAAAAAACAAAAAAAAAATAAAAATAAAATAAAAACAATTATATAAACTCATATAACCTGTCAGTAAGCTAATTCTGGAGAAAGAACATAATAATTGTCTTGAGTTAATCAGGGCGACCAACTATTCTTATCGTTTAAGTAGTCGTTGATGGAATAGTATGCTTTTGAACAAAGGTTGGATTTTACTTGAGCTTTAAATCTATTAAAAGGCAAATCTAGCAAGGAAGAAGGTAGCTTGTTATAAAAGGCTATACCAAGCCCAACAAATGAGTTATGAACCTTATGAAGCCGGTGAAAGGGAGCACGTAGTTTGTCCTTATTTCTAGTGTTAACATTGTGAGTATCACTGTTTTTAGTGTACAAGTGTATATTTTGCCTAACATATAAGATGTTGGCAAAGATGAACTGTGATGCAACCGTGAGAATACCAATATCTTTAAAAAAATCTCTTAGAGAAAATCTGGCGCCTAGCTGGTAAATCGCTCGAACAGCTCGTTTTTGCAGGACAAATATATTTTGTATATCAGCGGCTTTGCCCCACAGCAGAATACCGTAGGACATAACGCTGTGAAAATAACTAAAATAGACTAAACGAGCTGTATCAACGTCAGTGTATTGTCTTACTTTCCTGACGGCATAGGCAGCCGAACTGAGCCTTCCTGCTAGGCTTGATATATGTGGTCCCCACTGAAGTTTGGCATCTACTGTTATTCCCAGAAAAACTGCCGAGCCCACTGTTTCAAGCACCACTTTATCTAAGACGATGTTGGGTCCTAGATTTCTAACATTTGGTAAGGCAAACTTTACACATTTCGTTTTCTTGGCATTGAGAACTAGGTTATTTGACGTAAACCAATCCGTAACTATTGATAGTGCACTGTTTACGTCGTCAAAATCTTGTCTATTCCTGTCAACTTTAAAAATAAGAGATGTATCGTCTGCAAACAGTACAACGTCACAGATGCCCTTTAAATGGAATGGTAAATCATTGATATATACTAAGAACAAGAATGGACCCAGTATTGAGCCTTGTGGTACACCTAACTGAACTGGTAGCCCGGAAGATTTTACACCATTAACATCTACACATTGGAACCTATTATGTAAATAAGAATTTATCACGTTGAGAGCTTCGTTTTGGACACCGTAATGACGTAGTTTACGTAAAAGCGTGTCATGGTGCACGCAATCAAAGGCTTTGGAGAGATCACAGAAAACTCCAATAGCATTTTGAGATTTCTCCCATGCATTAAATATGTGTTTCAGCAAAGCAACACCCGCATCTGTGGTTGAACGACCTTTTGTAAAGCCATATTGTTCATTATGAAGGAGGCTATTTAAATTAAAATGTCTTAGCAACTGCTTGAGTATTAATTTTTCAAATATTTTGCTAAATGCAGGTAAGATAGAAATAGGCCTAAAATTGCCAACGTCATTTTTATTACCTGATTTAAATAACGGTATGACTTTACTACTCTTCATGAGGTCAGGAAAAGTTCCTAAATCAACACATTTATTAAAAGTAACAGCTAAATAGGGGGCTACGATGTCTATTATATTACTTAAAAGTTTAACGGAGATGCCCCAGTAATCACCGGTGTTTTTAGACTTAAGTGTGTTAAAAACATTAACTACATCACGCGGGGTTACATGTTCGAAGCTAAATAAGCGACTACATTTAGGTACACTACTATGCAAAAGGTTTTCAGCTTTAGACGGGGACGAATTTAAGGAGCGAGTCGTAGTTATAGGTATGTTGGCAAAAAACTCATTAAATGCCTCAGCTACGTCAGCTGCTTTACTAACTAATTTGTTGTCGACCATAATCTCAAGTTGTTTTTCTTGTTTAACCGATTTACCAGTTTCATTTTTAATAATTTAAAATCGGAAGTAACGTCGCCATCTTGTTTTGTCAACACATTCTGTGAAAATTTCACAAATTATATATTTTTTTTAATTATTTATCTCCACAAATTACATTCTTATACATATTATAAGTTGACAGGTATTACGACAAAAATTTGTAATTTGTGGGAGATCTGGAGCCCAAACTAAGCCTGACTATGCCTGTATTTTAGAACTCCAGGCCCCCATATCACATAGTGAAGGTTGCTATAGTGGTACAATAATTATTGTAATTATTACTAACTTAAAATTAAATGTTTACCAACAAAGCCATTTAATTATAATTTAAGCCAACGAAGCAATTTATTTAGATGAGAAACTATTGTTACGTCGTAAGGATAAGGTTAATTATGATTAATACAAGACAAGGAATAACTGGACACTGCCAGTGGAAGGCGGACAGGGTATTGTGGCGCAGCCTGGGAGAGACCTATGTCGAGCAGTGGACTGCGATAGGCTGAGTTGTTTTAAGTAATGACTAATACATCTGTTTAGGCAATCGGTTATCGATCTGGACACCGAGCTTATAACTCTGCGTGACTTCGGCGACTACTTTCTTATAATACAGAATAATGATGGAAGCGAGGAGCGGGTCAAGGCACTCACTCTCAAACGTACGTATATTATATACATACATGAACGTTCTACCAAAACGGTCCCACCCACAATCTTGCAATATTCTACCAAAACGGTCCCACCTACAATCTTGCAACATTGTACCAAAACAGTCCCACCCACATAATTGCTATATTCTACCAAAACGGTCCCACCCACAATCTTGCAATATTCTACCAAAGCGGTCCCACCCACAATCTTGCAATATTCTACCAAAACGGTCCCACCCACAATCTTGCAACATTGTACCAAAACAGTCCCACCCACATAATTGCTATATTCTACCAAAACGGTGTCACCCACAATATTGCAATAATCTACCAAAGCGGTCCCACCCACAATCTTGTAATATTCTACCAAAACGGTCCCACCCACAATCTTGCAACATTGTACCAAAACAGTCCCACCCACATAATTGCTATATTCTACCAAAACGGTGTCACCCACAATATTGCAATAATCTACCAAATCGGTCCCACACACAATTTTGCAATAATTTACCAAAACGGTCGCACTCACAATCTTGTGCGTTAACAATCCAAAATAAATGAATATGATTAAATATACAATGATTTACCTGGCTACAACTACTTTAGATAATAGATTTTTTGAAGTGAAACTTCAACACGCGCGCTCGACTTGGGGAGTAAACTGGCGAACGCGTTACGAAAAGTGTGATCGGGCGAGGTGAACGGGAGTTGAGTGGGGGATATAAGCAAGAGAAAGCAGTGCGCGCGAACATTTTCTTTCTCTCTTCCTCTCATAGCCAAATACGTTTGAAGTTTCACTTCAGTCGTGTGGTCATAAGCACACTCGGTTTTTTGTGTGGGTTGGTCTGATTTGTGTTGCTTAATTTCGGTAATACTAAACCATACTAGCGACCGACTGGCAGTCGTGACGTCATATCATGTCAAATCCATTGAGGTGGAGCGGAGCGTTGTGGAATGCGTGCCTTCTTGAGGACAGCTGAAGAAAAGACTACTAACTATGTTCTATGTTTTATGTTATGGGTTTGGTTTCCGCACTTAGT